>CM037029.1:9049025-10282532 GCA_020875875.1 Dioscorea alata
TACATAGCGTTGCATCAAATAAGAAATTTCTTGCATAGCCTGCATCAAACCATTACAACTAAAAATTATCATTTTATCCAATCTTATAATATCAAATTTTTCATTTTATCCAATCTTGTAATATCATAGACTTTTGGCCCATCAAGTTTCGTCATCATTGTATTGTGATTGGATGAATCAGATTCTTAAGTACTATGATCTCTTCTTAATTTAGATGCAAAGATGGAGTAAAATATATTTTCTTAAAGTTGAATTTGTTATAACAATGAATGCCCTCCACTTGTATGAAGAGTTGTTTTATTAATTATTTTGTGTTGCTCGATAGATCTTAATGTTATTGACGCCAACATCAGAACTGGTTAGTTCGAAAGAGAAATTATTTCAAGCTTTATGGGTTTTACATTGATTTGTCAAAGTTTAAGGAGTGTTGGTAAACATGGATGTTTTGAATTGACTTATTGTTAGCCGTTAGATGCAAATTAAATATATTCTTTGATTATATTAATTGAACTTAAATATTAAGCTAATAAAGTAAAAGGCTTAGATTAATATATTTAAAATTATATTTATTAAATTAACTGATTTAGAATTGATTAATTATTTTATTAAAAACTGCCTTTAGTTTTTATATGATAATCCAAAAAAATTATTTTCCCCGCAATTTTTGTTTTTCTTTTTTTATAATCCACAGATGATAAGGATGCAAGTACGTACCCATCGTATTTATGCTTTGAAAAATTATCTATGACCCTTGAAAGTGTTATTTGACCTTAGTGAACTCCTTGCAATACTTATGAGCGGGATTAACTAAACTATGGGCTATAAACTATGCATGTTTTCTGATAATTAGGTTGCATTATCCTTGATTGATGATTTATCGTTGCTAAAACTCTTGAATGTTTCTATAATGCTTAGAAGCTTTATTGATTTATGAAATAACTTATTTCAAAAATAGTCACAAGTCTGTGTTACTTGTGATTGGAAACCCTATGTTTTGGCTTGTATGTTTCAAAGTGCATTTTCAAGAAGCTTGATGTTCTTGTTTTGATGACTAAATAAGTTGCGCAAATTAAGTTGATTGTCATTGCGATGATGCTATATTTGAAGCATATTTTCAAAAGATGTGTTTGCATGATGTTCTTGATGAAGATGATTTCATTGCAAACGTTATCATCAAACTATTCACTCTTGGAGTGAGAATTGCTATTGTGAACACTTATGATCTGTCGATGAGATTTATGCTATCATGTTGATGTATATAATGAGCCTGCGGGCTGGGTTTTTACTTAAATGTTTTGATGGTGACATAGGAGCCGAGCTCCAGTACTTACTGCAGTAAGAAGTAGATGGTTTCCATGGGCCGACCTATGTAGAGGTGGCGTGGAAAACTGTCAAACCGGTTATGTCATTTCAGGTGGGAGCGGAGATTCCTGACTTGAATATAGTTGGGTTGTTCGGAGTCACCACACGAACTTCCCAGCGGCCAATGCCAAGATACGCGCATCTTGGTAGCTCCAGACCTAACCAAGGCCATGATTAGCGATGGAGAGTTTTAGAGGCCCTTGTTGATACTATGGATCGTTGGGATTTGATGACTTATTTATTGTAAAACATCTTGATATTTGAAACTATCAAACAAATGTGTGAGTATTGGATTCGAGAATTATTAAATATTTCTTGATGACTTCTAAGGAACTTCGCTTTTGCATTTTACGGAAAGAGCTTGTGTTCTTATGGGATATCTATAATTTAAAGTGTTGTTACTCTTATTAAGAGTTGAAGCATTTTGTTTACGATATGTTATTTTCATTTGATCATGTTTGGAGGCTATATATTGTTTCGATGTTTATCAATCTATCTACTCTTAAAACTCTGGTTTATTTGAGTTATTGAAAGGAATGCATGAGTTTGGATTTTAAAATTTGTTTTAAATCCTTGATTGTTTTAAAGAGGTTATTATTTGTATATTAATTGTGCAAATCCAATTTTTGTGTTTCACCATTAGTATTAATGTTATCTATGTTATTATCAACTTATGAGGAATTTCATCGTATTAGAATTGATAAACCTTGTATTGTATATTTGTTATTCATATATTTAATTTGGGTTATTCCGATTTATTGTAGTATGGTAAAGTTGGATTCAAATAATATGGATTGCAATTAAGAAACAATTAAAGTAACAAGATCCACAATCAATGTCAAAATAGAATAAACCCTTAGACTTCAACTATGCTCAAACATCTACAAAATTAGCCCTCTATTAATGAGGAACAAACATCCAAACAACAAGACACAATAAGAATAAAAGAAAACATGAAAATCCCTTCTCAATTGTGTTGAGAGATGATTGTCGAAGAATGCCCAAAGAGCTTCCACGAACGTCCCCAAGCTAATCTTGACAGCTACAATCTTTCCTCTCCAAGATAGGTGAGCAAATTATCCCTCTTGATTCGCCCCAATTCCCTGAAGGTCCTCCTTTTTTCCCCCTAAGCCTCGCCTTCGAATTGAACAAAAATGCCCTAGAAACAATCTTTAGAATATTTATACTGTGCCACTTATCGGTTGCTTACAGGCGCAAGTGCATAGCTGTAAGGAGTTGGGAAGGATGGGTCATGAGCCTTATGGGATCACTTACGGCCGTAAGTCCCATTCGTAAGGTCTTCTATCTTGTGTTAGGTCCAACTTAAGGTCGTAAGTGATGGATAGTAAGCTCCTCTGGATTGCCCTAGTGACTACTCTTACGAGCGTATATTATGCTCGTAAATTCCTCTGGATAGCCCTTACTGTCTGACTTATGTGTGTAAGTCCTGCTCGTAAGATCATCTAGTTTGTATTTGTGCTCCTCTTTACAGGTATAAGCATGCCAATGAGGTTCTCTAGAAGAGACTTGTGGCCGTAAACACGGTCGTAAGGTGATCGTAAGTGAGTCTGTCCTGGCCTGTTCTTCATGAATGATGTAGAGAAAGCTCCATCTTCATCATTTTTGCTCTCTCTCGTCCTTAAGCACTGTCTGAAGTTTGAAAAAGCAAAATACACCATATTTAACATCAAATTCCATAATGTTACTCTAATACATGCCTAATGAGTATACAAAATAATATTAAATATTGTAAAATTGTATACTCATTAATAGACTATTAATTTTTTGAATTGTATAGATGCTAGAACCTTAATTAGTTAAATCATCAATTAACTATTGCCTAAGTTAAATGTTAGAACTAACGCACATAATTGTTGTGAAAACCTTTTTCTTTACCAATATTTAAAGTAATTTCCATTAATATTCACTATTAACATCTAATGGAATATTACACTGCAGAACTTATGTTTAAAATATTGCAAGTCAATCAATGTTAGATAGTTATGGATTATAGCAAAGGAAAATGAAGACAAAGATATATAAAGTAAAAGGTACTTTTGAAAATTATTTTGTAAGAATCTGTCAATATTTTATAAATAGTTTACACTCAAAGAAACTTATGAAATCCTTGCAATCACATCTCCTTATATTAACAAAATCTTTTAACAAAAAGAACAAAAAAAACTATTATTGAATTTATGTTTGTTTTACTCCAACTAAATGTTCTAAAAAAATGACGAAACAAGGAGATTCCATGTTTTCTAGATATACCTACCTATATAAATAGATAGATTATGCAAAAATAGGCGGTTTATCATTTCTATGACATTTAATAAAATTCACATGTTGCATTTGATAGACCATTGTATCCCTTGTTTACTTGATTATCAAGGTCATAATTTTTTTATTCCATACAAATTAGTTGAAAATTTTAATTTTGAGTAGTCGTATACCTTTCCAGAATGTGGGTACCAATTTATATATGAATCCTCCATTGTTGAGAAAACAATAAAATAATGAGAATTTTTTAGTTACTCCCAAATCTCTAGATTTTAGAGTCAACCATAAATATGAGAGGAAATAAGCCGGAAATGTCACTTCTCTTGTTTACAATGTGGCACTACCATGTAGACATGTGCACAAAATGAGAGAGAACTTGATTCTTTCTTTGATCCAAAGAAAGGACTTGTTTCAAGCTTTCTTTTTCTTCACTTCCCTTAGTTAGACTATACTAAGATGGGCATTTTGGAGTCATGATTTCGTAGTCTACTCTTATTAGTATATGTTAGGTATAATTCTCTAAATAGTCCCTCTACTTTTTCAAACATACCCTTTTTGTCTCTTTATTTTGAACTATAATCTTTTGGTCCCTCTGCAATTTTAATTTAGCCATGTCAGTCCCTCTAAACCCTAAACCCTAATCCTAAACCATCAAAAGGGGAACTAACATGACTCATTTAAACATAGTAGAGAGACTAAAAAGTTAAAATTTAAAGTGAGGGACTAAAAGGGTATGTTTGAAAAAGTAGAAGAACTATTTAGAGAATTATACCTATATGTTATGACAAATGCTATTATTCGAATAGGCTAGTATGAACTATCCCTACTTCAATAGCGTGGCAAATGTCATTTGCATTTAATTTCATGATATGAGAGGAAGTTGCCTTGTAGATATGAAAGATATTAAAAGAGAGCATAAGGTGTAAGCCAGTAATGCATATATTTAGAAGAGTAATATTAAGGAATATATCAGGCTAAATATCTTGATGCATTTCCCACTAATACATTAGTTATTCCATAAGGAAGTTGTGAATTGCATCTCAAATGATAGCCATTGCGTAAGATACAAAAGCTGATATGGTGTAAAATTCTATATAAAAAGTTTTTTTTTAAGGAGGAATGTGAGAAAGATCCCAAAGATGGGCATTATGATAATAGTTGAGCCGGTTAATATCAAATTAGCATTAATTTTTATTCGATTTAATTTTCCACCATTGTTTGCATGATATAATATAATTAAAACTTTGAAAGCTAAGATTCTCCACTTTCTCTGTTCCCATGATTTATAAATCAGTTATAATTAGCTAAGAAAAAGCTATAGGCCTAAGATATGGTCTACCCAATGAAAATCCTAATGGATCATGTCAATCTCTCAAGCTGGTCATGCCACCAACCTAAATGATGTAGGTTTTTAACAAAAATTGGAACTCATAGATAATTTTAAGAGTCCCTCTAGAACAACTAAGAGTTTGGAGCAGGATACTCTCAAGAAGAAATATAAAACAAGTGGAGTAAGGGAAACTTTAGAAATCAATATCATAGCCAATAAAACATATAAAGAGATAAAAGAATAAGTTTAATAACTCTAAGAACTTTAATTTCTCTAGTACGCAAAAAGAATGTTAAAATTATCAACATTTTGAAAGTGATACATTTTCCCTGACTACTTAAATAGAACTACCACAAAGCAACCCAGTTGAGGAAACTATATGAACATGGGCTAAAAGCATCAATAACTAGTGTAAAGAAGAAAGGTGATTCTAGGCTCCCTACTCATTATCTTAAGCAAAGAAAATTACATTGAAGTACCCACAAATGACCCAAGGGACAAAGTAGATCCCTAGAATTTTGCATATCTTATTATGAAACTTAGCCTTTAAGGAGAATTTGAATAGCCGATAATGATATATAACCAACAAGAGTTTAAATTGTTAGGAATATTCAATTAAGAGGTAGAATTACCCCTAAATCCTTAAATAGTCTAATTAATATTATTTACTTTTGATTCATGAAAGCAACATATACATGTGGGGATCTAATTTTTTTTAGCTAAGATTCTTTTCTCAAGCTAAGCAAAAGGGAAGTTTGAAGGGAATTTAGCTTGTCATTTGGTGGAAAGTTTTGATGTAGAGATTTAAGTTTATTTTATAGCACCTCCTTATTATCCTCTATGTCTTTGTCTTGAGGAAAAGTTTCCACAATTTTTAAATCCATGTAGATCTTGAGTTCATTTTTGTTGTTAATGTTAGTTAAATTAATGAGCCCTTCAAACTCCTCCTAATTAAGTTGTCTTTATCTTAAAGATAGGCATTATCATCATCATTGCCAAAAATGAAAGAGACTTCATTAGCCCTAAGAGATTTGGAGGACATCTAACTTGTTATACTGGTTTAATATTAAGATATATTCATTTGGAATAAAAGACCAAGCACCCAAATATATCCTCTACTCATAATTAGAAAGGATATCTTTTAATAATAATTGGCCAACAAATTAGGCCTAAGGGTATCCAATAGTACTTACTCTTTTAGTTCTGGTATTTTACATAATCCTAAATTAATGAAGGTAATGAGTTCAAGCCTATAAGTAATAATATACTTAGGCTCTAACAAAGGTCTATATGCCCTTGGAAAGCTAAGCTTCAAATCATGTGTGATCTACTCCTTTATACCAATGGCCTCCAATTTTTTTTTTGTTAAGAAATGCTTCCTCAAGTTTCAAATCTTAGTAAACCTTGAGCTCATTTTTGTTGTTAGTATTAGTTAAATTAATGAGCTTTCTCAATCTTAAAGATAAGGATTATCATCATTTTACCCAAAATTAAGAGAGACATTATTAGTCCTAGTAAAAGACTGTTGTGGGGGATTGGGGTATCCAACTAATTGACATAAAATTTGTATAAAAGGTCAATCACTCAAATAAAACCTTTGCTCATAATTAATTAGAAAGGAGCTTGCTTGAGATGAGCTAACAAATCAAGCCTAAGGCTATTCAATAATTCTTGCTCTTTGAGTTTAGATATTTCACATAAAACCAAAGTGACACAACAAATGGGTTCAAGCTTATGAATAATGATGGGTGTGCTTGGGCTCACTTAATGGTTTATACAACCTAGGAAAGCTATGAAAGGTCAACATTTTTCTTAAATCAAGTGCATAGTAGTGTTATATACAAGTGGCATCATGAAGATGCATCTTAGTATATAAAAGATAATACCTTAAGAAAGTTGTAGAAGTATCTTAATCGCCTTAATAATGTTTCAAACATTTGAACGGAAGTTTATGATGCCAAATGGCATACAATAAACCTAATAAAGCTTGTAGAAAATCATGCCAATTACCTTATTAAGCATATAAAAGACTTCATTAGTATATATAACAAGTTATATCTAAATTTAATAAAGTAAAATTTACACCTTCTTAAAGTCTTCTTGCAAGCCACTTCTTCTCTTAGTTCTTTTCGTAAAAGATGTATCAGGGCTAATGGTTAAAGGCCATGGTTTGGGAATGATAATTACTGGTCTAAATCAAGTTGCACTGTTTGAGTATAGGACACTAATTAATTATTATCATAGACCTCATATCTTCAATTAGGTAGTTGGAGAAGCTCAACAACAACAACTATGACACATGGAGTACTTGTATGAGGTATTATTTTCTCAAATAAGATATATGGGGTGATGTTTGTGGTGTAAAAACCATCACACCAACTATTGAGAAGGAGAAGAGGTGGTTAGCTTTGTAAGCTTCTAGAAGCTCCAAACTGAATCTCTTGTTGGTGTGATGTTTGTGGTGTAAAAGCCATCACACCAACTTGGTATGACGAGGGGGGGGGGGGGGGGGGGGGAGGGGAGGTCAGGGAGGCAAGGGGCTAGCCCACATTTGGGCATCAGTTGTCTGTGGTCGTGGGTGACAACAGCAAGAGAATTCTCCTTCGCTTATTCATGGTAAAGATCTTGAGAAACTTAAAGCTTCAATATCATATATCATTCTAGTAGATAAAGATTCCATGATTAGAGCGGAGGCTTGTTTTAAGTTTGCACTTTATGGTAAATTATTAGGGAAGGCTTTATCATTGGAAGTCGTTAAGAGAGTTCTTGTATGCAAATGGAAACTCTAGGGTGATATTCAAATTTCAGACCTTCCAAACATGTATTATTTTATCTGATGTGGTTCTCTAGAGGTGAATACTAACATTATTTTTTATGGGCTTTAGTCTATTAACAGTATGGTTCTTCCATTAGCGCTATGGCAGCCTAATTTCTAATAGTTTTCTACAAAGCTCACAATGTTAGCAGTTTGGCTACAACTACACCATCTTCTTGTAGAATTTTGGGAAGATCAAATATTGTAGAACATCACAACTCAAACGGGGAAACTCTTGAAGATAGATGAACAGACTACTTCTTTGAGTAGAACAAAGTTTGCTTGGGTATGCATAGAGATAGATCTCTCATAACCTCTTTAACGATGATTTTGGGCTGGAGATCATCTTAGCCGAGTGTTTGTTGTCATTTTATATGAGAAGTTCCCCACCTTCTGCTACAATTGTCATTTGGTGGGACACGAGATTGATGCTTGTAGCCACTGATTGTGTAGCATTAAGTAACGCCCTAGTTACTATTCAATATCCTCTGGGATCGGAGCAATAAATGGTGTGTGATGCCCACATGCCTACTACTAATTCTAATCAGGCTGAGTAGACAATTCCTTATTGTCTGGGCCCTATAACAGATGATGAGTCAAGAATCTAATTTTGGTTATTGGATGTTAGTTTGATAGCAAAAAAGAGGTCGGGGGAAGGCCAGTTTGAAGGATTGTCTGACATCTGAGACTCACCTACCTTTGGGTCAATGTGTTGATGGTCATGTGGACATGGAGGCTAGCTAACATGTTGCGAAAAATCCTTCACACATGGTGGTTAGAGGTTTTGGGAAAAGGGCATGTATAGGCAATCACTTTGAGGAAAAGGGTGGCTTTAATTCCAATTCTCCTTAGGTTTATGATCTAGATTAATTCCAGTGATGAGGAGGAAGGATCACACTAGAACAAAGAGCCACCTGACAAGCTTGAAGTGCCCAAGGAAAAGATTATAACCCTTTAGTTGACAAAGAATTGGCAATGAAGGGTCACGTCTTTGATAGATTGGAAGCCTAATGGCTGGGTGTTTCTAGGAATCATTTATCTATTTGAGAGAAGGAGATGAAAATCTTTAAGGAATTAACTAAGCCTGATAGTTCTTGGCCATGACCGTTGCTTCTTACCTTGAGGATTGTTAGTGTGTTGATAAGTGCTCGTGTTATAGTAACACGAAATGTTATTATCTTACATTGAGCATTACTTTTATCAGATGTTGTCATTAATTAGTGTGTATTTGTGTGCTTTTGTGCATTGTAGGGTTGTGAAGCCAATTTGAAGAAAAAGAGCAAAGTAAGGTCATGTTCGCCGTTGTTGGGTAGTTTTCGGACCAAGCAAGGAACAAGGCACGAGCCTGGACTTGTGGGTGTATGCCAACTTCCTTTGGAGGGGCACAAAGGCAGTCACATTCATAATTAGTCTAACTCATTTAGCATAGGAGAACTTCACCAATGGGGAGAATTGAAGCAATCGACATGATCTACCTTTGATTGTGTGCCCAATTCAACGGCCTGGATGAAGAACGATTGAATAGGGAGCATTTGATGCACAAATACTGTATCAGTTACTGTTCACTGCACGCCAGAATTCAGAATTCAGAAAATCCACACGTGCTTGTGGAAATTCCACATGGCCGTGTGAAATCTCGATTTCAGCCGATTTTCCACAAGGCCTTTTTGGGGACTTTTTCGGGATCTTTCGACTATTCTCTGGAGGGTCACGGCTAGGGTTTGGAGAGGGCTTTGTGGAGGATTAGAGTGCGTCATCAGCATCGACGTTGAATCCTGTCGGAAGATAGCTATTGGGGTAGCTTTCGTCGGCACCGATCCAGCGAGGTGTGCCCTAGGCTTGATGAGGAGCTTGGTGGAGAGGCGAATCGGCCGCACAAGACCACAGCCATGTTACTCAAAGGGGTTTTCATCTATGTTTTTTATTTGTATTTATTCATATACATTGTGGATTTATATAGCTCCATGAGGAGCTAAACCCCTTGTGTGTATTCGGACTTGTAAACCCTAGGATATGTTTCTATGACATGTTATTATGCTTTCTTTATTGATGAATTTAATTGTCTTCCAATCTTGATTGATTCTTGTATTGATTTTCCCTTAGATGTGACACTAGGGTTGAGAGTCATCTAGGTTATCCTTTGGAGGTGTGACAACTCCAATAGGATTAGACTACTCGAGATTGGAGAGGGTTGAGAGGGTGAGTCGTGAGGTAGCGAAACGTCCCCTTTCCTCTTCGGTGTGATTTTCCCTACCTCCGCATTCCAAAAGTTCTTAGCAGTCAAAATAGAGCGAAGTGCTAGGAGATGAACTCCCCTGGGGCTTAGTCGCCCGAGCGACAGAGTGAAGACTTGTAGTAAATCCTATTGCTGGGGCTTAATTGAGACTAGGGTTCTTTCACCTGGACCAAAGGGTTAGAATTACACTTAGGAACAAGGCTAATCACTTGGAATCCCTAGAACGTAAAGCAATCCCAAGTAGTGTGAGGCTTAGAAAGATGGACTTCCTTGGGACTTAGTTGATAGGTCAATAAGAGTTAAGGGTCGTAGTGAAACCTAATGCCGCGACATAATGTTGGGGTTAGTCATGGTTGACCTTAGATTTCGGACAGTGTGCTTTAGGATGTCCACGACTCATTAAGCATCAATAAGAGAGTATAATAGCATTGTCTTGCACTAGAAGCATTAATCCTAGCGGTAGCTTGTCCGGGTACCCCATTTACTCAATGATTGTCCTTTTCTCTTTTATTATTAGCTTGCACCTTCTTACCTTCCATATTTCTCTTTATTTTTTTTTTGCTTTTGATTACTCTCTCTCACACACACATTGATTTTGTTCTCACTCTTCATACACCGCACTAGCTAATTAGCAATCGCTTGTATCTACAATCCCTACTCCCATTAGATTCAACTACCCTCTCACTGGGGTACTATTATTACTGTGACAACCCGTGCACTTTCGGGCCCCTATCAAAGTTTTTGGCTCCGTTGCTGAGGAGTAGGCGTATTTTAGATATTTGCTTTTTGCTATTTTAGCTATTCACTTCGCTTTCTATTTCACACTTTCTTTGTCTATCACCGTTCTTATTTGTTTTCTTTTCTTTGGTTTCAGCTCCAGCTTATGACCCGAGGGAAGCCTTTGATTCTTGTTGAAGAAGACCCAGACATTAGAAGAAGAACACATCGTAAAAGGAAAGAGCCTGTAAAAGAACAGTCTAATTAATCTAAAATAGAAACAGAAGGTTCATAAACAATGGCAGAACAGAATGAACAGCAGAGGACCTTGTCCGATTTTGCTAGACTCGCAGTGTTGGGGACCCAATCAAGTATTGTGAAGCCCCCTATTACAGCTCAGCATTTTGAGCTCAAGCCAGGTTTCATCCAAATGTTGCTGCAGACCGCACAATTTAATGAGTTGGCCAATGAAGATCCCAATAGCCATATCGAGAACTCCTTGGAGATGTGCGACATGCTGAAAATAAATGGGGTAACAGATGATGCCATTCGATTGAGGGCTTTCCCATTTTCCTTGAAGGGAATAACAAAGCAATGGTTGCACTCATTGCCTAGAGCATCGATCACCACATGGGAGGAGATGGTAGAAGCATTCTTAGGCCGATATTTCCCTCCCGGAAAGTCAGCAAAGCTTAGGAATGAGATCTCTTCCTTCGTACAGACGGATTTGGAGTCTCTATCTGAGACATGGGATAGGTTCAAGGAGCTCCTGCGGAAGTGCCTACAACATGGATTCCTCGAGTGGATGATCATTCATACTTTCTACAATGGGTTGAATCCAAGCACCAAACAGTTGTTAGATGCGGCGGCAGGAGGTACCTTAGGAAGCAAGACCCCCGGTGAAGCCCAACAACTCATAGAAGAGATGGCTTTGAATAGCTATCAATGGAACTCAAGGGATAGGAAGAAGGTTGCTGGACTTCATGAGATAGATGCGATTACATCGTTGGCAGCACAAGTGGAATCATTGAGTAAGAAGTTAGAAACTCTAACTTCACCAAGAGTGGCGGCCATCACAAATTATAACGGATTTGGAGGAGGACATGCTTCAAGTGATTGCCCGATAGCCATCGATGGAAGTACTTCTTATTCGGTTGAACAAGCGGATTTTGTAGGGAATTGATATGTGCTTGTGTTATAGTAACGCGAAGCGTTATTATCTTACAATGAACATATCTTTTATCAGATTTTATAACTAAATAGTGTGCATTTGTGTATTCTTATGCATTGTAGGTTTGTGGAGCCAATTTGGAGAAAAAGAACGAAGTTAGATCCTGTTCGTCGTTGTTGGGAGGTTTACAGACCAAGCAAGGAACAAGGCACGAGCCTAGACTTGTGAGTGTGTGCCAACCTCCCTTGGAGGGGCACAAAGGCAGTCACATTCACAACAAGTCTAACTCATGTAGCTTAGGAGAACTTCGCCAAGAAGGAGACTTCAAGCAATCGGTACAATCTACCATTGATTATGTGCCCAATTCAATTGCCTAAATGAAGAACGATAGATTTGGGAGCATTTTGGCGAGTCACTGTAGCAGCAATGTAGATTGTTATTGTAGCAAGCTACTGTTCACTCATCCCGAAAATCAGAATTCCAGAGAGTTCACACGGGCGTGTGGAAATTCCACACGGCCGTGTGAATAAATTTTCCAGCAAGCCAGAGAGTTCACACGGGCGTATGGAAATTCCACACGGTCGTGTGAAATTATTTTTCAGGAAGCCAGAAACTTCACATGGGCGTGTGGAAATTCCACACGGCCGTGTGAAGTCCCGATAAGTTCAAATTTAAAGCCGCACTCAACATTATAAAAGCCCGATTTGGAGACTTTTTAAAAAAATCTTTTGACCTATCTTTCTCCTAAACTTCTGGAGAGTGCGGCTAGGGTTTCGGAGAGGACTTTGTGGAGGATTGGAGCGCGCCATCGGCATCTACATCGATGTTCAACGGCCGCACAAGACCAAGGCCACACCATACGCAAGGGGGTTTTCATCTGTGCTTTCGTTTTGTTCTTTCTTTCATATTTTGATGAACATGTATAGCTCCATGAGGAGCTAAACCCCTCGTGGGTATTCATACTTGTAAAACCCTAGGATTATTATGTTTCTATGACATTGCTATTATGCTTTTCCATTATTGATAAGTAAATTGAGTTTTAATTTTAATTATCTTGTGCTATTGTTTTTCACTTAGCCGTGACACTAAGGTTGAGAGCAATCTAGCTTATCCTTTGGAGGTGTGACAATTCCTATAGGGTTAGACTCCTCATGATTGAAGAGGGTTGAGAAGGAGAGTTGTGAGAAAGCGACGTACCCTTTCCCCTTCCGGTGTGATTTCTCCCAACCTCCGTTTCCTTGGTTAATTAGCTGTCAAGATAGAGTGTTAGGGCTCCATCTAGACTAGGGTTCTTTCACCTGGACCAAAGGGTTAGAACTATATAGAGGAATAGGTTTTATCAGTAGGAATCCCTGGAGCTTAAAGCAATCCCACGTAGTGTTAGGGTTAGGAAGATAGACTCCCCTGGGCTCAGTTGATAGGTCAACAAGAGTTAAGGGTCGTAGTGAATCCTAATGCCGGGACATAATGTTGGGGTTAGTCACGGTTGACCTTAAGTTTTGGGACCGTGAGTTTAAGGATATCCTCAACTCAATTAACATCAATAGGAAAGTGTAATAGCATAGTCTTGCACTCGAAGCATAAGTCCTAGAGGTAGCTTGTCCGGATACCCTATTTCATCTATTGCTAGTCCTTCTCTTTTAAATTCTACTTGCTTTTCTCTTGTCTTCCATCTCTCTGTTTAATTTCCTGTCTTTTAGTATAATTGATTTCATAATCTACTCACCTATTCGATTATCACTTCTCGTACTCCGCACAACTAAATAGCGAATTCTTGTGTCTTAAATCCCTATTCCCTGTGGATTCGACTACCCACTCACCAGGGTAATTTTATTATTTCGACAAGCCCGTGCACTTGCGGGATACATGCAAGGGGTCGTGTCAAGTTTTTGGCGCCGTTGCCGGGGAATAGGCGTATTTTTTATACTTATTTTTGATACTTTAGTTATTCACTTCGTACTCTATTTCACACTTTCTTTATCTATCATTGTTCTCACCAATTCTCGTTTTTTTTTTATTTCAGTTTACCGAAGGAATGTTTGACGCAAGCGAAGCTTTTGATACACTTGTGGGACTGATTAAGGGAGTGGAGCAGAAGATGCAGTTGTTTACCGCACAACCATTTCCAAATTATATTGAGTTTGGGCAATCAGTAAGACAACCTTTTACATAAATAGTGGATATTGTTGATCAGGTTTGCATGGAGCAGAACATGAATTATGAATTAGGCAGTGTATTAGATGAATTTGATAAATCAGCCCTAGCTTTTTCAAATGGTGACACAGAAGAAACCTTAGAGAAGGTCCTTGCACAGTTTGAATCAGGTTATTGGGAGCACAAGCAAGAAGTCTTTTCAATGGGAATTGTAGACCTGATAGAGGAAGCTTGTGAGTTGGGGATTACATTGGAACCCCAGGATCAACTCAAGGAGTGTGATTTGGAGAAGGTTTTAGGGTGCATTAATGAACAGCAAGCTACTCAATTTGAAGAAATTGACAGATTAAAGGGAGGCCCACTTCGACCGTCCATCGATGAACCAACTGATTTGGAGTTGAAAACACTTCCAGAGCACTTAGAATATGCATTTCTGGCAGAAGAGATGAAGTTACCCGTGATCATAGCATTGACACGATCCCTTGCGTGTGTACCCGCAAGTGCACGGGTTGTCGAAGTAATAAAATACCCTGGTGAGTGGGTAGTCGTATCCACAGGAAATAGTGTTCAGAAACAAGTGTTATCGCTATTTAGCTATATGGGAATCGATGATGAGAAAAGTATATATGTATGGATGTAAAAGAAAATAAAAGAGTGCAAGAAGAATAATGAGGGTAGGAGAGGTAATCGATATAACTATGGGGTACCCGGACAAAGCTCCCCCTAGGACTAATGCTTCTAGTGCAAAACTTGTATTATGCTCTACAATTGATGCCTATTGAGTCGAGGATATCCTTAAACACACGGTCCCAAACCTAAGGTCAACCGTGACTAACCCCAACATTATGTCCCGGCATTAGGATTCACTACGACCCTTGACTCTCGTTGACCTGTCAACTAAGCCCCATGGGAGTCTATCTTTCTAAGCCTAACACTTCGTGGGATTGCTTTAGGTTCTATGGATTCCTAGTGATAAAACCTGTTCCTATATGTAGTTCTAACCCTTTGGTCCAGGTGGAAGAACCCTAGTCTAGATTAAGCCCCAGTGCGTAGGATTCACTTCAACCCTTCACTGTGTTACTCGCGTAACTAAGCCCCAGGGGAGTTTATCTACCTAGCACTTCACTCTATCTCGACCGCTAATTAACCAAGGAAACGGAGGTAGGGAGAAATCACACCAGAGGGGAAAGGGGATACATCGCTACCTCACAACTCTCCCTCTCAACCCTCTTCAATCTTAAGTAGTCTAACCCTATAGGAGTTGTCACACCTCTAAAGGATAACCTAGATTGCTCTCAACCCTAGTGTCACGGCTAAGGGAAAACATTAACAAGATGAAATTAAGATCGAAACTCAATTTATTTATCAATAAAAGAAAGCATAATAAAAGTCATAGAAACAATATCATCCTAGGGTTTACAAGTCTGAATACCCACTAGGGTTTAGCTCTGCATGGAGCAATACAAAATCAATAAAGAGATTAAGAACATATGCATAAAAACCATAAAGAAAACCCCCTTTTAGATCATATCGATGGTCTTGTGGAGCCGCACGTCTTCTCCCACGAATCCCTTGTCAAGCCTAGGGCACACCTCGCCGAATCGATGCCGACGAAAGCTCCCCCAATAGCTTTCTTCCAATGGATGTCGATGTCGATGCCGATGCCGTATAATCGCCTCCAAAGACCTCCAAGAACATCTCCAAACCCTAGCCGAAAGCTCCAGAAGTTGGGGAGAAAGATAGGTCAAAAGATATTTTAAAAAGTCTCCAAAATCGCTCTTTATATTGTTGAGTGCGGCTTTAAAAATCGGACTTATCGGGACTTCACACGGCCGTGTGGAATTTCCACACGGGCGTGTGAAGTTTCTGGCTTGCTGGAAAATTAATTCACACGGCCGTGTGGAATTTCCACATGCCTGTATGAATTCTTTGGAATTCTGAATTTCGGGCGAAGATGAACAGTAGCTTGCTACAGTGTTTTTGCTGCAGTACTTGCTACAGTATGTCCCGAAACACTCCCGAATTTGTCATTCTTCATTGAGGCCGTTGAATTGGGCACACAATTAATGGTAGATCGTGTCAATTGCTTCAAATCTCCTAATTGGTGAAGTTCTTGTTGTTAGCATGAGTTAGACTTATTGTGAATGTGACTGCCTTTGTGCCCCTCCAAAGGAGGTTGGCACACACTCACAAGTCTCTACTCATGCCGTGCTCCTTGCTTAGTCCAAGAATCTTCCCAACAATGGCGAACACGATTTAACTTCATTCCTTTCCTTCACTTTATCTTCATAACCCTGCAATGCCCAAAAGTAAACAAATGTACACTTTTTAGTGATAAAATCTGATTAAATTAATGCTCATTGCAAGATAATAACGCTTTGCATTACTATAACACGAGCACTTATCAAGCATCAAATCTCTCCTTGGAACAAAAAAATAAATTGGTAAATGTGTTGAAGAAACACAAATCTACACTTGCATGGAAAATTGCAGACTTAAAGGGAATAAACCCCTCATTTTGTACACATAAGATTTTAATGGAGGACAACTTCAAATTGGTGATCCAATCTCAAAGAAGACTAAACCCAAACATGAAGGAAGTTGTAAAGGCAGAGGTGGTAAAATTACTGGATGCGGGGATTATTTATCCAATTTCTGATAGTTCTTGGGTAAGCCCAACGCAAGTGGTTCCGAAGAAAGGAGGGATGACAGTGATCAAGAATGAAAGAAATGAGCTCATCCCAACTAGAACAGTCACAGGATGGAGAGTTTGCATTGATTACAGAAGGCTGAACGATGCAACCCGAAAAGATCATTTCCCGTTACCTTTTATTGATCAAATGTTGGAGGGATTGGCAGGGCATCAGTTTTACTGCTTTCTAGATGGGATGTCAGGATACTTTCATATTCCTATTGCACCGGATGATCAAGAGAAGATAACTTTTACTTGTCCCTACTGGACTTTTGCATACAGACGAATGTTGTTCGGGTTATGCAACGCACCTGCTACATTCCAACGCTGTATGACTGCTATTTTCGATGACCTTATCGAAGACATAATGGAAGTATTTGTGGATGATTTCTCCGTGTTTGGTGACTCCTTCGACATATGTTTGAGAAACCTGGAAAGTGTGCTGATAAGGTGCGAGGAGACAAATCTCATGCTAAACTGGGAGAAGTGTCATTTCATGGTTCAGGAAGGTATTGTTCTCGGGCACAAGATTTCCCACATGGGTATGGAGGTGGATAAGGCAAAAATCAAAGTCATAGATAAGCTTCCTCTGCCAACAAACATTAAGGGAATTCAGAGTTTTCTGGGGCATGCAGGTTTCTACAGGCGGTTCATCAAGGATTTTTTGAAGATCACTCAACCATTGACTAAGCTCCTCAAAAAAGATGCTTCATTTGATTTTGGGGAAGATTGTTCAACAGCTTTTAATTTGATAAAAGGAAAACTAGTTCAAGCTCCAATCTTGATCATCCCGGACTGGAATGAACCGTTTGAGCTTATGTGCGATGCTAGTGACTATGCTGTCGGAGCAGTTTTGGGACAAAGAAAGGGCAAGCAATTCCAACCCATCTATTATGCGAGCAAGACTCTCACAGATGCACAGGAAAATTACACTACTACAGAAAAAGAATTATTAGCAGTGGTGTTTGCCCTCGATAAGTTCAGGCCATATCTTATGTTGTCAAGAGTCATCGTGTTTACAGACTATTTAGCTCTCCGATCCCTCATGAACAGAGTTGATGCGAAACCAAGATTGATCCGTTGGATATTACTTTTACAGGAGTTTGACATGGAGATAAAGGATAAGAAAGGAACTGAAAACGTAGTGGCGGATCACTTATCACAGTTAGAAGGTGGCATTGGACAAGAGCCATCAAGCAAGGAGATCAACGACTTCTTCCCTGAGGAGCACTTGTATTCAATTCAGAAATCAACCTCATCAGGTGATACTCCATGGTTTGCAAATTTTGCTAATTACTTGTCAGGGAAGGTCCTCAAACAAGGGCTCACGTTCCAGCAAAAGAAAAAGTTCTTTAGCCATTTGAAGAATTACTTCTGGGATGATCCATTCCTTTTCCATATCTGTGCAGAACATATAGTTCAGAGATATGTATCAAGGGAGGAAGGATGGAATATCCTTGCTCATTGTCATTCAGGCCCAGTTGGGGGCCATTACGCATCGAGTAGAACCGCAGAAAATGTCTTAGCGGCAGGATTTTATTGGCCGACTCTCTTTCACGATGCTCACCAATTTGATCTTCGATGTGATAATTGTTAGAGGGCAGGAAATTTATCTCGTCGGGATGAAATGCCTCAGAACCCTGTGTAATTTTGTGAGGTATTCGATGTTTGGGGCATTGATTTCATGGGGCCGTTTCCAAAGTCTAACGGGAACCAATACATATTATTGGCAGTCGATTATGTCTCCAAATGGGTCGAAGCCCAAGCATTACCGAGTAATGATGCCAGAACGATGGTGAAATTCTTGAAGAGATTGTTCACTAAGTTTGGAACTCCACGAATTATCATTAGTGACCGAGGGACCCATTTTTGCAATACCCAATTGGAAAAAGTGTTGAAGTGATACAGGGTACGACACTGCCTCGCCACTCCGTATCATCCGCAAACTAGTGGTCAAGTGGAAGTCACAAATAGATAGCTCAAGTGAATCTTGACGAAGTCTGTGGAACAAGGGAAGCGGGACTGGTCTGAACGGTTGGACGATACGCTCTGGGCCCATCGCACAGCGTACAAGACGCCCATAGGAACTACTCCATATAATTTAGTTTACGGGAAGTCATGCCATCTACCCGTGGAACTTGAACATAAAGCATATTGGGCAATCAAGGCAATGGACATCGATTTGAGAAGAGCTGGTGAACAAAGACTGTTTCATCTTAATGAGCTCGATGAATGGAGGTTGAAAGCATATGAGAATGCTAGAATTTACGAGGAGAAGATTCGAAAGTGGCATGACAAGCATATCAAATTACCTAAAGAATTCAAAGTCGGTGACCAAGTTCTACTATTCAATTCCCGGTTGTGACTCTTCCCCGGAAAGCTAAAGACTAGATGGTTTGGCCCATACACAGTCACTCACATATCACCCCATGGTTCAATTGAGATTACTCATCCGGAGAAGGGTACGTTCAAAGTAAACGGACACCGGCTGAAGCCATACTTTGGCGGCGAGGTTTGTAATAATGACAAGGAGATATTCTTTCTTCAACTTTCGTAAGGTAAGCCAGGTACGTCAAGCTAAGTGACGTTAAACAAGCACTTCTTGGGAGGCAACCCAAGGGTTTTACGGTTTTTCTAGGATCTAGTTTAGTTTCAGCATGAATAAAAGTCTTAGTTTTGGTGTCCTGAATTTTTAATGCATGTGCTGTGATTTTACTGTGGATTGTTGATGTTTTCATGTGCCTAAATGATAATTGATGAAGTTTGAGTCAGTTGAGCATGTTTCCCATGGTATCTGGTTGTGTTTTGATGGTTCTCAAAAGCTATAAGTGTCGTATATATGTTTCTGAATTTTTTTTTAGAGTCTGTGAATTTTTCTAAGTAAACCAGAGAAAACACACGCCCGTGTGTTAATTCCACACAGCCGTGTGTTACCAATTAGGGCTCAACCGGAGAGGGCACAGGGGCGTAACCTTGCCCCTGTGAAAAACCTCAGAAAAGGCACACGGGCGTGTGTAATTTCCACATGGCCGTGTGAAATCCTGCAGAACTTAACTCTCATTCAAGAGAGTCCAAGGGGTGTATGGCTGCCCCTGTGAGTGCCCATGTCTTTTGAGACACTGCCGTGTGGCAGCTTCCCACGGCCGTGTAAAATTCTGTAGAGAATCCCTTTCTATCCCGAAAATACACAGGGGCGTGTGGCTGCCCCTGTGGGAGAGCTTGTGGAAGGCACACGGCCGTATGGAATTAACACATGGCCATGTGAGACACTTAGAGTTTTCGGGTTGAACCAGAGAAGTCACAGGGGCGTGTGAGGGACGCTGTGGCAGGCCTTGTATGCTTGGTCAGGTTGGACACACGGTCGTGTGAAAATTGCACACGGCCGTGTGGTAATTTTTTTTAGAGAGACTTCAGCATTTTCCCGAGAGTCCACAGGGGCGTGTTACTGCCCCTGTAAAGCTCCCATGTGAAGGCACACGAGCGTGTGAGAACTCCACACGGCCGTGTGGAGAGAAACCCGAGTGCACAATTTCAGAAGCACACGGCCGTATAAAAATACCACACGGCCGTGTGAAAGCCTAGAACTTCAAATACCGCGATGCTTCTTTAATTTACACTCATATCTCTAGTTTTCTCCAACCAAAACACCTCTCCAACCCTCGAAATTGATATTTCCGACCATCTCTGAGTGTTTTTAAGGTTCTATTTGAAGTTTTCCGACCAATTCCGAAAATTTTCCCCATCCACACCATCGGTGAGAACGACAAACCCTCTCTCTTTATCAATCCGGATTTAAATCATTCATGATAAGTATTTCGGTTGTTTTATATGATTAAACTGGTTACAAATGAGTTTACAAGGGTTTTGAAGCAAATTTTTGTGTGAATATGGAGTTTTGATTCCACGACCGTGTAGCCATGTCCGCCCGACAATCCACACGGCCGTGTGGATCCTAGCAGAGTGAATTTTTATAACAAATTGACTGACTTCCGTTTAAATTCTTTTCAAGAATGGCACCCAGGAAAAAAACCAACAAAAGGGCACGAGAACACTCTCCAGAGCCGATAAACTTCGTCACATCTGAACACCGAGAAATATATAGAAGATTGGCAAAACTCAAGATCGGACAATCTCGATACTTGGAGGTAGACTGTTTAAGACCAGCTGATTGGGGTAATGATGTGGCAGACGAGATTGAAGAGCTTGTTGCAGTAGGAAGTTGGAAGAGTTTGCTGTCTATTCGAGACCCAGCAAACCGTTTACTTACTTTGGAGGTGCTCTCATCGTTCAAGTTTGACAAATCAAGTAGAGAGTTGACGAGTGCCAATTCTATACAGTTTCGGGCATTTAGGCATGAGTACAATATGTCAATAACACAGTTTTCCATTTACATGGGGTTGTACGACTAGGCTTTCACTAAGACAGAGGAGTACGAGAGCATTCCAAATGACTATCCCGGCAGTTTGACTCCTCAAGGAGCTTACAGAGTGTTGTGTGGACAGGGGAACTATGAGCCAGGGATATCAAAAGCTACTTGTCTATCACGACCGGCCTATAGATACATTCACGCCATTCTGAGTAGGCCAATAAACGGCTGGGGTGATAGTACAGGGGTCCTTAGTCGGCAGGAGCTCCTTTACTTACATTCAGTGGTACAGAGGGAGCCGCTCCATCTTGGGTATATTCTCGCCAAATACATGCGTCATCAAAGTCAGTACCCTAGGCTTGGAGCTATCTTTTCAGGGCCATATATTACAAGGCTTATGAAGGGGATGGGTCTTCGTGTAGCAATCAGAGGGATGGAAAGGACGGTCATACCTTCCCCAATCAGCTTGGAGATGTTGAGACAGATGGGCATGGCCTGGAAATGTTACCAGCGTTATGCGCTGAACTGGCCCGAAGCTTATCCAACCGAGGGATCCCAGGCAGCACTGGAGCCACCTCTGGGGCAGGCCGAGGCCAAGGCACCACCCACAGCACCGGAGCCACCTCCAGTGCGTATCTTCTCTCCATCTCGAGGATAGGACAGGGTCGACCACCTCGAGAGTGCTGTGGGTGTCATGCAGGCGGAGTTGGCTGAGATGAGGGCCGCACAGGCAGCAGAGTTTGCCGACTTGAGGGCCACTCAGGCATCACAGTTCGCTCAGATATCGGCACAGCTGGCCACGGTTATCCAGTTATTCGAGCGATCTGTGGTGCGACCCTGACGGGTCCCATCACCGACTCCACCTCCGTCTCCATTAGCAGCAGATCCACCAGCAGTAGCAGTAGCAGCAGCACAAGAGGGTCCACAGCAGGACAACGACGCTGAGGCGTCGTAGTTTTATTTTTATTTTTATTTTCTGTTGCACTGTTATTTTCATATTCTGTTGGACTTGTAGTACCCAGAAAGGACTCTCCTTCTGGGGTTTCCTTTTATTTTTCTTTTATTTTGTCTCGAGTTGTATTTCATTTTCATATATTTATATGCTCGAGCTTTGTTTTGGTTTTTCTTGAGCTATACTGAACCCTTGCGTATGTGTGCAGATGGTCTTGGATTTAAGGAATTTGAGGAATAGTCATAAGCACGGTCAGGGGACCGTGTGTTCTCCACAAAACCGCTGAGACTCAACTCTCAATGAACCTAGCTCCATCAAAGACAAATACTTCGAGTTTAGGGGAGTAATGTTTCAATTGCCCACTTCCACATTAATTTTTTTCATTGTTTTATTTTTATTGTGCTTGCATGCGTACATTGGGGACAATGTACATCTTAAGTGTGGGGGAAATTCACATTGCACACAACTTTACTTGAGCATTCAATTACGCATGCTCTTGTAGCCTATGGTGGTTCACCTTATTTGCAACGTTTGTATTCTTAGAGTTTAGGAGAATTTTTAACATTGTATTCTATCATGATCTAGTTTTTACTTGAATTTTTAGGGAATATTGGCTCGATTATCTTATATTGCACAACTTACTCTTGGGATCTTTTGGAAACTCGATCTTGAAGTTTTTTAAGGACAAATTTATCATCGTTCTTAGCTTTACTTTGGAAAATGCATATATATAATAATAATAATAATAATAATAATATAGAAAAGAGAAAAAGAAAAAAATATATGAGTTTGTGAATAGTTGCTTTGTTTTATGTATGCATTTGAGGTGGAAAGAGCTACCACCCCTGAAGTATGTAGCTACTCTCATAAGTCGGATACAAGTTATGCCCTAATGAGAGAAAGAGATATCTCATGGGATGCGTGAAAGCTACTACCCCGGTAGAAAGAGCTACCTCCTCGAAAGAGTGAAAGCCACCTTTGGCGGCCGCCTAGGAAAGGGCTACCTTCGAGGATGTGTGAAGCTACTACTTCCTCTCTTACTTTTCGTACATAAATAAGTCATTCTTAATAAAAGTTTGAGGAGTACTCTTTGGGTTGTCTTGAGTGAGTTCACACACACTTACACATTTTCGAGTTGATTGACTCTTTTGGTTCATGTTTTTAGCTAGAGCAAAGATATCTTTATGCGATGTTTTGATTTCCCCTTACTTGTAGAATGCTCCCTTTGCATTCTTTTGGTGAACCTAAGGCCGAGCACTGTCAATTGTTCTTCCTAAGTATTTCCATGTTTTATTTTTGCTTGAGGACAAGCAAAAGCTTAAGTATGGAGGAGTTTGATAAGTGCTTGTGTTATAGTAACGCGAAGCGTTATTATCTTACAATGAGCATATCTTTTATCAGATTTTATAACTAAATAGTGTGTATTTGTGTATTCTTATGCATTGTAGGTTTGTGGAGCCAATTTGGAGAAGAAGAACGAAGTTAGATCGTGTTCGCCGTTGTTGGGAGGTTTTCGGACCAAGCAAGAAACAAGGCACGAGCCTAGACTTGTGAGTGTGTGCCAACCTCCCTTGGAGGGGCACAAAGGCAGTCACATTCACAACAAGTCTAACTCGTGTAGCTTAGGAGAACTTCGCCAAAAAGGAGACTTGAAGCAATCGGCGCGATCTACCATTAATTGTGTGTCCAATTCAATGGCCTTAACGAAGAACGATGGATTCGGGAGCATTCCGGCGAGTCACTGTAGCAGCAATGCAGCTTGTACTGTAGAAAAACACTGTAGCAAACTACTGTTCACTCATGCCGAAAATCAGAATTCCAGAGAGTTCACACGGGCGTGTGGAAATTCCACACGGCTGCCTGAATAAATTTTCCAGCAAGCCAAAGAGTTCACACGGGCATGTGGAAATTCCACACGGCCGTGTGAAATTATTTTTCAGGAAGCCAGAAACTTCACACGGGCGTATGGAAATTCCACACGGCCGTGTGAAGTCCCGATAAGTTCAAATTTAAAACCGCACTCAACATTATAAAAGCCCGATTTGGAGACTTTTTAAAAAATCTTTTGACCTATCTTTCTCCTGAACTTCTGGAGAGTGCGGCTAGGTTTCGGAGTGGACTTTGTGGAGGATTGGAGCGCGCCATCGGCATCTACATCGACGTTTGATGGCCGCACAAGACCACGGCCACACCATACGTAAGGGGGTTTTCATCAATGCTTTCGTTTTGTTGTTTCTTTCGTATTTTGATGAACACGTATAGCTCCATGAGGAGCTAAACCCCTCGTGGGTATTCGGACTTGTAAAACCCTTGGATTATTATGTTTCTATGACATTGCTATTATGCTTTTCCATTATTAATAAATAAGTTGAGTTTCAATTTTAATTATCTTGTGCTATTGTTTTTCCCTTAGCCGTGACACTAAGGTTGAGAGCAATCTAGGTTATCCTTTGGAGGTGTGACAATTCCTATAGGGTTAGACTCCTTACGATTGAAGAGGGTTGAGAGGAAGAGTTGTGAGGTAGCGACGTATCCCTTTCCCTTCCGGTGTGATTTCTCCCTACCTCCATTTCCTTGGTTAATTAGCGGTCAAGATAGAGTGTTAGGGCTCCATCTAGACTAGGATTCTTCCACTTGGACCAAAGGGTTAGAACTATATAGAGGAACAGGTTTTATCACTAGGAATCCCTGGAGCTTAAAGCAATCCCACGTAGTGTTAGGATTAGGAAGATAGACTCCCCTGGGGCTCAGTTGACAAGTCAACAAGAGTTAAGGGTCGTAGTGAATCCTAATGCTGGGACATAATGTTGGGGTTAGTCACGGTTGACCTTAAGTTTTGGGACCATGAGTTTAAGGATATCCTCGACTCAATTAGCATCAATAGGAAAGTGTAATAGCATAGTCTTGCACTAGAAGCATAAGTCCCAGAGGTAGCTTATCCGGATACCCTATTTCCTCCATTGCTAGTCCTTCTCTTTTAAATTCTACTTGCTTTTCTCTTATCTTCCATCTCTCTGTTTAATTTCCTATCTTTTAGTATAATTGATTTCATAATCTACTCACCTATTCGATTATCACTTCTCGTACTCCGCACAACTAAATAGCGAATTCTTGTGTCTTAAATCCCTATTCCCTGTGGATTCGACTACCCACTCACCAGGGTAATTTTATTACTTCGACAAGCCCGTGCACTTGCAGGATACACGCCAGGGGTCGTGGCAGGAATACATTCAGAGGTCAAGGGAATTTCTACAGTGGTACCTACAATCCGGGGTAGAGGAATCAACCTAACTTGTCATGGAGCAACCAAGGGCAACAAAAGAATAATGTATCACCAGGCTTTCAATAACAACAAGCACCGAATTTGGAAAACTGAGTATCGGGGCTAGAGAGCAAGATGACCGACTTAGAGAAGGCACTCACAAGGTTTGTCCAATCTTCAGATGCGAGATTTCAGTCGCTAGAGTCTACACTTCGCAACCACACCGCATCATTGCACAACTTGGAGAACCAAGTTGGCCAAATTGCGAAGTCTCTATCCAAGAGGCCGCAAGGAAGCTTGCGGAGTAATATGGAGATGAATCCAAGGGAACAATTGAAGGTAAATTCTTTGAGAAGTGGCCGAGAGGTCGAGCGTAGTCTCCCTCTTGAGAAGAAGAATGATGAAGCACCAAAAGTGGAGGAGGTAGAGGAAACATCGAAAGAGAAGGAGGTGGCACCCACACCTTACAAGCCAAGAATTTCCTATCCTTCCCACTTGAAGAATGATCAACAAGATGAGCAGTGCAAGAAATTTTTGGGGTTGTTTAAGCAGTTGCGCATCAACATTCCTTTCGTGGAGGCGTTGCCACAAATGCCTAAGTACGCGAAGTTCTTGAAAGACCTCTTGACCAACAAGAGAAAATTGGAGGAGAGTGTATTTGTGATCTTAGACACCACTTGCTCGGTGATGTTGCAAAAGAATATGCCAAGCAAGATAAAAGACCTCGGAAGCTTCATCATTCCATGCAACATTGGTGATTTGGGTGAGGAGATAGAACTAGAGGATTCGGGAGCTAGCATCAACGTCATGCCTTACTCATTCTTGTAGAAGTTAGGCTTAGGAGAGCCTAGACCCACTCGGATGACACTTCAGCTAGCCGATCGTTCAGTTAGACATCCGAGGGGCATCATAGAAGATGTGCTCTTTAAGGTGGATAAATACATTTTTCCTGTGGACTTTGTAGTGCTCGATGTGGATGAGGATATCGATGTACCGTTGATTCTTGGAAGGCCATTCTTGGGCACTTCCAAGGCACTTATAGACATGGATGGTGGAGAGCTCACTTTGAGGGTTGGGGATGACAAGCTCACCTATCGCCTCACCGAAGCCATGAGACATTCTCTAGACTTTGATGATACTCTTCATTATCTCGATGCTACTGATGAACTAATAGATGAATATGTGCAGAAAATGATAAATCAGGACCCGTATGAAATGTGGTCAGACCAAGACGCAGAGATTGAAGATGTACTAGCACTTGGTCTCATGGAGGAAGTAAAGCCGGCCCCGGGAGTCATGAAGAGAGTGATCCGGAAGATGAGGAGGTAGAAGAGACACCACAAGAAGAGCCCCAACACAAATGGGGATGAGCATTTAAGGAGTAAAGGTGTTTCGCCCTTGTGTGGTAACAAACTCGACAACTCCCCCTCTACTCTACAAAGATTATGTTCTGCATGCTTTTAGGTTGTAGGGAAGAGGGTAACTTTTATTCATGAACCCCCGTGAGGTAAGGCCAGGTACGTCAAGCTAAGTGACATTAAACAAGCGCTTCTTGGGAAGTAACCCAAACTTTTATTGGTTTTTCTAGGTTTTGATTTAGTAGTAGCATGAATAAGGGCTCAGAGTTGGTATCCTGATTTTCTATGTTCATGTGATGTGTTTTCTTGTGGATCGTTGATGTTCGTGTGCCTAAACGTTGATTGACGAAGTTTTGAGTTGTTTGAGAATGTTTCTATAGATCTCTGGTCATATTTTTATTGTCTATTCAGGCTCTGGGCATTATATCTGTGTGTCTGAAACTTTCTGCAGAGTTTGTGAATTTTCTAAGTAATCCAGAGAAGACACACGGCCCTGTGGAATTTCCACACGGGCTTGTGTCAGCATTTAGGGCTCAAACAGAGAGGGCACAGGGGCGTGTTCATGCCCCTCTGAACAACCTCAGAAGGGGCACACGACCTTGTGGAATTTCCACATGGCGGTGTGAAATCTTGCAGAACTTCAACTCTCTTTTCTGAGAGTCTACAGGGATATGTGGGTGCTCCTGTGAATGCCTATGTATTAAGGTACACGGTCGTGTGGGATTTCCACACGGTCGTGTGGAACTCTACAGAGACCTCCCTTTTTTCCCGAGAAAACACAAGGACGTTTGGATGCCCCTGTGAGAGAGCTTGTGAAAGGCACACGGCCGTGTGGATTTCTCACACAGCCGTATGGAACACTTAGACATTTCTCGAGTTGATCCAGAGAGGCCATAGGGGTGTGTGGGTGCCCCGGTGCCCGGCCTTGTGTTCTTGGCCAGGTTGGGCACACGGCCATGTGGAATTTCCACAAGGCCGTGTGGAAGTTTCAGAAGACCTTAGGCATTTTCCCGAGAGCACATAGGGGCGTGTGACTGCCCCTGTGAAGCTCCCTTGTGAAGGCACATGGCCGTGTGGGTTTCTCACATGCCTATGTGGGGGTGTTAAGAGAGTAACCAGAGAGGCTACAGGGGCTTTTGTTTGCCCCTGTGAACCCTCACAGTAGAGGCACATGGCCGTGTGGCATGGGTACGCAGAAAGCCCAAAGCCGCGATTTTTCTTATAGATCCACCGTGCTCGTTGATCTATTCACTTTTAAATCCTCTCGAAACACTCTCCTGAACTCTCCTGAACTTGTCAACGATTGATTTAATTCATTCTTTTCGCTTATTTCTCTTGTTTTGCATGTTTAAATTACTTGCGAATACATTGAGAAATGATTGAGAACGAATTAAAGTGTAAAATATGGATTTTTAGCCCCATGGTCGTGCGGCTGTGTTCACCCGAAGATCTACACGGGCGTGTGGATTTCTGCAGATTGTGTTTTGATGCAGATTTGATTGTTTTCTCTTTTCAATATTGTAAATATGGCCTCCAAGTCAAAGAAGGCAGCTGGTAAGCGTCCCGCAAAGCCATCACCCCCACCAGAGCATATAGATTTCACCATGCCTGAGCATCAGGCTCGCTTCGAGCGATTGTCGGGACTCAGGTTTGGTCAGACTCGCCTCCCGGACTTGAGCACATTGAGAAGGATTCAGGGGGAAGTTGAGTTGGCCGATGAGGTAGAGAAGCTCCTTTCAGTCGGGAGTTGGCACATGTTATTGTCCATTCGTGAGCCTGTTATCCGATCGCTCACGCTCGAGGTTCTATCGTCTTTGGAGTTCGACCGGGGGTACGACAGCTTCGCTGATGTCGATACTATTCAGTTTTGGGCTCTCGGTCAGCACTTTAGTTTGAGTGTGACGCATTTTTCAGTGCAGATGGGCTTATATGATGAGGCATACACAAACACGGAGGAGTACGAGCAGTTACCCATGGATTATCCCGGTAGTTTGACCCCGCAGCGTGCCTACAGCAGACTATGTAGTCAGGGGAAGTATGAGCCGGGAGTGTCCAAGGCCACGTGCTTGTCTAGGGCTTCCTACAGATACGTCCACGCCATGCTTAGCCGATTAGTGAATGGCCGTGGAGATAGTACCGGGGTGCTGAGCCTCCAGGAGCTCTTATATCAATATTCTATGGTGGAGAGTGAGCTACTTCACATGGGGCACATAGTAGCTGAGTATATACGCCACCAAGGGTTGGAGTTATCTTCTCAGGCCCATACATTACCCGACTGATCATTGGCTTGGGACTTAGAGATAGGGTTCTCGAGGCCGAGAAAACTTCTGTACCGACTCCCCTAGGCACAGAGACCCTAAGGCTGATGGGTATAGTCCGTAGAGGGAAACCTGGAGTTTATGTTTTGATCATACCCCATCCAGAGGGAGAGCTGGCAGAGGGTTCGTAGTCGACTTTAGAGCCACCTCCTGAGCAGGCCGAGATACAGGTACCACCTACAGCACCGGAGCCACCTTCAGTGCGTATTTTCTCCCCATCTCGAGGCCAAGACAGACTTAAGCGCCTTGAGAATGTTGTAGGGGTCCTTCAAAATGAGGTGGTTGAGGTCAGGGCTACCCAGATCGTGCAGCACTTAGATGTCATGGCCCAATTCCGCAGCATCCATCAGTTACTCACACAGGCCATGACCTCCCCATTCATAGTTCACCCTTGAGCCTCGATCTCACCACCTTCTCCTACACCACCAGCAGATCAACTAGCACAAGTAGAGCATACAACAGCACTTGAGGCCCCAGCATAGGACACCGACGCTGAGGTGTCGTAGTGTAATTTAGTTTTTATCATTTTGTACTTTATTTCATATTTTGGACTAGTAGCACTCATAAAGGATTCTCCTTCTGAGTTTATTTTCTGTTGCTTTTATTTTTCTTGAGTTGTATTTCATTGCTTTATTTGTATATACTCAAGTTTTATTTTTATTTTTCTTGAGCTATACTGAACCCTTTGTGTATGTGTGCGGATGGTCTTGGATGTAAGGAATTTGAGAGATAGTTATAGGCACGGTCATGGGACCGTGTGTGCTTTACAACCCATTGAGACTCAACTCTCAATAAATATAGCTCCATCGAACGCAACACATGGAGTTCAGGGGAGTAATGTTTCAATTGACCACTCCCACATTAAATGCTTTGAATAGCTATACTTTTCATTGTGCTTGCATGCGTACATTGGGGACAATGTACATCTTAAGTGTGGGGGGAGTTCACATTACACACACCTTACTTGTGCATTCGATTGCTTATGCTCATGTAGCCTGTGGTGGTTCACCTTAGTTACAACGGTTGTATTCTTAGAGTTTAGGAGAATTTTTAACATTGTATCTCATCATGCTCTAGTTTTTACTTGAATTTTAGGGAATTTTTGCTCGATTATCTCATACTGCACTACTCACTCTTGAAATCTTTTGGAAACTCAAGCTTGATGATTTTAAAGACTAGTTTATCATCGTTTTAGTGAGTTCTTAGTTTTGTTTTGACAAATACATAAAAAAAAACTTGTAAGCTTGTAAATATTTGTTAGTTTTAATTGTGCATTTGGGGTGAAAAGAGCTACCTCCTACGAAGTATGTAGCTACTCTCATAAGTTGGATACAAGTTATGCCCTAATGAGAGAAAGAGCTATCTCATGGGAAGCATGAAAGCTACTACCCCGGTAGAAAGAGATACCTCCTCGAAAGTGTGAAAGCCATATTTGGCTGCCACCTACGAATGGGCTACCTTAGAGGTTGTGTGAAGCTACTACCATCCTACTTTTGTATATAAATAAGTCCTTTTAACAAGAGTTTGAGGAGTACTTTTTGGGTTATCTTGAGTGAGTTCACACACACTTACACATTTTTGAGTTGTTGTCCCTTTTTATTCAATTTTTAGCTAGAGCAATGATATTTTTATGCAATGTTTTAATTTCCCCATACTTGTAGAATGCTTCCTTTGCATACTTTTGGTGAACCTAAGGCCGAGCACTTTCAATTGTTCTTCACAAGTACTTTAATATTTTATTTTTACTTGAGGACAAGCAAAAGCTTAAGTGTGGGGGAGTTTGATAAGTGCTCGTGTTATAGTAACACGAAGTGTTATTATCTTACATTGAGCATTACTTTTATCAGATGCTATCATTAATTAGTGTGTATTTGTGTGCTTTTGTGCATTGTAGGGTTGTGAAGCCAATTTGGAGAAAAAGAGCAAAGTTAGCTCATGTTCGCCGTTGTTGGGGAGTTTTCGGACCAAGCAAGGAACAAGGAATGAGCCTAGACTTGTGGGTTTATGCCAACCTCCTTTGGAGGGGCACAAAGGCAGTCACATTCACAATTAGTCTAACTCATGTAGCATAGGAGAACTTCACCAATGAGGAGAATTGAAGCAATCGACATGATCTACCGTTGATTGTGTACCCAATTCAACGGTCTCGATGAAGAATGATGGAATCGGGAGCATTTAATGCACAAATACTATGGCAGCTACTGCAGGAAATCACTGTAGCAATTTATTGTTCACTGTGCGCCAGAATTCTTAATTCAGAAAATCCACACGGGCGTGTGAAATCCTGATTTCAGCCGATTTTCCAACCGCAACTTAGACTATTTAAAGGCCTTTTTGGGGACTTTTTTGGAATCTTTTTGACTATTCTCTGGAGGGTCGCGGCTTGGGTTTGGAGAGGACTATGTGGAAGATTGGAGCGCGTCATCGGCATCGACATTAAAGCCCGTCAGAAGATAGCTATTGGGGGAGCTTTCATCGGCACCGATCTGGCGAGGTATGCCCTAGTCTTGACGAGGAGCTTGGTGGAGAGGCGAATCGGCCGCACAAGACCACAACCACAAGGTCAACTATATTTATTCTCAAATTAAGAACATACTAGTGCTATATATAGGTGGCATTTGAAGAAGCATCTTACTATGTGAAAGATAACATCTTCAGAAAGCTATTGAAGCATCTCAACCATCTTAGTGAAGCCACTACAAGAAAAAAAAAACATTTTGTGATGAGCTTTTCTTGGCGGTTTATGTAAAACAACCACAACATTCCGTATTGGCGGTGGTTATAACGGCAGTTTTATCTTTCGAGGCAATTTATTCTAAAACCACCATAAAATTCAAGCATTTAGCGACGGTTTGGACCAACCGCCGTTAACTACATGCATTTCATGGCAGTTCTGCTACAACTGCCCTGAAATATGTGCAAGAACCACCTCTAAATGAATGCATTTTGCAGCAGTTTTAATAAAATAGCTGTGAATGGCAAGTTATGGCAATTTTTTTATTTTAGTCCTAATAATAATTATTTTTCTTATTATTTTGCATTGAAAATGGGCTCATTAAATTGAATCAAATTAAGCATATCAATATACATTAATTAATCCCTCATTAATTAGTTTTTTTTTAATCCTTATAATTTTTTTTCATTATTTTGCATTGAAAATGGGCTCATTAAATTGAATCAAATTAAGCATATCAATATACATTAATTATTTTTTATTTTAATCCTAATAATAATCATTTTTCTTATTATTTTGCATTGAAAAGGGGCTCATTAAATTGAATCAAATTAAGCATATCAGTATACATTAATTATTTTTTATTTTAATCCTAATAATAATTATTGTTCTTTTTATTTTGCATTGAAAATGGGCTCATTAAATTGAATCAAACTAAGCATATCAATATACATTATTTAATCCCTCATTAATTATTTTTTTTTATTTTAATCCTAATAATTATTATTTTTCTTATTATTTTGCATTGAAAATGGGCTCATTAAATTGAATCAAATTAAGCATATCAATATACATTATTTAATCCCTCATTAATTATTTTTTTATTTTAATCCTAATAATTATTATTTTTCTTATTATTTTGCATTGAAAATGGGCTCATTAAATTGAATCAAATTAAGCATATCAATATACTTTAATTAATCCCTCATTAATTATTATTTTATCTTAATTATTGTTATCTATTAAATGTTAAATATTATGGATATTAATTTTTCACTTAATTTGAATTTTTAAATTCTAAATGAATGTTTGTTAAATTTTATTTTTAAAAAATTCTTCTAAAGATGAAGTATTCTGGTTAATCGATAAACTAAATCCATTATTATTAATTTTTTTTTAAAATTTATATGAGTTATCCTTCACAAAGCCTTAAATCTCACTTTTATTAGCAATAAAAAATAATAGTCATACTTAAACCTCATTTCTATTTTGAGTTAAACCTTAATGCTTAATTGGTTAAACCCTAATTAAAAAAATATTAATTAGGTTTTCTCCGACGGAACCCACTCAAAAGCTTCATCACGATTTCTCCAACGCCACCAAAACCTTCTTATCACACTCCTTTTCCATCACCGCCTAAACCCTCTCATCGCACTCCGATGAAAAACAACACCTGCCGGTGCGAGCTACGGACACCAAACAACGACCAGGTAGGGCCCACCGCCGTCGTGGTAGTGGTCACTTAGGAGCAGCCTGTCGTCACCAACTGCGGTGATTCCCGGGGTCGTGCTTTTCCTCTGATCACAAGGTAAGACACATAGCTTCCAAAGTTCCAAAGTTCCAAAATTTGGATCTAAAAGACAATAGATTTATGGATTTTGATGTGAGGAGGAGAGTTAGAAAGGATTGCCACCCAAACCCTACCCTACCGGACACAATCACTTGGATCTGAATCCTAATTCTTTGTCACAATCACTCGGATCTGGCTTGTAGTAAGCCTTTGTTGATTTTTGGATGAAACCTTTTGAGTTTTTTCTAGGTTTTGAGTTTCTTTTTAGGGAAAATTTCAAAAATAAACCTTGTGGTTTCCCAATTTTGCAAAAAAAAAAGACTGAGGTTTGTTTTTTTCGTTTTTAATCTATGTGGTTTTTCCAGCTAGCAAAAAAAGGAAAAACCGTTAACTACCCTTTAACGGTATTAACTCACAGGGGCAAAATGGTCAATTTATTATAAAAAAAAGCCACATGTCATTAAAAAAACATGATTTTCAACATGATTTTGTTTGTTTTTTTGAATTTAAGTTTTTTTTATTTATTAGACTATTTTGAGAGATTAATATATTAAAAAATATATTTTTTTAATGTCAAATGAGATGGATTTTAAAAAAATTGACCATTTTGTCCCTGTGAGTTAACACTGTTAAAAGGGTAGTTAACGGTTTTTCCTTTTTTTTGCTAACTGGGGAAACCCATAGATTAAAAACGAAAAAAACAAACCTCAGCCTTTTTTTGCAAATTTGGGAAACCACAAGGTTTATTTTTAAAATTTTCCCTTTTTTTTATTGTATTGCTTCAGTTCGAACCCTTGGAACTGCTCCACTTCATTTATTCTCATATCTCTGCTTCTCTAGGATCCGATCACGGCACTGGCTCCAATCACTGACCTGTACACGATTAGTGATAGCTCTAGTGTTGGGCCGACCACCGTTACAACACCATCTCGGGGAGGATCAAACTCTGGTAGCTTCCCATCAATCTTCATAGCTCCATTTAATTTCAATTTTGGCTTATTTCAAATTTGCTTTGATATTGCTTGATTTTTTTTTTCATTATCAATTGTTCAATACTGGATTATTATTGCCTTATAATGGCTTTGGTTTCTTTCTTCTAGCTCTGTGGGTTTGTAGTTTTTTGAGTTAATTATTTAAAAAAAAAAAATTTAGTGCATGAAGCACCGAATTGGAATTGATTGGTACACATAATTAATATTTTGGGTAATTGAGAGTAGGTGGAATCGGCCCGAATAGTGATAAATTTGCATTAAGTTATGAGAGAGTTCAGATTGTTCTTTCATTGTTGCTAAGCCTTAGAATTCATTATGTACTTCTTCCTGTAAATTGTAATCATGAACCCTATGTACTTATCATCAGAAGTAGCAACATAGCATTGAAAACATTCAATGAAATGCAGAAGAAAATTAGTCCTATCTAAATATGATACTCAATAATACATATATAAATAACAAGCTTTATAGTGAGTTTCTCAGCAGTGAACAATGAGCATATTATATGCTTGTCACATTAATAATATAACTCCAATCCAATCTCACATAATAATCCATTACCCATAATCTCCTTCACTAAAAGACAACATCACATGTATATTAATAATAGGAGCTAAGTTTACATGGTTAACCATAACCTTTTTTTTAATTAATATTGTTTTTGTCCTTGAACTAATTTAATCTATGATTAGCTAACCTTTTAGTATTTGCTTATAATGGCATGTGAATGAACTAGAATTTGTATTCTTTTATTCTGGCTTATAAGTACTTCATTCTTTTAGCTTTGGAAACCATTAACAAATATTTATCATTACAAATGAAGGTGCGTTCTGCTTCATAGCTACCTACACTTGGTAGCTCTAAAAAAGCTACTAACACTGCTAATCTTGAGGCATTCTAAATTAGTTGGTTATTTGATTCAAGTTTGTTCCCTCATATTTTTCTTTTTGTTTTTCCCCCTTGCATGTGCTGTTAATTTTAGTTGTGTCATTTAATTCACTATTTCAATTCATTTTCTTAATTTGTCTACATCCTAAATATAAAAAAAATTATTAATAAGTAAATATTGTATTTCGTTTATGCACACAGAAAATATGTTAGGTATGGATAAATCATGGATTAAAATGCCACAGAACTCACCTGTGTATGATCAAGGAGTTAGGGATTTTATTGAATTTGCATTTCAGCACAGTTCTGTTAATGATATGATACTATGCCCATGTCCTACATGCGGATTTAGTAAATGACGGACTCGTGCTGAGGTGTATGACCATCAAAAGGGTATACAATTTGGTTTCTTCATGGAGAGTCCCACCCTCAAGAGACGATTTTTGTTTCAAGAAATTCTGAAGTTGTATCCAAAAACAATGTTGACGAAGATCCTATTAGAGACATGATAAATAATGCTTTTGGTGTGCATGAACATGATAAATGAAGAGGTCAGGAAAAACGATGATGTGGCACCAAATGTGCACCAAGCCTAAAATGTAATTGATGAGTTCTATGAACTATTAAATGTTGCAGAACAACCTTTTTATGAAGGATGTGCAAATTATTCAAAGCTATCTTTCATACTGAAATTGTATCACATTAAGTGCATTTGTGGAATGAGTGATAAGGCAATGATGATGATTTTTTGAGTTGTAAAATGATGCATTTCCACACAAAAATTCCAAGTTCTTTTTACAAGTCAAAGAAAATGTTTACAAAGCTTGGATTGAACTATGAGAAAATATATGCATGCCTGAATAATTGTATGCTTTATTGGGGTAATAAAGATGATGATGATAGACAACTATGCAAAGTTTGTAATACTCTAGAGGTAAAGAGACAAAAAAGAAATGTGGTTTGGATGATTTGTCTAGCAGTAATAAAGCTAAAAAGAAGGTCCCTGTAAAGGTGGTTAGATATTTCCCATTGAAACCTTGATTACATCGATAAATGTGAGCAATTGATATATTCACTTTTCCTTTGGGTGAGAGAGCTATTGTGGATTGGAATCATCGAAACCAACTGATTGATATGTCAAGGGGGATACTTGCTTAATTTTTAGGGCACATTACAACTAATTGTACCAATTTCCCTATTAGATATAATAAGTAGTAAACAGTTCCAGCATGTTATGAAGATCATATTTAGGATAACATCATAAAGGTCATGTTCTTAAATAGTATTTGTGCCTACAATTTTATAAATTGTACTATTTTGTTAAGATATTATATGATATTTTCATTAATGTATTTGTTTTATATATAGCCAAAGTTGGAGGTTAATGATGATGGGCATAAGGATTACATTCTCAAAAGTTTTGCCAAAAAATGACAGGACCATAGGTGTAACTTGTGCAACTCTTTGAAATGTGATCCCGATGCTCCCCTCGAAGCCAACATTGCAAAAAGACCTCCTCAAGTTCCCTTGGGCAATGGATTGCTTTTGTCGATTAATAGAGACACTTGCAAGTGTACATGCCGATCGCGTAATAAAGTGCGCTTGAAGTACAGAGTGTCGGTACACAAGGAAAAATGTGAACACTAGTAATAACTCTAAATCCGAAAATTAGTCTAATGAAGTACGTGAAGTGCTTGAAAAAAAATAGAAAATACTAGAAAATTACATGAGAAAATTCAAGAAAGAGAATGATGTCCGGTCATAGCATCCCTCTAGGTTTATGAAGCACAGGACAACGGTTGTCTAAGTATGCAATCCTATTTGAACCGAAAGGTTTCTAGAAGCATACAAAACCCTGATTTCTCAAGTGAAAAGTAACTGAATCGGTGTAGAACTGATATAGACATCCACATAATCACATGAAGACTCTATGAAAGCTTATTGCGTGCTAATGACAATCTCTTAAATAGACAACCTCCCCTAAAGAGAGATTGCCCCTAATCCCAATACAAAGTAAAAATATGATTTCTCCTAAAATCTACTCCACATGATTGCAAAGAGAACAAAGATTATCATCAACCCACTCGAAAGGATTGTGGGAGACAAAGTCTCCTAGGGTGTGTTTGTTTGGTTGTAATTGTAAATACATTGGATTTTCATATACAATGTAACTGAAAATTCATGGATTTGAAAATATAATAATGCAAAATCTGGTGTTTGATTGGATGCAACTGAAAATACTGTATTATAGAATTCTGTGTTTGTTTAGAGGGATTTGTAAATCTGTATTATGAAATCCGTTGTATAGTTTGATGTATTAAGAGATGTGGGCTCCCATGGTGAGATTAGCCCCCAAACTCTTAAACTCACAATTTTTGTGTTTGTATTTATTTTTAATGTTAATGTTGATTATATTATTGAATGTAATTATTGTATTAATTAACATAAGCATTAAATTTTTTAATTAAATTAATTTCTAAATTATTGATGTATTTTTTAAAAATATTATCAAAGATGACTTCTCCAATAATATTTTATTTTTTCTTAAATTTTAATTAAATAATTTTGAGTTAATAAAATTTAATCAAACATGTTAACTAAATTTTGAAGAAAAAATTAATTAAATGAGTTATTGCTCAAAATTTAATTAAATAAACTACATTTCATAATATTTCATTTAATATTTTTGAATAATAATATTGCTACAAATTAGCCTTTTGTACTCCATATGTCATACAACTATGAAGAAAAAATACATCGCGGCAATATGTACAACAAAATCAATTCATAGAAAAGTTTTGGGGTAAAATTTTCAGGAGATCACCAAAGTTTGCTTCGTTTTCAATTCGGTCACCCAACTACAAAACACATAAAAACGATCACCCAATTATGTTTTCCTTTCACCGAGCAGTCACCCTACGAATTCTGGCCCCCAAAAGCTGATGTGGCGCCCGAAAAATTCCAATCAGTGGCCCTGTTGACACGACCTTTTGCGTGTGTACCGCAAGTGCACGGCCTTGTTGAATTAATAAAATTACCCCGGTGAGTGGGTAGTCGAATCCACAGAGAATAGGGATTTAAAATACGAGAAATTGCTATTCAATCGTGCGATATACGAAAAGAAACAATGATCGGCATGATGAGTGAGTTTATGAAAATTAGAGTAGATGCAAGGCAAGTAAATAGAAAGATGAAAGAGAGAGAAGTGCAAGCAACGAGTAAAGAGAGAGACTAGCAATAAGTGAGAATAGGGTATCCGGACAAGTTACCTCTAGGACTTATGCTTCTAGTGCAAGACTATGCTATTATACTTTCCTATTGATGTTAATTGAGTCGAGGAAAATTCTTAAACACACGGTCCCAAATCTAAGGTCAACCGTGACTAACCCCCAACACTATGTCCCGGCAATAGGATTCACGTCAACCCTTCACTCTGTTGATTGCTCAACTAAGCCCCAGGGGAGTATTTCTACCTAAGCCTAACACTACGTGGAGTTGCTTTGAGCTCTAGGGACTCCTAGTGATAAAAACTGTTCCTATGTGCAGTAGTTCTAACCCTTTGGTCCAGGAGGAAGAACCGTAGTCTAAATTAAGCCCCAGTGCGTAGGATTCACGTCACCCCAAAGCCTTGGGGGAGTATGTCTTCCTAGCACTTCACTCTATTTCGACCGCTAATAAATCAAGGAATCGGAGGTAGGGAGAAATCACATCGGAAGGGAAAGGGGTACGGTGCTACCTCACAACTCTCCCTCTCAACCCTCTTCAATTTTAAGTAGTCTAATCCTATAGGAGTTGTCACACCTCCAAAGGATAACCTAGATTGTTCTCAATCCTTAGTGTCACGGCTAAGAGAAAACAATAGCACAAGATATCTAAAATTGAAACTCGAATTTATTCATCAATTAATGGAAAAGCATAATAACAATGTCAAAGAAACATAATTATCCTAGAGTTTTACAAGTCCGAATACCCACGAGGGGTTTAGCTCCTTATGGAGCTATACATGTTCATCAATGTATGAAATAAAACACAAACTAAAGACATCAATGAAAACCCCCTCGCGTATGGTGTGGCCGTGGTCTTGTGCGGCCGTCGAACGTTGGTGACGATGCCGATGGCGCGCTCCAATCCTCCACAAAGTCCTCTCCGAAACCCTAGCCGCACTCTCCAGAAGTTGGGGAGAAAGATAGGTTCAGAGATCCTCAAAAAGTCTCCAAATCGGGCTTTAAATAGGCTGAGTGCGGCTTTAAATTTGAAGTTATCGGGGCTTCACACGGCCGTGTGTAATTTCCACACGCTCGTGTGAAGTTTCTGTCTTTCCTGAAAAATTACTTCATACGGCCGTGTGGAATTTCCACACGCCCGTGTGAAGTCTCTGGCTTGCTGGGAAATCAATTCACACGGCCGTGTGGTAATTCCACACGCCCGTGTGAGGTCTCTGCTTGCTGGAAAATTAATTCACACGGTCGTGTGTTAATTCCACACGCCCGTGTGAATTCTCTGGAATCTTGATTTTTGGCAGAAGTGCACAGTGCTTGCTACAGTAACAAACTACAATGCTGCTACAGTAACTCTCCGAAATGCTCCCGAATACGTTATTCTTCATCGAGGCCATTGAATTGGGCACACAATCAATGGTAGATCGTGCCTATTGCTTCAAGTCTCCTTCTTGGTGAAGTTTTCCTAAGCTACACGAGTTGGACTTGTTGTGAATGTGACTGCCTTTGTGCCCCTCCAATGGAGGTTGGCACACACTCACAAGTCTAAGTTCGTGTCTTGTTCCTTGCTTGGTCCGAAAACCTTCCAACAATGGCGAATACGACCTAACTTCGTTCTTCTTTCCCAACTTAGCTCCACAAACCTACAATGCACAAGAATACACAAATGCACACTATTTAGTGATAGAATCTGATAAAAAGTATGTTCATTGTAAGATAATAACGCTTCGCGTTACTACAACACAAGCACTTATCACCTGTGATGACTCGGAAGCATGATGTGGCATGCCCACATTTTTTTTGCAGTCCACCTAAGCAGAAACCTGCCACGTTAGCATGGTCCACGCCATCTTCGTTTTCATCTTTTCATCCTTCATCGCAGAGACTCAGGGAAATGAAACGAATGTTTGGGAGGGAGAGAGGAAAGGAAGGAGATGGCAGCTTCGTCATGCGTGTAAGAAGTAAAGGAGATAACTGCGTTGTACGGGTAGGAAGGAAAGGAACGAACTTGAGGAGAAAGCTTTAGTTAGGGTTTATTTTCAAATTGAATTTTTTCCCCTATAAATGAGTGATCCTTTTCCTTCTGGATCTTGTTTGAATGCTTGTATTTTTTTGGTTTTAGTACCTTTTTTTACTGAAGTAAATGTCTGCAGATCTGACATTTTATCTGTATCACTGATAATGTAATTAACAGCTTCAGTTAAATCTATACTGGATCTTGTTTGGAATGCTTTAATTTTTTGGTTTAGTACCTTTCATTTCTGAAGTAAATGTCTAGAGATCTGAATTTGTTTGGAGTTCACTAATAATGTGATTAACAGCTTCAGTTAATCAATACTAAACTAGATTTCTACATATCTGAATTTGTGATGTACATCTTTAGTTAATATATTCTTCTGAACATTTTGATTGCTAATATATTCTTTTGCAGATTTCGTGGCATAATAAAGCAGAGAAATCATTTTGATTAGTAATTAATAGTATAATTAGCATGGTGATTAGTAATGAATAAAAACCATTGTAATCTGGAGAATCATGAGTGTTAGAGAAAGGGACAACCTGTGATCAATTGTCATGGTAGACAACATGTTTGTTAAAATGCCACACTGGCATGGATGTTACAATGGGTGTAGTAATCCCTATAAAAGAGGGGCACAATGAATGGAAAAGCAAGGAACCTTTCATCAATTCTCTTCCCTTTTCCTCCTCTTCTCTACAATCAACTCATCACTGCAACATTTATGATAAAGAATCTGAATAATTCTATATCATATTCAATTTAAAACCCCACATGAAAATAAAAGACTCGCCTTTACCTTTTATCTGATGACAATCAAATCCTCATATTCATCTCAATTGCGTCTCTCATCTCCACGAACAAGTGCTGACGCATCAAGATCACCATCCAAAAGAAATCATTCATTATCAAAACTCCTTTTCAACTCCAAATGTCTCCACATTGGGGCTAGAACCATGAGAAACAGCAGCCATTGGTTGCAATCCAAACAAGAGTTTTCCATTTGATTTTCTTGTAGTTTTCAAGTTTTGGTTAAATAAATTAAATAAAAATAAATATATAACAAAATGAAAATTTCAATCTCCAACATGCATTTACAGATAAGAGTGTCACAAAATTATATAAAAAAAACAAGAAAACAAATTAGGATTTAATATTATATCCTTCTCAACAAGCTGGATCTATCATGAAATTATATTTTGTGGGTATAAAAGGATTTAATATTACAAATGTTAATTCCATGAAGAAGGAAAAAGATCACTCATTTACAGGGGGGTGTAAAAAATCAATTTGAAAATAAACCCTAACTAAAGCTTTCTCCTCAAGTTCGTTCCTTTCCTTCCTACCCGTACAATGCAGTTATCTCCTTTCCTTCTTACACGTATGACGGAGCTGCCATCTCCTTCCTTTTCTCTCTCCCTCCCAAACATTCGTTTTCATTTCCCTGAGTCTCTGCGACGAAGGATGAAAAGATGAAGATGAAGATGGCGTGGACCATGCTAATGTGGCAGGTTTCTGCTTAGGTAGATTGCAAAAAAAACGTGGGCATGCCACATCATGCTTCCGAGTTAGCACAGGGCCGCTGATTGGAATTTTCCGGGCGCCACATCAGCTTATGGGGGCCAGAATTCGTAGGGTGACTGCCCGGTCAAAGGAAAACATAATTGGGTGACCGTTTTTATGCATATTGTAGTTGGGTGACCGAATTGAAAACAAAGCAAACTTTGGTGACCTCCTACAACATTTATTCTCTCTCAAAAACATTCAAAGAGGAAACTACATTCATAATGCTCCATCTAGTGCTTCCCATTCAACGTGTCCCTGGATCAAGACAATAAAGACAATAACAAATGAGACAATTACAAATATAAGATATTCAACATGCATAATACAAAAAAAAAAAAAACAAAGTTAAATACCCTTCACAGTCATAATCATAAGATAATCTAACAAATATTGACCATTCCAACATTGTAAGACATCAACTGGTACAAAAGTAATGCATAGAAATTAGATTCAAGTTTTGCTAATTTTACCCTCAATACCCTCCTCTTTGATTAGCCATTGCTTCAAAAAACTCCTCTGCCCAATATACTCTAAATTCTTCATCCTTTGCTAAGTAAGTATAGCCCTCATTTCATCCTCCATCAACCAATCATAGGCTCTAATGATCTCACAGCCAGAATATCCACGTGTTTTTAACTTCATGCACTCATTCATTAGATCTTTGGCAAAGGAAAAAGTACAAGTTGAATTCATATTCCATAGTGCCTCCTTAAATGTGTTATTCATATCTTGTATTGCTTCAACTTCGGAGACTAATTTTCTTTTTCCTTTTCCTCTTCTTGTTTGAGTGGACGTTGCTCCCCGTGGTTTTGAGCTTTTTGAATACGTTAGGATAGGTGTTGACATATTTGCATGAAAGTTTGTCTCCTCGAAAGACATATCTTTAAGACCACCAATTTGAGGCGATTGGCGGAAGTTTTCATTATCATACATGTCCATATCAATTTCATTCCCAGAGTGAACAGTGCGACGTCCATTAGCCTGGTCATTACCACAAATAGTCTCCAGCAAGTCATGATCTTCAATTTGCTAGTTTAGAAGTGGTTCATCTTGTGGATGAATCTAGTACACAAGAACAAATTAGTAAAGGGTTTACACATAAATAAAAATTAAAAGAAGTCCTAAATAAGATTGCTTCCAAGTAAATTAGTACCTTGATATAGTTCTTATACTCTGACTCACCCATGTTTATCATTTTTAGTCCATCATCCCAACCCATTACACTTAATGCTTTCAATTTTTTAATTCTTGCCCATCATTTTTTAATTGTCCTTAGGTGGTTGGACACATTTGATTCAGTAACTATGATGTCAAATTCCTCTTTTATCACCTTAATTGCAGCATGGAATGCTTAGGGTTTGAAACCTTTATCGACTTTAAAGCCTTGTTCCACTTGGGAAGATATGAATTGTATGAAGAAATGGCTTTTAGTAGATGTTCCACTAGTTCTCTTTGTAGGGCTTCTTACTGTTGATGTTTGGCTATCTTCTGATGCTCTCATGCTATCCATTCTACAATTGCCAAAAACATAAGCATTGTTTCTTAAAAAAGAACAATTGAAGTTTAGTCAAATCAACTACTCAATGTCATAAATTTCAAAATGAACATGCTATAAAAAGATAACAACAAAAAATAAATTCCAAGTGTGAGTGGAAACATATTATTCATAGACTGCATATATGTTGCGAAACAATTCTCATATTCCTAAATTCTTTCAAAAATGGCTTGTCTCAATATTTAAGCAAACCAACAACCAACTTTTCATAAACATGAAAATTCTTTGCCAAAGATTACATGTGATGATTGAGAGGAATAAGAAATATACTTCATAAATCTACACATTTGAATACCAATAACACTAGGAAAAAAAAAACAACTTAGAATTGAGCTACCATAACATTGAATTACCAAAAAAGCATTGTAAAGACCTAGAGATGAATTACCAAACACATTGAATCCCAGCAATTAGCACAAGCATTGTCTTATAAAATGATCCACAAACAAATAATAGTACAACTCATGGTCTAGAAATATATTTATTTTGGCTACATAATAAGCGAACTATTAACTATCTACTTATTTGCCCACATATTTCACACAATTGTTTCTCGGTATGCCACCCATTCTTGGGCCTCTTCTCTTTCCCTTGTGTTACTTTGTGAGGATGGCCGATGCGGAGTCCACTCTTCCTCGTATGGTATAAACACATCTTCACCCCCACTTAAGATGTAATTATGTAGAATACACGTAGACAAGACTAGTTCAGCCTGAGTTTTGAATGGAAAAATGGTCTAGATGTGAGAATTTTAAAACGCCCCTTAATAGAACCAAATGCATGTTCAATTGTTGTATGAGCTGATGAATGATGAAGGTTAAAGATTTCTTTATGGTTCGCTGGTGTTTGTGAGCCAAACTCTTTGAGGTTGTACCTAACACCCCTGTAAGAAAATACAAATCCTGGTCTTGTAGTGTACCCCGCATCAACCAAGAAATATTTTCCTAATAAAAATCAAATGTGATAGTTAATAAAATAATAATTAATATATTATTATCGTATGTTAATTTTATAGTAAACAACACAAAATAAATACCTTCAGGAACTAACAGGCCATTTGGTCTCTGAAGTGTATCACGTAAGACTAGAGCATCGTGTGCTGAACCTTCCCATCTAGCAAGAACATAGGTAAAACATAAATTAAAGTCCACAGCAGTAAGCACATTTTGTGTAGGGTATGGTTTCTGTCCACGAAATACTTCAACTTCAAATGCAATGATAGAAGCATGGATATGGGCCCCATCTAGCGCCCCAATACAGTCCTACCATTATTAAAGTATTGCCAAGAATTATTTATTAGCTAGAAAATTCAAGATATAATTTAAAATTGTATGTCTACCTTGAAATAAGGGTATAATGTAGACCATGATGCTATATATGTTGGTGTTTGTGTACTAGGTGGATGGACATACTCATCACGTAATTGTCCAATTTCGTAAAGCACATGATTGAATTATCTGCTAATAGTCTCGCCAGATATAAGAAAATTGTGGGCAATGACTCGATTGCGTTGGTTATGTCCAATAGTATGTAGGAACATCAACAGTTGCTCTTCGATGGTGATGTGCAACGTATCTCTCATAAGACCTTTTCATCTCATTATAGAACAAAGATTAAAGAAAGTGGATTTGTTCACGTGGACCATATTGATACTGGTGGTGTCATTGCTGTCCACCAACCTGGACAAATATTGCTCTCTAATTACTAACCGATTTCTTGATGGTTCTCTACAAACTCTACTTCTTTTACTACGCAAAGCCAACATGAAGGCATGAGCCGCAGCTAAAAATATTTGCATAATAGATAACTGATCCTTTCTGACATTAGTAGCCATCTACAATTTTTAAAAATACAAACATTTAAAAAAAATAATAAATCAGGATCCATAAGAGCACAAAATAATGCAACAAAATATTGTGAAAGATCGCAAAAATAATTAAATAAATTAGTATGTTTTCGGATATCTACTATTATTAATGGAATCTTGGTAAAAAATTATTTAGATATTTTAGGATATTTTAGGATATCTAGTTTTATTAATGGAATGTTGGTAATAATTTTAAAAAAACTCCACCAAATTTTAAGAAAAAAAAACTATACCAGAAAGTGAATCCTGCGTTTCATGCCATTTTGATCTCAAGAGACAATGAAAACTCCACCAAAATTAAAAATGTTATCTAAAACATTAGTTTTTGAAACCTAAAACTATCTGCAAACGTATAAGAGAAAGCCCTCTCAAAGTGACCATAATAATGTTATCTAAATTAAGGTTATTAAATAAGATTTTTAGCTATTGAAGAAATCTGATTTAGACTTGTATGCAACAAGAGAACTTTGTATAATAAGCAATCATGGGATAAATTATGAACATGCAACCCTTGAGTCAAAATTGCATAGGTCTACAATCATTTGTTGTGAGTGATTAGTTCTAAGTTCTAAATCAGTAACCTTGACAATTTGTTGAACACCCAGCAGTAATTGTCCTGGCATTTTAGGATGTTTATATTAAGTAAACATCAAATGTCGACAACCTTAGATGCCAACTATTAAAAGAAACAAAGAAACCTTGACTTCATTGATAAATCCAACTATAAAAGTTAGATTCAAAGTAACTCAAACACATCATTAACCTTATACAATGACATAGAGTAAATCTCTAGTAAGTAATAATCTAGAAGGACATTAAGATATAATCCTATTCTAACAATTATAACAAATTTTAGCATCCAAGAGCCAATTTTACTGCCAATATGAAGCTTAAAAAAGGGTTGTTTCAGTCTCAAGCAAAATCACTAAGAATAACAAATTAAATAAAAAAAAAGTATTAAACAAGAAGAAAAAACTCTGCTCTTGGTTAAAAGAAAAAACCATAGAAACTTGGAAAGGAAAATAATGTAACATATCTAAATCCTACTCAAATTCAAACTATGAATGAACACACTCAAAACAATATATATATAACTTAGAATAAAATTCAAATATTTGGGTTTATCTTTAGTATAAATTTGCCAAAACCACGTCTTTAGGAAAGGAAGAAGTACTTGTATAAATGAAATCCTTCACAATCACAACCATTCCTAGTGAGCTCTAAATAGATAACGATAATAAAACACCAACCAATAAATAGTCATAAACAATTAAGCAAGTAACAAAATAACAATAGAAAAACCAAATAAAAAGTAAACCATGGAATACCAAAGAATAAATGAAATAATAAGATAATCAGAGTGCAAGAATCATACCAACTAATAATATAATTTCACTCTCACTCACTCTCACTCTCACAAACTATTCATGAAAAACTCAAGCCACCTCCTACAGTATATAGAATAATAAAAATCATAAGTCTCCTATAACTCCTATTCCTAGTAAAGAGTGAATCAATAAGAATTATATTTGATATTCATCCCAACCCTATGATTATCCCTTGCATTAAACCTCTGTGTAGAAGACTAGAAGTCAAACACTCTTTATCCATGATCACATCTAACAATTATCCACCTTATTCAAATTAACTTTATATAGATAAGAATATCTCCAAACAAAATTTGAGAACAAATAAGTGATAGCAAGGTGTGCATGTTCTCCCTGTAAACCCCATTTCAAAAACTAGATTACTTGAGAAGACTTAATAAAATGACAAAATAGCCAGGGCTTGGAAGTCGGTAACCTTTTGTAGAGCAAAGCTGAAACTGACTAGCAAATGTCATTCTTTAGCAAATTTTACATGCCTTGATATAGACAAATGCAGTAAAAACACATCTTCAAATTCATTCATCTTTTTGGATTATATGTATATATACATGTAAATATAACCTGCAATCAACTTTAATAAAGTCTTGTATTCATACTAGGCATTCCATAACAAAATGTTTGCATATTAAATAAAAAAAACAAATCAGAAAACAACACGTACAACATGATTTTCAGCAGAAATATATACATATATAAACATATTTTTGGAGGACAATATACAAATAAGCAAGAAAAAAGCTAGATCCACAAAGATTAACGTGTGGATATCTAAAAAATTAGAAAAATTAGTTACCTTAAGCTGGAAATAAACAAATATGAAGGAAACTTCAAAGTTTAGTGAAGATCTATCTCACTGCTGAAGATCTGCAGGGAATAATGCATAAAATCCAAAAAAATTATTGTTAGATCTAGAAACATGAGAGTTATAAGAACAAATAAATCTAAGGAAAATCATCAGAAAATTAGATCCAATTACTAGAACTTAACAGAGGATGATGAAGATGATTTGATGCAAAGGTTTTGCTATAATCAAAAGATGAGATGATCTCTTGCAACTGGAGGATGTTGATGATGCTCGATCTTATGCAATATCATCAACCAGAGGACAGTGTGAACGGAGCACTCAAAGAAGAACTCTTGAAGGAGACAAGCCGATGCTATTTGTCATGCACAGCGCGACAAGGCATGATTAAGGCAACTTCTTGGAAGATTCCTCCCCAATACTTAGAAAAATATTCTAAGTGTCCCAATGTTTTCCCTTGTAATATAAGTGTAGTCATTCTAGAATTCTCTCCGTGAACCTAGAAGATAATGGAAAATTCTAGGACATGGAAGAAGCCTAGATATTTTTGTAGAGAACTCTAGAAACTCCATGGTGACCGTCGGATCAAAATGATCCTCACCGTCCATTGAAAAGGTGGAGGACTATAAATACCCCCAAAGAGCTTTCCTTTGAGGTCACCAAGAAGCATTGTAAGAAATTGGAGTTCTTGAGAATATAAAGCTTTCTAAGTTCCCAAAAACTCTTGGTAAGTTCTCTTCCTAAGCCTTAGTAAAATTCAAGTTCCTTTGAGTTCTCTGGTAGGCAAACTAAGGCAAAGGAAAGAGTAGGCAGAACTTGATCAAAAAAGGTGATCAAGTGCCGGCACGCAACATTGAGGAAAGTCCAAGTCCGTGACATACTGTGTGGGAGAACCATAAGCTATTGCAAGTCTGAGTGGAGGATGACCTTGGAGGAGACGAGCTGATGCTATTGTGTGGGACAACCGTAAGCCCTTGCCGGTGTGAGCTGAGGACAGCTTTAGAGAAGCTCTTGCTGGTGTGAGCAGAGGACAACCATAGAGGAGTTCTTGTAGGTGTGAGCGGAGGATGACAACACTCGTATGAAACCCCTCTTCTTTTCCTTCTTTGATTTTATTTTTTCGGAATTTGGTTTTACGCTTGGTTTAGGCGTAAAACCAAATACACCCAAAAAGACACTGTACTACAAACCCAATTACACCAGGTTTTACAGATACACCCAAACAAACAATGGATTTCATAAAGTAAAGTATTTGGTTTTAGATGTAAAATCAAATACACCAAAATAAACACACTCCTAGATACTCTAACTAGAGGGCACCCACTATCCTCTCAAATTGTTGTAAGTCTATACTAGGTGAGAATTTCTTCTTGTCATGTAGCAATACAAGGTATGAGAGCTAGGACTATTGCCTCCATAACAATCAAGCATCCATTCACTCCTAGATATGATTGTAAAGGAGAAATCAATTAAAGCATAAGAGATCCAACAACCAAAGTCATGAAATATAAACCCTAGAGTTCAACTATTACCGCACATCTACAAATTAGCTCTCTATTAATTGAGGGAAAGCATTCAAGATATAAAGAATAAAGGTAAACATAGGATCCATGAAAACCCCCTTATCAATCCTATGATGCAGTGTCGTCGAGGTAGATTCAATGTGCACCTCGAAGATGGGCTTGACGGCTATGATCTCCAATTCCCTTGAATGCCGGATCAAATCCCTCTCTAAATCCTACCTAAGGTCTTGGAGATTCAGCCCTTTTCTTCCTCAATCTCACCTCCAAGAATTGCCTCCAAAGAATAAAGAGATAAAATAGAAGATGCCCACCAAATCCTCTTAAATTATATTTATACCCGATTGCTAAAGGAGAAAGTGAAGAGCATGATGTAGTCTGGATGACGGAGCCCACTATTTTTACTTGAGGAGTAAGCATGTAAAGACACAATCCGCAAGGTCTTTTCCACATTTGAGGTGGACCAAGGGCAACTAGCATTCGGTCAAGTCGACATAGTCTACTTCCAGCGCTTCAGAGAACAACGGAGGTTAAGCTACACCAAGTTCTCCCTATTGATGGGGTTGTACGACACTGATTTCACTAACACCCCTAGTAAGAGGACCTCCTGATGGATTTTCCTGCCTGTGTTACACCTCAGGAGGCATGGCAACACTTGAGCCACAGGCAGAGGTACGAGCCGGGCCTCACAAGGCCTCATTCCTTACCCGACCGGCTATCAGGTTCATGCACGCTATCATTCCCCGTTCTTTTGCAAGGAGGGGTAATAACACCGGAGTGGTGGGGCAACAAGAGCTATTATTCATGTTCAGCTTCGTTGAGTGTCGCCCCATCAACCTGGGCTACACACTAGCAGACTTCATCGCTCATCAGGGCCACCATAAACATCAGGGTGTGATCTTTGCCGGCCCATACATCACACGCCTTATCACGGTATGGGGATTACAGATTGGCTCCAGGGATAAAAGCTAGTTGGTGGATCGGCTCCCCTCGGCATGGATATATTGAGGCTGATGGGGATGGTCGTCCACCATGGCGCCCGATGGATCCTTACTCGTACCCCAACTGAGAAGCTACCTGACGGGTGAGGCAAAGGATGAGGAGTCTGATAGTGAGTCATCCCTTTCATCGGCCATTGAGCCTATCAGTCCATCTAGCTTAGCAATGGTTCATCCCCACTGACAGTCGGAGGTTCAAGAGCTGCGAGCTGAGATACGACGTTTGCAAGAGGGTTAGCAGACCATACTAGTGACCCAGGCACGGATAGAGGCTGACCTCGGCTGTACCCTGGCTCTACTATCATAACTGGTCCTTCCTCCTGCCCCGGCTTCCCCTGCATCGACTCCTCCGCCACGCATCCATCGACAGAGTTCGCACCATCGGATGATGCTGAGCACTAATTTATATTTCTATTTGTATATTCATTTTAGACTTTGTATTCATTATTGGTAAGGATTGGCACTTCCTAGTTTATACTTATTTTCAGGGCATAACAATGGACACACTACTAGGGCATAACAATGGACACACTAGGTTGGCACCCCCACATTACTAGGGCATAACAATGGACACACTAGGTTGGTTCAAGCTTCAATGATTTTACGAATGTGAACCGGGGAAGTAATCGCATTCCACTACCTCCCTAATATTATTTTTATTGCCTTGTGTATTTCTCTTTTGCAGACATTGAGGACAATGTATGATTTAATTGTGGAGGAGGGGTTTGAGTTTCATTGTTAACTCTATTATTTGCCAAGTTGTGACTTATGATAGTGCATTTGAAATGTAGAGGAGTTTCTTACTATTAGGATGGATAGTTGCGAGCTTGTTCTATTTTTTTTAGTATGCATATTATTCTTGATGATTCACCTAATTAGAACATACAATTTCTCTATTGTAGAGACTTAGACCATGTTTGACTTTCTTTAGTTTTACTCCTTGTACTTATTGTGAAGAAATTTTTTGCAAATTTGAAAGAATATATTTCAAAAGAGAGCAGAAAATGTTGAAAAACAGAAAGAGCTACCCCTATTAGAAGTGTGGAGCTACTCTTGACAAGTCAGATACTATGTATGCCCTAACAAGAGAAAGAGCTACTTCTATAAGTGCGTGAAAGCAACCCATAAGCAGTCGGGTATAAATAAAACTTAAGAGGATTTTTAGGGCATCATCTATTCTATCTCTCTATTTTTTGGGGGCGATCCTTGGAGGTGAGATTGAGGAAGAAGAGGGTTGAATCTCTAGCATGTTAGGCAAGATTTGGAGAGGGATTTGGTCCTTCATTTAAGAGGATTGGTGATCATAGCCGTCAAACTCACCTTGGCGGTGTGCTTGGAATCTACCTCGGCGACTCCCTATCCTAGGGATTGACAAGAGGTTTTTCATGGATCCTATGTTTACCTTTATCTTTTGTATCTTGAATACTTACCCTCCATTAATGGAGGGCTAATTGTAGATGTTTGGGTATAGTTAAACTTTAGGGTTTATATTTTGTAACTTTGGTTATTGAATCTTTTATACTTTAATTGATTTCTCCTTTATAATTATATCAATTTGAGTGTAATTGTGTGAATAGATGCTTGATGGCTAATGAGATGAAAGCCCTAGTTCTCATATCTTGTATTTCTACGTGACGAGAAGAAATTCTCACCTAGCATAGGCTAACCATAATTCGAGAGGATAGTGGGTGCCCTCTGGTTAGGTTATCTAGGAGACTTTGTCTCCCACAATCCTTATAAGTGGGTTGAGAATAATTTCGGTTCTCTTTGCAGTCATGTGGAGTAAATTTTAGGAGAAATCTCATTTCTAATCTGTATTCGGATTAGGGACAATCTCCCTTTGGGGAGAGATTGTCTACTTAAGAGATTGTCATTAACCCACAATAAGATTTCATAAAGTGTTAATGCAATTGTATGGATATCTGTATCAAGTCTACACCGATTTAGTTACATTTCGCCGAAGAAATCAAAGTTTTGTATGCTTTTGAAAACCTTTCGGTTCAAATAGGATTACATGATTTGACAACTATTGTCCTGCATTTCATAACCCTAGAGGGATGCTATACCCGGACATCATTCTCTTCCTTGAATTCTCTCCTATAATTTTCCCTTATTTTCTAGTTTTCCTTTGTTTTTGTGTTCACACACTTCACGTACTTCATTAGGCTAATTTTCGGATTTAGAGTTATTACTAGTATTCACCTCTTTCCTTATGTATGGACCGACATGTACACTTGCGTTCATCCCTATCAAAGGTGCTCTAGATGACCCTTACGGACTCACTTACCGGCATACATGGCCCATAAGGAACCTCTGTACTGTGCTTTCTAGGACTTACGGACCTTAAGTGCAATCGTAGACTCTCTGAAATCCTCTTGCGCGATGGTTTACGGGCATAAGATGCCCGTAAAGCTCTATATATGAGGTTTACGGTCGTGCTTACGGGCATAAGTTGCTTGTAAGAGCCCTGGAAAATTGAGTAGAGTTTCCCTATTTCCTACAATTAAGCTCAAATACATATATGACTTGGGAAGCATAAAAAATGAGTGTCTATGGTCACTAACGTCCAACCAACACACGAAAATCACAACATGATGAGTAATTTATTGCAAACTCAAACAAAACTAAACAACTACTATCAAAGACTGAAACTCAACAAAAATACAAAAAATCTTCCTTGGTTTGCCTCTCAGGAAGAGCTTGTTTAAGGTCATGAGCTTGAAGTACCTGAAATACACAAATCATGGAAGTTCAAAGTAAAAACATTCCTCATAACCAGAACCAATCTCTCTGAAATAACGCACAAGTGCAAGATTAGAGAAAATAGGGAACCTACCAATGTAGTGGACTGACTCAGTGGTTACCTCATTAGGTGAAGGTTTACTTATCTTTCTTGGGGGAAGTGACCTCTAGACATTGTTTCTTTCGCGTGCTCTCCTCCGAAATGGTAGGTGTAAGAGGTGGTCTCTTCAATGTAAGGGTCATCCAAGGACTCCTCGAAAGGCTCTTTATGCAATGTCTCCTACACACATTCATTGACAAGTGAGTTAGTTCCATCAATGTAATAGCATGTGTCATCAAAAGTGGAGGGATGTTTCATTACATCGAATAAAGCAAAAATCACTTCCTCATCCCTAACCCTAAGTGTTATTTGACCGTTACTAACATCAATAAGGGCTTGGGAGGTGGCTAGAAATGGCTGATAAGAGCCTAAATGCATGTATTTATATGTAGGATTTATACTTGCTAGCATACATTTTTTTTTATTGAATCAATACCCATTTTATGTTTAAATTGGTTATATTTGTAGCAGGCATCAAGGAAGCTGATTGGAGCTTAAGAATGCAATTGGTAAGAAATCAGCATAAAAACTGTAGTAAAAGCTCTATAATTGTTAATGTAGTAAACATGTTGTAGCACCCGAATCAAATTTTGCCCAAAATCATCTATAAACTCATGGGCTCTATGCGCCCGCATGGAGCCCGTAAGGCTTAGGCAGACCTTTCTAAGTGAGAAGTTAGGCCAGATTTTGGGGAGTTCTTTATTGGAGATTTTTGAAGCCCTAGGAGGAGGCGATTTCACTCGAGCAAAAAAAAGTCAAATCTCATGTTATTGAGGGAAGAAATCAAAGGGAGAAGCATTATTAGGCAAGATCTTCACCGATTTCATTGTTAGGAAGCTTGAAGACAATAAGGGAAGCCTTCCCGTAGTAGCGTCCATGGAAGCTTTCCATGCCATTCCTTCAATGGAAGCCTTCCCGTTGTTTGAGGGAGTTTTATTATGCATTTTGTAGTTGTTTTCATGAACTCATCTTTTGTATTTGCTTGTATGGACGGCTAAACCCTAAGGTCACCGGATGCTGGTAAACCTTGGGGTGAACTTGTTTAGTTGGATACTTTGAGTTGTTTTAATGCATTTGGTTTTTCCCGTGGTTTAAGCTTTGTAATCTTTGATGTGTTGATTTGCATGAGAACTCTGTATTTCAACTTCTAGGTTGCACTTGGTTACGTGACCTACGCCCTTGTAATAGACACACTTAGCTTAATGGAGATTCATGTATGAATACCTCGTGACCAGTGGGTGTTTCATACCCCTCCAACCATTACGATCGGACCTAGGTATCGAGTATCAGCCCTAATTAGAGATCTCCCTGTTTGTAGTGTAATCATAGGAGGATTTGGTTGGAAGAGATTCTGAGCCAATACTTGTATGGGATTAGGGGTTATCGCCATGACCATCATGGTAACCTATTTTAGGATTTCTCTTTGCCCGAACTACCATTTTCTTAGCATCTCGCATCCCTCTAGCTTTAGTAACCCCAAGGGAATCCACATCTGTGACCACCCTCATTCCTTGGATTTTCACCCTCTCACTTTGGTGTATAGACATTTTCTCACTTAGTTTTAGTCTCCTTAGTATGTTCAGTGCACTTGGACGTGATTCGGTAGGTTAAACAACAAGTAAAAAGGAAGTAAGGATAACTCGTGCTTGAGTGGAGGTATTACTTGATTACCCCATGCACTTGTGGGATAATCACCAATGGCCTACCAAGTATGAGGGACACTTCAACATCCTCATCTACATCTAGAATTACAAAATAAACTTGTAGACCTTAATCAAAACGTCTTCTATGATTCCTTTAGGATGTCTAATGGAGCGGTCTACTAGTTGCAATGTTATCCTAGTCTGTTTAAGGTCACATAGTCCCAGTTTCTAAACATGGTGTATGGCATTACATTAATGCTAGCACCTAAATCTGCTAGGGCTTTTTCATCAACCAAATCACTAATGTTATAAGGAATAGTAAAACTCCCTGGATCTTTTTGCTTCCTCGGTAGCCAATTTTGAAGCAACACCAAACTTCCTTTGCTCAATGTTACCGCCGATACCTCCTCAAATTTCTGCTTGTTTGTTAATAGATCCTTGAGAAATTTAGTGCACTTTGGCATTTGGGACAAGGCTTCCACAAATGGTATATTGATGTGTAATTGCTTCAACAAGTCTAGAAATCTCTTGAATTATTTTTTTGTACGATCATTCATTTTTTTGACGGATAGGAAAGGTGGTGAACATACTCCTTCACTGGTGGTGGCATTCTCTTCTCGACACTTGGAGTAGGTGTGCTTTCCTTTGTCGGACTCTCAATGAATTTAATTTCTGGCTCTTTTTCTTTCTCAATCACCTTCTCACTACCCATCCCCAACTCTTTACCAATTTGAAGAATGATTGCTTTGAGATACTCACGGGGATTGGCTTCAGTGTTACTCAATAGACTTCCTTGAGGTCGCTTAGACAACAATTAGGTAATCCATCGCACCTGATTTTCCAAATTCTGAAGGGAAGCCTGTTGGTTTCTCATAGATGCCTCTATGCCCTGAAATATGTTGTCTGACTATTGGAACTTGATATTACTACCCTAAATAAAATGAGTAAGAACCTCTTCCAATGTAGGTCTCTTGTCAGTCTGTTGATGAGGAGGAAACCCAGACGGAAATTTCTGCTGTTGCCCTTGATCTCCCCAAGAGAAATTGGGATGATTCCACCATCTAGGGTTATATGTTCCATTGTAGGAATTCCCTTGCTGTTTGGAGCACTACTGACAAAATCCACTTGTTTGACGGGTCCATGCACCTCCTCTATAATAGAATAATCTGAGGGAGTGTGTCCTCCCTCACAATTATCACAAACCATGACCATAGCTGATTTTTTTAGTAGAATAACTATAAATCTTCCTACTCAATGCCTTCACCTAAGCTGTTAATGCTGTAACCTCACAAACTTCAACCATCCCATCTGGCTTGACAACTGATTTGCCTCTCGAATTCCATTAATAATTGTCCATGGCTATTTCTTCAATTAACTGTTTGGCCGCCTCTGGGGTCTTGCTGCGAAGCGATCCTCCTGTTGCAGAATCAATGAGCTGTCGAGTACTCTAATTGAGACCCTAATGGAAAATCTGAACTTTCATATATTCGGGGAGGTTATAATGCGGATATTTCCTCAACAAATCCTTAAACCTCTCCCACTCCTTAAATAATGATTCAGTGTCCAACTGTAGATATATTGTAATCTCTTGTCGCAACTTGATCATCTTTTCTGGCGTTAAATAACTGGCCAAGAATACACCAACAAGCTATTTCCAAGTCATGATAGATGCTCGAGGAAGAGCATGAAGCCACTATTTAGCTCTTCCTTTTAGTAAAAATGTGAATAAGCGGAGTTTGATTGTGTCATCATAAACGTTGTTGATCTTATGCATGTCACATGCTTCGAGGAATTCCCCAATATGACTGTTGGGATCCTCATCTAGTAATCCATGGAACTGTGCTACGCTCTATACCACCTGGACAAAAGCGGGTTTAAGCTCAAAATTGTTTGCTGCAACTAGTGAGCGTACTATACTTGACTGAGAACCGTCAAGAGTGGTATGAGCATAGTCTAAAAGTATCCTATGTTAGTTTCCATGGTCTGCCTTCATGTCCAGTTGCTCTCCTTCAACACTCACCGTCAAATATCCTATCTCGTTCAATAAGATTGTTCTTAATCTGGTTCCAATCACTCTCGCTATACTTCTCTTGCTTTCTGTCAGTCTTGGTGCTTTCCCCTTTAGTGGCATACACTAAAATCATGCAAAAGAAAAAGAACATAAACAAATACGATAAAGAAACAAAGTGGCTAAAGTGATAGATATTTAAGTGTTCCTAATAGCACTAATCTTCTACGGCAATGGTGCCAAAAACTTGATAGGGAGGCAAGCAAGTGTACGTGCCGATCATGTAATAAAGTGTGCTTGATGTACAGAGTGTCGGTCCATAGAGAAAAAGATGAATATAAGTAATAACTCTAAATCCTTAAATTAGCCTAATGAGGTACGTAAAGTGTGTGAAAACAAAATCAAAAGAAAACTAAAAAATATGAAAAAATCATAGGAGAGAATTCAAGGAAAAGAATGATGTCCAGGCATAACATCCCTTTAGGGTTATGAAGTACAGGATAATAGTTGTCTAAGCACGTAATCCTATTTGACCCGAAAGATTTTCAAAAGCATACAAAACACCGATTTCTCAGGTGAAATGTAACAGAATTGTTGTAGAGCTCATACGGACATCCACACAATCGCATTAACACTCTATTAAACCTTATTGCTAGCTAATGATAATCTCTGAAGTAGACAACCTCCCCCAAAAGAGAGATTGCCCCAAATCCAAATATGGAAAAGAAATAGGATTTCTCTTAAAATCTACTCCACATGATTTCAAAGAGAACAAAGATTATCATTAACCCACTTGGAAGGATTATGGGAGACAAAGTCTCCTAGATAATCTTACTAGAGGACACCCACTATCCTCTCAAATTGTGGTAAGTCTATGCTAGGTGAGAATTCCTTTTCGTTGCATTGCAATACAAGGTATGAGAGTTAGGGCTTTCACCTCAATAGCAATCAAGAATTCATTCACACAATTAGACTAAAATAGATATGATTGCAAAGGAGAAATCAATTAAAGCATAAGAGATCCAATAACCAAAGTCACAAAATATAAACCCTAGAGTTCAACTATGCCCAAATATCTACAAATTAGCCCTCCATTAATGGAGGGCAAGTATTCAAGATATAAATAATAAAAGTAAACATAGGATCCATGAAAACCCCCTTGTCAATTCCTAGGATAGAGAGTCATTGAGGTAAATTCTACATGTGCCGCCAAGATAGGCTTGACGGCTACGATCTCCAATCCCCTTAAATGTCGGGCCAAATCCCTCTCCAAATCTTGCCTAAGGCCTTCAAAATTTGGCCCTTTTCTTCCTCAATCTCACCTCCAAGGATCGCCCCCAAATAATAGAGAGATATAATAAAAGATGCCCTACAAATCCTCTTAAGTTCTATTTATACCCGACTGCTTATGGGCAGCTTCGGGAGTAAGGTCTAGACAGTAAGGGAGCTAAAGAAGATAGTCGCGAGTATTATGGGAACTCTTATGGCCGTAAGCCTCATCTGTAGGTTTTATGAATATGTTATGGTCTAGCTTATGGCAATAAGTGCTGGACTATAAGCTTTGGTATCTGCTTCTTGTGACTGCCCTTACCGGCGTGCATTGTGGTCGTAAGCTCCTCTAGGTGGTCCTTACAGGCATCCTTATGGGTGTAAGTCTTGCTCATAAGGTCCTCTAGATTGACTCTAAATCCTCCTACGAATATAAGCATACTCGCAAGGTCTTCTGGACTATACTTACGGCCATAAGGCCAACCGTAAGTTGCCCGTAAGCCACCCAGTTTGCCTTGTCCTTGTTCTAATGATGTCGAGAGAGCTCTAACTTCATCGTTTTCAATCTAAATTGCTTCTTTTGGATCTTTCTCACCTTTAAACACTGTCTTAAGCCTGTTAATGCAAAACACATGATATTTAGCATCAAATTCCACATTCTGGTTCCAATACATGCCAAATGAGTGTACCAATAGATATAAAATACATGAACAATGTACACTCATCATGGATTATAGGTCTCGACCTAACGTAAAGGTAATATGCATAGAGTTTCCATCCTAATGTATTTGTTTGAAGCATTATTGTTTGTTAACTATTGTCTCCATTTAAATGTTTCCCTTGTAATATCTAGCAAAAGCAATTCAAAATACTATCAACTGAAGCCACCTAATAGTTCCTCACATGTTGGGTAAAAAATCATTTCCTCGATTGGAGAATGAAATGGTTATTAGTTTCATATCATGCAAATCTTAATTATGCCTATGATTTAAATACTATTATGTACATATTAAATTGATATAATTTTGTAGGAATCTCAATTTGGCAGGCTTGTCATAAGAGCTGAATTATTTCAAGTTGGTCATACCACATCAGATGTGTCTTTTGTGAATGATGAGGCAAGGCAAAATCATGTGAGTTCAATGTAGATTTATGTGATATGTTCAATGTTTGTATAATAATAAGTTTTTTAATAAAATTATTACTTTGACTTTATTTTTGTAGGAAGATCTAGTTGTTCGATCTCAATTTACATCTAAAAATGAGGCATGTATTGCTATTTTTCTTAAAGAACACCCATGCTATGTTCGTGGAATGGAACTTGGAGTTGTCCCAACTTAGGTATATGGATCATCGAGTAGCTCAAGCAGTAGGTGTTATTCAACAGGAGGTACACAAGCTCAAGTTGATGCTCTTAGGCAAACTGTCCATCAGTTACTACAATGAATTAAAGTCAATGAACAACATATAGCAAATCTTACCAACAATTGGCAAATCCAAAACCAAATTGTATACGTTTTGCTAAATTTTCATTTTAAGGTTATAGTTTCATATGATTGTTATCGATCTATTGTTTATGTTTGTGCTTCTAAGAATTGTTTTTATTTCTTAATATTTGATATTGGTTTCATTTCACAATAGGAAAATACGGCCTCCCCAATTATTGAGAGGTGTTCATCACAAGCTAGTCATTAGGAGACAGCGAACTTAATTAAAACAATGCAGGATGACCACATAGTGAAAGTTGCATAATCTCTTTTTTATGCTTTTTGTACTTGAAAAAATGAAATTGATGAGTATACAATATTCATGTATTTTATATAACTTTATACACTCATTCGGCATGTATTAAAACCATATTGTGGAATTCAATGTTAAATCTAGTGTGTTTTGCATTCTCAGGCTTAAGGCAGAACTTCAAAATAAGAGAGAGCCGAAAGAAGCATTCCAGATGCTTAACAAAGAAGTTGAAGCTCTCTTGGCATCATTTGAATAAGGATAAGGGAAACTGGGTGGCTTACAGGACAGGTAGCTTACGTTCTACCTTACTGCCGTAAGTAGATCTAAAAGAACTTTATGAATGATGAGTGCTCATCTATAAGTAATACGAAGTATTCTTTTCTTACATTAAGCATTATTTTTCTCATGTTTTATCATTAATTTGTGTGTATTTGTGTTCTTTTGTGCATGTAGAATTGTGGAGAATAGTTCAAGAGAAAGAAGCAAAATTGGGTCATGTCCGGGATTGTTGAGGAGTTTCTTGAACCAAACAATGATCAAAGCATGAGTTTTAGATTTGTGGGTGTATGCCAACCTCCAATATACTCAAATTATTCTATAATTTAGAGGGGAACAAAGGCAGTCACACTCATAAAATCTAACTCGTGTAACATTGAAGAACTCCGTCAATGCTGGAAAAAGATGAAATGACATGATACCGCCTGGTTGTGTGCCCAACCTAGCGGCCTCAATGAAGAAAATGAAGTCAGGAGCAACTTTTAGCGCAAGCTGCAGCATTTTACTGTAGCAAAACAACGTAACAATTTACTGTAGTAGTTACTGTTCACTGCACGCCGAAAATCAAATTTTCAGAAAATCCACACAGGCGTGTGAAAATTCCCCACGGCCGTGTAGATGCCGGATTTCAGACTTTTGAATACCGTGACTTCAGATTTATTTGGGGACTTTTGACCTATCTTTCGCCGAACTTTGGGGGTGCTTGCGACTAGGGTTTGGAAAGGATTTTGGGAGGCTTTTGGAGCGAGTCTATGACATCGACATCCTTTGGGAGATAGTTATGAGGGGAGCTTTCGTCGGCATCGATTCGGCGAGGTGTGCCCTAGGCTTGACAAGGGATTCGTTGGAGAAGAAAAGGCAGCTTCACAAGACCATCAACACGGGCCATAAGGGGGTTTTATTCATGTTTTCTATACTTATTGATAGAAACACTTTGTTGATTTTATATAGCTCCATGAAGAGCTAAACCCCTAGTGGGTATTCGGACTTATAAACCCTAGAATGACATTGTTTCTATGACTTTTATTATGCTTTCTTAATTGATGCTTTTAATTGAGTTCCAATCTTGATTGTTAATTGTATTGATTTTCCCTTAGACGTGACACTAGGGTTAAGAATCATCTAGGTTATCCTTTGAAGGTGTGACAACTTTTATAGGATTATACTACACAAGATTGGAGAGAGTCGAGAGGTAGTGGAACGTCCCCTTTTCTTTTCGAAGTGATTTATCCTACCTCCACGTCCCAAGAGTTCTTTGCAGTTGAAGTAAAGCGAAGTGCTAAGAGATGAACTTCCCTGGGGCTTAGTTACACGAGCAACAGAGTGAAGAGTTGTAGTGAATCTTAGTGTTGGGTCTTAATTGAGACTACGGTTCTTTCGCTTGGATCAAAGGGTTAGAACTATACTTAGGAACAGGGTTTATCACTTGGAATCCTTAAAACCCCAAGCAGTCCAACACAATGTGAAGCGTTGAGAGCATTCTCTCTACTAGGGCATAATGTAGAGGGCTAGTCACGGTTGACCGTAAGTTTGGGACTATGTGCTTTAGGATGTCCACGACTCATTAAACATCAATTTGGAAGTATAATACTAGTCTTGCACTTGAAGCAATAGTCCTAGGGTGAGCATTGTCCGGGTACCCCATTTTAATATCGATTACCTCTCTTGTTCTTATTGTTCCTCATGCATTCTTTTATTTTCTTTTGCATTCATATATTGATTTCTCTCACCATCGATTTTAGTCAAAGCTAAATAGTGATCACTCTTGTCTCTCTAAAACTATTCTTTGTGGATATGATTACTCACTCACCTGGGTATATTATTACTTCGACACCTATGCACTTGCGGTATACACGCAATTCAGAATCATGTCAGTGAACATGCTTATACTTGTAAGGGGGATTCAAAGCCAAATCAGATGACCTTACGGGTAAGGCTTACACCTGAAAAGGCCATCCAAAGGAGCTTATGATCATAGCATACGCTCATAAGGAGATCACAAAAACCAACATAGTGAAGCTTACGGTCCGTTACTTACTTCCGTAAGCTAGAACATAACACAAATACATGACCTTGCGGATGTAAATGTTCCTATAGGGCTCACGACTATCTTCTCCAGCTACCTTACGGCTACATCCTTACACCCGTAAGCAGCCCGTAAGTAGTCGGGTATACAAAAATCTGATGAGAATTTTTAAACCATTCTTTACTTTTCTTTTGAGGTAATTTTTGAAGGTGAAGTTATGAAAGAAAGGAGACGAATCTGCAACACTCAAGGTGCTATTTGAAGGGAGATTTGGATCCACATTCAAGGGGATTGGAGGTCTTAGCCATCAAGCTCACCTTGGCAACATGCTTGTAAGCTTTCCTAGGGCTTCTCTAGTGATCCTCCGTTGGCATGATTGAGAAGAGGATTTTCATGTTTTTCATGTCTCCTCCTATTATTTGTATCTTGAATGCTTGCCCTCCTTTAATAGAGGACTAATTTGTAGATGTTTAGACCTAGTTGAACTTTAGGGTTTATTTCATTGACATTGGTTGTTGGATCTTTGATGGTTTAGTTGTTTTCTTAAGTGCAATCATTTCTATTTGAATCTAATTTTGTGTTTGAATGCTTGGTGATGAGAAAAAAATTCCCACCTAGAATAGACATACTATGATTAGAGGAAATTGTGAGTAAGCCTAGGTATAGGGTACTTTGGAGACCCCGTCTCCCTCAATTCTCCCAAATGAATTAGTGATAACCTTTGTGCTATTTGCAATCATGTAGAGTATATTTTAGGAGAAATCACATCTCTACTCTGTATTCAGATTAGAGGTAATCTCTCTCTTAGAGGGAGATTATCTACTTAAGAGATTGTCATTAGCTCGCAGTAAGGATTCATAGAGTGTTAATACGATTGTATGGATGTCTGTATTAGCTCTGCACTTATTCAGTTACTCTTCGGCTGAGAAATCAGGGTTTAGTATAATTCTAGAAACCTCTTGGTTCAAATAGACTTACATGTTTAAACAATCTTTGTCCTGCACTTTATAATCCTAAAGGGATGCTATGCCAGGACATCGTTTCTTCCCTTGATTTCTCTTCAGCTTTATCTTCGTATTTCTTGTTTTAATTCTCTTTTGTTCACACACACATCATTTGATCGATTAGGATAATTTTTGGAATTAGGCTTACTACTAGTATTCACTTTCTTCCTTGTGGACCGACACTTTGTTTTACGCACACTACTATTGTAACCAGCAGAAATGACTACATTATGCTTATTTACTGTTTTGTTTATGTTAGTTTCTTATCTTATTATGACACTATGTTTTTGGCTATAGTTATCTTCTATTTGATAGACAATTACTAATTTTCTATTTTTTCTATTTCTATGTTCTACTGTAGCGCCTATATGAGATTCAAACTTACATTTTGGTTAACTAGAACAATGTGTTTGCTTTCCTAACATACATGAAGATTACTTATGAGTTTAATGTGTATGGTTTTATATGTATATAAATGCAATAATTGCTTTGGAAGATGGCATGAAGATAGCTTTGTTTCAGATCTTTTTATCTTTTAATAATGTTATGTGTGTGATTGTTTTTTATATATAACTGTTGATATAAAGTAAAGTTGAATACATAGATGAAAATTGAATGATGTGGAAATGGTCATGCTCTTCACTTATTAATGATCAAGTATATGATTTTTATTAATAGCTAATGATGCAACTTTATTGATTATATATATATATATATATATATATATATATATATATATATATATATATATATATATATATATATATATATATATTGTTGATAATCAGGTACATATAGATGGATGAGGATAAACAAAGGGGGTTGCACATGAATTGATTAAATTTGATAGATAACACTATGGTGTTTGGATGAGCTTGTATTGTTTTTAGTATTTAGGAGGTTTGCATTTGTATTTTGGTTTAGTGATTAAGTCATTGATTTTCTCTTGTGTGATTTTATATATGGATTTATGAGAATTATTATTTGCTCTAATTAATTAATGAGAGATCTATTGTTCATGGAGGCAATTACAAGTGCAAAGGCCACAAATGCAACACTATTATTGTCAAGTCCAACTCATAATGTAAACAAAAAATAGTCTCATTGATGTAATTGTTCAATTGAATTAATGGTCAATCTTTTGTACTTATGTTTTAATAATTTTTATTTATGAAACATAGTTTTAGTTTTTTTATTAGTATTTGAATAGAGTGTAATGTAACTTAATAAAACTTTGGAAGGTATAATATTGTAACAAAAATGGGTATTTACAAAAAAAAAAATTAATTCATATTCTTGGCGGTTTTGAGCTACCGAGAAATGCAACAAGGCTGCGAAATTGCATTTTGTGGTGGTTTGAATTGCCACCAAAACCGCCTCGAAGTGCAATAGAAAAAGAATGATGTTACATTTCGTGGCAGTTTTAAATTGTCACGAAATAATCATTTCGCAGCGGTCCTAACAACCACCAAAATCACCGGGAAATGCAAATGTTGCCTTTCCTGGCGGTTTGCAACTGCCGCAAAGGTCATACTTAGCCACAGTTTTAAGTTTCAGAAATGCAAAATATGACAGGAAGTGCATGTAATTAGCAGCGGTTGTTCCGGCCGTTTTTTAAAACCACTGTAAAATGAACCCCACTACCAATATTCACGGGGGTTTTCAAACATCCACATAATTATTTTTTCGATGGTTCAAACCACCAGCAAATGCCTATTTTCTTGTAGTAAGCTTATCATGCCTCTTGCTATAAAAGCATCTCAACCATCTCAATGAAGCTTATCACGCAATTGCCATACTAGAAACCTAATGAAGCTTGTAAATCATGTCAACAGCCTCATCAAGCCGATAAAAGGCATCCTTTCTATCATGATTTACGTCTATGTTTAATGAAGTAAAATTTCCACCTTCTTTAAGTTTTCTTTCAAGCCACTATTTCTCTCACGTTTTCTCTACAAGCTAGCTTCATCAAACCATAAGCGATCTGTTACTTTATACCTATGCAAGGTGCCAAGTTAGCTTCTAAATACAAGGTGCCTTTAATAGCACACCATAGAACTAACATCCCAATTAGCCAAATGAAGTTAGTGTCACCATCTCTATTGGGGGCATAACAACGTTATCCATATTTGATACATCTGCACAAGGATTGCACATGCTTGTATCGTAAAAGCCACGAACTCAACCAATGTGTTATTATAATCACTAGAGTGAGTGATAACTAGCGTATTGGACAAAACATTACTAAGGGTTACTTTAGCATTGGGAGGTATAGCCAAACCATGGTCCTGATGAAATGTAACGACTTCAATTTTCTAATACATATGGCACTCTAGTTTTCAAAATATTCTTTAATTAAAAAATAACATTATTATTATGGAAAATAACTCAAACAAAACAAATGTTATTTTTTATTACTTAAAAATCACTTTGAAAAAAATTGATATGCAAATCAAAATTTCAAATTATGTAAAGTTATTAATCGATTAATTAATTAATATAAACCAAAAATAATTGTTTTACATCTGGGAGTTAATTTTAATTATAAATGGGGTTACTTCATAATTAGTTGATTAGTTAGTTAAAAGTGACCATTTACTTCACCAAGAAAGAGGAAATTTTTTTTTATATTTTTATTGTTAAAAATTTGTCACTACAAAATAATTTGAATCTATGCAAAGCATAGAACAAGTTAGCTTCGATAAACATATGTTAAATGGTTTTTTTTTCTTTTGCATTTTTCACTTATTATTAATTATATTTTAAATCACATTAAAATGTCTAAGTTTTGTAATCTTTAATTTGTCTTTGTTGGAAATTGGTGTTGATGAAGACAGAGGAACGGATTGACTGAGGCATGCCGATGCACTGACTTTAAGAACAAATTTGCCTCCTTTTTCAGTGCAACAGGAACAAACAACGGTGATGTTCTCCCAGGATACAACAGTCTTTCTTTTCTTTGGTTCTTGCACCCAGAACAGAGAAAATATTGAGCTCTCAATTTGCGGGGAAAACGAAGTGAAGAAAAGAAGAGGAAGGAGAAGTTATCTAAAACCAGTTCTGGTTTTTAATTTTATAGAAGATGAAGGGGCAAGAAAAAGAAAAGCTATGTCTCTTCAAAAAGAAAAACGAATGAAAGAGGCCCAAAAACAAACGCCGCAACGCATAGAGTTAAGAATTTTCAAGCCAAATTCCGAATCCAACCCTGAGATTTGCAACCTCCCCTACGCCTGGGCGTGAGAGAGCATAACCACGAAACCAAAGTTGAAGGCTAATGAATAGAGGTATGTATAAAGTGGGTGAAGTTCTTGTAAATAAGCAACGTGGTACTAAACAATATAGGAATATTTTGAAAAACTAAGACGGGCCCAAAATACATGGGCCTCCAGCAATCCCCCACCCCTCCCCCACCCCATTTCAAAATATTCAGACAGTAGAAAAGAAAATGAAGCATAAAAAGATAATGCATCAGAACTAGTGCCTTGTGGGCTATAAACTAATTCCTAGAATATATAAGAGGTGACTCACAGGAACTTGGTGAAATAAAATTTCTATAAACCAGCATTCCTTGTTGTAAATCAATCATCTCATAAATAACATTATCTTCTTTAAAATTGAGCAACTCTAATCGGGTTAGCACCTCTCGGCCATGTGCCAAATGCTTGGAATTCATAAGTGCTCTAGAAAAGTTTGCATGAGTTTTTCATAAAAAGCGGCTCCACTTTCACACTAATATAGGTGAATCCATCAGGTGTAAAATTGCAATTATAAACACCATTCAAAATTGAACTATGGAATTCATTAAAAATCAAATTCATCCTGTATGCATTGCAATTACACTATACACCATAGGAAGGGATAATAATTAGATAGTGTATCTCCAATCAACCAATGACTTGTTTTTACCCATCTGAATCTATTTCTTGGATTTACCAATTGCATAGGTTGGGTTACCATCATTGTTGAATTTTGTTATAGGCAACAATCCCATTCCTCTCGATGTCTCACACACTAGTTTTCTACTTAGTGTTTTAGTTAGAAGATTAGCTAAATTTATCTCTGATCTTACAAAGTTTAGTGATATCACTCCATCTTCAAGCAATTGCCTCACAATGTTATGTCTTAGGCGTATATGCCTACTCTTGCCATTATATGCTTTATTCTTGGCTCTATATAGAGCAGCTATGCTATCACAATGAACTGAAACCGAAGAGGCTGGTTTCATCCAAAGAGGAACATTGGCGAGAAAGTTCCTAACCCATTTTGCTTCAGTACCTGTTTTCTCAAGTGCAACAAATTTGGACTCCATTATTGATTTTGATGTGCAAGTTTGTTTTGAAGACTTCCAAGACATGGCAACCCCTCCTAAAGTGAAAATGAATCCACTTGTTGACTTTGTTTCATCTGAATCTGAAATCCAGTTAGCATCACTATACAATTCAAGTGCTATAGGAAAACCAGAATACTTTAGTCCAAAATTAATAGTTCCTTTCAAATATTTTAATATCCTGATCAAGGCAATCCAATGATCCTTATTTGGACTATGTGTATATCTGCTCAATCTGCAAACTGCATAAGCAATGTTAGGACGAGTACAGTTCATTAAATACATTAAACTACCAATTACTTGTGCATATTCATTTTGAGAAACACTAACCCCTTTATTCTTTCTTAAATGAAAGGCACTTTCATATGGGGTTGAGACAGGTTTGCAATTAAATTGATTAAATTTCTTTAGTACTTTTTCCACATAATTTTCTTGTGTAAGCATTATACCATCATCTGATTTAGAAATTTTAATTCCAAGAATAAAATGTGCTTCACCCATGTCCTTCATGTCAAATTTAGATGAAAAAAATTCTTTGTCTCGACTACTATTTCTAAAGAAGTACCAAAAATAAGCATGTCATCTACATACAAACAAATTATAACACCCAAATTATTATAAAATTTACTGTAGATACATTTATCATCTTCATTTATAAAATAACCGTTAGAAACTAAAACATGATTAAATTTTTCATGCCATTGTTTTGGAGCTTGTTTAAGGCCATATAATGATTTCATAAGTTTACATACCTTATGCTTATTGCTAGGAATCACATACCCTTCAGGTTGATCCATATATATTTCTTCTTCAAGATCTCATTTAGAAAAACTGTCTTAACATCCATTTGATGAATTACTAAATTGTTATAGCAGTTAATGCAATTAAAATACGAATAGAAGAAATTCTAGTAATAGGAGCATAACTATCAAAGTAATCAACTTCTTTCTTTTAAGAATATCCTTTACCTACTAATCTAGCTTTATATTTACCAATAGACCCATCTGGTTTAAGTTTTTTTTTTAAATCCACTTGCAACCTATGGTTTTAGAACCATGCGACAGGTCTACTAATTCATAAGAATGATTAGATAAAATTGAATCTAATTCACTATTAATGGCTTTCTTCCAAAACACAGCATCAAGGGAGGTAATAGCATGAGATAAGATTGAGGATCATCCTCCACAAGAAAGGTAATAAAGTCATTTCCAAAACTATTTTCTTTCCTAGTCCTTTTACTCCTTCTTAATTTAAAATCAGAAACATCAATATTTGCTGAATCGGTATTATGAATAATATGAGGTGAATGTGCAATGTTACCAACACATGATTTCAAAGGAAAAATATGTTCGAAAAAAATATGTATTTTTAGACTCCACAATAGTATTAGGTTCCATAATGTCACTCTTAACAACCATAAATCTATATGCAACACTAAATAAGCATATCCAATTAGCATACAATCAAAAGTTTTGGGACCAATTTTCCCCTTTTCAGAATCAGGTAATAATACTTTTGATAAGCAGCCCCAAACTTTAAGATATTTTAAATTAGGTGCATACCCTTTCCATAATTCAAAAGAAGTTTTACCAGTCTTCTTAAAAGGAATTCTATCTTGAATATTACAGGCTGATAAAATAGCTTCTCTCCATAAATTATTAGGAGTGCCTGAACTAATTAACATAGCATTCATCATATCCTTAAGTGTTCTATTTTTCCTTTCAGCTATTCCATTAGAAGCAGGTGAATAAGGAGGAGTAGTCTCACGTATTATGCCATGGTTTTCACAATAGGCTTTCAGAAAATTATCTTCATATTCCCCACCTCTATCTGATCTAAACTTTTTGATCTTTTTATTTAGTTGAATCTCAACTTCAGTTTTATACTTTATAAACATTTCACATCCTTCATCTTTTGATCTAAGCAAATATAAAACAATATATCTAGAGAAATCATCAGCAAAAATAATATAATATATCTTACCTCCTCTAGTCATAGAATGTTTTAAATCACCAAGATCAAAATGAATTAAACCAAACAATTCATATTATCTTTCAATTGACTTACAACCTTTTTTGGTTGATTTAGATTCTACACATATTTCACATTTGTCAATTTTATAAGAATCTGTCATGTTATGAATTAAGCATAATTCTCTCATTTTCTTAATATATGAAAAGTTGCATGTCCCAATCTAGTATGCCATAAATCAATTGAGTTCACTATATAAACAGAAGAGGATGATTTATTTCCATTGTTAACATTGAGTACATTCAGAATAAATAAACCTTGGCTACAATACCCCTTTCCCGATGAAAATTCCACTTTTAGACATTACTAGTTTATCTAACTTGAAGGCGACTTTTATTCCAGCCTTTCCAAGCAATGAGACAGCATAACCACGAAATCAAACTTGAAGGCTAATGAATAGAAGTATATATATAATGGGTGAAGTTCTTGTAAATAGTTAATGTGGTACTAAACAATATAGGAATGTTTTGAAAAACTAAGATGGGCCCAAAATACATGGGCCCCCAATAGAATTTAGTTGGTGAATAAAGTTGTATGTTTCACTGAATCTTATTAAAAATTGGTTTGGAGAAAAACAACTTATCACATTTGGCTCAATTAGTAAGGATCAAAATTAAATGTTTAACAAAAATAAAAAATTTAGCAATAGATATTTATTCATTAAATTTTTTAAAAAAATTATCAATAGATATATTTACGTAGATAATTAAGTCAGTGCAAATTATTGTTGTTTGTTTCGAGAATGTAACTCACAAATCAAAAATCAAAAACATCTTTTTAAATCAATTAATACATCTTTTTAAATCAATTAATATTTAGTGGTACCTCAGAACACTCAAACACTTATAGAAATCTTGCACAAACCAAATCAAAAGGGAACACATGAAATTGGTAACCCAGTTCGGCATCAACTCACCTAAGTCTAGGGGGCCAAGCCCAGAGAGAAGCAATCCACTAAAAGAGGTGAAAATACATGAGTATAAACACTTTTTCAGTCATACTAACAAACAAAGATCACTACCCCCTCTAATTGTCTAGCGCCCGAACAATCTCAAGCTCTCATCACCAGCAAAATCTCATGACAAGGTAGCTTATATAGGCACATCAACGTCCCAAATATAGCCCATAACTCTTTTAGAATCTCCGCGGCTACTAAGTTTAAAACCTTCTAAAATTAGCTATTGCAACTCATGTTGTAATTGAACTTGCAACATTGCCCTAACTGCAGATTTGATTGAGTTCTGGTTCCATTGTGAAGCAACCTCAAGACCCATCAACCTCCCGGTTATGCTTTGTCCAAGTCAATGCAGCCAAAACTCCAGATCCCGACTACTGGCAACTAGCCTACCTCCTCAGTTCCTAACCACGCAGTCTCCTTGCAAGGGGCACACAACTTTCTGTGTTTCCACTAAAATTTCCGAACTTGATCTTCAATCCACCCAAGTTTAGCCCTCAAACTTTCCCAAGAAATATCTTTAATCAATCATGCCATTCATACCAACAATAGGTATCTCTCCAATTTGGCATGTCTTCAAACATACCTCTAATAGTCTTCAATCATACTATTGATAGGTATTTCTTCAATTAGCTCAATCCATATTTAGTCTTCAATCAAATCTCCTAAATATGGTATTGATAAGATATTGCCTTTAAGCTGTAACACATACCAAAAATAGCTCCACCTAGATCTCCCAATATATTTGCCACCAATCCAAGATTCCTTGTCACGTCACAATGCTTCCTATATTAGCATCTATGCCATGTCACAATGGTTGCCATGTCACCTTGAATTGGTGTCAAATCATGCCAACTAAGGAGTTTTGCACTAACAATCTTCTCCTTTGGCATAATTTGACACAACTGTTTCTGCTCCCAAATTGGCACCTATTACAATCTCCAGGTACAACACTACTTGGGACATGACTTTACAGACTGATATGTCATCTAGTTGCTTACAAAATACATAATTACACTGCAAGTAGTGATTTACAAATTAAGCACAAATGTTGTAAAAAAAAAATAGACAATGTAGAGCAATCGGTTTGGAGCTCTTTAACTCTTCAATTTATCCCCCTTTGTATTTAAATGATGCCAAATCCTTTACCTGTTGCACATTCGATTGAAATTGCTTTTGCGACTCCCCCTGTCTTCATGATTATTAGTCATCAACTCCCCCTGTCTTCAGATCTCCTTCTTGATGCTGTAAATGACATTGATAAACTGTAACAGATGCAGGTCGTTTGTAATCCCCAATAGAGATTATAGGATGCAGAGGCCAATCTCATCCCTCAACTTTTCGTATCTTATAGCATCAAGGGGTTTGGTAAAAATATCCGCTGGTTGCTTTTTTGTTGCAACATAATCCATAACAATTATTTTGTTCTCTACCAAATCTCGTATAAAGTGGTGTCAAAGATCAATATGTTTGTTACGAGAATGTTGGACTGGATTCTTGGATATAGCAATTGCATTTTGTTGTCACAAAATATAGTCAACAAACCTTGTTGTAGGCCATAATCTTCAAGCATTTGCTTCATCCATAACAACTGTGTGTAACAACTTCCTGCCATTATGTACTTAGCCTCTGCAGTGATCATCAATATCTCCCGGTCAATCTGTATCACTGTAATCTGTAAGATGTGAGTTGGAATCTTTTGAATACCAAATTCTATATTCTGCAGTATCATTAACATATCTGATGATACGTTTAATAGCTTTCATATGAGATTCCTTTGGTGTTGCTTGATATCTTGCACAAACTCAAATACTAAAAGAGATATTTAGCCTACTAGCTATGAGATAAAGCAAACTTTCAATCATTCTTCCATAGAGACTTGGATCCACATCTTTTCCATGCTCATCTTTTGCCAACTTCTCATTTACACTCATGGGTGTTCTCATGTGTCTAGCCTTTTCCAAGCCAAATCTTTTCACCAAGTTTTATGCATACTTGGTTTGACAAGTGAAAATTCCATCTTTGCTTTGTTTGACTTGGAAACCCAAGAAGTAGTTTAGTTCACCTACCATGCTCATCTCAAACTCTTCTTAGATTAGAAGAATAAACTCATCCACTTACTTTTGTGATGTTGAACTAAATATAATATCATCAACATAGATTTGTACGACATAAGATTTGACTTGGACTTCTTGATGAATAGGGTTTTGTTTGCTCCCCTTCATTGGTAACCCTTCTCAAGTAGAAATTTTGTGAGGCTTTCATACCAAGCTCTAGGATCTTGTTTCAAGCCATTGAAAGTATTTTTCAATTTGAACACATGATCTCAATGTTGAGGATCTTCAAACCCTTTTAGTTGCTCCACAAATACTTCTTCAGTTAGAACTCCATTAAGAAAAGCACTCTTGACATCCATTTGATGTAGCTTGAACCCCATGCAACATGCTACTGCTAACAATAGTCTGATTGATTCTAGGTGTGCAACTAGTGCAAATGTTTCATCAAAGTCAACTCCTTCAACTTGAGTATATCCTTGAGCCTTAGTCTTGCATTATTTCTGGTGATGTTGCCTTTGTCATCTGTCTTGTTCTTCAAAATCTACTTGGTTCCAATAACATTCACTTCCTTTGGACTTGGGACCAATATCCACACATTATTTCGAACAAACTAATTGAATTCTTCTTGCATTGCATCCATCCAATATTCATCTACTAAGGCTTCTTTGACATTCTTTGGTTCAATAAAAGAGATGTAACATGTGTATTCGGCCAATTCTGAATAATCAATTCTTTGAGTGCTTCTAGTTCTCCTTCCTTTAGTCACATTACCAATAACATTCTGTATATGATGATTTTTCTTTATTCTTGAGGATGGTTCAAGATTGTTGTCTTCATTGTCTTCTTCATCGTCACTTTCTTCTTTATCTGATCCTGAGATTATTTCTCCTGTTGTAACTTCAGTTGCAACATCAGTTATAACCTGCTGTCTGTCGGAATCCTAATTAGTTTCTGCCGTTATAGTTGGTGTTGTAACTTATGTTGTAACCTGTTGTCCTGCCTGTAATTTTTCATCGGCCGATTCATAATTCTATGTGATAAGCTAGTTTGCCTCACTTGATGAACCTTGAGTTTCCATATTAGAGAAATCAACAACAACAACATTAATGGTCTCCATTATTTTCTTGGTTCTTGAATTGAACACCCGATAGGCTCTACTAGTAGTAGAATATCCCATGAATACTCCTTAATATTTTTTGTCAAACTTTCCCAGTTTATCTCTATCATTCAAAATGTAACATTTGCTTCCAAAGATATGAAAGTAATTGAGGTTTGGAATTTGATAAGTGCATGTGTTATAGTAACGCGAAGCGTTATTATCTTACAATGAACATATCTTTTATCAGATTTTTATCACTAAATAGTGTGCATATGTGTATTCTTATGCATTGTAGGTTTGTGGAGCTAATTTGGAGAAGAAGAACGAAGTTAGATCATGTTCGCCATTGTTGGGAGGTTTTCGGACCAAGCAAGGAACAAGGCACGAGATTAGACTTGTGAGTGTGTGCCAACCTCCTTTGGAGGGGCACTGCCACGACCCCTTGTGTGTATCCCGCAAGTGCACGGGTTTGTCGAAGTAATAAAATTTACCCTGGTGAGTGGGTAGTCGAATCCACAGGGAATAGGGTTTTAAAATACGAGATTTCACTATTTAAACTATGCGGAGTATGGAAAAGTAACAATAGAATCAATGAGTAACTTATGGAAGCAATTATAATAAAAGACAAGAAATTGAATAGAAAGATGGAAGATGAGAAAGTGCAAGTTAAAGAAAATAGAGAGGATCTAGCAATGGATGAAGTGGGGTATTTGGACAAGCTACCTCTAGGATATATGCTTCTAGTGCAAGACTATGCTATTATACTTTCCTATTGATGTTAATTGAGTCGAGGAAATCCTTAGACTCACTGTCCCAAACCTAAGGACAACCGTGACTAACCCCATCATTATGCCCCGGTATTATGATTCACATCGACCCTTCACTCTATCGCTTGTATGACTAAGCCCCAAGAGAGTATATCTACCTAAACCTCACACTACGTGGGATTGCATTAAGTTCTAGGGACTCCTAGTGTTAAAACCTGTTCCTATGTGTATTTCTAACCCTTTGGTCCAGGTGGAAGAACCCTAGTCTCGATTAAGCCCCAGTGCGTAGGATTCACTTCAACCCTTCACTCTGTTACTCGCGTAACTAAGCCCCATGGGAGTTTATCTACTTAGCACTTCACTCTATCTCGACCGCTAAGAAATCAAGGAAACGGAGGTAGGGAGAAACCACATCAGAGGGGAAAGGGGACGCTCTGCTACCCCACGACTCACCCTTTCAACCCTCTTCAATCTTAAAGAGTATAATCCTATAGGAGTTGTCACACCTCCAAAAGACAACCTAGATTGTTCTCAACCCTAGTGTCACATCTAAGGGAAAACAATATCAAGATTGAAACTCAATTTTTATTTATCAATAATGGAAAAGCATAATAACAATGTCAAAGAAGCATAATAACCCTAGAATTTACAAGTCCGAATACCCACAAAGGGTTTAGCTCCTCATGGAGCTATACATGTTCATCAAAATATGAAAGAAAGCAACAGGTAAAGACATCGATGAAAACCCCATTGCGTATGGTGTGGCCGTGCTCTTGTACGGCCGCCGGACGTCGATGACGATGCCGATGAAGCGCTCTAAACCTCTACGAAATCCTCTCCAAAACCCTAGCCGCACTCTCCAGAAGTTGGGAAGAAAGATAGGTCAAAAGATATTTTAAAAGTCTCCAAAATCGCTCTTTATATTGTTGAGTGCGGCTTTAAAAATCGGACTTATCGGGACTTCACACGGCCGTGTGGAATTTCCACACCGGCGTGTGAAGTTTCTGGCTTGCTGGAAAATTAATCCACAAGGCCATGTGGAATTTCCACATGCCCGTGTGCATTCTCTGGAATTCAGAATTTCAGCCGAAGATGAACAGTAGAATTTCAGCCGAAGATGAACAGTAGCTTTCAGTATTTTGCTTCAGCAATTGTCCCGAAATGCTCCCAAATTCGTCGTTTTTTATTGAGGCCGTTGAATTGGGCACACAATCAACGATAGATCATGCCGATTGCTTCAAATCTCCTAATTGGTGAAGTTCTCCTTGTTAGCATGAGTTAGACTTATTGTGAATGTGACTGCCTTTGTGCCCCTCCAAAGGAGGTTGGCACACACTCATAAGTCTCTACTCATGTCGTGCTCCTTGCTTAGTAAAAGAATCTTCCCAACAATGGCGAACACGATCTAACTTCGTTCCTTTCCTTCACTTTATCTTCACAATCCTGCAATGCACAAAAGTAAACAAATGCACACTTTTTAGTGATAAAATCTGATTAAATTAATGCTTATTGCAAGATAATAACGCTTTGCATTTCTATAACACGAGCACTTATCAAATCCCCCCACACTTAAGCTTTTGCTTGTCCTCAAGCAAAAAATAGAATGTGAAAGTACTTGGGAAGAACAATTGAAAGTGCTCGGCCTTAGGTTCACCCAAAGTATGCAAAAGAGGTATTCTATAAGTAAGGGGAAATCAAAACATTGCATAAGGTTACCAATGCACTAGCTAAAAACTTGAATAAAAAAGGATAAAAACTCGAAAATGTGTTAGTGTGTGCGATTTCACTCAAGAGAACCAACGAATACTCCTCAAACTTTTGTTAAAAAGGACTTATTTATATACAAAAAACAAAACTAAAAAGGAAAGGAAGTAGTAGCTTCACACAACCTCGAAGGTAGCCCTTTCCTAGGCGGCCGCTAAAGGTGGCTTTCACACTTTCGAGGAGGTAGCTCTTTCTACCGGGGTAGTAGCTTTCACGCATCCCATGAGATAGCTCTTTCTCTCATTAGGGCATAACTTGTATCCGACTTATGAGAGTAGCTACATACGTCATAGAAGGTAGCTCTTTCCACCCCAAATGCATATAACAAAGCAAATATTCACAACTCATATTTTTTTTTTTCATTTTTTTTTTCATTTTTTCCATCTTTTTCATATTATTTTTTATTTTTTTATATGCATTTTCCAAAGTAAAACTAAGAACGATGATAAATTTGTCCTTAAAAACTTCAAGATTGAGTTTCCAAAAGATTCCAAGAGTGAGTTGTGCAATATGAGATAATCAAGCAAAAATTCCCTAAAATTCAAGTAGAAACTAGAGCATGATAGAACACAATGTTAAAAATTCTCCTAAACTCTAAGAATACAACCGTTGCAACTGAGGTGAACCGCCATAGGCGACATGAGCATGAGCAATTGAACGCACAAGTAAAGGTGTGTGCAATGTGAACTCCCCCCCCCCCCCCCCCCCCCCCCCCCACACACACACACACACACACTTAAGATGTACATTGTCTCCAATGTACGCATGCAAGCACAATACAAGTGAAAGAAAATTGTAAAACAATTAGTGTGGAAGTAGGCAATTGAAACATTACTCCCCTGAACTCCAAGTGTTGCGTTTGATGGAGCTAGGTGCATTAAGAGTTGAGTCCCAATGGGTTGTGAAGCACACACGGTCTCATGACCGTGCCTATGACTATTCCTTAGATTCCTTCCATCCAAGACCATCTGCGCGCGCACACACACACACACACACACACAAGGGTTCAGTATAGCTCAAGAAAAACCAAAATAAAGCTCGAGTATATAAAGATATTAAAACCAAAATACAACTCGAGATGAAATAAACCCAAATAAAGATAAACTCAGAAGGAAGATCCTTTCTGAGTACTACAAGTCCAAAATATAATAAAAAGTACATCAAAATAAAAAGTAAAATAAAACTACCACGCCTCAGCGTCGGTGTCCTGCTGTGGAGCCTCTGGTGCTGCTGGAGACTCTGAAGTGGATGCCGGTGGATCTACTGCTACTGCTGCTGGGGCTAGAGACGGTGGTGGTGGTGTGGAGGCTCGAGGGCGGACACAAATGCCAACGACACGGCCTGCTCAAGGAATCTCTGTATAATGTCAAACCGTGCCATCTTCTCTGAGTGCTGCGCAGCCTGTGTCGCCCTACGCTCAGCCAACTCAGTCTGTATAACACCCACTACACTCTCGAGGCGCTCAAATCGGTCCTGGCCTCGAGGGGGAGAGAAGATGCGCACTGGAGGTGGCTCTGGTGCTGTGGGTGGTACCTCAGCCTCTGCCTGATCTGGTGCTGGTGGCTCTAAGGCTACCTGGGATCCCTCGGCCTGTTCTGACTGGAGAATGATCCATGTGTAGACTCCTGGTCCTGCTCTGCGGACCATCCCCATCTATCTCAATGTCTCAATGCTAAGGGGGGCTGGTGTACTGATCTTCTCGGCCCCCCGAACTCCATCTCTGAGCCCTAACCCAATAATCAATCGGGTGATATATGGGCCTACAAAGATAACTCCGACCCTGGGGTACTGGCCCTGATGGCGAATATACTCTGCTAAGATGTGCCCCAGGTGAAGTGGCTCGCTCTCCAGCATCGAATGTAAGTATAGGAGCTCCTGGCGGCTCAGGACCCCGGTACTGTCTCCCCTGCCGCTCATTGATCGGCTCAGAATAGCGTGGATGCATCTGTACGAAGCCTTGGTCAAGCATGTGGCCTTGGACACCCCTGGCTCGTACTGTCCCTGACCACATAATCTACCGTATACGCGCTGGGGGGTCAGGGTACCCGGATAGTCTGTAGGTAGTAGCGCATACTCCTCTGTTTCTGTGAATGCCTCATCATAGAGACCCATTGCTATTGAAAACTGGGTCATACTTAAGGTAAAGTGCCGACTGAGTGCACAGAACTGAATGGAACCAGTATCTGTAAAGCTATCGTAGCCTCGGTCGAACTCAAAGGTTGATAAGACCACGAGTGTGAGTAATCTGATAGCTGGCTCTCGAATAGATAATAGACGGCCCCAGCTACCGACGGCGAGCATCTCCTCGATCTCATCTGTGATGCTCTGCCCCCTTGTATCTCTCTGACTATGCTCAAGTCTAAGTAACGTGTCTGTCTAAAGTGGAGTTTCACAAGTCTCTTAAATCTTTCCCTGTGCTCCGGTAAATCAAACTCCATCTCCTCAGGGGGTGGGCTAGGCTCACGGGGCCGCTTCCCTGCTTTCTTCTTTGTCCTGGAAGACATCTCTGCAAAGTTGTAAAAGAAAATAGTTAAAAACAGTTCAAGAACACAGTCTGCAGAAATCTACACGGCCGTGTGAAAATTCCACACGCCCGTGTGGAGCTTCTGGCGGACAGAGCCTCACGGCCGTGGGTCTTAAAATTTCAATTTTAGATCACAATTCACTCTAATTTCATTGTAAATATGTTTATATGCATTATAATCACTCGACATAAGAGAAACAATTGAAAAGAATGAATCAAATCATGTTTTGACGAAGAAAAAGGGGTTAGAGTCCTTACCGATGGTGTGGATGAATAGAATTGAGAAATCGGCCGGAAAACTCCAATAAACTCCTTCAAAAAGCTCAAAGAAGATCGAGAAATCGACGGAGAGGGTCGGGGAGTGCTTTAGAGTGGAGAAATCAAAAGGTACGAGTGAATTCCAAAAGAAAATGCACGGCTTTTGAAGTTCTTAGAATTCACACTGCCGTGTGGAAATTCCACACGGCCGTGTGCCTCTGAAATTAGGGTTCACAGGGCCCATCACACGCCCCTGTGTGCACTCTGTTCACACTCTGGACTACCCCACATGGCCGTGTGGGTCATCCACACTGCCGTGTGCCTTCATAGGGGGCTCCACAGGGACTGGTACACGGCCCTGTGGATTCACGGGAAAACACAGAAGGTCTCTGAAAAATATCACACGCACGGCCGTGTGCCCAACCTGGCCAAGAACACAAGGCCGGCCACAGGGGCACCCACACGCCCCTGTGGTCTCTCTGACTTGCCCGAGAAACCCTAAGTATTCCACACGGCCGTGTGAATAATCCACACGGCCGTGTGCCTTTCATAAGCTCTCCCACAGGGGCGCACACATGCCCCTGTGTATTCTCAGGAAGAAGGGTTGTCTCTGCAGAGTTTCACATGGCCGTATGGAATTTCCACACGGCCGTGTGCCTTAGCACAGTGGCACTCATAGGGACACCCACACGCCCCTGTGGACGCTCTGGAAAAGAGTTTAAGTTCTGCTAGATTTCACACGGCCGTGTGGAAATTCCACACGGCCGTGTGCCCCTTCTGAGATTGTTCACAGGGGCATGGACACGCCCCTGTGCCCTCTCTGGCTGAGCCCTAAGTGGTGACACACGCCCGTGTGGAATTTCCACACGGCTGTGTGTTTTCTCTGGTTTACTTAGAAAAATTTACAGACTCTCACAAAAATTCAGAAACACAAATACGATGTTTGGAGCCTGTGAAAACCATCAAAACACGACCAGATACCATGGAAAATATGCTCTACCAAGTCAAACTTCGTCAATAATCATCTAGGCACACAAAAACGTCAACAATCCACAATAAAAATCACAGCACATGCATTAACTTCAGGACACCAAAACTAAGACTCTTATTCAACCTAAACTAAGCTAAGTCCTAGAAAAACTGTAAAATCTTGGGTTGCCTCCCAAGAAGCGCTTGTTTAACGTCGCTTAGCTTGACATACCTGATCTTACCTTACGGTGGTTTGACAAATAATACCTCCTTGTTATCATCACAAACTTCACCACCAAAATACGGCTTCAACCGATGCCCATTCACTATAAACGTACCCTTCTCCGGATGAATGATTTCAACTGCCCCATGGGTTGATACATGCGTAACTGTATAAGGGCCAAACCATCTCCATTTTAATTTCCCGGGGAAGAGCCGTAATCTCGAATTGAACAATATTACTTTATCGCCCACTGTATAAGGGCCAAACCATCTCGAATTGAACAATAGTATAAGGGCCAAACCATCTCGATTTTAATTTGCCGGTCTTTCTCAAATCAAAGTTCATCGCCTTGATTGCCCAATACGCCTTATGTTCGAGCTCCACCGGCAAGTGACATGACTTTCCATAAACCAAATTGTACGGTGTAGTTCCTATCGGAGTCTTGTATGCTGTTCGATGAGCCCAAAGTGTATCATCTAACCGTTCAGACTAATCTCGCTTTCCTTGCTCTACAGATTTCGTCAAAATCCTCTTAAGCTCTCTATTGGTCACCTCGACTTGTCCACTAGTTTATGGATGGTACGGGGTCGCAAGGCGATGGTGTACTCTGTATCTTTTTAACACTTTTTCCAATTGGAAGTTGCAAAAATGTGTTCCTTGATCACTAATAATAACTCGTGGAGTACCAAACCAAGAAAACAAGCTTTTCAAGAATTTTACTACCGTCCCAGCATCATTAGTTGGCAGTGCTTGAGCTTCGACCCATTTGGAGACATAATCGACTGCCACCAATATGTATTGGTTCCCATTGGACTTTGGAAATGGCCCCATGAAATCAATGCCCCAAACATCAAATACCTCACAGAATTGCATAGGGTTCTGAGGCATCTCGTCTCGCCGTGACAAATTTCCTGTCCTCTGGCAACTATCACATCAAAGAACAAATTGGTGTGAATCCTGGAATAGAGTCGGCCAATAAAACCCTGCAGCCAAAACCTTCTCTGCAGTTCTACTTGATGCGTAATGGCCTCCAACCGGTCCGGAATGACAATGAGCAAGGATATCCCATCCTTCCTTCCTGGAGACGCATCTCCGAACCACATGGTCTGCACAAATGCGGAAAAAGAACGGATCATCCCAAAAGTAATGCTTCAGATCACTAAAGAATTTCTTCTTCTGTTGGAATGTAAGCCCTTGTTTGCGCACCTTCCCTGACAAGTAATTGGCAAAATCTGCAAACCATGGAACATCACCTGTTGCTTCTGAATTCTCAATTGAGTATAAGTGTTCCTCCGAGAAAGAATCATTGATTTCCCTACTTGATGGTTCTTGCCCAATACTTCCCTCAAACCGAGATAAGTGGTATGCCACCATATTTTCAGTCCCTTTCTTGTCCTTTATTTCCATATCAAACTCTTGTAGTAACAGTATCCACCTAATCAACCTTGGCTTCGCATCGGCTTTATTCATGAGGTAACGAAGAGCTGAATGGTCTGTAAAAACAATGACCCTCGACAGGATGAGATACGTCCTGAATTTATCGAGGGCGAATACCACTGCTAGTAACTCCTTCTCTGTGGTGGTGTAGTTCTCTTGAGCCCTTGTGAGAGTTTTACTCGCATAATAAATAGGTTGGAACTGTTTACCCCTCCTTTGCCCCAAAACTGCTCCAATAGCATAATCACTTGCATCGCACATGAGCTCGAATGGCTCGTTCCACTCAGGTGTGACTAAAATTGGAGCTTGCACCAGTTTCTTTTTAAGCACATTGAATGTCGTTGTACATTCTTCACCAAAATCAAACGGGGCATCTTTTTCGAGGAGTTTGGTCAATGGTTGTGTGATTTTTGAAAAATCCTTGATGAACCGTCTATAGAATCCTGCATGACCCAAGAAACTCCGAATCCCCTTAACATTTGCTGGTAAAGGAAGCTTGTCTATAACTTCGATTTTGGCTTTGTCTACCTCCATACCTTTCTGGGAGATTTTGTGTCCTAAAACAAAACCTTCCTGAACCATGAAATGACACTTCTCCCAATTAAGTACAAGGTTTGTTTCTTCACACCTCATTAATACTCTCTCCAAATTCTTCAAGCATAGATCGAAAGAATCACCGAACACTGAAAACTCATCCACGAACACCTCCATTATATCTTCCAAAAGATCATCAAAAATAGCAGTCATGCTGATAAGTGCCTAAATATATCATGTTTTAGCGATGATGTTCTTGTACTTTCATGCAACTTATGTGTATTTTCGATGACATTTTGCGCACTTGATGTTTTCATTTTCGTTTCAGGGTTTCGAGGACCAGGTGCGCGTGTTCGAACCATATTCGTGTCATTTTAGGGAAGATTGAAGAAGAAATAAAGACTCAGAGCACCCCGGAAGTCGACACGCCGCACACGGAGCCAGCTTTCTCGGCCATGTGCGGCCACTGTGCGGCCCGCACAGTGGCCCCACACCCTGGCCAGTGAGCTGTGCGGCCTGGTGTGCGGCCTGCACACCAGGCCGCACAGGGTGGCCAGAAGACCGTGCAGGCATCTGTGCGGAGCCCGCACGGTCTCGGGATTATATAGGGGCTTTTCAGTTGTTGTGAGAGAGGTTGTTCTCTATCCGGCCTCCACTCCATCATACATCATTCTCATCATCTTTGGAGGAATTTGGAGGGATTTTTGGGCAGATTTGAAGGAAAGAAGAAGGGGAAGACGTGGAGAAGCTTCATAGGGCTCGCCGGCGCGGATCCGACGAGCTACACCATCAACCCTAGCTGACATCTTTGAGGGAGTTTCTCTTGTTTTTGTTTGATGAAATCTTTGTATGATGAGCTCCTTAGTTTTGTGATGTCGAACTAAACCTCCCAAGGCCACCGGGCCCCCGGTAAACCTTGGGAGGAGACTTTGTATGAATGACCTTTATATTGTCTTAAATGAATGTGTTGGTTTGATTGTTTGGTTTTAATTCATCATCTTGTTGCTCATTCTACCATGGATGAATTCCATAGAATTGATTTTGAATGATACTTGTTTGGCGGGATGCTAGCTTGTATTAGGTCACTTGATGAGTTAAAGAGGGATTCATGTATTAATACACCGGAGGTTCCGGGTGTTAATAGCCTTCGCCCATTTATGGTTAATTTCGCCGAGAATGTGCATTAGATTAACCCTAATCAAGACTCCTTGTTCTCATTGACATCGTAAGGGTCTTTTCTGGTTAGAGAAACCCGTACTGGATTAGGGCTACACTACGGAGGTTCCGGGGTAGTCGACATCAGAGTCTAGCGGACTAAAACCCACCCAACCCTAGTTTATTGGATTCCATGGTCATTCGTATTTAGTCTCCTCCCGGGGGTATCCTAGCCCAAGGCCTTCCCTAATTATCGGCTTCTTCGTCTCTAGCTTTCCTCCGGATTGAGCTTTATTTTATTTGCACTTCTTTAATTGTTTCTATTATTTTAAGTATCGCTTCAACCCTATTTCGATCGACTAGAAAGTGATTCCTGAAAGGAAGTAATAGTAGATCTCGGGCCCTTGGGAATACGACCCTCCTCATGAGGTTTATTACTTGACGACCCGTGCACTTGCGGCCGGGGAGTCGCGTGCTAGCTCTGTAGCTAGTCGCGCGCTCGCTCATCAAGTTTTTGGCGCCGTTGCCGGGGACCACACCGAGAATACTAGCGAAAACTTTCGGATCATTGCTCTAGTCATTTCGCTTTCATTTGTAATTATCCATCTTTTATTGTTTTTGTTTTCATCGTTTGTATATATATATTCACTAATATCCCTTTTTGCTTTTTGTTTTCTCAGGCGTTCTATGCATGACTCATGCAAATCCCACAGGGTTTGTAGAGCCAAACGAAGAAATCGAACGCGTCATACACCAACAGTTGAAGGAAACTTAGGTGGGCTCCTCCTCAGGATCAGTTGCTTCACCTGAATCAATTCCTATTGCTATGGCCGAAGAGAGAAGAACATTATCTGACTATGAGAGGCCACAATTTACCGGGGGAGGGTTTAGTTTGCAAGCTCCGGTTGCCAGTGCCGGTAATTTTGATTTGGCCAGACCAATTAGGATGATACAGAACTCCGTGCAGTTCGATGGTTTGGCCGACGAGGACCCGAATGAGCACCTATCCCGATTCCTCCAAATGTGCTCGACATTTAAAGTCAATGGCCTATCCGATGATGCATCCAAACTCCGTCTCTTCCCATTCAGTTTGCGGGGCGCCGCTTACAGGTAGCTTACCTCACTTGCCCCGGGTTCCATAAAGACATGGGAGGAGATGGTGAACAAGTTTATGGGCTGCTACTTCCCTCCGAGCAAGGTAGCAAGGTTAAGGTAAGAGATCTCGGCCTTCAGTCAAAGAGATTCTGAAACCCTCTTTGAAGCCCATGAGAGATTGAAAGATCTCTTGCGAAAATGTCCACATCATGGTTTCGAGGCTTGGATACGAGTACAGATACTGTATAATGGTTTGAGCTACCAGAATCGTCAACTCATTGATGCCGCAGCCGGTGGATCCTTGAGTAGCAAATTCCACGAGGATGCCGAAGAATTAATTGAGAACATGGCACGAAACGAATCACATTGGGGTTCGAGAGCAAAAATTACTCAAGCTCGGGGAGTTCATGAAATAGACAATAAGACCGCTCAAGATGCGAAGCTCGAAGCACTAGCGAAGCAGGTGGGCTTGCTTATGTCCGAAAGAGTCGAGCGTTCGAGCACAAGTGTCAAGCAAGTGATGAACTGTGGAACTTGTGTGTGTGGGGGGGGGGGGGACATGATGTTGCTTGTTGCCCTATTTCAGTCCCCGATGCCACCCCAGTTGAACATGTTGACTATGTAAATTAGGGGCAGAAATTTCAAGGAAACCCCTATGGTGGGACATACAACCCCGGGTAGAGAAATTACCCAAATTTCAATTGGGGAAATCAGGGCCAACAGAAATTTTTAAAACCACCAGGGTTTTTAGGCACAGTCATCACAAGCACCTCCAACGGAAAGGAAATTCACTACTGAAGATGTCCTAGCTAAATACATGCAAATCACCGATGCAAGGTTGAACACACTTGAAATGACAGTGAGAAACATGCAAGCTTCAATTCAGGGCATCAAAAAACACTTGGGACAGATTGTGGCATCCATGGCAGAAAGAACACCGGGTAGTCTCCCTAGCAACACTGAGACTAACCCACGAGAGCATGTACAAGCTATCACCTTGAGGAGTGGTAGAGAGGTTGAGGTTCGGCCGACTCCTTGGCCAACTGAAAACAAGGAAAAGAACATGGCGAGAGGCACTCCCTCCGTGGGTGGGGATAAAGCTAAGAACAGCCATGACAATTCGATTGAACCTTAAAACAAACAAAAAAGATTGCCAGAGCACCAACCTAAGGTCCCCTATCCAGCAAGACTCAATAGGGACAAGGAGGACACTCAATTCAAAAAATTTTTGGAGATGATCAAGCAACTTCACATTAATCTTCCACTTGTCGAGGCCTTTGCTCAAATGCCAAAATATGCCAAGTTTATGAAGGAGTTGCTTATAAACAGGAAGAAACTCGAAGAAGCATCTACGGTGTCTCTTGGCGAGAATTGTTCAGCAATTATCCAAAGCAAATTGCCCGAGAAAATCAAAGACCCGGGTGGTCTAATTGTGGAGTGTCATTTTGGGGACTCGCTTGTAGAGAAAGCCCTTGCCGATTCCGGTGCAAGCATAAATGTTATGCCCTACAAACTTTTCTTAAAACTTGGCCTTCAAGACTTAGAGCCGACACGGATCACCATACAACTTGCGGACCGGACTGTTAGACGCCCGCGTGGCATTGTGAGCGATGTGATTGTGAAGGTTGGTGGTCTAGTCTTTCCGGCTGATTTTGTTATCCTTGATGTTGATGAAGCTACTGAGGTCCCCATCATACTTGGCCGGCCTTTCCTTGCCACATCCCCTGCCCTTCTGGATATCCAAGATGGGAAAATGACCTTGCGAGCCGGGAATGAGGAAGCCACTTTTAAAATTCCCGAGGCAATGAAACACCCCAAGGAGCTTGATAACACTTCCTATGCACTAGATGATATAGAACTACAAGTTGAAGATTGTGTGCATGACGTCCTTATGATGAACCCCCTTGATGAATTATTACAAGATGTTGATATTGAGGAGGAAAAAGCACCAAAGAAGGCACAAGAAGACTCCCCTCATACATATCCGGACAAGGCACAAGGGAGAAGCAAAGGAGAACCATCATGGAAGCGAGCATGGAAAAAGGTGACTCCTAAGGTTAGCAAAGCAAGCAAGAACTCTCATGAAAAGGGACACATGGCATGCTTCGTCGACCTAGGTATACACAATGTTGATTCTCTCCTTTCCTTGAATTTGCCGGCGGGGTCATCATTTGCATCCATGGGAAATTCAGGTAAAATCTCTGCCTTTGAACCACCTTGATGATGAGAACCTTGAACGTCAGGCTCGTGACGCTAAACAAGAGCTTGTGGGAGGCAACCCATGATTTTTACAATTCCGTACTTTTTCATTTTCGTATTCTTTTTTTTTTTTGTTGTGGTGCATGAATTAGGTTTGGATTGTGAGCTCCCCTCTTCATTCGTTCTTGGTATGCTTCATTGTGTATGTCTTTGTTTCCTCCCCATCTCAGTGAAATCCCATTTGTTTTATGTTTTTCAGCATGTATCAATTATCCGAGATGAGTTTCGTCGCATTTGTAATTTTGAAGACTAGTTTTGGTTGGGAGAAACTAATTTCTGAGCGTTTTATAGACTCCGTGCGGCCACTGTGCGGACCGCACATAGGCCGCACACCCTTGCCAGAAGGGTGTGCGGGCTGTGGTGCAGCCCGCACACCAGCCGCACGCCTCAGCCAGAGGAGCGTGCGGCCTGGTGTGCGGCCCGCACACCAGGCCGCACATGCTTGGCAGAAGGCCGTGCGGCCTGGTGTGCGGCCCGCACACCACCCGCACACTGGCCCCAATTTTGCTGCAGAAATGCTTTTCTTTCAGGCTTTTCTCCATCTTTTGACAATCGCTTTGATCTTATCACCTCCCTTGCATCGTTTTCAATGTTTATAACATTTTCAACACTCAATTTCTTTCCATGCCTTCGAGGTGATTTCTTGGTTTTTAGTTTCTTGCCCGAATTGGATCCTCGTGGGGTTTGCGATGATTTTCGATTTTGATCGCGATCACGTGGTTTCCGCTTCACTCATTTTCCTAAACTCGTGTTCACCCATTTCGGCATGTTGCCATTGCTTGATCTTTATTCTTGGTGATATGGGTTAACTTTCCGATCAAGCCCCTTGGAGGAGACACAGAAGACCTTGAGCGGTTCCATCAGTCCTTTCACTCCGAGAGCTCACTTTCCCTTTCCCTTTCCCTTTTTGTTTCTTTTCTTTATTTTTGTGTGGTTGATGGATGCTTGACTCGACATCTTTTCTCCTTGTAGGTAGAACAAGATGTCCATTTTTCTTCCTCTCCACCTTGTTTGCTACCATGGTGTTGGCCACCCCGAGTTCGTGCCCTACATGTGTTGCTACTAATATCTCGGGGAAGTTCACGAAACCACCCTCCTTATTTTCAATGCATTAATTTTTCTGTGCTGCTGATTCCTGTACATTGAGGGCAATGTACTGCTTTAAGTGGGGGGTGGGTATGCATATCTTAGTTCATTATTTATTTTGTGAACTTGTATGAAACGTTTTGAAAATTTTTGAAGTGTTGCATGATTGTAAAACCTAGGATGGCTTATCTAATTGTGATTGTATTATAGCTCGAAACTGTGATAAATGCTAAGCTTCTTATGACCTTGCACACTTGAGATTTTCGTGTCATTCTAGGCATTTGTCGCACTTTTCCCTTAGGTAGAACCTTGGACACCTAGGCGAGGGACCACAGCACCTTCGTGACCCTCTTAGTTGTTAACCCATACTAGTGGTTTCGCGCCTTGATGTGTTAGAATGTCTTCTAATAGTGTTCTAAGGACCTTCTTCTTGTTCTTTCTTGCATCATGGTCGAAAAAAAAAAGGTAAAGTTCAATAAAAGCGTGGACAGTGCTCCTCTGCCCTAATAGCGAAGTAACTTGGGGTTCTGGCTCCTAACCAGAGTGTTCCTCTCGCCAAAAGCTATAAGGACATGAGCGCGTCTACATGAATGTGCAAAGCTCCAGGTAATGTGGATTTGCAATTCATGTTAGTCCCGGAAAAGAAAAAGAAAAAGTTAAGCAATTGTGTATAGAAAAATAAAATTTGACCTATACTTGTTCGAAAATAAGAGGAAGGATCCTTAGGACTCTACTAGAAGTATTTCTACCACCTCAAGGCCGTATTCCACTAAGTGGCGTGAATTGCTTCAAGAAGTGGTCCTCGGGATCCTGTCTACCTCGTTTGGACTACAGGGCTTCGAACTAGGGGATTTGCACACACACAGCACAACACGGCCAATGAATGCGTGAATGATCTCAAGTGGTCTTTGCTTAGTATTTTGAGTTTCATTTTTGCTATGATATTTTCATCTCTTACCTGAGGTTGTGTATTTAGTCACTTATCAGTATCCCTGGTTTTCCATGTCCGTTTGCTTGGGGACAAGCAAATGCCTAAGTGGGGGGTATTTGATAAGTGCCTAAATATATCATGTTTTAGCGATGATGTTCTTGTACTTTCATGCAACTTATGTGTATTTTCGATGACATTTTGCGCACTTGATATTTTTATTTTCGTTTCAGGGTTTCGAGGACCAGGTGCGCATGTTCGAACCATATTCGTGTCATTTCAGGGAAGATTGAAGAAGAAATGAAGACTCGGAGCACCCCGGAAGCCGACACGCCGCACACGGAGCCAGCTCTCTCGGCCATGTGCGGCTACTGTGCGGCCCGCACAGTGGCCGCACACCCTGGCCAGTGAGCTGTCTGGCCTGGTGTGCGGCCCGCACACCAGGCCGCACAAGGTGGCCAGAAGACCGTGCGGGCATCTGTGTGGCCGCACACAGCCCGCACGGTCTCGGCATTATATAGGGGCTTTTCAGTTGTTGTGAGAGAGGTTGTTCTCTATCCAACCTCCACTCCACCATACATCATTCTCATCATCTTTGGAGGAATTTGGAGGGATTTTTGGGCAGATTTGAAGGAGAGAAGAAGGGAAAGAAGTGGAGAAGCTTCATAGGGCTTGCCGGCGCGGATCCGACGAGCTACACCATCAACCCTAGCCGACATCTTTGAGGGAGTTTCTCTTGTTTTTGTTTGATGGAATCTTTGTATGATGAGTTCCTTAGTTTTGTGATGTCGAACTAAACCTCCCAAGGCCACCGGGCTCCCGGTGAACCTTGGGAGGAGACTTTGTATGAATGACCTTTATATTGTCTTGAATGAATGTGTTGGTTTGATTGTTTGGTTTTAATTCATCATCTTGTTGCTCATTCTACCATGGATGAATTCCGTAGAATTGATTTTGAATGATACTTGTTTGGCAGGATGCTAGCTTGTATTAGGTCACTTGATGAGTTAAAGAGGGATTCATGTATTAATACACCGGAGGTTCCGGGTGTTAATAGCCTTCCGCGCATTTAGGGTTAATTTAGCCGAGAATGTGCATTAGATTAACCCTAATCAAGACTCCTTGTTCTCATTGACATCGTAGGGGTCTTTTCTGGATAGAGAAACCCGTACTGGATTAGGGGTACACTACGGAGGTTCCGGGGTAGTCGACATCCGAGTCTAGCGGACCAAAACCAACCTAAGCCTAGTTTATTGGATTCCATGGTCATTCGTACTTAGTCACCTCCCGGGGGAATCCTAGCCCAAGGCCTTCCCTAATTATCGGATTCTTTGTCTCTAGCTTTCCTCTGGATTAAGCTTTATTTTATTTGCACTTCTTTAATTGTTTTTATTATTTTAAGTATCGCTTCAACCCTGTTTCGATCGACTAGAAAGTGATTCCTGAAAGGAAGTAATAGTAGATCTCGGGCCTTGGGAATACGAGCCTCCTCATGAGGTTTATTACTTGACGACCCGTGCACTTACGGCCAGGGAGTCGCGTGCTAGCTTTTTAGCTAGTCGCGCGCTCGCTCATCACATGCACCGTTGGAATGTTGCGGGTGCATTGCACAGTCCGAATGGCATTCGTCTATATGCAAATATTCCGTGGGGACAAGTGAAAGTTGTCTTCTCTTGATCTTCTGGTGCTATAGGGATCTGAAAATACCCTGACATCCCATCTAGGAAGCAGTAAAACTGATGTCCGGCCAGCCGTTCTAACATCTGATCAATAAAAGGCAGTGGAAAATGATCCTTTCGAGTCGCGTCATTCAATCTTCTGTAATCAATGCACACCCTCCAGCCTGTGACTGTTCTCATTGGAATGAGCTCATTCTTTTCATTTTTTATTACTTTCATCCCTCCTTTCTTTGGAACCACTTGCGTTGGGCTTACCCAAGCGCTATCAGAGATAGGATAGATGATCCCTGCATCCAAAAGTTTCACCACTTCTGCCTTGACAACCTCCTTCATGTTTGGATTTAGTCTCCTCTGAGGTTGGATCACCGATTTAAAATTATCCTCCATTAGGATTTTATGTGTACAAAACGAAGGATTTATTCCCTTCAAATCCGAAATTTTCTAAGCGAGGGTAGATTTGTGCTTCTTTAACATTTTCACCAACTTCTCCTTCTGATCCGGGGAGAGATCGGAGGCTATGATCACGGGGAGTTTCATTTCTTCTGCTAGATATGCATACTCCAAATGTGTTGGCAATGTCTTTAATTCCAAGTCAGGTGGTTCTTCAATAGATGGCCGCAAACGACTTTCCTTTAATCGATCAATTTCTTCAAACTGAAATGGTTTTTGTTTCTCAATACTTTCTGCACTGTTCTGCAAACCCCGACCGTTAAGATGATCGTGGGGTCTCATTATAGCTTCCATGTCACATGCTTTCTCGGTTAAGTCTATGATTCCCACTGAAAAGTTCTCTTGCCTTTGTTCTAGATAGAATGATTCAAACTGAGCAATGACCCTCTCTAGATTTTCTTCTGAATTCTCACTTAAAGAAGCCATGGCTGATCTCTCAAATTCATCTAACACATTGCGCAATTCATAGCCCATGATTTGTCTTGTGCCAGAATGATCAACAACTATCTCTTTTTCTATGGAAGGAATGTTTAATGGTTGCTCATACTCAATGCGATTTACAACCGACTGTACTGTGAACAAATGCATTTTTTGTTCCACGTCCTTCACTATTCCTGTAAGTGAATCAAAGATTTCAGTTGTATCAAACATCCCCTCTCTTCTAAAGCTGAAAGTAGAACAAAGAAAACAAATAAGAGTGATACTGGATAATGGAAATGTGAAATAGGAAAATAAGAACAATGATAGATAAAAAAAGTGTGAAATAGAAAGTGAAGTGAATAACTAAAATAGTGAAAAACAAATATCTAAAACGCCTATTCCCCGGCAACGGTGCCAAAAACTTGACACGACCCCTTGCGTGTATCCCGCAAGTGCACGGGTTTGTCGAAGTAATAAAATTTACCCCGGTGAGTGGATAGTCAATCCACAGGGAATAGGGTTTTAAAATACAAGATTTCACTATTTAAACTATGCGGAGTATGGAAAAGTAACAATAGAATCAATGAGTGACTTATGGAAGCAATTAAAATAAAAGACAAGAAATTGAATAGAAAGATGGAAGATGAGAAAGTGTAAGTTAAAGAAAATAGAGAGGATCTAGCAATAGATGAAGTGGGGTATCCGAACAAGCTACCTCTAGGATCTATGCTTCTAGTGCAAGACTATGCTATTATACTTTCCTATTGATGTTAATTGAGTCGAGGAAATCCTTAGACTCACGGTCCCAAACCTAAGGACAACCATGACTAACCCCATCATTATGCCCCGGTATTAGGATTCACATTGACCTTTCACTCTATCGCTTGCACGACTAAGACCCAGGGGAGTATATATACCTAAACCTCACACTACGTGGGATTACATTAAGTTCTAGGGACTCCTAGTGGTAAAACCTGTTCCTATGTGTAGTTCTAACCCTTTGGTCCAGGTGGAAGAACCCTAGTGTCGATTAAGCCCTAGTGTGTAGGATTCACTTCAACCCTTCACTTTGTTATTCGCGTAACTAAGCCCCAGGGGAGTTTATCTACCTAGCACTTCACTCTATCTCGACCGCTAATAAATCAAGGAAACGGAGGTAGGGAGAAACCACATCGGAGGGGAAAGGGGACACTCCGCTACCCCACGACTCACCCTTTTAACCCTCTTCAATCTTAAAGAGTCTAATCCTATAGGAGTTGTCACACCTCCAAAAGACAACCTAGATTGTTCTCAACCCTAGTGTCACATCTAAGGGAAAACCATATCAAGAAGAAATCAAGATTGAAACTCAATTTTTATTCATCAATAATGGAAAAGCATAATAACAATGTCAAAGAAGCATAATAACCTTAGAGTTTACAAGTCCGAATACCCACAAGGGGTTTAGCTCCTCATGGAGCTATACATGTTCATCAAAATATGAAAGAAAGCACAAGGTAAAGACATAGATGAAAACCTCCTATCGTATGGTGTGGTCGTGCTCTTGTGCGGCCACCGGACGTCGGTGATGATGCCGATGACGCGCTCTAAACCTCCACAAAATCCTCTCCAAAACCCTAGCTGCACTCTCCAGAAGTTGGGGAGAAAGATAGGTCAAAAGATATTTTAAAAGTCTCCAAAATCGCTCTTTATATTGTTGAGTGCGGCTTTAAAAATCGGACTTATCGGGACTTCATATGGCCGTGTGGAATTTCCACACCGGCGTGTGAAGTTTCTGGCTTACTAGAAAATTAATTCACACGGCCGTGTGGAATTTCCACACGCCCGTGTGAATTCTCTGGAATTCTGAATTTCGGCCGAAAATGAATAGTAGCTTGCTACAGTATTTTTGCTATAGTAATTTACTGCAGTAATTGTCCCGAAAAGCTCCCGAATTCGTCGTTCTTCACTGAGGCCGTTGAATTGGGCATACAATCAACGGTAAATCATGCTGATTGCTTCAAATCTCCTAATTGGTGAAGTTCTTCTTGTTAGCATGAGTTAGACTTACTGTGAATGTGACTGCCTTTGTGCCCCTCCAAAGGAGGTTGGCACACACTCACAAGTCTCTACTCATGCCGTGCTCCTTGCTTAGTCCAAGAATCTTCCCAACAATGGCGAACAAGATCTAACTTCATTCCTTTCCTTCACTTTATCTTCACAACCCTGCAATGCACACAAGTAAACAAATACACACTTTTTAGTGATAAAATCTGATTAAATTAATGCTCATTGCAAGATAATAATACTTTGCATTACTATAACACGAGCACTTATCAGGCACAAAGGCAGTCACATTCACAACAAGTCTAACTTGTGTAGCTTAGGAGAACTTCGCCAAGAAGGAGACTTGAAGCAATCGGCACGATCTACCATTGATTGTGTGCCCAATTCAATGGCCTAGATGAAGAACGACGGACTCGGGAGCGTTTCGAAGAGTACTGTAGCAGCAATGTAGCTTGTCACTGTAACAAAACACTGTAGCAAGCTACTGTTCACTTTCGGCCGAAATTTAGAATTCCAGAGAATTCACACGGGCGTGTGGAATTAACACACGGCCATGTGAATCAATTTTTCAGCAGACAGAAACTTCACACGCCCGTGTGTTAATTCCACACGGCCGTGTGAAGTCTCAATAAGTCCAAAATTTAAAGCCGCACTTAGCATTATAAAAGCCCGATTTGGAGACTTTTGAAATCATCTTTTGACCCATCTTTCTCCCCAACTTCTAGAGAGTGCGGCTAGGGTTTCGGAGAGGACTTTGTGGAGGATTGAAGCGCGTCATCGGCATCGACATCGACGTTCGACGGTCGCACAAGACCACGGCCACACCATACGAAAGGGGGTTTTCATCAATGCTTTTGTTTTGTTCTTTCTTTCATATTTTGATGAACATGTATAGCTCCATGAGGAGCTAAACCCCTCGTGGGTATTCGGACTTGTAAACCCTAGGATTATTATGGTTCTATGACATTGTTATTATGCTTTTCCATTATTGATGAATAAATTCGAGTTTCAATTTTAATTATCTTGTGCTATTATTTTCTCTTAGCCGTGACACTAAGGATTGAGAACAATCTAGGTTATCTTTTGGAGGTGTGAAAACTCCTATAGGGTTAGACTACTTAAGATTGAAGAAGGTTGAGAGGGAGAGTTGTGAGGTAGCGATGTATCCCCTTTCCCTTCCGATGTGATTTCTCCCTACCTTCGTTTCCTTGATTTATTAGCGGTCGAAATAGAGTGAAGTACTAGGTAGATAAACTCCCCTGGGGCTTAGTTACGCAAGCGACAGAGTGAAGGGTTGACGTGAATCCTATGCATTGGGGCTTAATTTAGACTAGGGTTCTTTCACCTGGACCAAAGGTTTAGAACTATACATAGGAACAGGTTTTATCACTAGGAATCCCTAAATCTTAAAGCAATCCCATGTAGTGTTAGGCTTAGGTAGAAATACTCCCCTGGGGCTTAGTTGCGTGAGCAACAGAGTGAAGAGTTGACGTGAATCCTAATGCCGGGACATAGTGTTGGGTTTAGTCACGGTTGACCTTAGGTTTGGGACCGTGTTTTTAAGTATATCCTCGACTCAATTAACATCAATAGGAAAGTATAATAGCATAGTCTTGCACTAGAAGCATAAGTCCTAGAGGTAACTTGTTCGAATACCCTATTTCATTCATTGCTAGTCTTTCTCCTTCTACTTTTACTTGCACTCTCTTGTCTCCCATCTCTCTATTTACTTTCTTGTCTTTTATTGATTCCATAATTCTCTCATCAAACCAATTATCACTTTTCGTACACCGCATAACTAAATAGAGAATTCTTGTGTTCCAAATCCCTATTCCCTGTGGATTCGACTACCCACTCACCAGGGTAATTTTATTAATTCGACAAGCCCGTGCACTTGCGGGACACATGCAAGGGGTCGTGTCAGCCTTTTACCTTTCCAAATTTCATACGGTATCATGTTGGTTGAGGGCCAAATGTACACGCTATTGATGATGTAGCATGCTGTATTGATTGCTTTTACCCAAAACCTTGTAGAGAGTTTCTTTGAATTCAACATAACTCTGAGCATCTCTTGAAGAGTATGATTTTTACGTTCAACCACTCCATTTTGTTAAGGAGTCCTTGGAGCTGAAAATTCATGATGAATTCTATATTCTTTGCTAAATTCTGCAAACTGAATATTTTCAAATTCTCTTCCATGATCACTTTTGATTCTGACAACCTTCCCAATTTAACGCTCTTTCTTATTTTGAAGTTGCATGCATAACTTCTTGAAAGCTTCAAAGGTATCTGATTTCTCCTTAAGTCCACCCAAGTGTACCTGGAATAATCATCAACACACATAAATACATATCTTTTACTTGACAAGCTCTCTGTTTGTGTGGTTCCAATAAGATCCATATGTAAGAGTTCCAACACTCTTGTTGTAGCAAAGTGCTGCAACACTTTGTGAGTAGCACGACTTTGCTTTCCCAGTTGACAAAGTCTGCATACACCATCTCCCCTTTTTATAAGATTGGACACTCCCTTAACAACTCTCATTTATGCAACCTTTATTAGGTTCCTGAAGTTCAGATGTCCAAGCTTCTGATGCCATATTTCGATGATGTTGCAAGATGGTTGTAATAGACTTCCAATTTCTCTAGCAAATAGCAATTGTCTAAAGATCTTGAACTAGTTAAAACACATTGACCAGCATCATCATAGACCACACATCTACCTTGAGTGAATTTGACTACCAGATTTCGATCATATAATTGACTTACACTCAGAAGATTTGCCTTGAGTCCCTCTATATGTAGAATATTTTTCAATCTTTGATACCCAGGAACCATCAATGTTCCTCTTCCAACTACTTGGCCTTTTTGGCCATCACCAAAAGTCACATGCCCAACCAGACATTCTTTGTAATTCATCAAAAAACATTTATCTCCTGTCATGTGTCTTGAACAACCACTATCAAAATACCAATTGTCTTTTGAGGATTTTTTCACTGTAGAGTATCCCACTAAGTCTTCTTTTCTGACCCACATCTTCTTGGTTTCTTTTATCTTTTCTCTGACATATGGTGTCTGCCTCATATATTTACCTTCATTTAAGTCTCTCTTCATCTTCCAACATCTTTGACAAATGTGCCCTTTGACCACACAATAATGATGTGTTTGAATCCACTTCTTTGTTTGTCCAAATACTCTCCCATTCTTCATGTCTTCCCTCAGTTGATAGCACTCATGTCTTATATCACCTTTTCTTCCATAATAAAAATATATTTGGACTTGTCTTCTATGCCTTCTCATCACCTTCTTATGCTTCACTTCTTTGTATTGTTGAGCATTTGATAATATAGAAATTGCCTCCACTTTGTCTTTCTTGACTCCTGATGTCTCTCTTTCATTATCAATATCATGTCGAATCACACTTGTTCTTGCAACAGAAGGTATTTCATCAATCTTGGTTTTACCTTTGTTCATGTAGTTTATGGTACTTTTAGCATCCTTCAACTTTTCTTGTCTTTCTTTCAGCTCTTTTGCAAGACTTTTGTTTTGTATGATCATTTTATCAATTTTTTTAGAATAAATTCATACCAATGAAGAAGATCATTTTTATTAACCTCTTCACAATCACTTTCTTCTAGTGTTGCTTCTGAGGTTGTAACTGGACTTGTAATTGCGTTGAAATTTCTGAAAACTTTGGCTTTCTTTATCACTGCTGGAAAAAGAAGTATGATGGCTGATTACATCTTTCTCTTTATCTTCTTCTTGATTTTTTTCTGAAATGTTTGTACAGCTTCCTTGTTAGACGGGCAATTTCATCATCTTCTTCTTTATCTTTAGTTACAACAGTCTGTTGCAACTCTATCGGCCTTGTTGCTTCAATTTTCATAGGTATATCTTTTTCTCTTCTGCTTGGATTCAGATTCATCTTATAGGCTTGTAAAACCCCATCAACTCATCAATTCTCATAGTTGTGATGTCCCTTGCTTCTTTTATTGCAACAACTTTAGCATCAAATCTTCTTGAAAGAGACCTGAGTTGAAATGCTTGATTTGCTATGTCCATCAGCTTGCTGTTGAATATGGTGATAGACTTGAGATTCTCAAATCTAGCTGACAACATCTTGACCTTCGAGATTTTCACCAAATTTGTGCCTTCATTAATTCTTTGTATAATGTCCCAAGCGTTCTTGGTGCAATCACATGTTGCAACATACTTGAACTGGTTCTCATCTACTCCTTCAAAAATAGCATTGAGTGCTTTCCCATTGGCATTTTCTTTGAGTATATCTCCGAGACTCAAGTTCCTCTTCATCTTCATGGTCTCATCCATGTTTTCATCAACTACGATCGGGGGAGATCATCCTTCTTCCATTGCTGGGCATGCACTATCATAAAGAGATTTGATGAAAGCCTTCAAACGTACCTTCCTGTATGGATAATTTGATCCATCGAGCAACAGTGGTCATGTGACGAAAGCTCCTTCTTTTCCAGCTATCAATGGAACTTGCTAGGACCTCACCGACTTTGAAACCAAAGCCAGCACAGTGTCCTTGGCTCTGATACCACTTGTTAGTTCTGCCGGGGTGGTTTGTGGGTTTAGTGAACACTCAAACACTCATAGAAATCTCGCATAAACCAAATAAAAAGGAGACACACAAAATTGGTAACCCAGTTCGGTGTCAACTCCCCTACGTCTAGGGGGTCAAGTCTGGAGATAAGCAATCCACTAAAAGAGGTGAAAATACATGAGTACAAATACTTTGTCACTCACACTAACAAATAACGATCACTATCCCTCTACATTGCACTACAACAAAGTTGGTTTATAGCGACTAAATTTAGCGGCAAATTTATAAATTTATCGCTATAAATTTATTTAGCGGTAAATTTTTTATATTAGTCACTATAGATTTATTTTTAGCGGCAAATTTTTAAGTTAGCTACTATAGACATAAATTTATTTATTATTTTTTTAATAATAATTTCTATAGCGGCAAATCAATGTATTATGCGCTATATATATTAATTTAAAAATTATATTTAAGTGTTTAGCATCAAATTTTTTATATTAGCCGCTATAGATGTGTTTTTAAAGGTAAATTTTAAATTAGCTACTGTAGGCACAAGATTTATTTAACAATAGTTTTTATAGTGGCAAATCTATTTATTAGCCGCTATATATATATTAAACTTAAAAAATTATATTTAAGGGTTGAAAATGATATTTACTGTTTTTTATCGTTTATTTAAATAAAAATTATCTACTGAAAAAAAATTATTATTCCGAATTTTATGAATAATTTTTTATTTAAGAAACTTTTAACCAACTTTGAAAACTTTCTAAAATTTTATTTATTTATTTTAGATATTCTATTATCCAAATTTTTTTTATTTTAGAATAAGTGATTCTTTTTAATTCTAATTATTAAAAAAATTAGTAAAGATGATGATGAGAGAGATATTTTGTTTGTTTAACACTTTACTCCTCTCTCTTTCTCTTTTTATTTTTTTTAATATGACTAGTTAGGAAGGACAGTTAGAGAGAAGCGTGTGAGTTCCCGTAGACGAATATATTTAGATGTAAATCTTACATAATAAAAGATAGAAATGAATATTTAATAATTAATATTTTTGTAACATCATCTCATATGAAACCATGCGGTGGTGCATGTGTCATCATGCGCAACTGACAAGTCTCTTGACTTCACGAGAGTCATCACATTTTTTTTATTTTATAATTTTGGTTAGTCATAATAATATTATTTAATTAATTTAAATTTTAAAAAATATCATGTTTATCAATATGTAAGTGAGTTTCTTGGAACCATCTCATTATAGTGACAGGGAGGGATTCTAGATTGTATGATTTGAGTTATTTATTATATTTCAACTGACAAGTCTCTTGACTACGTTTTGCCCCTTTTACAAACCCACTCTTTAACCTAATCCTTAAAAGCTTCATCCCATTAAACAAACCCATTGTTTAACCTAATCCCCACATGTGTCAACTACCATATTCAAGCTCCCATTTTCTCTAGAATTTTCCCATAATTTCATAGAAGAGAAAGAGAGAGAGAGAGAGAGAGAGTAACATAGCGTGAGAACGGGGCGAGAGCTTCTTCTTGCGATGTTGTTTGAATCCTTTGAATCGAATTGATGGTGTTTGCTTCTTTGATTGATCGAGAACCTCTGATTGGGCGCTGGAATCCTCTTTTCGGATCGAATTTTCGGTAAGAGTTGATGTATTTTGTTACTTTTAATTGCTAGATTCTCTGTGAATTGATCTGTTTTTTAGGGGGATTGGGTTGGAGTTTTGGGTAGGATTTTGGGGGTGATTTTGTTTGGTTTTTGGAAATTTAGGGTTTGTTTTTTAGGGGAATTTGGGAAGGGATTGGGGTTTGTTTGTGTTTGTTGGATTATTTAAGTTAATTCTACCTTGGTGAGTGCGTGTTTGTTTCTATTCTATAATTTCTGAATGATGTTTTTATGATGCTAACTTCCTTTGTTTACTTTTTGGTTTTACCCATGATTTTAAAATGTTAACCTTTAGGTGACTCATACTTCAATTTGTTGCTCCATACATTTCTTCCATAATTTATTTAGTTTTTGCATAGAAGTACTTGCTTGATTGTCTTCTGTTTTATGCACAAAATTGTTTAATCACTTTTGAGCATACTATGCCAGTCCATATCTGGAGGAAGATCATTTGCAGAAATTTTATTCGGTAATAACAATCAGAATTTCATTGGCTTGGAAGATTTTGAATTTAGAGGTTCCTCACTACACAAGGTATTATGTTTTACTTTGTTTTATTCTTCTTTCGATCAACGTTTCCATTTTCTGATGATTAAATTTATTTATTAAAACACTTACATATTTCATATTAGAGCACTAAAGATTGATCATACAAGACAAGACAAGATCAAAACCTTAACCAATAAAAATGTGGAACAAACCTGGATCAATTAAGAGACACAACCTGCATGGCACAGTAGTAGATAGTTGTGTCAGGCATTATGTGTCTTGTGCTGGAAAGCATGCATCTCGATCATTGTTCTTTTGCATCTCATGCTCAACACTTGCATCCTATTCAATTTTTTTTTTGTAGCTATTGATATTGATGCTTCTTCAGGATCATAGAGAAAAAGATTGTTTGACATATTCCTTGATTTCTTGAAACTAGGTATTACTAAAGAAATTCCAGATTTTTCAGGGTTGTAGAAGGGCCCTAATATCTGAATATTGTTAGCTAATCTATGCTATTGTATAATAGAAATTGGGAGAATGTTGAAGGCTTGACATTTCTAGTTATGGACTCATTTTATAAATTTTAGTTATGTTTTGCTTTTTCTTCACTGAAAATCTAAAATGTTGGTAATGTGCAAGTAGTTATTCTATCATTTTTATTTTCACCTCAGCCTCCATTTATAGATTCATGGAGCCAGTTAATTGTTTGTATTTCTCCCACACGTCATTTTTCTTTCATTATATATTTATATATAGAACTTGTGGCTGCATACCAAAAGTTGATCTAGAAGAAGAAAAAAATAAAATAAGATAACTAATGGCCATTTTTTCTCAGATGATCAGATTGATTTCATTTTCAATGGTGGATCTGCTTATCTCAATTTTATGGGAAACGAATTTGGACATCCAAATGTAAGACATCTTTTCCATCATATATCTTCTTTACGTAGTCTTCGTGTTTTTAGTGGTGCTTAAGTTCTTTGTTGTGGTTTATTAATTGCAAAATCTTTTGATCTTTTATAGAGAGTTGAGTTCCCAATGGAAAGCAACAACTATTCATTTGATTTTGCCAATCGTAAATGGGATCTCTTGAAGGATAAAGGATTGCACATGGGCCTATTTAACTTTGATAAGATATGAACCCTTAATTTGAATTTCTTACTAAAACGTGTGAAGCCTTTGGAGCTTTGGCCATTTTATCAACTTATTAAAATTCTTGAGAAGTGAATTATGACTTTCCATTCAAGACCTGGTAAGTGGTAACTGTTTCTAATATCATTACATGAAATACTAGAAGTTGAAATTTTTAACTTAATAGTTTTTTATCATCTTCATTTGTTTATGACACTTTTCTTGGGTATTCATAGCTAATACCTAGAATTTTATATCACAGGCAGTTTGGAGTTATTAATTTAAGACGGGAGCATTTAGCTCTTCTTAGAGTTGTAAGAGTGAGTTTTACAAACAACCACCCTGTACATTATTTAATCTTGAGTTGATGTGGTCTCTTGATCACATAGATTTTGGAGAATACACAAAACACCCAAGCACCCTAAAGTTGATGATAAGCTTGTACATTTGATAGAATTTTACTGTTTATCATACAACTTTCCAAATGCATAGCTATTTTCCCCCACACTTCAATGTTTTTTTTTTTTTTTTTTTTTTTGAGTGCAGGAGATGATGAAGTTAGATGAAAATGAACAAATACATTCCCGAAATTCATCAACTGCGCACCATGTAGATGACTCAAAAATGGTATGATTCATGTTACTTCAGTTAGTTCCTTTTTCCGGTGGGTTTTTATGATCCCATTCAAGAAATTAGCTGTTAGGGATTTATAAGTATGTTGCTATGCTCAACTTGGAGAATTGATGATTTTTTGTTAATCTAGTCAGTAGATTTAGTATTCAGTGAAAAGGAGGGTCACCATTATAGATGTCAAGGTGTGATGGTCAGCCATACATTTCTCTACATGGAAGATCTACTATTGTCTAGAACTCACTTAATGCTTGGTTGGAACTTGTTATGAAATGGGGATGTGATAAGTAACTTATATTGTGTAACTTAAACTATTATTAATATCATTTTTTGAAAATGTAGATATCTTAATACAAGCAGATGTATTTGGAAAAATCATCTTAAAACCAAAAATTGGCAATAGACATTATTTCTCATCATTTTTTACTTTTTTTTTTATATTTTTATAATTTATTAGACTATTTTCTGGCATTTGTAGTTAATTTTGAAGTTTATTAACTGTCAATAATTGTCAATAATTTTAATCTAGAGCCATGCCTGATGACAGCATGGTTTTTCCAGACAGAAGATATGGTTTACCACTGAATCTATCCGAACATATTTACCAGATCAAAGAATACATTTCTCATTCAAAAAATTGGAATTACCTCAACATTGGTGAGGTATTCATATAATCATGTCATAAGGAGAAGACACTTTCTCACTTAAGGCCATTTGAAAGCCAATATATGTTTTTGCATGCATAATATCTTTGGAACCTGAATTGTCTATGAAATACTATGCTGACTGGAAAGTTGTAAATTTTATTGAGGGTATTGTTTTTTGGTTCATTACCATTTCTCCAACCGCTGATTTGCTTTATTCTATATTACATAGTCTTAGAAGCCAATCTACCTTCAACCTAGTGATTTGATAGGTGAGTCAACCTTGAACATGACCCTTGGGGTTTATTGAATCACTCGATAATGTCTTTCACACAATGACAGAATGATCCCTGTGTCTTCATGTCAGTACCTTGTCTTGTATATTGTTAGAAGTAGAAACTTCTTGGAAGGCCCAAGGGGATCTCTTACTAATGAGCAAGGTTTCATTATATTTATGAAATTTATATACCAAATATTAAATATTTATAAGGTTGAGTGTTTAGGCAATTATATTTTTCCAAATTCTCATACCAAGTGATGTTAAGAACATGTTCATATCACACTAAAGTTGCATATTTTATACCTGCAATTTTTATATTCATCTGTGTATGTGCTACATCCTTAATTCATGTTTGAGAAGATAATTATTTGACTTAGATTTTTAGGCTTGGCAGGTAATATCCTATATTAGAGGACGTCTTCTCTTTGTTTTTAATTTTCATCCTGAGAAGTCATATGAAAATTATAGTATAGGAATAGAAGAAGCTGGTGAATATATGGTAAGTTGCTTTTGTGTGGTTGAGTTTGATGGTTTTTGAAGTTTTGCATATACTAATCCCGAAACATTTCAATAAAATTTGATGTGTTAATTTTCTAATAGGTGAGCTTTCCTACTGAGCAATTACCATTTTCTTTTGTAATGGCAACATAAAATATTTGAGCATGGATCAAATCAGTAACTTGAAAGAATTTGTCTGCCATTTAACCTCAGTTATGCATTCCTCTGTGCTGGGATCTTTGGTCATATGGTAACTTCTCTTCTCTTTAAGATTCCTATTATTAAAGTTTCTTAAACTTTCGATCATTTTGCCATAGGTATGATGCTTTTACCATAGATGGTAGACTAATCTTGCAAAATTGACTTAATGAGAAGAACAAGCCTTTTTTTTATGCCTGTGATGGTATATTCGTTAATTACAGTTGGGAGGTTAGTGGCTTTTATTTATTTATTTTATAACTTGATTTGAATTCCTTTCTCATGTAAAAGTCCTGAATATAGAATTGTTTGGATTGTAGGAAAATTATCCAAAGTTTTCAGCTGAAGTTGCTGGGGAGAGGAGATATGATGTGTACATGGGAATTGATGTGTTTGGCCGAAACACATTTGGTGGTGGAGAATGGAATGTATGTTTTCCTTGATACTTCTTTGATAGCACATTGTTGTTTATGTTCAACGTTTAGACAGTTTTTTTCCTAACAGTTTTATGTGGTTGAATATTTGTTTTATATGTTTCATTTATTGAAGTTTCATTTTTTTCTGCAATTTATTTTTTAATATAACTGATTTAATTTTAGCTCTAAGAAATTCAATGTCGAAATGTAAGTCTCCATTTTCTTTTTCATGGATCCTGATTTGTTTTTTTTTTATGTATTTTTTGTTCAAACTAAAATGCATTTAAAATCTTTAGCCTCAAGCCGATTCCTATTATGAAAAAAAGTCTGTCATCGGCATGGACACTCAAAAGCCAAGGAATGTGATGGAAAATCCTTCTCCTATGAAACCAGAGACAAATGCAGTAACTTGACAAGTATTTCTCTAGTTTCCAATGATGATCAGTCCACTGCAGAGTCACTAACTAGCATTTGTTTGATGGAATGTGTTTTGTTTAAAGATATTGACTCTGACTTCCAAGTCTAATGACACAAATGAAAGATAGAAATTTGATGAATGACTTCAAACATAACTTAATCTTAGGAATGACTTCAGTGTGTGTGTATTAGTATCCAAACTAAAGATTTATGTTTGCATTGCTAGGATGGGGGACTGATGATAAGACAGTAATTGCAATCCTGGTACACAGGAACTCAGCGCAAAGGAAACATATTCAAGAAGCCTATGAACAACTCTACAAGGAGAGTCTCACCAAAAGGCTTGAATCTGAACTCAGTGGTGATCATGAGGTACTTGCATTGACTTGCATTTTTATCTCATCTTAATATTATCAGATCCACATACATAACCTTTTATCTCTCAATGCAAAAAGTTGTGTATCGATGGATGTTCAATTCAATTGAAAGAGAAGCGGTTCTTGCTAACATAGCACTGTAGAAGACTGCTGATAACCCTGTTATCATTGAAATAGCCTGCATAAATTCACCTGTTGATCTTCTTGTAGTGAAGCAAGCCTATCAAGCTCTGTACAAATAGTCTTTGGAGGAAGATGTGGCTGCACGCATTTCTGGTGACTTGCGCAAGGCATGTCATTAAACTAGAACTACCCTGTTTGCTCTCTTCATATAGTTTTATGCTAACAAATTGTGTTACAGCTCCTCACTGGATTATTGGGCACATATCGGTACAATGGCGATGAGATCGACATTAAATTAGCTCAGTCAGAGGCCTTAATTATCCATGATGCTATCAAGTGCAAGAACTGTAACCATGAAGATATCATCAGAATACTGACTACTCAGAGCAAAGCACAACTCAATGCTACATTCAATCATTATACTATTTAAGATTACTGTCTTCTCTAGTTTCCAATGATGATCAGTCTACTGCAGAGTCACTAACAATATGTAAATGCTTTGGAGAGGCTATCTGCTTTACTGTTTGAGAATTGGCATTTGATACTATTATTTTTATGGTGTGAAATTAATAAATTAAAATATTAATGTTGTTTTTTATAATTTCTTATATATATATATATATATATATATATATATATATATATATATATTGTCTATATTAGAAATAGAGTTGATTAGTTATTAAAATATCTACTCAATTACAAGGCTTACAACGGCAAATAAAATCTGCCGCTATTAGATACCAAAGAAATCTATAAGATTTATAGAGGCAGAAATATTTTGTCACTACTAAATTTATAGTGGCAAAATTTCTTGCCACTATAGGGATATTAAACAAATCTATAGATTTTATAGCGGCAAAAATGTTTCGTTGTTATAGAATTTATAGTGGCAAAAGTTTTTCACCGCTATAGATTATTGTGTAGTTATAACCTTAATAGATGAGATAGCGACAAATGTGTACATTTGTTGCAAAAAACATATAGTAACCGCTATAATAATATTGAGGCTAAAATGGAACCTATAGCCGCAGATTTTTCTGCCGCTATAAGCCTTTTTTTCTTGTAGTGTTGTCTAATGCCCAACCTATCTCAAGCTCTCATCACCAGCACAATAACATAGCAATGTAGCTTATATAGATGCCTCAACGTTCCAAATATAGCACACACCTCTTTTAAAATTTCCGCGGCTACTAACTTTAAGACCTTCCAAAATTAGTTGTTGCAACTCATGTTGTAACTGAACTTGCAAAATTGTCCTGATTGCTGACTTGATTGAGTTCTGGTTCCATTGCGAAATGACCTCAAGACCCATCAACCTCCCAGTTATACTTAGTCCGAGTCAATGCAGCCAGATCTCCCAATCCCGACTACCAGCAACTAGCCTACCTCCTCAGTTCCTCACCACACAGTCCCCTCATAAGAGGCACACAACTTTGTGCGTTTTCACCAAAATTCCTGAACTTGATCTTCAATTCACCCAAGTTTGGCCTTCAAATTTTCCCAAAAAATATCTTCAATCAATCATGCCATTCATACCAATAATAGGTATCTCTCCAAATTTCCATGTCTTCAAACATACCTCTAATAGTCTTCAATCATACTATTGATGAATATTTCTTCAATTAGCTATATCCATAGTTAGTTTTCAATCAAATCTCCTAAATATGGTATTGATAAGATATTGCCTTTAAGTTGTAACACATACCAAAAATACTCCACCAAGATCCCTCAAGATATTTACCCCCAATCCAAGACTCCTGCCACGTCACCATGCTTCCCATGTCATCATCTATGTCATGTCACAATGGTTGTCACGTCACCTTGACTTAGTGTCAAATCATACCAATTAAAGTGCTTTTTCACTAACAATTTAAATTTTTATCTAAAAAATATATTTATTTGCAAAAGTATCATCAAACATCATATTTTAAATTTTAAGATATTAATTAATATCAATTTGGGGCCAAACACCACTTTTAATTTATATTCTTATCCATGAAATATATTTATTTGCGAAAGTATCATCAAACATCATGTGTTAAAATTTTAATATTAATTAATGTCATTTTCAACAAATAATACTTTTTTAGAATATTTTTAAATGATATATATAAAAAATTTCAAAAATAATTGATAGAACATTATATACATTCTTTATTTATAAAGATTGCCAACCAGAGTATATTATAGGTTTTAATAAGCTTCCAACTTGATAAAATTTGTTCAACGTAAGTCCAACAATTTATAGCTATTATATTGTTTACTAGGTTCCCAAAATACCATTGACGTTTCTGAGCACCTAAATAGTTAGGAAATTGAAATTACTTAATGTACTTTGACATGAATTTAAGCACATATCAATTTTTTATATAACAAAAATCTTTGGTCTAGCGGTAGTGCCTTGATTACATAAGACTTAGTTCGCGGGACTTTTATATTTCGATTCAAAAGTGCTAGGGTTTGCAACCCAATGGTCCCAATCCTTGTGTCAACCGGGTGAAAGCATACAAATAGATTTTCATTACCCCTTTGCACAAGCCCATATTATATATGCACTTGTTGCATATATATATATATATATATATATATATATATATATATTATGCTCAATATTTATTCTAAAAATGTATTGCCTTTTTACTATAAAATTGTTGTAAAATTTATAAATCAATCACATTCAAATCAATGGATTCATGCCTTTTTAATTACATTATTATTTTTTATAATCTTAATTATTCTAAATTTGAATATATGAAAGTTATTATAATCATGAATTTATTTTTTATTTTAATTAATTTAAAATTAATTTATAAACATGAATACGTATGGAACTTCAAATTTAATATATCTACCTATTGGTTTGCAATAATGATATATTACCAAGGTAATAAGATTACCATGGTAATGAGATTGAGAATGCTATATACTCAAAAAATAGTGTTAAATTGTGATAATCATATATTGTTAAAAACTCATGTTACTAGTAATCTTCTATTATCTTGTTTGGTTGGCGGTAGCAATCAACTTGGTAATGCTACAATTTTTCCAAAATACTTTTGTATCTACAATTTTGAAAAAAAAAATTACATTTAAGTAAAAATAAATGTTGGGATCAAAATAATTAAATTATAATACTGAAAATTAATTTTTTGCACACTTTCCCAAAAATACCCTTATATCTCAAATTTTTTTGAACAAATTAAAAGTTAAAAAATAAAGGGCATATTTGTCTAGAAAAATTATCAAATTAACATCCACTTGGTAATTCAATATAGCCACTTGTTTTGCTGGTAACGAGATTACCAAGTTCCTTAGTAATATTCCAAGATTGGTAATCATAGTATACCATCAATAATACTACCTCCACCAATCAAAATGCGGCAATCTTTTCAGATTACCATGTAACACGTGGTAATGTGCAAACAATACCTAGAACCAAACGGCCTAAGGTGGCGTTTGGTTGAGAGTAATATCAAATTACCTTGTGATGTGGACTAGATAATCTTACATTATCTCATTCAATCATTTGGTTGTTTAAGATGAGAATATTATAATCCCGGAATGTGATAACTTGACCAACATTACCGTGAATGTGATTACCGTTTGAAGAGATGTTAATCTCACATTACAGAAGGAATGTGATTTGTTTTCCTTCTTATAACCATCAAATTCAATATTATTCCCAAAATACCAAATTTTAAATAAAAATTTTTCAAATATTTTGTTGGAAAGCATTTAATATTAAAATTTTTTCAAATATTAAATGATGAAATTGGAGGAAACAAATTATATTTATTTAAAAATAATTAAGTTTGATTTAATTATTACTTTTAAAAAATTATTATTTAAAATTAATATATTAATAAAAATTAAATATTTAATATCAAAATTTTTTGTTTTAAATAATGACAAATCTTTATCATTAAGCAACTTTCCATTTGCATTAGAAAATGTTATAAACTTTAATCTATTTGACACCAATTAAGTAACGGTATTATAGTAAAATATTAATTGGTAATGCTACATTTTAACCATATTACTATTTTATGAACCAAGCAGAAACCGGGGTTTATTGCCATCAATATAACTTAGGAATCACATTCTCTGTAATGTTATTTCAAGTAGTAATGTAAGATTATCTAAACCAAATACCAGGGGATTTGCCCTGAGTCTCTCCGTCACTCTTTCCTCGGCGTCCTTTATGGCTTGACCCCTATCCGGCCATACATCCCCTGGCCAGCAAGTATTCCCCGTGAATTTGTGACCCTTCTCGGAGGCCGAAGCACACGTTTCGTGCTTAGGTTTTGAGCTTACGAGTTATGAAAAGGGTCTAATCAAGTTAAGACCACCCAATGGAAGATGGAAACATAGCTTTTGGTTCCAAGAAATATCTCTTTCCCGTTGCACCATATCTCACTCACGTGATTTTTATACATTAAAAAAATTATATATATATATATATATATATATATATATATATATATATATATATATATATATATATATATATATATAACCCTAAAATCGGATAAAATAGTTCTTACAAATTCTTTTCCATTTTTCAGATTTCTCTATGATTCAACAAAGCCCCAAAAGAATCTCTCCGATGAAGCTCCAATCTCTCCGATGAAGCTCTGATCTTCTAAGGAGGTGAAGATGTTTTTTCCCCCTTGAGGTGATTGATCTTCTTGTTTGTTTATTTATTTTGTCATTTGTGAGATGTTTTTTTTATATTGTCATGTAGAGAGTTTGAGGAAATTTATTGAAATGTTTGTGAATTAAAATTGAGTAATGTGGTATGTGGATTGATGCCATTGATTTAGAGATGTGATTAGTATTAAAAACAAAATTTGTGATTTAGTAATAAATTAAAAAAAAAAAGAGAAGTGTACCTAAAAAAAATTTAAATAGAAGTTATCACTTTCAAATAAAACTTCATCTATAGTTAGTAAGATCTGTTAAATATGAATTTTTTAATTTAAAATACTATCTATATTTATATAACTATAAGTTATAACCATAAAAAAAATCTACATGGAGCAAATAATTTATTTTAAGATAATGCTAAATTGTAATTATTTCACTATTTATCCTTATTGAATTTTAACTTATGCCTACTCATCACAATTCTCTTACATAAGAAATTTTTTAATTTAAAATACTATTTGTATTTATATAACTAGTATAAGTTATAACCATAAAGAAACCTACATGTGGATAAAAATAGTTATTTTAATATAATGACCTTCTAATTTTCCTTATTAAATTTTAACTTAATGTTCTCAAAATTTTTAAATTTATACTATAGTTTTATTTTAAATAAATCCAAAGAAGCAATTGTTCATGAGTTCTCCCTCTCTTAATAATATCTTTCATAAGCTAACAAGTTAAAGCATTTCCAAACTAGTTGAAGTTATGATAAAGAACTTATATACGAAAATTCTATTATGAGTTAAAGTGTAAACTTAATTCAATATGATCAGGATAAAGTATCAAATTTAGTGTTACACATATTTGATTGGATAATTTATAAATTTATGATTTAGTTCAATTAATTTGTATATTTAATTTGATCAATTTCATAAAATATGGAGATATTTTTTAAATCTATATCAAAGAGTATTGAAGCAAGAACGAGTTCAACTTTTGATGCAAGAGATGCTTGCTGCACAAAAGAAAAAACATGTTGAGTTTGATCTAAGTGATATTATCGCCAACCTAGGTCTTTGAAAATCAATTAAGGAATATGACGCAAGAATAAACAATCAAGTGAGGAGAAAAGATTTGTTGATGGGTTCATGTCAACCAATTAGTCACAATTTTTCTCAAAAATAGCACGAAAACTATTTGAGAAGCTTTAAAGAAGTTTGGCTTCAGAAATTTAATTGATTGGAATATAGTGTGGAGAAATATACAGCTTATTATTTCTATTGTTATCTTTTTAAGCAGCCAAGAAATGATAAATTTGGGATTGTTGATTTCACGAAGACTGGGTTTAGTGATTGGAAGAAGGCAATGGAAGTTTTCACTAATCTTATTGGTAGAGTTAATAGAAATCATAATAATGCAAGGCAGCATTGTGAGGATTTTAAAAATCAAAGGCGAAGCGTGTCGCATATATTCTTTTCTTATAGCAGAGAAATGGAGATTGCATGTAGGGCTCATGTTATTATAGTTTTACATAATTTTAGATTTCTCCTATTGCAAGGTCTTGCTTTTCATAGACATGATGAATTTACTAGTTCCATAAATAGGGGCAACTTTTCTTGAGATGATGAATTGGTATGGAAAGTAAGTTGAAAGTGTTGGTTACGTGATTAATGAAAATGCTCCTAGAAATAATCAAATGGCTTCTCCACATATACAGGAAAATTAGTAAGGGTTTATGCAGAAAAGACAACATGAACCATTATTGATGAAATTGGAGATAGTTATTCTCTATACTTCTTGATGAGCATTGTGACAAATTAGTAATAGAGCAAGCGGCCGTGATTGTGAGGTTTTTGAACAAGCAAGGTAGGTAATTAAAAGATTTCTTGTTGTTGAACATATTAATGATACTTCAACTCCATCATTAAAAACAGCTTTGGATGGATTGTTTGTCCATTGTGGTTTATCCATTTCTAGATTGAGAGGTCAAGGATATGATCGAGACTCAAATATGAAAGGTAATTTAATGGATTAAAGACATTGATTTGAATAAAAATCCATTTGCTTTACCCACTAGTTGCAATTAGTTGTCATTTATATTGCTAGGAACATTTTAACTATTTGCAATTTCTTCAGCTATGTCACTATGATTGTGAACATTGTGGGTGCTTCTTGCAAAAGAAGAGATGTGTTGCTTCAAAAACACCAAGATGAGATTGTAGAGAAATTGGAGAAATGTGAGATTTTTTCAGGAACATGCCAGCATCAAGAGATTAATCTTACGAGAACAGATGATATTTAGTGGGGATCACATTATACAACTTTAATCCACCTATTTACTATATAGGAATTAGCATTAGATGTGTTAGAGAATACATGTAATGATGGGAATGTTGCAGAACAAAGAGGCATAACATCTAGTTTGAGACAAAGGATGGAGAGTTTTGAATTTATATTTATCTTACATTTGATAATTTAAGTATTGGGATTGATTAATGACATGTCAAATACCTTGCAGCAAAAAGATAAAAACCATTGTTAATGCAATAGGCTTGATTGTAACTTTGAAGAACTTGTCCAAGACTTGAGTGAGAATGGATTGGGTGCATTTTTAGAAGAAGTTAGGAGCTTTTATGTTACAATATCAGTTTCGGTGCCTAATATTGATAAAAGTATACCACTTCGAGGTCATTTGAGACGTGGAACGCAATTGATTAATTATTATCATCATTATCATACTGAGATCTTTATTATTGTGATTGATTTACTTATTGCAGAGATGAACAATCAATTTAGTGAAACTTCTACACAGTTATTGAGATGCATTGCTTGTCTTAAAATGAGAAACTCTTTTCCCAAATTCAATCACGGTATGCTTGTTGGAGTTGCTCAGATTTACTCTGATGGTTTCTCCATTTGTGACTACCTTATCTTGAAAGAGCAACTTCGCATATATTTTCAAGATGTGAGAAGAAATTCTGAGTTTTTAAGTTGTGATCTTTTTACCAAATTCTGATATTTGTGAAAATTGGGAAGTTATTTAAAAAATTGATTTGTATATACTTTATATCTTATATTTAATTATATGATATTATTGAGCCACTATCAACCAACTGAAATATGTTACAGTTGCAGAAGCAGGACCCTACTAGATTGTTTGTGTGAGTATAGAGCAAATCAGGGTTTAGTTCAAGGTTGAAGTGGGTCCCCTTTTCTTTCTGTTGTTGGTGTCATGATTTTGTAGCGGTTGTACCCGTACGTTGGAGTAATTATATGTCTTGTATTCATGTATTTGAACCTATAGTTGGTGCAAAATTGTCAATCGTGTTTTGTAATTCTTTTTCTTTTTGTTTTTTAGGGGTTTTCCAGTTAAAATGGATTTTTAACTGATGGGTGCCACATTTACCTCGATGAAAGGGGTGTGTGTGACATTACCCTTCCAACCAAACACAATTTTCAGTTTCATTATCCCCCATTTCTATTACTCTTCCTATCCCCATTTTCATTCCCCTCATCCTCATTCCACGAATTATAGACACCTTGTATTCATTTTCGGGGGAAGTGATCTGAAGTGGAAAGTGAGGGAATTGCTATTTCCTTCAAGTGGGGAAAAGTGATATCACTTCCAATACTTCTAGTGTTTATCTGTCAGAAAAATGAGAATATAACTGGATAATTTAGATATTTGGTGAGTTCAAAAAAGACTTTGAAACTGAAAGGAAGTGAATTTTTATAGATTGACTCACTTGAGAAAAAAAAAATTCTCAAGTGAGTTTAGTTCAAATTCACTTCAATCAGAAATGAGGAAATCGAAAGTGCGACAAATATCACTTCTCCCACTTTAGCACAAATAAACATCAGAAGTGGGAGGAAGTCATACCATTTTTCTGCCCATGAAAAACTTCTTTTGTTCATTTGAAACTTTTAACTTTTTATCGCATTTATTATATGTATAATCATAAAGACATGGTTGAATTAGTTTTTTTAAAAAATAAATCTACATTATAAATACTAATAACTCCAAATATAAAAGCGTTATATATATATATATATATATATATATATATATATATAGTTGTTATGCATAAAATCTTAAAATTTTATGATATAAAAGATATTTTATATTTTTTTTTTACTATTTTCTAAATTATTATAAGTGGTGAATTGTACTCAAGCCTGTGAGTTGTTAAATATATATTGAAACCCCATTTTTCTTTAACATATTTGGCTAAATATAGATAAATTTTGAGACTAAAAAAATTTATTTATTAATCGTAATAAATAAATATTTGGCTTACATGGTAGAGTACGGATAGAAGTACAATAAATGAATTGGATGATCAAATTCTTATAAAATATAAATTAACTTACTAAAAATTTGTTTTATTTAATACTGAATTACTCTAAATAAGTTATCTGAGAATCTGAGACACAAGTCAAGATTTTTTTAAAAATTTATAATAAATATAAACAACCCATAAATCTTCAACTTTATGCTCGATAAGAGAGTAAAATGCCAACACAGCTGGTTTAGAACTGGTATTATTTACTTTTAAAAATATATTTTAATAATATTTTTTTTAATAATAAGCCTATATGTATATTTCATTCTAGAAGACAACTTACAACTTCTTCATCTATTCATATCATATGACAAATGTACGTTAAAATCTTAACTCCACATAGTCGGTAGTCCATGATTTCGTTTATATAGGTTGCTTAACTCCCTTAGATAGGGGTGTTTATTGTGTATTTATATATTAAAAAAAACTCTACTACAATATATGTTTTTCCAATTAATTTTATGTTTTCTAAATACCTTTTATCTATAAATTATTTAACAATTATAAACCTAAAGTAAATAAATAAAACATGACCAAATATAGTTTTTGCCATCTTTAAATCATAACAAAAAGATCTCAACATCAAATTTCCGTCCAAGTTACTTTATTAAGCTAATTGCCTAATTCTAATAATCTCAACAACCAAATCACTATATAATCAACCATAGCTGCATACAACCTGTCCATATATTCCATAAATACCCAAACTTCTATTTTTCACCAAAATTCAAACCTTTCCCATCCCAAAACAGCAACAAATCACAAACAATAATAAAAACATTCCACACTGTAAAACCGCGTCCGACAAAAAAGAAAAAAAAAATCTCAACAAACTATATAATCCCCCTAAACCTTCTCTCTAACAACAATCACATTCCTGACTCCTTCCTCAAACAAAAGCAAAAATATCATCTCTGATATTATAACAAAACCAAGAAAAGAAACATAAAAAAAAGGAACATGTCACTTCCGGCCAGTCTCCTCCCGACGGAGGCCTCACCGGAGTGGCTAAACAAAGGCGACGCATCATGGCAACTCATAGCAGCAACTCTCGTTGGCCTGCAAAGCGTGCCCGGTCTGGTCATCCTCTACGGCTCCATCGTCAAGAAGAAATGGGCAGTGAACTCCTCATTCATGGCCCTCTACGCCTTCGCCGCCGCTCTCGTCGTCTGGGTCGGATGGGCTTTCAACATGTCCTTCGGTGAAGAGATGTTCCCATTTCTGGGCCGGCCTGCAACTGCTCTCGACCAGAAATCACTGCTGGGACAAGGCTTTGCCGGATTTTACAGTAGTGCAACTCTGGTTTATTTCCAGTTTGTGTTTGCTGCCATTACTGTTGTTCTCATCGCTGGTGCTTTGATTGGAAGGATGGATTTTAGGGCTTGGATGATCTTTGTGCCTTTGTGGCTCACCTTCTCTTACACTATTGGTGCTTTCAGTATTTGGTCTCCAAAGGGCTTCTTGTTTAAAGCTGGTATCATGGATTTTGCTGGTGGTTATGTCATTCATCTCTCTTCTGGTATTTCTGGATTCACTGCTGCATATTGGGTACGTATCACAGTCACGACTCACCATTCATTCATTCATTCATTCATTTTTATACAGTGTACATATAATTTTGTTTCTTTTTTTTTTTTTTTTAATTAGGTTGGACCAAGATTGGCGAAGGATAGAGAGAGATTTCCTCCAAACAACATTTTGTTAACATTGGCTGGTGCTGGACTGCTATGGATGGGCTGGAGTGGGTTTAATGGCGGTGCACCTTATGCGGTCAACATTGACGCCTCTCTCGCCGTCCTCAACACACATGTTTGTACTGCCACCAGCCTCTTAGTTTGGCTTTCTCTTGACATGTTCGTTTTCAAGAAACCATCAGTTGTTGGTGCTGTTCAGGGCATGATCACTGGTCTTGTCTGCATTACACCCGCCGCAGGTATATTCATAATTACTTATTTTTCTTTTCTTTCTGTTTAGTCATATGTAATTAATGTATATATTGATTATGATTATAGGATTAGTGCAAGGATGGGCTGCAATTATAATGGGGCTGTTATCAGGAAGCATTCCATGGTTCACAATGATGGTGTTACACAAGAAAATCAAGTTCTTGAAGCACATTGATGACACACTTGCAGTATTCCACACACATGCAGTGGCTGGAATGCTTGGAGGAATCCTCACCGGAATTTTTGGTGAACCAAGACTAAACAGGCTCTTCTTTGGTGATGATACTCGATACATCGGTCTGGCTTATGCAATGAAGGACGGCCGGTTGACGGCAGGTTTCAGACAGATAGGCATTCAATTTGCTGGCATTTTATTTATCTTAATCTTGAATGTTGTGGTAACTAGTGTTATATGTGTGTTGGTGAGGCTTGTGGTGCCATTGAGGTTGAGTGAGGAGAAGATGCTTGTTGGAGATGATGCTATACATGGTGAGGATGCTTATGCTGTTTGGGGAGATGGTGAGACATTTGAGAATTCAGTGCATAGTGCTGAGCAGTATTCTCATGCTCTCAGGGGAGTTGAGATGATTTGATTTACACTTCATTTCTAGGGTTTCAACTTTCAACATGTTGAAGGGGAAATTTATGGATATTTGATGTGTGGGTTTTTTTAGCATTTTAGTGTGTAAACTTTTATTAATTTATCATTATTTATTTGTTGCATGTATAGTGAATTTCTCATACTATAATTGTTGGAAGAGTATTTCATAAGAAATTTGTTGAAAAGTTTATTATTTTAATAAAATGGAATATTCTATTTCTTAAAATGTTGTTGATATTGATTTGTGTTTAAAAGCACTTTTTAGTAATATGGTCAATGACTTCGTGGGCCTATAACCTCGAAGGCCTAAGGAAGGCTAGGCATTTTGCGTGCCCGGGTTGGCCAGGCTGGCCTTCTAACTGGGCTAAGTTGGCATGGCCCATAAACTCCAGGTTTGACTTTGTATGGCGAGTCATTTAATTTTTAAGTTTTATTCTAAAAAATAAAAAAATAAAATTTTAAATTCTTAAAAAATCTCAAATTTTCAAAAATTTCTTAATAATAAATAAATAAAATTTAAGACATTTAAAAAATATTAAAACAAGCATGCATAAATAAGAGAGTGGGGAAGGGTTTGTGAACCATGTCGGTTGGTGGTGGGTAGTGTGCCGACCTACTGACCACAACCCCTGGCACAACATAACTAAACTAAAAGTTTGTGATGTATTCACAAACTCAAGCAAATTCTAAGCAAAATGACATTAATAAGATGATATTTCAAAAGATTTATGAAACTAAATAAAATGGTTGGGTAAAGTGGTTTGTGATAAGAACCTACTCTCACTACAGCATATAAGGTCTTTCCCGGCGTTTTTTTTGACGTTTACCGGCGTTTATAAATGCCACAAAATCACTAAGTGGCGACTAAGGGAAACGCCGGGCATTCCAACGTCGCTGAAGGAGTGGCGTTTTTCGATTAAACGCCACCTATTTGCGGCGTTTCACCATATAAACGCCGTCAATGTTGTAACCACATCTCCGGTTAATCCCCAGATTTACCGGCGTGTTTACTTGTAAACGCCGGGAAAATAATTTTGTTTTATGTACAGTTTCTGTTTTATTGGCGGCGTTTAACTAAATAAAACGCCACCACTATTCCGGCGTTTTTGGTTATAAACGCCGGAAACATAATTTCTTATAAGGTACAGATTCTGTTTTATTTGCGGCGTTTAACAAAATAAAACGCCGCCAAGAGTTCGACGTTTTTTGTCATAAACGCCGGCGAATTAATTTTGTATAAGCTTCAGTTTCTGTTTTATTGACGGCGTTTTTTATATAAAACGCCGCCAAGGTTCCGGCGTTTTATGTTATAAACGCCGGCAAATTTATTTTGAATAGTGTTACACAGCTTGAATTTCAGCACCCATCATATTACAAAAGCCTGTATTTTTGTAATTTCAGCACTCATCATATTACAAAAACACAAAATTTCCATACTAAAAAGCTCCAGAACAAGCATTTCATTGTAATTGAATATTCACATTGCTTCATAATTTGAACCACAAAAAAAAAAAGAAAGAGAGAAAGTAGACAAAAAGATGCTTGCAAACATATAAAAAGATATATTTAAGTGGACATGAGTAGTTTTTAGAAACAAATCAAAACTAGTTGCATTGATGGAAAATGCAAGATTTTCTTCAATTACAACTTGGTTCTCATTCACTGTCTCATCAGCATGCTTTAGTCTTTGATTGAAATGCACACCCACCTGTAATAAACAAAATAAACTAAATAAGCACAGTGAATTAACTTGGTAGATATGCTTTACCATAAAAGAGATAATTAACTTCCTTAGTGATTGATATCAAAGAATTAACTTCCTTAACAACAATATAATTACCATGAAAGCAAGCTTCTAGACTTCATTAATAAAGCAACAAGTGGAAGTTATGATAAAAAATAAATAATTTGAAGGCCTAATGCAAGTGATATAAAATAAATAAAAGCTCCTAATACAAAGAATTAATTAAGGCCCTTAATATCTTCTTAATGTTTGGCTGTATTCCTGTTAAGTAGAAAAGGTCCCATTAAGCCTAGTGATAGTTGAACTCTAACAATATACTATATATGAAAAGAAAATTCCTTCCTTATTTAAAGGTCACACTTTTTCTATCCCTATAAAAGAAAAATAAAATCTGCTCCCATTTTGATTAAAGGCTCATAATATTTAAATGAGCAAAAACATTACATATAATAAGAGTACCAAATTCTCTTTATTCTACTTTTTCATTTCCATCTTCTAGTGCATAAGAAAAATTGCCTATCTCTATCAAATATCAATCCTATTTCCATAAATGTCAGGCAGCATTATATGTCTTGTTGATTACTCCACATATATAATATTAGGAGATCAGGAGGCATCTTGTTAATCACATTAAGGTACCACATGAGTCTGTTCACATAATTCTGTCCATCCAACTAGAAATTTTACAATGTGTCACACATTAATTATTACTACAACTTGCATATATTTTTCTTTATATATATATAATACTTGACATGATATTATATATAGAACAAATAACATGATATTATATTTGGAAAATGTTCCCAACTAATTAAGATTAGTCATCACTCATTTCTCTTGCCTTTGGTATAATTTATTCTTTCACCCTATCAAGCATGACAAGATCAAGTGATATACAACCAACTAGCTAGGAAGTTAACAACAGTGATTTATATAAGGACAAATGCTACATGCCAATATAAGCAATGCATAAGATAAGAAAAAAAATGCGTAAGATAAGAAGGTGACAAGCAAAGTAAATCATGAGTCAATTAGATAAATAAATAAAAGTTTCATTCACAACACTGCCCTTTCAAAACTAACCAGGATTACTAGCTCTAAATCTGACAGCAGCCCAACAATAAAAGTTTCATTCTTATCTTTGGAGAGCTTATAAATACCTTCGGTCTTGCTAATAAGACCAAAGTGGTTCACTTGGTTTCCAAGGTCTGATGGGGAATTGGTCATTACCAAACAATAAATTTTGGATCTAAACTAAGATGATGATTGTGTCTACTTTGCAAAATATAAAAATATCCATTCAAGATTAATTTTCTTATTGCCTAACCTGTGACGTAGTAGCTAATTTGTGTACTATTTTCAACTTCCAGGCAATAGAGGTTGGGAGAGAGCTTGCCAAGAAGCACTTTATACATCATGTTTTCAGGTGAGCAGCCACTCATGCCAGCTTATTAAAGTTTTGCTATTTGAAATTCATTGGCTCTCTTGCTAATAGCGTTGTTAATTTCATTTCTCCTTGCAGGGAAAACGATTTCGAAGATGACAGCCATCAATTCTACAGGTTCTTGGAGCATGATCCAATCATTCCCAAATGCTTCAATTTCAGGGGATCAACCAATGACGACGAGCCTAAGCCAGCATCTTTGGTTGGTCAGAAGCTCACCAAGTTGATGTTTGCCATTCTTGAAGCCTATGCATCCAATGATAGGCATCAATTGGATTACACCCGCATTGGTGCCAGTGAGGAGTTCAGAAGGTATTACTGCCCCAAGGCCTTAACAAACCTAAGAAAAACACTTGTTACTCAAACTACTGGATTAGGACAATGCCATCTTTATGAAAATAATTGCATTTCATTCCAAACCAGTCCTATACACTAGACAAGGAACAAAGAGGCATTTCAAATCCCTTGCTTTACACTTGAGTTATACTGTGATCTGCTGTTCTATTGCACTAGTTAAGCATACTGTTATTTTATCTCCAAGCAGGTATGTAAACCTGGTGCAAGACCTTCAGCGAGTCGACATATTTGCTCTCACAACAGATGAGAAGATGGCCTTCTTCCTGAACCTATACAATGCAATGGTGATCCATGCCGTCATAAGGCTAGGCCCTCCAGGACTCATTGATCGCAGAGCATTCTTCAGTGAGGTTTCACTACATTTGTTTTGATTCTAAATTTAACTAGTTGCTGATGCAATGACTGCCAATTTGTTTTTGCTTCTTGATAAATATATTGGTTTTGATATCTAACCGTGAAGATAAGAAACAGATGATGCATGGGTTATTCATTTAGTTTCTGAATTTTCTTTCAACTTTTTAGACGTTGTTTATTAATCTTCATTGATATTTAACTAGTTCCTGAAAACTTATGTTGTTTAAACACATCAATGAGAACACTGCCTTTTCAATTAACTTCCTTAGTTTGGCTTAAGTTAAAACACAACTAAGAAATCTAAGATGAACAAATACCTGAACATTCATCTGTCTTGATCATCAAACCTCCTAAGAGTGCATTAATGTTTTGGAGAAGCCTGATTCTGCAAGAATACATGTACAGTATTAGATATTATTCATAAACACAACATTATATACATATTTAATGTACAAATACCTGAACATGCACACTAGACCCTGCTGTGTTAGCCTTAGGGGTCTGAGATCCAGTGCATTGATTCTGCAATAATTACAATTACATGGTTAAAATATTTAAATGAAAATAATAATACAATATTAAAAGCTTGCTATAAGATATTATTGAAAGATACAAGAATTATAAATTGCAATTTATAATTGCAATTCAAGTTTGAAATACCTGCGATTGCGAAAATGATCCACCTATGGTAGGCAGGGGGATAGTGGCTCCTGGGAATTGCTGTTGCAAGAATGTATAAAGTGCATTGTAATTAGCACGTTCTCGGCCAAGCTCATCTTCCATCTTTTGGAACTTTTCATCCATCTGTTGGCGAAGTTCTATGCACTCAGATGAATGACCACCACATGTTGCGGGACGACGACTACTTGAATGGCCATAATACTGTGTGGGCGTAGGACCCAATCCAAGCCCTCTTACTCGGCCATGTCGCTCTTTCCCAATCACTTGAGTCAAAATCTCTGTTTCAGCCATTCCCTCATCCCCATCTATTGAGTCATATTCAGCTAGTTTTTCATTTGCCTTTTCCTACATTTATGTAAAAGTCTTTTAACAAATGTCATTTGTGAAGAAAGTAATAAAAGAAAGGAAAATGCCCAAAGACTTAATATCATAATGTCTTCTGTCTCTTTATTCAAATATGATCCATCTTTTTTAGTATGGGTCGCTTTGAAAAATTCAAAACGTCCTATTTTCTTTCCACTTCTAAGCTCCTAAATGATGAAAATATAGATTAGCAATGTTAACAGCAAATTAAAGCATACTCTTTGGCAAAAATCATATATAACCAAGTATTGAATCTTGAAAGATTTAGCAATTTGTTACCATTTCCTTTTCTTTTCTTGCGAAACTTTTTGAACCAGAAGTGTGAGTGTACTTTTGTTGCTTTCTCGATGAAACCCCAACTTGTTCTGATTCCTGCATAATAACATGAACATTATATATTACACATATAAGATAACATGATTATTACATTTAAAATAAACAATATATTATTCCAACCTCCCCTTTCCTCGAGTACCAAAAGTCAACTAATTCTTCCCATTGCCAGTTAATGGTCCCTTCTGGGCGCTTCTCTTTATTTGCTTGCAACCCATCTTCTCTTTTGAAATGTTTTTTCTTCAAATCATGTTTGTAGTCCCTCCATTTCTTTCCCAAAGACTTAAGCACATAGTCTTTTGGGATTTCAAGAACAAAGCGCATCTATTTGACAACCAAAAATAACGCAAAACCAAATATTATGACCTTAATAATATTGTTTTGTAAATGAAAAACGTCTCCTGCATAACACTAATGTAAGCATAAAAGTATACCTCTATGAAGTTTAATAGTTCGTCCTTCAATGTTTTCGGCACTTTATGCCAACTCTCATAGTGAAGGCCAATCTTCTGGCTAGAGCGAGCGATCATACCCAAGAATGAAGAGAACAATTGTGCCTCAGGCCCAATTGGTTGTCCAAGCCGGTTTGCACTGACTAGCACTTTCTCTTCAGGAGGCATTGCCCACAACTCCTTCAAAGTTGTTCGTCCTCTTCCTTTATGGCGGCCCGCATTGTCAACTACAAGAATTCATGTGCCCATTTGTCAAGACAAACTGGTTTAATCCATTAATGAAAAAATTAATTGAGAATTCAATTGCACAAAATACCTGTGTTTACATTAACCACTCCACTGGTATTTTCATGTATGTTACCATGGTCTTGGTTGTCATCATCTCCATTGCGGTTTGAATCAGTACCTGACGAATGAGTTGAGGTGCGAGGTTGAACTTCAAGCATTCGAGCAGATGAGGTGCCAACTTCGTTAGATGTAGCAGCATTTTGACTTGTACTTGTTTCAGATCGGACTACTTTCATAGCCTTCAATTTCAATCTTGGCATCTTGATGTTGTCTACATGTCATCATCAAATTTTCTAAGAAAATTTGCTCCAAGAAATTCAAACATTCAAACATATCATTGTGACTAATAACCTAATTTATTTTATGTTTACACACATACTTATACATACAAAATTGTTTACGTAGCTAACATGTGAGTTGTACATAATAACAACACCAAGTACTGTAAATTAATTTCATTCTCGGTTAAGGAAATTCCTAATTCTTAACCTGCAAATTACTTAGTCACGCTGAAAGATTCTTTTCATTCAATGACAAGCATTAATATGACTAGTACCTCAAGCATTAAAATACAGTTGAGCAAAGTAGAATAAATTAGCTTGGTTGCTGTATTAAAACAATGGAGATCTTCAGGCAGGATTTTCTCACTTAAGATTTTTCAACTTGCATATACTATCATTTTCCCATTTAAATTCAGAAGTGTACTGATTCATGCTTGTGAGATTCTGACAAGGTTTTACACTGATAAGGCAGATTCCTGTTCTGCATTTGGGGCAAGATGTGTACTAAATCATCTTGGTGATGTAGTTAAGTAAAATTTAATGGTTCAATTGGCAATGGGTGCAAATATGTTATATTCTGAATTTAATAGTCCTTTTTGGAAGTGAATGCGGTCTGAAAATCATATAAGAATGAAAACATTGTTAGACATTAAGTATTATTCATTCATTTAACTGAATTAATAAAAAAATAACTTTACCTTGTTTTCAAGGAGATTGTTCCAATCCTTTCCACTTAGGATATACCGAATACCAAATTTGAATAAGTCTAGATGAAGAAAGAAGACAATTCTGTAGAGCCAGATAACTCCACCCCAGCCCCAGCCACAGCCTTTGATCTTAGCGAAGCCCCAGTTTGCATACACAGCTATAAGAGTTGCTACCTGCCAAATGGCAAAATAATAAAACATAGCTAATTTCAGGTGGAAAATTAATCGTCCATTTAATTTAAAATGTCAAAGTCAGCAATATGTTTTCAAATCTATATTCAATCAGAATCCAGGACCAATTAACCAAGTCCTTTTGCAAGCAGTTGGTAAGTATCACAAGAAGTCAACTAAATGAGCTTTTCAAAATAGTGTAGTTTCTATCAGTTGGGTTGGAGAATAATAGAATATTATAGATTGATGAAAATGTAGAGTTTGAAAGAACAATGATATATTAGATGTTAGAAGGGGATCTTACAAGCTGAGCAACTATGAAGGGGATCTTACAAGCCAACAAAAAAGACTTGGAAACAGAGTAGTTCAGACAGAAAGATAGAATGAAAACCAACTGTAAATGAATACATTCAATTAGCAGTAAATTCAAACACATTTTAGATTGAAAGTTTATCATGTGGTCAGCTATTTAAAAGCCAAAAAAGAATTAGCAGTGTCAAGTTCAGACAGAAGGAATGAACAAAAAACAATTGTCCACGAATTCTAAAATTAACAGTAATTTCAAACAGATAAGGTTGAGAAAACACTAATGCTAATCATAAAACATTCATCACCTTTTAATGTTAATTTATTAAATAGAAATCCATTTTCAAGTGTTGTTCTCTCTTCATCAAATAAATGAGAGGAGAGGGACAACAGCATTCAGTGTTATTGAGACAACATGAAGGCCATCCATTTCACTGTTGCTACAAAAAAAATTAGCTACAGGAGCAGCTCAGTAAATGTTTGGCTAGAATCAGAAATAAACCTATATAGCACATGGCCTGCACAAACAGAAAACAAGAATTCAATCACTAGTGCCAAACAATTCAATCCAAAGTTCATCAAAGAAAATAACCGATTAGCTCTAGTTTGGTAGATAAAAAACCCTAACCTCAAACAAAAATCAAGTCCAAAAATCACTATAATTATTTTGAAATCCAAATTTAACAAAAAAGCAGACTTTATCAACACTAGGCTCTTTGAACGAACAGGTTTTGTAAACCAGAACTGACCCAAACCACCTTCTCAATGAGAATAAAAATTAGTACTAAAAAATTTTAGTAACAAAAAGAATCTAACAATTAAATAGTTTAGATCTTTACTTTATCCCTGAAACTTTGATAATAAGGATTTCTAAAAATAAATATCACAAAAAGACGTATACAACATAGTGTTAAACAGACCCTCATCTTCTTGTTTTTGTTTACCTTGCATTGAATAGCATCCTGAGAACATTTCTCATTTTAGGCCTGGACTCAGGAGATAAACATAATGCATCAATTGACTCAAGTTCAGAGTTCCAAGTAAAATTAAGAAACATAAACAGTGAAAAGTGTTGTATTAATTTAATCTGAAATAAAAGAAACGAAGGCAAAAAATTCATCAAGCATTTGCATGAATGGATAGAATTCGCCAACATGCATAGGTAACCAAACATGCATAGGTGATCCATCACTGTCTATTGTTATATATATATAGATATATATATATTTAATTCTTCCATGAACATCTGCTTAAGTTGTTCCATTTTTCTTATGCAGAGCATAATTTAAAATGCAAAAGAAAAAACTGGCACAATTCAGTCTCACGAACCTGGTCAATGCACAACAGTTTGACAACTAAACAGTTCAAGCAACTCCAACAATGCTGAAAAACCTAAAAAAAAAAAAAGGCCAAAAACAATCGGTTAGGGAAAGATAGGAATATTCTGTAAATCTGGTGGGGCTATGTCTTCCATCATTCAAGCACCACGAAGGACAAATGTCAACTTAGATACCTCACTGTTTGATCACTGTATATTCCTACAAGCAGAAAATCTCCAAGCTGTCTAGCACTTCTTAGGATCTGCAAACACAAGGAGTAGTCCAAGTCATTACTCATCATGCAAATTTATGAAGAATCAAAACAGAGGCACAATTAGTTCAAGCAATAGAAAAGAGATAATAGATCCTAAATAGATAATTTTTTAGATGTCAACAGTATCTTCTAGTTATATAAAAAGAACGTGAAATAATACTTGAGCATTACCAGATTAAGGAAGATAAAATACATGTAAAATTTGAAGATATTTTAGTGTCATTTTCACTAGTTATACTAAATCAGATAAATCATGTGCTTGATAATAATAGACATAAAAAAGGACCAAACATAAACCAAGATAATGCATTAATATAATAACTAAAAGTAGGTAGTAAAGAATTTAACTTCTTAAATGACGCCTTTTTTGTTTAGCTTATGTTTTGTTCATTATGTTGCATAGACATCCTCATTCACATCTTCACGAACCCATTGCTCATTATCATTAGAAGATAAAATCCTTTCACTGCTAGTAGGAAAACAATCGGTTCGAGGACCACTTTCTGTCGATTCATCGCCTATGTCATACACTTCCCTAGCTTGATTGCGTATCACAACATACCATCCAGATTCGGTGGGATCCTTACTGTAGAAGACTTGCTTCACTTGTGATGAAAATACATAAGGCTCATCAATGACATGAGCACCGGTGTGGATTAATCTTGAAAAATTCACCATTGTAAATCCATGTTTATCTTTCTTGATACCTCGGCTATTAGTAACATCAGCCCAATCACATCGAAACAACGCAACTTTGAATTTTTGAAAGTAATCTAGCTCGATAATGTCATTCAAAATCCCGTAATAGTCAACATTTCCTTGCACGGGGTTAGCATCACTTGCGCTAGCATAACTCATTGTTGAAGAATTAACAAGGCATCCGGAATTTTGGGTTCTCCTTAATCTCTCACGAGATTTGGTATGGAAGCGAAATCCATTGATGATATATCCTTTGTATCGCTTAACAATTCGGTTTGGTCCTTGTGCAAGGAACCTAACTTCTTCGGTCACATCTCTTCCACGAGAAACCTATGAAATTGCGACAATATATGTATGGAATTAAGAATTGATGAATTTATATAGCATTATGATTCTAATTTTTAGCACTTACAACTTCCTCCAACCATTCATGGAAGGTTTTAGTGAATTGCATATCCACATCATGAGCGGTTGAACGGCGACCACGCATTTGCTGTCTCAGGATATTCTTATACTCACTACAATTAATTGGAATACAAATTTTTAACTTATGTCATACAAAGTAAAAGACATGAAAATGCTTCACTTACGATTGCAGTGTGAGAGTAACGTCATGGTGTAGTAAGACATATCGATGTGCTTGTGCCAATGATTTAGCATCTAATTCTGCTACTTCAAATTTGCCTATTGGTTGTCCATGACTATGAAATAAATAAGGTCCCCCGAGTACCTCATCATGAACTTCACCCAAATTCCTTGGGGGTTTATCAAATATTGTTCCAACATCCTCCAGATATCGGGAACAAAAAGTCACACATTCCTCTGCCAAATAACCTTCGGCAATAGAACCTTCAGGGTATCTCTTGTTGCGCACATAATTCTTTAACTTCAACAAGAACCTAAAACATGTAGGTCGTGTCACCAAAAAAATAAATTTAATTCGTACTAATTCAAACTATGACTATAGTGGAAAAATGTTACCGTTCAATTGGATACATCCATCGGTAATGGACAGGTCCACCAAGTTTGGCTTGCAATGGAAGGTGAATAACCAAATGGACCATTATAGTGAAGAAAGATGGTGGAAAAATCTTCTCTAATTGACATAGAACCATCGCTGCTCGATATTGAAGTTTGTCAAGATCTTCAACCTTGAGAACCTTACCACAAAGAATTTTGAATATATTGCAAAGCTCGGAAATGGAACACATCACTTGTTTTGATGATGATGAGCGTAAAGCAATTGGAAGCAAATCATGGAGCAAGATATGATGATCATGTGATTTTAGAGAATGCAGCTTCCGTTCTTTTTGGTTGACGCATCTTGATATATTTGAGGAATACCCATCCGGAACTTTAATGTCCTTCAAAACTTGACAAAAGACATCCTTCTCCCCTTTTGTCATTGAATAAACAGCAGGAGGCAACCTTGTTCTTCCATTAGGAAGATATTCAGGATGTAGAACATGACGAATTCCCATATCCACCAAATCAAGTCTGGCTTTCAAGTTGTCCTTTGATTTGCCATCAACATTAAGAATGGTTCCAATAATATTTTCACAAACATTCTTCTCGATGTGCATCACATCTAGATTATGCCGCAGAAGGAGATGCTCCCAATATGGTAAATCAAAAAAAATACTTCTCTTTTTCCACAACTCTGCTTCATGTGATTCGTCTTCTTCATTATCCATTGCACTTTCTTCTTGAAAATCGGATTCTTGCCTCTGTCTTTTCCTTGAGCTGCTACAAGTCTTTGATTTTCTTAGCCTCTCTTTCATTCGTTTCCCATAACTATATTGCACATCATTTAACATCAACAAGATTTCTGACCCACTTGTAGACATAGGAGCCTCACGTGCCTCGAAGGTACCATCAAATACATTTTTTTGAAGCCTATATGGATGATCTTTTGCTAACCACCGCCGATGTCCCATATAACAAAACTTTTGTCCTTTGGATAACCATCTTGACGATGTTTCTGTAGCACAACAAGGGCAAGCGTACTTCCCCTTAGTGCTCCAACCAGATAAAATTGCATAAGCAGGGAAATCATTTATTGTCCACATTAGAGCAGCTCGCAAATTGAAATTATGTTTCTTTGATGCATCATATGTCTGAACACCAACCCATAGTTGCTTCAGCTCCTTGATTAGAGGTTGCAAGTAGATGTCAATGTCGTTTCCTGGACCATTAACTCCAGGGATAATCATGGATAAGAGGAAAGAAGATTGCTTCATCCCTTTCCACGGTGGCAAATTGTAAGGGATCAACACCACCGGCCAAGTACTATAAGAAGTACTTAGTAACTTGAATGGGTTAAAACCATCAGAAGAAAGTGCGAGCCTAATATTGCGAGGATCAGAAGCAAAGTCTGGATATCTCTTGTCAAACATTTTCCATGCTTCAGCGTCAGCAGGATGCCTCAGACACCCATCTTCTGTACGACCATCAGTATGCCAAGTCATATCTCCAGAAGTCCTTGAGGACATGAATATTCTCTGTAATTTGGGATGACGGGAAAATAACGCAAAACCTTTGCTGCTCTTTTGTGAACCATTTCATCGTCATCATTAGAAGAGTGGTTAGATTCAGTGGACAACCAACGAGAAGTGCCGCAAACAACACAAGCTTGGTGATTTTCTTTATCCTCCCAGTAGAGCATACAATCATTAGGGCACGCATGAATTTTTTCATATCCAAGTCCTAAGTCTTTGATGACCTTCTTAGATTCATGACTATTTGTAGGAATGGCAGCGGCTGGGAAAAATTCTTTCAAAAACTCAATTAGGCAATCGAGTGCTTTCCCAGTCATCCCACACATGCATTTTAGGTGGAAAAGGCGAATGCAAAAATACAACCTGGAATGCTTCGATCCATCATAAAGTTTTTCATTCATATCTTCAAGTAACTTGTAGAACTTTGACGCTTCTGTAGAAGGTTCTTCCTCGCCTACCCCATCCTGCCCTTCGTCTTCATCATTCTCAACATTTCCAATATTAGGTCCAATGCCCCCATCAACATCATGACGAATGTTGAAAGCATCACGTAACAATTCTCCCATGGCACCATGGCTACTATGAAATGTTGAAGTAGGACAAGCAGAGCTCGAAGGCACTGTAATTGTGTCATCCAAATTTGATGTTGAAGAAGGAGCACGCTCCCCATGGAAGAACCAGCAAGTGTAACCCCGTAGAATTCCATCACACAGTAAATGTTCTTCCACTACGTCTCGCGTGTGCCAATGAACATTCGCACACTTTACACAAGGACAAACAATCATGTTGTCCTCACTTGACTTATCAAATGCAAACTCAAGAAATGCCTCCACTCCTTCTGCATACTTGTCAGACAATCTTGATTCATGCATCCAACTCTTATCCATCACTGTGTTACCATCAGTGAAGTTAATACAATGCTTAATATATATATATATATAAATATCTTAACAGGAAAAACAAAGAATAATAATAATAATAATAATAATAATAATAATAATATTATTATTATTATTATTATTATTATTATTATTATACTCTTATCCATCACTGTGTTACCATCAGTGAAGTTAATACAATGATTAATATATATAAATATTACTGCAGGTTTCTCAGGTAATTAATTTCTTCATTAGCATCTGCCATTCTAACTTTTGTTTTATAAACATCCAACTTTTGTTTTAACATATAGCATTGAAAGAACATGGTCAAAGATCTGATCTCTCAGATTAATTTTAATGAAGCCCGTAAATTCTAATGATCAATAGCTTGTAAAACAATCAAAGTGCATTGAATTTGGAACGACACGACATGCTTTAAGCTGCACACACACACACACACACACAGACCAAACCTGAAACCTGCAAATGTAGTAGTCGTCTCCAAAGAGAGACCTAAAGTAGTCAACTGGCTTGGCAGCCGGATTATGAGGCATAAATGGAACACTGAGATTCACCAAAGCTTTCACCTTGTCCATTTTTCATCTCTATTAACTCATAAATAAATTGCTTATCCAAAATCACACTGAATTTCTTAGGTTTGAATTTGATAATTTCATAAAAAAAAAAAAAGGATTTTTAACATATAGCAGATCATAAAAATATTTGCTAAGGAACCAATAGATAAAATCAAGGCAGCAAACTGAAGATTTTAATAACAAACACAATGTTATGGCCAATTTTCCTTGTTATTCCTTATTTTTTTGCTACTCTTCTCCTCTTGTGGTTTTCTTTTGTCTGCACAAGATTATGATTATATGCCTAAAAAATATATTGATTCCAGTAACTATATCAAAGTTTGAGTTCAGACAAGTTGCCTCAATGCTAAATCAGAATTTTTATTCTACTTGATACCTCTGGTCAAACTGCCTTAAAGCAAACCTTTGGCTCTGTTAATATCCAGGAATGTCATTCTGCTACTGCATACTGTTTTCACTTTTATAACACTGTAAAAAGCAGCTCATTCTCTGTAGCAAGATGATCCACATTAATTAAAAGAAAAAAAATCTACAAGTTAGTCTACCAGAACAAACTAAACATGGAAATTTTTTCTATAGGCTTAAAATGCTCGACTAAATGGAATTAGTACCAAATACTAGAGTACTAATCAATTTTGCCACCACCAGAGTCTTTACTTGAACATTATGATCATCTTTTTCAACAACTGCACATAATTATGGAAAAAAGACACATGCTATTATAAAATATTTAGAAGTGAACTTTCAACTAAGGGATTAAGATTCAGTTAAACACATAAACATAATGTAAAGCAATTTAACTAGTTCAAGGATTCTACTTAAGTAAATGGATGAGATTCAAATAGGGACCTTGAAAATATCCAGCAGAGGAGAATACACCAGTTCTCAGGACATTTTGGCCTTAGCGAAGAATACACCAGCAAATAAACCTGGTAAATATCCAGCAGAGGAGAATTTGCTTAGGAAATTGAGTTGATGTGATGAAAATATAAATTAAGCAGGTAAAGATGCAAATTGGAGGTGCTTTACCGAACAGTATACTGAACAAGTTTGGCAAGCTCACAGGGACCTTGAAGAGCAAAATACCACAGATTGATATCGGAATCTTGTTTAATGATCCCACCAAACTGCAAAGACAACATAAGTCATTCACCAAACTGCAAAGACAACATAAGTCATTGCAGTTTCACAAACACCAAGCAACAGCACAAATGGATAGACAATGCAAAGAGGCTAAGAATGCACCAAATTTAACATGATTCAGCTATAAAAAGACCTACATCTATATGAGACTTATGCTTCTCTAAATTTGGGGGATTACCAGAGTACAACAAAAACCAACATGACAAAATAGTGTAGTTTTATAGAACAAATTTAAATGTTTGCATGGGAGATACACATATGGTTGTGCCAAATATTTTATCTCATTATGAATCTACTGTATTATAATTTGGACGTACAAATTACTAGAACTCTCTTGTTTCTCGAATTGAATTGATTTCCTTCTTTGTTGATTTTTCTAATTAATTAATGGTAGGATTTGTTTTTCTTTTATGGCGGAATTAATTGAATGTCAGAGTGTAGCATGCTACACAAGGAGTTATCTCTATATGTATAGTAATCAAGTATCTGATGATGAAACTTTGGGAGTGATATGTTCTTTTCTACAGTAATGTTAGAGTTATTTTTTTATTTAAAAAAAATTGAATAAACTACATTCATTATTTGAAAAGAGCAAATGTGAAAGTATTCTCCCTGTGTTCTTTTTGTCTATTGCCAGATTTGGATTTAAGCTGACCAGGCTTTATAGTTGTATATTCAAAATTGTGATATATGTATGTGTATGCAGTACAATTAGTTACTTGATACATATGACTCAATGCATCTTTAAGGCTGATCTCTTGATATCTTGAATATTTGATTTCCTTCTTTACTTATTTTTCTGAACAATAATGCGTGACAATTTCTTATGAATTAATAACATAGGTGTGTCTGTTTTCTAGATGTATATACCTCCTCTGAGGAAGCCCTGTTTTTTTTTTTTTCTTTGAAACTAATGTAACAAAACCTATATATATATATATATATATCCTTTTTATCCATGTGTGTGCCGATCAAAATATCACCTTTTAATAATGTAATGTCTATCTAATAATGAACAACAGGATCAACTGGTAAATATGATATATGTGCAACTATGTAAGCAATGACACATTTCTTTGGCTACAATTCAAACTGATGACGATGAATCCTATGCTCAAGCAAATGATCAAGACCAACACCAAGACCAAACATCGATTCTATCTAATCAGCAAAAGGTGTATGGTCAGAATTACCAAGATGTTACAACATGAATGAAACTTGCAAGCATATTGAATTTGAATTTAACCCCGGATTGAACTACAGTTATGATCTTTACTCTTTGGTGTGAGATTTGTGAGAGTTAATGGAGCTTTTATCTTGATATGTTTGCTATTAATAATTTTTCATAGTTAAACAATTCACAAACTTTACATGCGAATATCTCTTTCTTGAAAATATCAAAGAAATAGCTGTCATCCAATTACCTAGCTTGCCTATCTCTGCTGGCACATACTGACAATTGGAGCTTAAAGTTAATTTCAAGATGCTTTAAATTGCTAGTTCATAGTTAATGCTACTTGCAGTAACATTTTCAAGTTTAAGTGGAGAAATTTATATTCCAGACTTATGCAAATTATAATACAGTACATATATATATACACACACACATATATATTCGTATGTGTATATGTGAATTTTTATACTATTTTGACTTAAAATGTCTACTTGCTTTCATTCCAAAAAATTAACTGTTTATCATGAGCATATTTCAAGTGTATTGTTCTAACTCTTAATTAAGATCTTTGAACCAAATTTATGCATGCAGTCATGATGATACTAAGGCCCCTTTGAGAAGTAAGAGCTCACAAACTACTCAACAAGCATTATATTCAAAGTAACATATGACTATAAACTGATCAACCAACTCATTAAACTCTGGAATGAAAGCATTGCATGTTGATATATGTATATATATATGGTGCTTACACTGCTAAACAAATTAACTGTACTTCAACTATGAAAAACTGTTTGATGTAAATTGGAATCTCATTCAGTTGTGCTTGTGATTTTATACCTGCATCATATTAGATCAAATATGTTTATTGAAATGAACTCATATCACATGCTGCATATAATAATAAAAAATAATTTCTTGGATCAAAACTGAAATCCATTAAATATTTGGATCTGTGCATGGAAAACATGATCACATATTAATCTCGTTTCTTTGGACCATTCCTTAGATAAACACATTTCCTTCCTCCATTTTTTCGCCAGTGAAGAACACTAATGATATGATAACTTATGAATCAATGTGCTATTTATAGTTAAAATCAAAAGTTCTAAACGGTACACATCTAGCATAAAGTTCACTTATATTGTTTGATTAATCACTTGAAAAGCAAATACTTGCATATACTCTGAATTGTTGATGTATTATTGAGCAAATATTCATTAGGCAAATGAGGAATAGTCATTAGGCAATCTATTAATGAACTCTTTTTTTTTTCCTTTTTTGGGAATGAAAGCAAGTAGACATTTTCAAACAAGTTGATGAACAGAGTCGGCCTTAGACATCCCTCATGCATTTCATGATCTACCGAAAAAAAATCTGATGAATGTCAAGCTTCAACAAATCTTATAAACATTATAAAGCAGCACATGAAGCTCATGAACAGGGGAAAAAGCCACAAAAACTCGGATTGAGCAGCAATCCGAAAATAAAAAAAAATAAAAAAAAAACATCCAACAAGATAAACAATCCAAGAAAAATATAAGAAAATTAGTACTTGAAGGGCTGAACACCTGCAATCCGAGAGCAATCCGAGCGTTCCTGCAATGAAATCGAGATCGATCACACAGAAATTCCTAAAAACCTCAGGGATTGAGCAGCAAGGGCCGGCGAACTAAACCCAGGCCAATGGAAGTGCGCAGAAGAGGAGATTTAGATGCGGAGGATGGGGATTTGGAGGACAACGATGGAGATCGATTTGCAGGAGATCGAGAAGACAAATGGAGCTTGAAGACAACCAGTTAGCTAGGGCAAGGAGCAAGAAAAATAAAAACCTCCCCGGCGTTTTATGCAAACAAACGCCGCCATATCAAGGGATTTGTTTAAAATTAAAATTATTAAAGTCGAATTTCCCCGGCGTTCTCAAAAAGCCCCGCAGAAGCCAATATATTCCCGGCGTTTATAACGTCAAACGCCGCTAAAACCCCGTTGATGTTGTCAAATTCTTCGCGCCATCTTTTTCCACTAGCGCGGGAGTGCACATTACCGGCGTTTAAGCCATAAAAGCCGCCAATGGATAAACCACACCGGCGTTTCGTACATAGAACGCCACTAGGGTTCAATTCTTTCATCTAGATAGACCTTTCGTGGCGTTTTACGATGAAAACGCCGTCTTGTTCCCAGCGTTTATGAAAAACGCCGCCAACAAAATGCCGCTAAAAAGCCATAATGCTATAGTGTCTAAGTAGGTATTTTAGTGTCATATCAAAATTCACTAGCACAAATACTTTAGCTATGAAGAGTAATCATAAAGTTAAGTTAGAGAATGTTAAAATGGAATTAGCTAAGATGAAGCATAAAAATTCCAAGTTATGTAGTGTAGATTTGGCTTATATGAAAGACATACTTGGAGGTTTTATGGCAAAAAGAAGCTTTATTAATATGTTGCATAAAGTACCCACCGAGAAAGTAAATTGATTTTGTCATTTTTTTAATTTCCTTTCATTCTTGAATAATAAATCTCACTAAAACAAAATCAAAGTTTAGAAACAGCTTTTCCCGTTTCTAATTGTTTGCTAATTGAGTTTAAAAACGAATTAGAAACAAAATTTTTCTGTTCCTAAAATTCTGGTTGCTAATTTGATTAGCAACACTAATATCGTCCATTTATGAAACTAGAAATGGATATGCAACGAAATTAGTTCCATTGCTAAATTTAAAAAAAAAAAAAGAAAATTTTTCTGTTTCTAATCCATTTTTAATTCAAATCCATTTCCAATTAAAAATGGATAGGAACAAATTCATATCTGTTTCAAATATATTAGAAATGGATTAGGAACTGAATGTTTTGTTTTAAACCTATTTTTCATTAGAAACAAAAATAATTCGTTTTTTAATCCATTTCTAAATTTAAAAAGCTTACAAAATAGATTAAATTTTGAAACAAACTATTCGTTTCTAAATTTTAAATTTTAAAAATAAAGGAAATTTATAAATAGATTAATCAGTTCCTAATCCATTTCTAAATTTTTAAAAAATTAAAAATAAAATAAAATAATATTTGATTCTTAGTTATACTTGAATTGAACATAGTTGTCACAATATAATAACATCCAGATATATTATCTAATTGTTTCAGCACAAAATAGTAGTTTCAACACAACATACTATAAAAAACACGCATGTGTTCAACACAAAACACTATAAGAGACATAGTAATACATGATACTAGATGTCATCTAAATGATCAACATCATCATCATCAGTTAATGACTATGAGTCCGGATTGGTAAATTGTGAGTACTAAAGCATCCTAGTCTTGAAATTCATCATCATGCCTTTAATCTAGCACATCATCTCCTCCTGATATTGATCCCTTTCCTCCTTCATCATTCATAGACTTTGTTGAAGCTATTTGTTATTATCTTACAATTAAATAACTGTCTGTCACAGCTCTCTAAGATGATGTCCAGGTAGACAAGCTCTAAGATGACTAGGGATAAAAAATAGATCCCTACGATCCTACTCTGTATACCCAACATTTTTTTCTCCCCCATAACTTTATAATATATAGTTGCATTATCCACAACAGGAGGCTCATCGTGTCCTTCTTGTGTCTGAGATGCTTGATCCATAAGCTTCAAATAATGATCATGCATCAATGGATTTTACTTGTTGAATATTGATATCAAAGTAATGAATAAAAATACAAGTAGTGAAATAAAGTTTATGGTTGAATAACACAAATAAAATTGGCACTAACTTACCTTATTAGCCTGAAAGCATGCATCAATGAGCTCTGAAGTGCCCTTCTTCGTATATGTTACTTTAAAAAGCTCATATGGAAAAGAGTCAAAGCTTCAATCACTAGGATAATATAATAGATCAATTGAATTAAGTTCCACTTAGCACTATATTGACTCTTTGTAATATAGAATCATATTCATTCAAATATGAATAACTTACCAATCGCTTTGTGTGGGAAGCATGGGAAATTGAGCCTCATGTGTGCCAAGATACACCACATCCATGTCCTCCGGTCTCATTGAGCCTATTTGCATCAAATTTTTGTCACTCTGAGCTTTAAATTCTGGTGAATTCCATGCCTCCCTCCATATTTTCCATGTAGAATCATTCACATGCATGGCCTTTTCCTTGCCTTTTCTTAACTACACATCAATGCTAAATAATACTTTTCAGCCTTACGTGACCAGCCATCTTAATAAATGATGAGATTGACTCATCCCAAACAAAATATTTCTATAATTTAGATTTGCAAAGTTATATAATATGTACAAGTTGTCAGGCGATGTAATTAAATTTGCAATGTCATATCATATGTACTGTTATCTTAACATTTTCTAGAGATTAATTTTTGGAATTTAATACAATCAACACAAATGCATTACTCTAATATAAATGCAGCCGGCTGGTAAATGAATCTAATTGCAAACAAGTAAGGAACTTATACTGTGGGATACGAAGAACATGGCACTTCCAAAGATTGTTCACAGAATGCCAACATGACAAAAGTAATTTGGAGCAAAATCTACCAACCAATGAACACTTAATTTGGTAAATTTACACACAACCAAAATGTATGTTCGTACTCTCCTGGCTTACACTCAACCTGTTTATTATGCAGGTTTAATGTTGTTGCTCAGTTCCTAGCCTACCTATTTCATGGTTATCATTCTTTGGACAACTTGCTACTGCATGGAATCTAAATAGGTGAGTGAATATTTATTTTGATTATTAAATAAATAGAAAGTTAATATTTGCAACTAATTTATAAATTGTTATAAATATTCAAAATCATTTTATAGATAATCTTTGCATAGATATATGTTTAATAGATTTTTCAACCAATTGTAGGTTATTTGTAAATTTTTAAAATGATTTAAGTTAAAATACATTTTCTTATGAAAAATATATTTAAAAATATAAAAAAATATCCATTTTTATCTATATTAACTTAAAAAATAATTCTACTTTAAGATAATATTATCTAAATATATTATTGACTGCAATTTAATAAATCACATGCTGCCTAATTAATTAGACCTGGGATGATTAAATAAACATCTTTTATACAGTTCTATACATGACAAGTGTACATATATATAGATTTCAATTTATTTGCATATTTTTAAGTAATGTTCATGTTAAAACAAATTTCTCAAAAATGTAACATAATTTTATTTCAAAACATTATACCCTAAAAAATAGTTCAAATAGAATTAAATTCAATAATTTAATATATTTTCTAAATATTATACAATGATTATATATATATATATATATATATATATATATATATATATATATATATATATATATATATATATATATATATATATATATATATATTTGGACTAACCATTGTTATTAATATTTAATTATGTAAACAGGATAAGTATAAATTTTAAATAAATTCTTTTTTTAATATATTAATTTTTATATAATTTATTCAGTTTCTAAGTTAGAAAAGAAACGCAATTTCATTTTTAATCTGTATCTAATTAGAAACATATTCAATCCATTAATAATCACACGTATTCTTGTAGTGTCTACAGTGAAATATCTTTTTTCCATGATATCTATAGGTTGATGTTACATCTGTTGAGTAGGTTGATGTTAGTAGACAAAATATGAATGTGATATGGCTTAAGAGGTTGGTTGGGTTTCTGGCCTTTGAAATAGATTTGTTTCTACGATAAAAGTTAATATTTTCATTGTCATTTAACTATATTTTCTTCTATTTTTAGAAGCTTCTTAAAAAAAAATTCATGCAAATTGTAATTTGAGCAATCTTGACCTTGAAATAGCATGTAAGGCTTCAAATTTTATATAGCATTTCTAGAGATTCTCTTATTTCTAATTGGTATTTCTTTGATTTAAATTTCATAAGCCCTATCTTTCATTAATTTTTGATAGTTTATTCTTTCCAGCCCATTAGCAACTTTTTCTTCTTATGTATCCTATGTCTTTCCAACATTGGCATAAATCCAAGTTCGTAAGTGTTAGAGTAACAATATACTTGTACGTACAGCTTGTATTTATAAGTAAATAACCATATACTCTTGTGTACACCATTCTCATATTTACATGGGCTGGTTTGTTCTAATGAGAAACACTTAATTTCTTCTCTTATACCTTTTTGTATCCTTTTTTATCTATCATGGTATCAGATGTTGGCCGATCTCGCCGGAACTTTGTTCAGTCTAGTCTATGACATCAACATCTGTTTGGTCCTCTATTGGTGACATCGACGTCTGTTTGGTTCTTATTTGCCAGATTGGTCATTGTTGGGATTTCTTGACAAGAATTTCATATTTCTCAATTCTATTGTGGTTATCGTCGTCTCCATGCCATCATCAGCTCTGATGCCATCATCCTCATGCCCCTCACGTTCATCTTATCATAATCCGTCAAGCGGAGTAGATGCCTTTGTGCTGAAACTATATACATCACTAGTCATTTCTTTGACAAGCTTTGTCGACCCTCAGATTAGTTGTATTTGCTCTCAGATGAGCTTTGTTGGCTCTTAGACGAGCTCTGTTCACTCTCCAATGAGCTTTGATGGCTCTATCAGCCCTCCGATGAGCCTGATTAAGGACGAGTATCTTCTCATTCATTGATTCCCCAACTAAGAATCTTGCAAGATAGGCATGCACTTTCAGGCATGCATTTTCAGCATTCCAAGTCCCAAAACCTTGGCATTTTCTTCTTATCTGATTCCCAAGACCACATCTGCATATTTTATTCATTTTAATAGTACACATCACCAAAAACAAAAAAAAAAAAAAAAAATGGCATCATCTTCCTCTTCTCCATATTTCATGACTCTAGTGGATGTCAAACTCAATGGTTCTAATTATAGAGAATGGTTTACTACCATTCACATTATTTTACTTGGTATGGAGCTTCTTGGCCATGTCAACGGTATGTCTCCCTAGCCTTCCACACCTGATGCATCATGGACACTTGCTGATCACCGTGCCATAGCCCTTATTTGTTAGTCTTATGAGATTGATATTCGTATGAAAATTGGAAATCTTCCTACTGCTCATGCAATGTGGGAACATTTGGCTTGTATGTTTAAGCATTCCAATTTTGCTTGTTAGTTTGCCATTTTGCAGGACATTAATCATGTACAACAACGTGAGCATTTCGTCAAGGAGTACGTTAGTGACTTGTGATCCCTATGGCACCAGATTGATTCTTTGGAGGAGTCTACTTGCTTAACATGCAAATGCTGCAAAACTCGCACTCATTCTCGCCAAACATAGCACACCTTCAAATTCTTGAATCGTCTTTATTCCAATTTTGAGGCTGTTCGCAGCCAGTTGCTCAATCGGGACCTTTTTTCTTCATTTGATGATGTCATTTATAGTGTTATCGTTGAGGAGACCCATCTCATCACACCATCTCCATGACGTATCTCTATAGACAGAGTCCTCACTGTAACCTCTCTACACTCCTCTCGGGTACCTTCTAGCCTTCTGTGCAACCAACTTCTGTTTCATCATCCTCTTCTAGATCTTCTGTCATCTATTATTACTACAAGCATTGTGGGCATTTGAAGAGTCAGTGTCTTAAGCTTCAGCAACAACAACAGTAATAGTTACCACAGTCTCACCCTCCTCCTCGTGCTTCACCATCCCTTTATACTGCCTCTATTTCAGCTTCAGCTTCTCCTTCCTTTGCTAATCTCATTTCTCAGATTACTCAGTTTATTGAACATATTCATGCTATGCAACGCGCTCTGCCCTACAACATTTCCTCTGCTATGTATGGTGCCTCTAGTATGTCTTCCTCCTCCTAGATTTTAGATTCTGGTGCCACTCATCACATGATTGCAGATAACTCTAGCCTATTCTCTATTTCTTGCCTCACACCTTTTCCAATATTTACACTACTGATGGGAGCCTTCATCTTATCATGCAGTGTGGTCGTCTTCAGTCCACTTCATTTGACATTCCTGATGTCCATCATATCCCTGGCTTAGCTCTTAACCTTCCTTTTGTTAGTCAGTTCACTGACTCATAGTTACCTTTTCTTCTTCTACTTGTTCTATGCAGGACCATCTTACAGGCCAGATGATTAGGATCTGGAGTATGAGTAGGAGAACTCTATCACTTAGACCATCTTCATCTTCCCGCTCTTCTATCTTTTGATATTGCTGCTTCTATGTGTTCTCTTGATTGTTGCCACAGTCACATCAGTCACTTGTCTAGTTCTCGCCTAAAATTAACTCTTATAAAATTTTAGGTAGTCTTGGTTCTGTCTTTTTCCTTTGTTCACATCCATGTATAGATTATAAGCTTGCTAAACACACCGCTCTTCCTTTCTCTTCACAAGAATCTATTTTAGAATATACTTTTGATCTTGTTCACTCTGATGTTTAGGGTCCTACTCTTCTCTCATCTCTTAGTTGTTTCTTCTACTACATATCTTTCATTGATGATTTCTGGTGCTATACTTGGCTTTATTTAATAAGTTCTAGATCTGGAGTTTTTGCCATTTACTCTCAATTTGCGCAAATGGAATATACTCACTTTGGTAAACACATTAAGATCTTTCGCTCTAATGAGGCACGCGAGTATCTCTCTACATCCATTTAAACATTACTCTCCACCCACTGTGCTATTCCTCAGCAACTTGTCCTTACACACCTGTATCTTGGATATTACACGTGCATTTTTTTTTGCCTTTTCTGTCCCTCAATCATTTTGGGCTGAGGCCATTCGTACCTCCATCTATCTCATCAATTGCACTTCCACCTCCACTCTTTCTGGCATCACACATTATAAGTGTTTTTACTCACTTTCTCCCTCTTACAGTCATCTTCGCACTTTTAGTTGTACATGTTTTGTTCTTTTGCCCGCAATCGAGTGAAATAAACTCTCTTCTCATTTTGCCATGTGGATTTTTCTCGGCTATAACTCTAAACACAAGGGTTATTATTGCTATGATCCTTGTTCTCACCGTCTTTTCTTGAAGATACCCTTACTTTTCTTCATCCTTCCAAAATCTTTCCTTTCTTCAGTCTTCCACTAGTACATACTCTTTTCTCCCCTCCATAGTTATTTTGAGTTCCGCCACCACTGCTAATTTTTTTCCTTCTCTCGACGTCTCTATAGACATTTCTTCTGTTCATCCATTTCTTTCTTCTATGTGCATTGATGGATATGGTGATTTGCCTTCTCTCTCCGCCGACCCACCCTCTCCTAAAGATGCTCTTACTTTTTCCCATCATTACCCAGACCACCATCGCATCCTCCTGCTCGGTATGCATTTTCTCTTTCCTCTACCTACTCCCTCGATTTCACGTCTTCCTTGCTACTATTCACTCTCGCTCAGCCACAGTCTTATCGTGAGGCTGTGAAACATCCTTAATGGCAACAAGCTATAACAAATAAACTTGATACTCTTCAGTGCATACATATATGGGATCTTGTTCCGCTTCCATCTAGTCTTACTCCTATTGGCTGTAGATGGGTCTATCGAGTCAAGACCCGAGTTGATGGTAGTATTGAGTGCCACAAGATACGTCTTGTTGCTCATGGTTTTACTCGGGAGTATTTTATTGATTATGATGAGACATTTGCTCCGGTGGGGAAGTTGACTACTGTTTGTCTTCTTTTCACTATTGTAACTACTTGTCGCTAGCCACTTCATCAATTAGATGTGATCAATGCCTTCTTACATGTGGATCTTTCTGAGGACATTTATATAACTTCTCCTGGTTTCTCTCATCCTTTTTAGCATATATGCCATCTTCATCGAGCTATTTATGGACTCAAACAGGATCCTGGTGCCTGGTTTAAGCATTTTTGCAGTGTGGTTCTTTCTCTTGGTTTCACTGAGAGCTCTCATGGTTATGCTTTCTTCACTCTACAGACTCCTTGAAGCCTCACTATTCTTCTTCTTTATATTAACAATATGGTCATTATTTTTCTAAAATAGCGGTTACACACAGAGTTTTAGAGAAAAGATCCTAAACCTCTTCATTACTTTCTAGATCTTGAGGTTGCTTATTCTCATTAAGGTTACTTGGTGTCTCAACAGAAGTACATTTATGATATTTTTCCATGAGCTGATATCATTGATCTCAACACTGCCTCCACTCCAATTGAGTTGCATCATTGACTCTCATTTTTTTATGGTGAGCTTTTGCCTGATCCCACTCACTATCGTGCACTTGTTGGTGCTCTTGTCTATTTAACCATCACTCGGCCTAATATTGCATATGATGTTCGTGTTCTTAGTTAATTTGTGAGTTCTCCTTGTTCTACTCATTATGCTGCCCTCTTACAAGTTCTTCGCTACCTTCATGGCACTATATCTCGATCTCTAATTTTCTCTGCCATGTTTTCGCTTGAGTTGCGCACCTATTATGATGTTGTTTACGTAGGTGATGCTTCTGATCGGTGATCTACTACTAGTTTCTGCATTTTCCTTGGTGATTTCCTTATCTCTTGGAAAAACAAGAAACAATCAACTATTGTTCTTTCCATTGCTGAGGCTGAGTATGGTGCTATGTCCTCCACTGCTAAAGAGGTTTATTGGTTTGCATCAGATTTTGATGGACTTCGGTGTCTCTATCTCTGCCCCCACTCCTATCTACTGTGATAACCAAAGTGCTATCAAAATCATTGCCAATCTTGTATTCTATGAGCGTACATAACATCTTGAGGTCACTCTTCACTTTGTTTAGCATCATTACTTTGCTGGCAGTATTCTTCTTCCTTATGTTGCCTTTACACAGTAGCTTGCTGATTTTTTCACAAAAACACATACTATCTCTCGATTTCAGTTTCTCGTTGATAAACTTTTAATTTATGACCCATCGTGAGTTTGAGGGGGCCATGTTAGATTAATAATATACTTGTACATACATATTGTATTCATTCATATTAAACCTTGAGTATATATACACTTGTGTACACCATTCTTGTATTTGTATGGGCTGGTTTGTTTTAATGAGAAGCACTTCATTTCTTCTCTCATACCCTTTTGTATCATCTTTTATTTATTAGTAAGTAAAATAAATGCTTTTCATGATGATATTATCTATTCTTCTCCTTCTAGAAAAAAAAAAACAATAAAAGACTATATATGTTAAAAGACATTTAATAGTTCTTTAAGCATATAAATTCTTCTTATGAGCATATTCTCTGTTCTTCTTACTTCGAAAAAGTTATTTAAAACTATGTATGTTAAGAATTTCATATTTCAACATTTAATAGTAAAAAAATAAATTGAATATGAAAAAACAATTGAACTGATGTGAAAAAAAAAAATTGAATTGTATATCTGTAAGTGTGTATGATTACAAGAAGGCTTGAACTTTTATATAGTGATTACAAATGAGAAATCACCCTAACTTTCTCCTCAAGTTACTCCCAATTATCTCCATAATTGACCCTGTAACAATCTCCAATCAATATCACTATGATTATCTCATTGCCATAAATAGCACCACGAATATTTCCTTAACATAATTAGCACAGTAATTGATGATCTCGAATATCTTCTTAACATAATCAACACCATGATTGATTATTTCCTTAACAAATAGTTCTTTATTTGACTTTAATTATAATTATAGTTTCTTATTTAACTATGATTATTTACATATGTAGGAGAGCTCATAGTTTGAGAATTAAGAGGTTTGAAGATTAGGGAGCTAAACGAAGCTCAAACAAGTTCTTCATATCATGTACATTAATTGGGTAACAAAAAAATAAAATGAAAAAAAAAAAAAAAAGAGTAGTCCCGTCGTCCAGTGAAAACAACAATGGCAAAGTTTTTAATAGCAATTTAAAAAATTATAACATAAGTGGATAAGATGGTGCTGAGTTCTTTCCTAGGTGCCTTAAGCAAGGTACATTGTCCTTGAGATGCTCACGACTTGTTAATGAAAATCAATGAAACTGAATTTAGCATACTTATGATTATGTTCCAATATGGGTCTTGTATATTTGAAGCTCAAAGCTTTTGTTTATTATCGGTAGTAATTATGCAATTTTATTTTGAGTTGTCCTCCAAAACTTGTTATTAAATTTCAATTATCTGCATATAATAATAGAATATTAAATTAAATCTAGCTAATGAGTAGGTTTGAAGGCAATTATAACCACCTCTAAGGGTCTTTATGAGAAGGTCCCAAGCAATATAGTACAGTATAGTACAAACTGTTAAAGTACAACACAAGGGTTTGTGTTGTTCCATGTTTGATGTTTGTTGGACACTACAAAATTTCTTATGTTGCTTAGTATTTGATTTGCATAAGCATTGAACAAAAAATAGTAAAATTACGATGATACCTTTTTACTATTCTACATTTATTTTGCAATAAAAAAATCACAACAATAATTTATGAAAATATAATAAAATATCACAAGAAAATGAGGGCCAACATTCATAGCAACAAGTTAGAAAATCAACTAAGAAACTTTAAAAACTTTCAATCCACAACTAAGAAACTTTAATTAAAATCTAAGAAAATAGGTTTAGATCCAAACATAACACAATTTTAAAAACTTTCAATCCACAACTAAGAAACTTTAATTAAAATCTTAATCCGAACAAACAAACAAACAGATATATAAATAAATCATGCTATCACAACACAAGACCCTAATCACTTTTGTGGCCCAGTAATATAATTTTTAATTTAAAAAAACAATTTTTTTCATTTAAGTTATTCTTATAAAACTTTTGTATTGTAGTTTTCACAGGAAAAAAATATTAGGTAGTTGTGTTGTGGTAGTTTGTGTTGTACTTTTCATTTGTTAATCAAACATATAATAATACAAATTATCCTTTAAAATCTTGCGTATCAAAATGTACTCTATAAATATAAGAGTAGTATTAAAAAATTATTAACTAGTAGCTAGAAACTTTTTTTTTTGTAGCTAAAATCCAGCCAACGATTGTTAAAACCCACTGCTAATAGAGCCAGTTTAGACTTTGAAAATCACCACTAACACATTTTTCTAGGGTAGGTTATATATAGGGAAAATTATTTTGTACCCTTTAGGAAATTCAAAACTTCCCAACCAGCCCCTGCAAGTTTCGAATACCCCAGACAGCCCTTCCTTTATTGTTTTACTTTTTTTTCCCCCTTGTAGATCAGTTAGACTGGGTTTATGTTGTGAAATTCCTTCTTTGCCCTTGAACATGGTAGGAAAAAATCCACCATGGATTCTCTTTCCTCTACTTTCATCAGCACCCTTTCCGTTTTCTTCTCCGGCCTTCCACCACCATTGCCTCGTCTCATCATCTCTGCTATTAAAACCGTAGAGAAAACCAAAACCAACCTCAAACTCAGACCCACATCTCCTCCGGCCCTCCGTCGACCCCCGCAACGTCCTTTCCGACAACTTCGCCCCCGTCTCCGAGCTCCCCTCGACCCCATGCCCCATCATTCACGATTGTATACCACCTTGCCTCGCCGGTGGCGCCTACATCCGCAACGGCCCCAACCCTCATACATCCGCAACGGCCATAACCTTCAATATCTCCCTCGCGGTCCTCACCATCTTTTCGACGCCAACGGCATGCTCCACTCCCTCCCCCCTCTTCACCCCCTCTTCTCTCCTCTCGCTTTCCACCACCGATGGCGACATCTCTACTCTCTCCTATCTTCTATCCTTGTCCCATTCCAAGTTTCCGCTTAAATTTATCAAGTTTCCGTTTAAACTATTATGTTGCCGCTTAAATATTCCAGTTTCCGTTTAACTTTTCCATTTTCCATTTAAAATGTTATGTTTCCACTTAAATTTTTCTTCTCTTTGTAAAATTATGATATTCTAGCAAGTATTCGGATTCTCCGAGCGTATCCGTTTGACCTCAGGGCTACCCAAACATTGTGGCAAGCCTTCCTTCCTCGTCAAACCTTTTTCCATACCTTTTAGCATTCGTTTTGCATTCTTTTTTCCTTTTCCTTAAACAAATCATGCCATTTTCGGCTTAAAAGTATATATTTTCTCTTCATTATTATAGTTTCCGCTAAAAACATAAGTTTCCGCTTAAAACAAAGGAAGAACATATGTTTTGTCTTACTATCCTTGTCCTATCCAATTTTCCGCCTTAATTTATCAAGTTTTCTTTTAAACTATTATGTTGCCGCTTAAATATTCCAGTTTTCGTTTAACTTTTCCATTTTCTGTTTAAAATGTTATGTTTCCGCTTAAATTTTTCTTCTCTTTGTAAAGTTGATATTCTAGCAAGTATTCGAATTCTCAGAGCGTATCCGTTCGACCTAAGGGCTACCCAGACGTCGTGGCATGCCTTCTTTTCTCATCAAACCTTTTTCCATACCTTTTAACATTCGTTTTGCATTCTTTTTTGCTTTTCCTTAAACAAATTATGCCATTTTCGGCTTAAAAGTATATGTTTTCTCTTAATTATTATAGTTTCCGCTAAAAACATAAGTTTAAAACAAAAGAAGAACATATGTTTTGCCTTACTATCATTGTCCCATCCAATTTTCTGCTTGAATTTATCAAGTTTCCGTTTAAACTATTATGTTGCCGCTTAAATATTCCAGTTTCCGTTTAACTTTTTCATTTTTCGTTTAAAATGTTATGTTTCCGTTTAAATTTTTCTTCTCTTTGTAAAGTTATGATATTCTAGCAAGTATTCGGATTCTCCGAGCGTATCCGTTCGACCTAAGGGCTACCCAGACATCATGGCATGCCTTCCTTTCTCGTCAAACCTTTTTTCATACCTTTTTGCATTCGTTTATGAAGACAATAATATTTATATAAAAAATTTAACAAGTTTGTGGAAAACCTTTTTCCAAACGAGCAAAAATAATACACAAACTGTAAAAACAAAAGAAAACTGCACAACTTCCCATGCAAAGGACAATTTCGTCCAAAAAATTACTGTTAGATGCTTGGGGGTTCAAAAATGGGAAAATTGTTTATAAACCCTTCAAAAGTTCTATAATTGCATATTTACCCTTTAAAAACCCATAATTGTATATATACCCCTAAAAATATAGGTAATTACGGATATGCCCCTGAATAAAAGATAATTGCATACATACCCCTGAATAATACATATAATTGCGTATATACCCCTAGGGTTTCAAATTAGCTGAAAAAACATTTATTAACAAATAGAAAATATACAAAGTGACCATTATACCCTATGCATATATACCTTTGAAAAGTTTTTTTTGGAAAATGACCATTTACAAGGGCTATTTTGGACTTTTTGTATATCTTAATACAAATTATATCTATATTTAATAAAATTTAATTAACTTATGTTAACAGAATCTAATAGCAGGGGCAAATCCGCAATTACATATATTTTTCAGGGGTATATATACAATTATGTTTTTTCTGAGGGTAAATATGCAATTATAGAACTTTTGAAGGGTTTATAAGCAATTTTATGTATTATTCAGGGGTATGTATGCAATTATTGTTTATTGAGGGACAAATATGCAATTTCAAAATTATTCAGGGGTACACATGCAAAAATCCCTTTAAAAATAAGTGTATTTAAAAGGGGTTTTTATGAATATTCAAATTTAGGGGGAGAATCTGTACATATTGCAAAGTTTGGGGGTGTTTTTGGCAATTTCCACTCATATATATATAAATATATGAGATAATTAATTGATTAATCAAAACTTAATAGGATAAGGTAAGATATTTATCATTATTAATATTATAATTTAATAAATAAAAGAATTTAATACATCATCAAATAAATTAATTTATTTAAAATATTTTAAAATATTTTAAAATATTAATAAAAATTAAATTAATTGAATGTCTACAGGAATTAACTCTATAATAAGATAAGGCAATCTATCTAAAAAGTTATTTGAAAAACATATTAATCTTATAATTTAAAATTTAAAATTAAATTAGTATTGAAATAAAAAAATTATTTAATAATTTACAAAAATTAACATGAGGTAATCTATATAACAAGTTATTTAAAAAAAATTAATCTTACAAATAGGTCAGATTACTATAAATTAATTTTAATAAATTATAAGTTAGGATAACTTATTTTTATATTTTGAAAAGTGACCTCTCTTAATTATATTTATCTATATATCTTATTTAAATATTTTCAATAAAAAAGCTGAAAGATTAATTAAAATATGAACTTATATAAACCGGAGTGAATAGATCCCAAAGGAAGAATTTAATTTTGTTAAATAGCTTTTAAAAAATATATTTTATAACATTTTGTGGCATATATAATTTTTTACCGTAAAACTGGAATAATATTGACTTAAATAAAAGAGATTACATCAGCAAGCAAGTGAGGAGTAAAATTCCATTCTCACTGACTTGGCATATAATAAGATGTTGCTCTAAAAAGGCTATTCACAACATGATTACCAAACAAAAAGAAAAAAAAAATGAACTTGTTTAAGTTAACTTTATTAAATAAATGTTAAATAAGACATGTAAAAAAATTTTATAACACATATATTTTATATAAGTAAAAAATGAATATAGTTGAAATTAATTGTATTAGATTATTTTTAATAAAAATATGTTAAAATATCTATAATATAGAGTTAAACTCTTCAATTAAAAAGTAAATATTTTCTTAATAAATTTATGATTTATCTATATATATATATAACATCTTGAGATGTCTTATCTCGATTATAATTAATACTATTTAATATTTACAAAAAATAATATTAGTTTAAAATTTACTCTTCAAGGTGCATGAATCAGAATTATTTTAAGATGTTTTTTTTAATATTTCCAAATTTATTTATTTATTATTTTGATTCTTGAAAATTTTAGTTTTTTAAATTTTTTTTGGATATTATATTTAAAAAAAAATCAAAAGCTAAATGGATTGGTGCACATCCCGTGCCATTCTTGGGCGACCTATCGGGTAGGTGGGCCGCACCGACTTGGCCCTGTTGGGAAGTAGTCCATGTCAGCCAAGGCACGAATATTGGCCCACCTCGAGCTCGTATGATGACAGCCCAATGCGGCCATTTGACATAGCCATGTGGTTTTTAACTTTTTATTTATTTATTTATTTATTTTTTACATTGTTTTAGCTCTGGGAAACAAAGGATGGAGTGATATTTCGAGTCAATATTCACTTATTTTTTTTAAATATAACTATAAAAGCATTAACTCTCTCTATTTTTTTTTTTATATATTTAGTAATTATTTTTAATTTCATAAGAATGTCCTGAAGAGTATTACAATGGGTGACAATAGTTGAGAGATCAATTGATACCCGGATCACCTCAATAATTTTTTTGAAATAGTGAGAGTTCTATTTAAGGGTGAGAGCATATTTTTTGAAACGTGAACAGTTATTATATGTGTTAACCTTGCCCCCACTTGCTTCATAGAAAATTGTGCATCAACCTGATTCTTTAGCAACTTAACCACTTATCATGGTAAAAAAATTCAAAATTTTAACTCTATATATATATATATATATATATATATATATATTAGTTGAAATATAGCTTAACCAAATTAGAAAACTTCCATTGAAATTAGAGATTTTAATTTTGATTCATCGCCTGCAATTTTTCATAAGATTAAAAAAGAAAGAAAACAGTAAATAAATAAACATTAAATTAAAATTTCAAATGAAAGTCATATTTTACTCATAATTTTATTTAATACTACTTTATTCTAATGACTATGGCTCGGGTGTGTAGTGAGCCCAAACCCAAAAGGAAAAAGAGGCTCATAATGAGCATCACCAACATTCAAAGGCAACTGATCCACAGACTTAAACCATGTTCTTGACAACTTGGCAGAAAAACCAAAGTCACCAAAGAGAACATCAGTAACACCTTGTGCTTCTGTTCCCGGAAGCCATGCAGCTACAAGAGCATCAATCATGTGCACATAAGGCTCAATAACTAGTGGCCGGCCAGAGATTATAACAACTACACATTTGATGTTATTGCAAACATTTTTCATGGTACTCAAACCCGGTTCTGGAATTGTAAGGTTCATATTGTCACCGAAGACTTCTGCATAAGGATACTCTCCGATGACAATGATGGCGAAGGAGGCCTTACTCTTGTTGATGAAGGGGGTTTTGGGGTTTTTAGAGTAGATAATTTTGGTTGTGGGCTTGACAGCAGACTTTATAGCATCCAAAATTGTGTTACCTGATAATAAAAAAGATAACCATCATTTGCACCAGAAGTATAATATGAATGTGTTGTAAATATATGTGAAAATTGATTACCAGTTGTTAATGTATTTCCACTTTTTCCTTGCCATGTGATTGTCCACCCTCCACACTGATATCCCAAATTGTGTGCATGACTTCCTGCAACAAGAATCCTGTCAGCATTTTTTGGCAATGGCAACAATGCCATTTCACCAGGCTTTCCATTTTTCAGCAGCACAAGTGATTTCCTCACGGCTTCTCTTGCCAATTCCCTGTGCTCCTAATTACCATAAAAGAGATGTAAATGACATTAATTTCCTTTCTTTTAATGGCAATTAATTAGAGCAAAGATTATTATAGAAAAGATAATTAAATTAACCTTGTTTCCAACTTGATCAGAAAAGGAAAGATCAGCAAAAGGTTTCTCAAAGAGACCCAATGTGAACTTGACTCTAAGAATTCTTTTCACTGCATCATCTATTCTGCTCATTGGAATGATTTTGTTGTAAACTTGGTATGTCAAATCCTTGATGAAATCCTTGTACTCATAAGGCAGCATTATCTTGGGGAAAAATAAATAAATAAAATATAAGATGCCAAACAAACTAAATATGTCAATCAAGATTAAATTTATGGAATTACCATATCAATGCCAGCATGAATTCCTGTTTGGACAGAATAGGAGTAATTTATCGATGGAGGATTGGTAATCTGGTCAATACCTGTCCAATCTGATATCACAAATCCCTGCAAATTAATCACAATTAATTAAATAGATTAGAACATGTATAATAATGCCTTTTGTTGTCTTTTTAATGTAACAATTTAATCACAATTAATCAAATATAAAGAACAAACCTTAAAATTCAGCTTGTTCTTGAGGAAATCAGTTATTAGATAATGGTTAGCATGCATCTTCACTCCATTCCAGCTTGAAAATGACACCATCACTGTAGAAACACCTTTGTTCACTGCACTCAAGTATGGAAGCATGTGAATGTTTAGCAATCCTTTAAAGTTAATCACAGTGTTGTTTCCATTAATCCCTTTATATGTTCCACCATCACCAACATAATGCTTCGCACACGCAGCGACATGTTTCCTGTTACATGCAAATCAAACACATCTTAACTAGTAGACATTTCGACAAACTGAACCGATTAACTAATTTGGATATATAGCTTGCTTTAAATTTTCGGCTTGTAGATATATTACTAATCTAAAAGTTATATTTGAAGTAATTGTTTCATAGTTATAAGTTTTATAAAATGCAAAATTAAAAATTTTAATTGAGTGACCAATAATTGCACGTCCTTATTTTTGGGCTCAATTTAAACTCAAAAGTTTAATAAATTAACAGTTATGATGAGAAGATTTTTTTACCATCCACCAACAAATGGAACTCCTTTGGGAGAATTTACAGGAATGTCTCCTTGCAAACCAGAAATTATTGCTGTCATTGCTTGAACAAGCTTTGGATCTTCACTATAGCTTTCGTAGCATCGTCCCCATCTTGGATCTCTACAAACCTGTATTTTTTTTTGCCTTCAAATTAATAAAAAAAAAAAACTAATAAAGCTAATCACCATTATGATTTCATTACCGCAAGACACGGAGCAAAGATATAAGGAATGCCGGTTGCTCTAACTTCTATTGCAGTTGCAACTCCAATTCTCTTCACTAGTTCCGGATCTCTAATAAAAAAATAAACACAAATTTCATGTAAATGTACTTAGAACATGAATCACATGATGCCGAAACAAATATAAAAAAAAATCCGACAAACTTGCCTTGTTGCTCCAAGACCAATATTATGCGGAAAAATTGTAGCATTGTATACAGTATTATGTCCATGCACAGCATCAATACCATAAAGTATAGGTATTCCCAGCCGAGTTGATAATGCAACCTTCTGCATTTCATTTACCATGCTCACCCAAACTGCTACTGAAGCCCGGGAAGAAGGCACACTACCTCCACCACTTAAAACGCTACCTAATTATTAAAAAGAAAAAAAATTGAGAGGCCTAAACTTATATATATTCATGTAAATGTTTATTCACATGAAAAAGTTCGATATATATATATATACAAGATAAATTACACACCTATGAAGAAGTTCTTTAGAACATGAGGCTTTGCAATAGCTCTTTCAATTTGAGACATTTGGCCAAGCTTCTCTGCAAGTGTCATCCTCCCTAGCAAATCATTTATTCTGACATTCAATGGTTGTTTAGGGTCCATATATTTCAAATAGCCTTCTTCTAATCCAATAACTTGCACTAAGTAGTAACTAAAGAATAGTAGATGAAGAACACATAGTTTCCTTTGGATTTGGGAACTCTCCATTGTAATTAGCACTGAGAAGAAGGAAATGGCAATATTCAAAAAAAAATATTCTATATACAATAGAAAAGGGAGGGTTAATTTAAAAGAATAGAAGGATAACAAGAGAGACCTATGAATATATAGGTGTCAAATGATGTGGGAGACTATTATCATCATTTTTATCTCTAATTATAACACTAAATATTAATATTTAGAAACGTTCATGGTTGTGAGGTCATTTTTTTCCACATTGCCCACATGACGAGAAGATTAAGACATATATATACATATATATTTGTATGATTCGAACAAATCAATGGTGGTTATGCAATTTAAAAAAAAATAAAAAAAATAAAGATGATTTGAGGATTTCATGTTAAAATGATAGCTATGGTTACATGTAATTATGAAAAATAAGATTTTCTTTAACTTTAATAGAAAAATGATGAATATATATCTATATATATATATATATATATATATATATATATATATATATATATATATATATATATCACTATGCATATTGGAAATCCTACAAACTCTTAACTAAGGACGCACTATACATATTTGGAATCTTGGCAAAGTTGAAAAACAAAAAAGTGAGCTTGATGAGTTGATGCCGACATACTACCAAAGTATATTTATCACTCACTATGAATATTGGGAATCATGGCAAAATTAGAAAAGACAAAAAAAGGTGAGCTTGATAAATTAATGCGGGCACACTTCAAATATATATTTATTACTGTCTATATTGAGAACCCTAAAAAGGAAAAACGATTAGCTGGACTAGTTAAAACTAACACACTTCAAAAATATATTATCACACATTATTTATATTGGGTATCTTAGCAAAGTTGAAAAGAGAAAAGGGAATTTGACGTATCAATATTGATGCTATTTAAAAATATATTTATCACTATATATATCAAAATCCTAGAAAAATGTGAACTTAATTAATTGATGTTGGCATAATTTTTGTTCAATCTTTTTACTTTCATTTGAAAAAAAATCAAAAATAAATGAGCAAAATAAAAATAATAACTATCAAGGATTTATAGCCTAATGATACTTGATTTTATTGGGGAAAACAAAGATGAGACAATCAAAACGACTCGAGTTCAAAATTTATTAGAAGTAATAATGGTAACGAGTTACCAATTGTAGGTGCCAGCTTACTGCTCGAACCCCTCGTTCCTGATTGAGAGTACACTAGTTGAATGGTTAATTTTTAGTCCATACACACACTTCTAATGTATATAGCGCTTGTCATTTTCGTAAAAAAAAAAATAATGATTTATTTGACCGTCTCGCTTCATTAGTCATCACCAAATATCATTGACAATATAAAATGGTGATCCCACTTCAACACTGAAATAGAAATTAATATATATATATATATACTGAATTAATGAACAATATGGGAGACTTTTATATAGCAAATAAAAATACCAATTTTGTTTGGAATCATATGGCGTTATGATTTTGTAAAATGGATTAAACCATGAAAATGGATAAAGAGTCCGGGAAGAAGAGCATCTTAGCAAATGAATCAGATTGTCAAAAGAGCAAAAACAAGGATAAGAAGAACTAGACTTGGTGAGGGCGAGGCATCTATTTTATCCAAATGAATACTAATTATCACATTAATGTGTCACCAATAAAGGCAGTGTGCCATCACTCACAGTTAATATGAGCTCATTAATGGGTCATGATAGGGATGCACGCAATAAAATATGTTTGAACAGCAGAATGTCAGCCATTAAAAAAAAAATAAATAAATAAATAAATATTAGTAATAACTCTAAATTTGAAAAATTAGCCTAATGAAGTACGTGAAGGGTATGAAAACAAAACCAAAAGAAAACTAATAAATACGAGAAAATCATAGGAAAGAATTCAAGGAAAAGAATGATGTCCAGGCATAGCATTCCTCTAGAGTTATGAAGTACAGGACAATGGTTGTCTAAGCATGCAATCCTATTTGAACCAAAAAATTTTCAAAAGCATACAAAACCCCGATTTCTAAGGCGAAGTGTAACTGAATCGGTGCAGAGCTGATATAGGCATCCACATAATCGCATTAACACTCTATAAAACCTTATTGTGGGTTGATGGCAGTCTCTTAAGCAGACAATCTCCCCCTAAAGAGAGATTGTCCCTAATCTGAATACAGAGCAGAAATGCGATTTCTCCTAAAATCTACTCGACATGATTGCAAAAAGAACGGATATTATGAATAACCCACTCGGAAGGATTGTGGGAGACAAAGTCTCCTAGATACCCTAACGAAAGGGCACCCACTATCCTCTCAAATTGTGGTAAGCCTATGCTAGGTGGGAATTTTTTCTTATCACATAACAATACAAGATATGAGAGCTAGGGCTTTTGCCTCGTTAGCCATTAAGCATCCATTCACATAATTAGACCCAAATAGATATGAATGCAAAGAAAAAATCAATTGAAGCATAAGAGATCCAACAACTAAAGTCACAAAATATAAACCCTAGAGTTTAACTATGCTCGAACACCTACAAATTAGCTCTCCATTAATGGAGGGCAAGCATTCAAAAATAAAGGTAAACATAGGATCCATGAAAACCCTTTTGTCAATCCCTAGGATGGAGAGTCCTCGAGGTAGACTCTACGTGCGCCGCTAAGATGAGCTTGACGGCTACGATCTCCAATCCCCTTGAATGCCGAGTCAAATCCTTCTCTAAATCTTGCTTAAGGTGCTGGAGATTCGGCCCTTTTCTTCCTCAATCTCGCTTTCAAGAATCGCCCCCAAATAAATAGAGAGATGGAATAGATGATGCCTTAAAAATCCTCTTAAGTTCTATTTATACCCGACTGTTTACGGGCTGCTTACAGGCATAAGGCCTAGGCCGTAAGGGAGCTGGAGAAGATACTCGCAAGCCTTTCGGGAACACTTACGCATGTAAGCCTCATCCATAAGGTCTTCTGAATATGTTACGATCCAACTTACAGCCGTAAACGCTGGACCGTAAACTTCGCTGTCTATTTCTTGCGACTACCCTTACAGGCGTGCAATGTGGTCGTAAGCTCCTCTAGATGGTCCTTATGGGTATCCTTATAGGCGTAAGCCTTGCTTGTAAAGTCTTTTGAATTGACTCTGAATCCTCCTTATGGGTATAAGCATGCCCGCAAGGTCTTTTGGACTATACTTACGGCCGTAAGGCGAACCGTAAGCTGCCTATAAGCCACCAAGTTTGCCTTATCCTTGTTTTAATAATGCCGAAAAAGCTGCAACTTCATCGTTTTCGGTTTAAATTGCTTCTTTTGGATCTCCCTCACCTTTAAGCACTGTCCTAAGCCTGTTAATGCAAAACACACAACATTTAGCATCGAATTTCACATTATGGTTCTAATGCATGCCAAATGAGTGTACAAATAGATATGAGACACATAAACAATGTACACTCATCAGGTCACCAATAAGAACCACTATGCCATTAATGACACAAAATCTTTTAGAGCTCAACCTAAAAATATGGTTAATAACTCATCCCAGTTTTAGTGTTTAGTAAGGATTCAAATAAAATTACACAAACCGAATTTTAGGCTTTGATGAATGGTGCAATATGCGAGTAGTAAGACATTTGACTTCCATCTGGGAGGTTGAGAGTTCGGCTCTTTCCCAACGCATGATTGAGGTGTAATGTGTCCACAATAAAACAAATTGTTTGAAGGAAAATAGTATTTTTTTTTATCTCAAGTTGAATTAACATAAATACTTATATATATATATATATATATGAGAATTCATTAACTGCATACATTGGAAGAACGTCCACAGTTGGGGAAAGGTAGAGATAAAAAGATATAGAGATAAATCGGTGCAAGAACAATAGCATGAATAATACCCAAATGATGTACTTGTATAGAGAATGGGTGATTGGGTATCCATTGGTTTTTTTAAGAATTTTTTGCAGGGTCCTAATAGAAATCGGATTGGATAATTATAATTGATTAAGTTATTGTTATGATCACAATGTGACGGTTTAGATCAAAGCACTATATATTCCACTTTTTCACCGTGCGACTGTTCATAGCATTGTGGAATATTCATTGCATTGTTGAAGCAACTGTCTTTGCCCACTGTGTTACCATTGTTCACAGGGGAGATGCTTTATAGCTGTTGGATTGAAATTCAACGGCAATCTGGGAGAATCCTAGAAGAAATCGGGTTGAATGGGTGTGATTGATTGAGTTATTGTTATGATCACGATATGACAATTCAGATCAAAACATTACACATCCAACTTTTTCATTGTACATTGTTTATAACACTATGCAAAATCGGGTTGGATGGCTGCGATTGAGTTATTGTTATGATCATGATTTAACTGTCCAAATCAAAATATGGTACATCCCACTTTGAACTATTTATAGTACTATTGAAGCAACGGTCTCTTGTGCACTGTGCTTCGCCACTATTTACAAGGAGAGATGCTTTACAGTGGTGACTTACTTTTCTACATTAATGATTATTTTTTTTTTATTATTATTATTATTATTATTATTATTTTGAGTTTTAACACCAAAAGGACAAATATTACATAATCCCCAAAACTAACATTCAATTTTACATAAAATTTAAAAGAAAAGGTATTAATAAAAGTAATATTATTTAGGCCGAATTGATAGCCCAAATGATGTGGATGCCAGATAAGCATCCATGTTAGCATCCACGTCATCTTTTTTATGAATTTTTTTTTTTTTTTTTTTTATAATCTAAACCCTTAAAGTTTTTAAATTTTTTAAAGTTTAAAGATTTATACTAAACTCTAAATGCTAATAGCCTAAAATCTTAAACCTAAATATTATAAAATCTTACATCCAAAATTCAAAAACCTAAACTCTAAATTTGAAACCTAAGCGGTTATAATTTAAGATTTAAGGAGAGATTTACAGTTTACCGTTTACACTAAGATTTAAATAATAATAAAAAAAAGTTTTTCTATTAAAAAAAAATAGAAATAATAACCTGGATACGGACATGAATGCCAACTTGGCATCCACGCTATTCAGCCTACCAATTCGGCCTAAATATTATTATTGAATGAATAATAAGAGTGAAATGAAAATTTTCAATACCTTAAAATTTGTTCATTTTATTAAAGGATATTTTGAAATGTTTTTAGTGATTGTTTGCGCTTTTCTTTTCTTTTATTTTAAAATAGAAAACCTAATCTTCCACACTTTGCGAAACTAACCGAATGATTGATCTTTATTATTCATCATTTACATATAAGTTTTTAAATAGTTTGATCTTAAATAAAAATGTTTAACCTAGTTCTTACTAATGAACACACACATAAATCCAAGTTTATGTCTCATAGACAATAAGGCACTTGTGCATGATGCCCGATTCGTTCTGTATAATCAAATAAATATGTCAATAATCAAAAGAAACAACAAGAATAACAACATTACTAAATCCCAAAGATTATCTCCATATTAAATTTAATTAATAATTTGATGAGTCGATGTGGAGATAAGTGATTAGCATTTCAATTGAACGTTTATGTTGTTGGTGGTGGAATCTCTATACATGAAAGGGACCTTTGCGAGTAAAGAAATGGCCACTGCCTGCCAGACTCACTAATTTTGTCAGCTCTTTGGCCTAGATATTGTGCCAATAAAAGAAGCTTTTATGACGTATGTATGTATGATGATAATTTTTTTTTTAACTAATGCGTTTGCTAAGTATGGCTTAGAATTTCATAGTAATGCCCATAAAGTAAGTGATGAATCATTATGAATTTTTATGAGCTTCCTTTTTCTAAAAAAAAAAGAAAAAGGAAAAGATTGACCAAGTCTTCCATCTTCAATACAAGGGGTTAAAATCAAAACTTATTTATTTTTTTATTTTAGGTAAGTTGATGAAACACTCGCTCAAATTAATTATAAATTATTGAAAAAGAGGTTGATGGTAAAATTGTAAAAATGCTTGTGATTTAGTCCTAAACTAATTATGATTTATTCGAGACATTAGATGCCAAAATTGAAAAGTTATATGTGATGCAGTCATGAATTGTCATTGTTATTGTGTTTGGAGATTAATAGAGTTTAAAAAAGACAAATAGAGGGTTTGAAATTAAAAAGAATAAAATAATGTTATAGTAATGGCATCTTTAAGCAGTTGATAGCTTAAAGCGGCCATGACTTCTCAGTCTATTCTTTGAAGTAAAATCTACCTATATCTTTATCAAATAAAAAAAAAAATCTACCTATATCGAATCACTTAGTCCTATTAAGCAAGGTGTACTCTTTATCTCGTACATTTTATTTTGGTTATAGTGAAATTATGTGATCTTCTAATTGTGAATGTAGTTATATTTCAAGATAATGTAAATCTTAGTTTTATATTTGTGATTGTTTACTGTGTAACTATCATTATATGCATTGTTAATTAATGGCATGCAAACTATGCATGGATCATCTTAGTATTTTGTCAATTAGTATTAAAGGAAACAATTTCGAAATGGGTTTGATTAGTTAATATAATGTCTCAGTTCTCTACAAGGTTTGAGATAGAGAAATTCAATTGCAAAGTAAATTTTGGTTTATATATAATAAAAAAGACTAAAAATATCCTTTCTACATCAAGGCGTTCAGAAAGCATTTGATGGAATTGAGGACAAGCTAGAAATACTAAAAGTGAAGATGGGAAGAGTTAGATTTGAAAACTTTGGGTACTTGCAATTATGCTTGGTAAATGTATTAATATACAATGTGTTGAATAATTAAAGAAAATGCTATCGGTTTATAGAAAATATTGAAAAAGCTTTAAATTACAAAACTAAATCTCTTACAAATGACTTATATTTGAAAAAGTTATATATGCCACATATAATCAAGAGATGTAATCTTCTGAACATTTTTTTGAATTTCTTCACTTAGTGCCCTAGCTTCTCAATGTAAGTATGAAAATTGAAGAAGACAAGGCTATTCTATTTATTGTGTCGCTAGTAGAATTATCTGATAATTTGCTAGCTAATACCTTTTCTAGAAAAGACATATTGTTACCTAATGAGTTGATGTGGAACCCAACCTCCAAAGATAATGAAGGGCTAAACAAACGTAAAGATAGAGAACAACTTAAAGGAGGGCACTCCATGGATAAAGATGGTTCGGGTTTTGAAGAAAAACATGATAAAAGGAAAAAAGACACGCAAGAGAGAATTTCTCAAAGAAATCCAATTCTATTATTCAAAAGAGTAGAATGTTTCTAAATAAAACATAAAAAAACAAAACCCTAAATAAAATACAAAAATTGCACATATAACTATAAGATACTTAATAACTAAAGTAAGATACGAGATAAATGCAAATAAGTAGCATTTTTTGCTAATCAATATGGGACGGGAGGGACACAAAACAATCTTCATCTTGACTAGAAATCTCACTCTAAGCACAAAAGTAAACTAACAACAAACTTGAAACCAACCTTGTGTAATAACTAAACTTCGTAGTTGATAAAGGCTATGTGAGCATATTAGCTTGACTGTTTGCGGTAATGATCTTCTTAATCTCCACTATATCATTTGAAATAACCTGTCAAACATGAAAAATGAAATTTGACATCAATGTAGTTGCTCTTCTCATGATACATCTGGTCCATCGCTAAGTGAATAGTAGTACTCCGATTATCACAATTGATGGTAATTGGACCACCATATATCAAACTCTCTCCAAGCAAGCCTTTAAGCCAAATTGCCTCATTAATGTCTTCCGTTAGAGCCATATAGTCAAATTCCATAGTAAACAAAATAATAGTGCATTGTAAGTTAGCCTTCCAACTAATTGTCAGTGAATAACTCAATTACAACTCGAGGGAAAATAAAGTCTATTAGAATACACACGTTTACCTTAAGCCAACTATGTACTTGAAGAATTGGAAAATTAGTTTTACATAGCCCAAATATATTCTAAGCATAGTTTTTAGCTTAAATGAAATTTTCATTTATGAATGCCCTAATCATCAGGTATTGGTCAAAAAATAAAACAAAGAATTTAGATGCTCTAATATGTTACAAACTACTACGAGATTTCTTATATCGAAAGCTAAACATCAGTTCTCTTGAAAAGGATTGGAATTTGTTGAAGGCTTCTTAGTGAGCTTCATTGGGATAAGTTTATTCCTAGCATATGTATGGAGATGCCTGATATAGATAGAATCAAACAAGAAGAAGCTAACCATATAATGGAGACATTAGCATCAACAGGCCCAGGCAGGGGTTATGAATCTTATCATTACATTTCTATTTTGTATAAAATGAAGGCTAATGCTCTCTATACAAATGTAGGCTTAATTTGAATTAGTCTCATGTCAGAAACAACTAACAATATTGCCTCATTTCTACTAAAGACTATAAAAGGAGTATAGTACAAAACATGTGTTGCTTTTCTTCCACTAAAAATAATAGTCTAAATCATAACCTATGCCAAATTCAAGTATGTCTTCTTCAGGATAGCAAAATCCCCCTCTTGCAGTGTAACAAATCCTGAATAAAAATAAAAATAAAAAGAGATGAAACATACTAAAACTAATAACATAAGAGATGAAGATCAGAAAATTTGAAATATATATGACAAAGATTAAGGTAAAAAAGGGTTAGTGGCATGATAATTGATGCACTCTCCGCAAGTGTACGGGTCGCAAGAAGTAATAAAGTGGTACTCAATTAAGAGTAGGGTTGTCGAACCTCAGGGAACTGTACCTAAAGTACTCGTTGATCCTTTGATGTCTAGTGAAACAAATAGAAAAGGTATGGGATCATAACAACAATGAATAAAAGGTAATGGTGATGATAATGGGGGAGATTAGGACTAAGTATTCAACAATCACAAGAGTAAATCCCTACGGAAGTCTCCAATGACTCGTGCACACTATCTCATCCTAGTTGACTACCTCGGTACATTCCAATGACATTTGTGTGTGCTCACAAGCAATATTGCATCTATGTGTTCGTAGATACATTGCAGTTTTGCTAGGATAACCTAACAACTATGCACTCCAAACACACTACAGTTATGCAATACAAGATTAAACACAAACATCAATTAGAACTCCATAGTCAAATACAATGAGTTTATAAGCAATACAGTCTGACGATTGTCCACAACCAAGGCACTGTGGGCAATTAGCCCCTGAGGGTAGGTACACAAGGTAAGGCAAAAGATGGAATAAAGAAAGAGAGAAAGAACCCACTTCAATACTCAAGATGTCCTCCCTTGTAGTGTCCTTGCGCCAACTCTCCACCTCTTGCAATGCCTCCTACTAGTCCTTGATCTCCTTAGGTGGTTTGGTGAAGCTTGATCTTCGATCTCATCAACGTCCTCCCGGTGGAGAGATGAATCCCCGAACAAAAGATGAGAAAGAACCCTAATTTCTGGAGTTAAAAAGGCTGATTCGGGGCCCGACACGGTCTGGACACGGGCGTGTTCCGACCGTGAACTCTTCTCGGGAATCCAGGGGTGAAACTCCTGAGATTTGCAGTAGTTGGGCACATGCTGTTGGTTTATATCGCAAAAATCAATAATACCATCAATAGCATGCGGAAGCAATAATAAATTTGCGATAGAGTCTAATTGGTTTAATGAACACCATAATTTTAATTAATTACAAAGGCCTAGAATATTACCTCGTAATGTTTGAAAGCCTTTTTTTGATATGTTGAATTTGTCTCTTAGATTGTTGTAAATCTCTCTAGCATCGAACAAAGGTCCTACACCTCTAGATCACACGCCGGGATTAAGAAACAACCTTCTCTTTTTCTCCAAAAGACGGCTAGGGTTAGAGAGTAAGAGAGAGCTTGGGGATTCTCACACTAGAGAATTGATCGATTGATTCTAGGGTTAGAGAGGAGTCATATTTATAGAGACTTCATAAAACATGATAATCATTATTTAATTATGAGTTCTATTCAAAATATGAACCTTCATAATATGATAAATATTATCATAGAAGTTCTATTAGGAATATGAGTCCTAATCTAACTAAAACCACTTTTGTCTTTTAGTCCTTATAATTTTGATTATCAATTCGACTCCATCGAATTTAAATCAAAATTTAAACTCAAGACAAAAATCCTAGACCAATTTACAATTTAACTTATCCCATGAAGTAAAATTGTAAATTGACAATTTTACCCTTGCACTTAAAAACAAGATTGATTCTTTATCCCTTTAAGCGTGACTCCCTAGGTTCGTTCCGATTGGCAATGGGAGGATACCAAAGAATGTGGGTGACACCTAGCCAGCCCCGTGGCCCCACGTCATAACCCAACCGAACACGAATGAGTAGATCACTACGAACATTTCCGATTATGATTACCATATGTGTATAAACCTTTCGTTCTTGTATCCCAATCGAGTGAGAGCCATGGTAATTGTCAAACTCACTGAACTCGATCATATGCAAATAGCTATAGTAGGGTGAGATTACCAAACTACCCTTCGTGTCCCACACGATTAGTTTGACTGCCTTGGCCAAGGTCTTCTAATCTCACATACTTATAATCGCATAGGATACTAACTCGTTTACTTCCGAAAGAACGAATTCCTTCTTGTTGATCACTCACAACTGTTACTTGTCCGACATAGTCGCACTTCGAGGTTGGCCCTACCAAAAGGTAAACTGAGCCTAACGACTCTAGTAACAGACTAGACGTCACAAGTACATTGTGATCATGATACCTCAGGTCTAAGGTCCACTCATATGATCATAACCACCAATCTCAATCATTGACTGTCAAAGAGTAAAACCCATGTGATTGGATTGTTGTGAGTCATGTTCGAACACACCAATCCCAATGATGTATTTATAACATATGCTCCCACTATTCCATAGTGTTCAACTAGCACTCTTCGTCAGAGTATATGTCATACAAATGCTTATGAATCTTTAACGCCCAATTAAAGATTCTCCGATTTGCGAACTATTTAAGTGTATAAGTGCCAAACCCTTCTAATGCTTTTCTCTTTATCCCACAAAGAGTAGAAGGTTTAACTTAATACACATGGACTGTGATAATCAAAACTAATTATAATGCCATCATAAGATTTATATGAATATCAAAATAAGTGCCTATATAATAAATAATAATGTATAATACAAATAAGATGCCCTAATACAAGTATCCTCGTTGGCATTCGAGGGCATAATCCTAACAATCTCCCACTTGTACTCAATGCCAACCACCATGGTATCGTACACGCATCTTCTCAAGATGTCGATCTATCACGGCTTGTGATAGTGGCTTGGTGAGTGGATCAGCTAATTTATCTACTGAGGCTATTTTCTGCATGGCTATGTCGCCTCTTCCAATGATCTCTCGAATGATATGGTAGCGCCACTCAATATGTTTAGATTTGCTGTGAGACCTTGGTTCTTTAGCCTGTGCTATTGCTCCATTGTTGTCACAATAAAGTGGTAACGGGAACTCCACACTTGGAACCACCTGAAGTTCTAGCAAGAACTTCTTAATCCAAACAGCTTCTTTCGCAGCCTCCGAAGCAGCCACATATTCAGCCTCAGTGGTGGAATCTGCAGTGGTGCCTTTCTTAGCACTCTTCCAGCTTACTGCTCCACCATTGAGAGTAAATATAAACCCTGAAGTGGATTTCCGATCATCAACATCAGACTAGAAGTCTGAATCTGTGTAACCATCCACTCTTAACTCTCCATTTCCATAGATCAGAAGCATATCTTTCGTCCTCCTCAAGTACTTCAGAATACACTTCACAGCTATCCAATGCTCCTTCCCTGGGTTAGCTTGGAACCGACTCACAACGCTGACAGCGTACGCAATATCCGGTCTTGTACACAACATGGCATACATCAGACTACCAACCGCAGAGGCATAGGGTATCATACTCATCTCTTTTCTGTCCTCCTCATCCTGAGGGCTCATGGACTTGGAGAGATGGACTCCATGCCTCACAGGTAGAAGCCCTTTCTTAGAGTTTTCCATCCCGAATCGCTTCAAGACTTTCTCTAAGTAAAGGGCTTGGGAAAGCCCCATCTTTCTATTCACTCTATACCGGTAGATGCGAATTCCAAGGATATATGTGGCTTCTCCCAAGTCTTTCATGGAGAATGTGCTTGAAAGCCATGATTTAACCGAAGTTAACATGCCTATATCATTCCCGATAAGCAGAATATCATCTACATATAATACCAAGAATGATATCTTGTTCCCACTAACCTTCTTATAGACACATGGTTCATCTTCATTCTTTATAAAACCAAAAGTTTTAATAACTTCATCAAAACGAAGATTCCAACTGCGAAAGGCTTGCTTAAGTCCGTAAATAGACCTATTAAGCTTACACACCTTATGAGAGTCAGCCTCAGATACAAAACCCTTGTGTTGTTCCATGTAGATTTCCTCCTCAAGGTATCCATTTAGGAACGTAGTCTTGACATCCATCTGCCAAATCTCATAATCTAGGTATGTGGCTATCGCAAGCAAAATTCTGATGGATTTGATCATAGCTACTGGAGAAAGGGTTTCCTCATAGTCAATGCCCTCCTTCTGATTATACCCTTTCGCCACTAGTCTGGCTTTATAGGTATCCACCTTGCCATCCGGACCAATCATTCTCTTATAGATCCATTTGCACCCAATAGGAACTATCCCTTTAGGGCAATCCACTAGAGTCCAAACTTGGTTAGAATACATCCAATCCATCTCTGCTTGCATAGCAAGTTGCCACATTGCAGAGTTTGCATCCATCATTGCTTGATCATAAGTAGAGGGATCATCTCCATAGTTCCCTTCTGCTACAGCATACAAATTATGCTTTCCTTGTAGTAGATAACCATATCTCTCTTGCGGTCGAGATACTCTACTAGATCGTCGCAATAGTGGTTGTGTCACAATAGGTTCGGTTCGTTGTTCTTGAACAATATATTCCTCAGGGGTTTTGTTTTGTTCACTCAGAACAATCAATCTACCCACTCCACCTTCTCGAATGAACTCATCTTCCAAGAAGTGGGCTTGTAAAGCTACCATAATTCACTGATCATCATGCAGGCAGAAGAGGTATCCCATCGAATCCTCTGGGAAACCAATAAAACGCCCTTTTAAGGATCTAACCTCTAATTTTTCAACCTTAGTCTTCTTTACATAGGCTGGACATCCCCAAATTTTAATGTGTTTAAAACTTGGTTTCCTTCCCTTCCACATTTCATGTGGGGTCTTAGGGACGGACTTAGAGGGACATCTGTTCAAGATGTGTGTAGCAGTGAGAAGCGCATGACTCCACAAAGAAATAGGCAAATCCGTGTAGCTAAGCATACAACGAACCATGTCCAACAATGTTCGATTCCTACGCTCAGCTACCCCATTTAATTGAGGAGTTGCTGGTGGTGTTAATTGTGAAACTATCCCATGTTCTTTTAAGAACAAGTCAAACTCGGTATTCATATACTCACCACCATGATCCGACCGCAGTGTCTTTATATGATGACCAGTTTGATTTTCCACTAAAGCCTTATACTTTCTAAACATGTCAAGTGCATCTGACTTGTTCTTCATTAAGTATACATAACCATACCTAGAATGGTCATCAGTAAAAGTTATAAAATAATGGAAGCCACCGCGAGCCATCTCATTGATCGGCCCACAAACATCAGTGTGTACTAAATCTAAAACTTATGATGCCCTCTCAGGATGTCCAATTAATGAAAGGGGATTTGGTCATCTTGCCAAAAAGACAAGACTCACATGTCGGATAGGGATCCACTCCCAATGGACCTATAAGGCCATCTTTCTCCAACTCATGAATCCTTTGTTCTCCAGCATGACCTAATCTCAAATGCCATACAAGTTTTTGATTTATCTCATGCCTACCATGTCTTTTAGTGATAGCATTCACAACATATTTATTCTGAACATTTAGATAATACAATCCATTTACTAAAGAGGCATTGCCAAGTAATTTATTTCCAAAATAAATATTACAGTTAGTTTCACCAAATTTAAAGACATATCCTTTTCTGACTAAAACTGGAACAGAAACAATGTTCTTTAACCCATTTGGTAACACTAAACAATCCTCTAAAAATAAAACATGTCCAGAATATAAAAGAATAGAAGTAGATCCTATGTGAGTTGCTGCGACACTATGTCCGCTTCCCACGTTGATCATTACCTCTCGTTCACCCAGCTTCCTTCTTCTTTCCAGATCCTGATTCATAATACAAATATGAGCACTAGCTCCAGAATCAAGAATCCAAGAAGTAGAAAATACAAAAATTGAACAATTTGTTTTGAAAACAAATTGTTTCATACCTGTAGCGCCGCTTTCTCTGAGCTGTGGGCAATCCCGCTTCTAATGACCGGCCTCGCCACAATGGAAACACTTGCCCGCTTGCTTGGAGCTCTCACCCGCACGAACCGCAGGAGCCTTACCTTTTTTCTTACCCACTCCTCCCACAGTTTTGGGAGCCAAAGCATTCTTCTTCTTGGCCATCTTTTTCTTCTTGGGCTTTGTGGGCCTAGAAGTAGAGATAGTCAAAGTAACAGCATCCTTCCCTTTAGTTTTCATTTGAGACTGAGTACTCACTAGCTTGTTAAGAAGACCAGCCATTGTGCACTCAATATCATTCATGTTAAAATTAACAATAAACTGAGAGAAGGAATCAGGAAGAGACTGCAAGATGAGATCAACCTGAAGGTTGTAATCCATGGAAAAGTCAAGAGCTTCGAACCTCTCAATCATAGAGATCATCTTGAGGACATGCTCTCCAACTTCACCACCCTCATTCATCTTTGCCCTAAAAAGCTCCCTCGATATTTCATATTGAGCAGTCCGACTATACTCTCCATAGAGCTCCTGCAAGTGTAACAATACCGATCTTGCATCACTTATCTTTTCATGAGAGCTTTACAGATCACTGCTCATGGAGGCTAACATATAGCTCTTCACTCACAAGTCGTCCTCAAGCCATTTTAGGTATGGGATCATAACAACAATGAATAAAAGGTAATGGTGATGATAATGGGGGAGATTAGGACTAAATATTCAACAATCACAAGAGTAAATCCCTACGGAAGTCTCCAATGACTCGTGCACACTATCTCATCCTAGTTGACTACCTCGGTACATTCCAATGACATTCGTGTGTACTCACAAGCAATATTGCATCTATGTGTTCGTAGATACACTGCAGTTTTGCTAGGATAACCTAATAACTATGCACTCCAAACACACTACAGTTATGCAATACAAGATTAAACATAAGCATCAATTAGATCTCCATAGCCAAATACAATGAGTTTATAAGCAATACAGTCTGACGATTGTTGATAAGTGCTTGTGTTATAGTAACGCGAAGCATTATTAGCTTACAATGAACATATCTTTTATCAGATTTTATCACTAAATGGTGTGCATTCGTGTTTGCCATTGTTACTGTAGCAGCATTGTAGCTTGTTACTGTCAAAAAACACTATAGCAAGCTACTGTTCACTTTCTGCCGAAAATCAGGATTCCAGAAACTTCACACGAGCATGTGGAAATTCCACACGGCCGTGTGAAGTCCTGATAAGTCCAATTTTAAAGACGCGACTCAACATTATAAAAGCCCGATTTGGAGACTTTTAAAGCATCTTTCGACCTAACTTTCTCCCCAACTTCTGGAGAGTGCGGCTAGGGTTTCGGAGAGGACTTCGTGGAGGTTTGGAGCGCGTCATCGATATCGTCATCGACGTTCGGCGGCCGCACAAGACCATGGCCACACCATACGCAAGGGGTTTTCATCAATGTCTTTAATTTGTGCTTTTATTTCATATTTTGATGAACATGTATAGCTCCATGCGGAACTAAACCCCTCGTGGGTATTCGAACTTGTAAACCCTAGGATTATTATGTTTCTATGACATTGTTATTATGTTTTTCCATTATTGATGAATAAATTCGATTTTCAATTTTAATTATCTCTTTCAATTGTTTTCCCTTAGCCGTGACACTAGGGTTAAGAACAATCTAGGTTGTCCTTTGGAGGTGTGATAACTCCTATAGGATTAGACTACTTAAGATTGAAGAGGGTTGAGAGGGTGAGTCGTGCATGAGATAGCGAAACCTCCCCTTTCCCCTTCGGTGTGATTTCTCCCTACCTCCGTTTTCCTTGATTTCTTAGCGGTCGAGATAGACTGAAGTGCTAGGTAGATAAACTCCCCTGGGGCTTAGTTGCGCAAGCAACAGAGTGAAGGGTTGACGTGAATCCTAAGCACTAGGGCTTAATCTAGACTAGGGTTCTTCCACCTTGACCAAAGGGTTAGAACTACACATAGGAACAGGTTTTATCACTAGGAATCTCTAGAGCTTAAAGCAATCCCACGTAGTATTAGGCTTAGGTAGATATACTCCCCTGGGGCTTAGTTGCGTGAGCAACAGAGTGAAGGGTTGACGTGAATCCTAATACCGGGGGATAATGTTGGGGTTAGTTACGGTTGACCTTAGGTTTGGGACCGTGAGTTGAAGGATATCCTCGACTCAATTAACATCAGTAGGAAAGTATAATAGCATAGTCTTGCACTAGAAGCATAAGTCCTAGAGGTAGCTTGTCCGGATACCCTATTTCATCCATTACTAGTTTTTCTCTTTTCACTTCTATTTGCACTTTCTTGTCTTCCATCTCTCTATTTAATTTCTTGCCTTTTATTCTAATTGCTTCCATAATTTACTCATCAATTCTATTATCACTTTTCGTACACCGCACAACTAAATAGCGAAATCTTGTGTTTTAAATCCCTATTTCTTGTGGATTCACTACTCATTCACCAGGGTAATTTATTACTTCGACAACCCATGCACTTGAGGGATACACGCAAGGGGTCATGTCAATTGTCCACAACCAAGGCACTATGGCCAGTTAGCCCCTAAGGGCAGGTACACAAGGTAAGACAAAAGATGGAATAAAGAAAGAGAAAAAGAACCCCCTTCAATACTCAAGATGTCCTCCCTTGTAGTGTCCTTGCGCCAACTCTCCACCTCTTGCAATGCCTCCTACTAGTCCTTGATCTCCTTAGGCGGTTTGGTGAAGCTTGATCTTCGATCTCATCAACGTCCTCTCGGTGGAGAGATGAATCCCCGAACAAAAGATGAGAAAAAACCCTAATTTCTGGAGTTAAAAAGGCTGATTCGGGGCCCGACACAGTCTGGACACGGGCGTGTTTCGACCGTGAACTCTTCTCGGTAATCCAGGGGTGAAACTCCTGAGATTTGCAGTAGTTGGGACACAGGCGTGTGTCCCCCATGTTACCTAGCACACGACCGTGTACTAGGCACCGTGCCCGTATCGTTCATGAGAGAACGTCTCCTGAGATTTGCAGCACTTGGGTCACGGAAGTGTGGTGACCGTGTCCTGGCCGGGACACTCCAGTGTCAGGATTTTAGCCCTTCTATACTCCAGGCTGGGACTTGCAGCACTTGGGGTACGGGCGTGTCATGCTCGTGTCAGCCAGTTCTGAACCTTTGGTCACAGCACACGCGGGAAACACCCTCGGTTTCACACTAAATTGACTCAGGCTCCAGATTCCTACACAAGGAATAAAATATCTTAAATAGCACCAATTCCAGTTAGTAAATATGCTCAAGGACAGAGACAAGACTATAATAGGGGGTAAGAAACATGATATAAAATGCACTCATTAATAATGGGAAAGAGGATTCCAAAAAATCAAAGCGAATAGCTCTGAACAATATGAAAATATTTTACCGACTGATCACAAGGCAAATGCAGCTACAAGAAGGATAGATTCAACTTCTTCATCGTGAACTTGGAAAATCAATGAGAGATTAAAAGAAATGATAGCAAAATAATGCTTATCTAGAAGATTTATTGAAAATGTAGATTGAGTGCTATCACTTAAAGTACCATTGTGCATGATAAATTTTTTTTTCTTCAGTATTACGATAAAATAAACCTCAAGTAGCATTGTTTAAAGCTTAATGCCAAATGAGGCGTGTCACAAAACTGAAAATGAAGCACAATAAATTTAATAAAATTCTATTGATAGTAAAAAAGAAGTTACAATTACAAAGGGAATAAAATCAACTTTTCATTAAATGGAAGTTGGTCATTGTTTATCATTCATAGGGAGAAAGTAACCAAAAATTAATTAATTTATTAAAAATTCAAACAAGGCTACCTGCAACCATTCTCATCCAAATTATTTGTCTCTCTCATATAATAAATATATCTAAATTGAAGTAAAAGAATACTTAGATGGTGATAAGCAGCAAAAGTGTTACATACAAATCAAAAACACGCATTATTACTGCCGATTACCACTAATGAGCATAATGATAAATATAGAAAAAAAACCACATAGTTTGTCCATTTGATGTACACATGGGTTTTGCATGACAATATTGAAACAAAATGAAGAAAGGAATTAGAATGTTACCACTAATAAAGAAATCTAGAAAATTGAACAAGATACTTGGATGTAACACAATTGCAAATACAATTGATTAAAAAAACTTCTTCACAAAAGAAGATTCATTCGATGATCTTAAATTCTTTATGCACATGTCCTACCAAAGGACTACTAAAATAAAATAGGAGCAAAACACACACAGTTGACTAATCATTGAAGTTTGTGCTTTTCAATATCTGTATAGGCTTGCAACAGAAATATCAAATTAGCCAAAAATAGATAGATTCATAAAATCCACAAAAATCAAGTCACACGAACTCATGTATCAACTTAGAAGAGGAGCATGTTGTCATTCCCTTGAGAGCTCCGAAAAACTCTTCTAAATATTTGAGAAGCAAATTATTTGTAGCATCAGCTTGCAGATTGTAGGCATAACTAGAAACAACACATTTTTTGCACATACTAAAAAAAATTCAGCTTTGATGAACAAAATAGAGGAATTGTCATGAATGTAACACATATCTAGTAAGAATTAATCAAAAGACATTTGAACAAGCTAATGGCAAAGTAAAAGTAAAAAGGATAATATCCCTAATAATGAGTGCACACATTGTTGGAAGCCATCCAATAGGAAATTAAGACATCTACAATCATGTGTAACATTAAAGAAAGAAATCAAGAAATGGAAGATTCATTTTGATACTATCACTATCTCCTTTTCATACTCACATTATCTCCTTTACATACTCAAGAAAGCTCTAAAAACAACAAGCAGCACTTAAAGCTATATAAACATTTTTCTATATAATTAGCATTCCACATGCACTTCTCTAGAAAATAATTAAAAAAAAAAGACAACAGCACACCAACATACATTAGTAAAACTAATAATAAAACGAACAACATAAGATCTCCAATTTCATCTTGTAATTATCTAAATCTAATATCTTAAAGGCTAGAGCACCTCATTGGCATTCAACATCCTACTTTTCACAATAAAGATGCAGAAGAGACCTTATTCACACAATAAACAAGCGCCAAGCTTCAATTTTCCTTGCCTATCATCAACAGCATCCTAAACACTTCAAAATCATTCATTATACTACAAACCATAAGCCTGTAAATCATTTTAAGGCCAAAATTTAACTCACAATATTAATGGAGGTGATGAGTTTGTTAGATGCTGCAAAGCACCCTACTGTGGGGTCGAGCACAAAGCCAGCGGGAGTTTGGGAAGCGGTGAGGTGGGTACTCTGCTTGTTCAAGTGGTGCCTCCAGCTCTTAGGCCACCTCAAGCTCATCATCGCTGGAGATTATCTTCTTCTCTGAAGTTCTCTGATCTTCACAGGACTTGTAAATTACTACTTTGTAGTGGGGCAGGGCAATAAACGAAAGAGAAAAGGGCTTCAAGTTGGGCTTCTTGTAGGAGGGAAAGGGAAGAGGGAGAAGGCATGGGAGGAGAGAAAGCTTCAGGGAAAACACCATGGAGAGGGAGGACAAGTCTTAGAGGTGGCTCTTTGATGGCATGGCCGAAAAAGAAAGGTTTTTAAAAACCCATGCTTCGGGAGGGATTTTTTGGGGAGGTAAGGGTTGGGAGGGGCTGGTGGAGGTTTTAAAACCTCCACTTTTCTCAAGTTTCTCAACCCTCCAAATTGGAGGGTTAGGGAGGTTTTAGATTTGGTGTTTTTTTTATTTGATAAAAATACCCTTATGGGTTTCATATAATTCCAAACTTTATTGAGCTTCTATTTTTCAGTTAGAATGAGAGAAGGAAGCCACTCAAGGTATTTATCTTCAGTTGATCTGTGAATGAGAAATTTTGGTTTTTTTTTTTTACTTGTTATTGAAGTATTTCTAGTTGATTGTTTGCTGAGATTAGTTGTTGTGTTCTGAATTTCTTAGCACTGGAGATCATGAACATGTTTTTGGATTGGTTTTTGTTACTTTGATGGAAAATATTTTGTGTGTATGTGTTTTTGGAATTGGTTTTTTTTTTCTGATTCCATGCTAAAGTTTGAATGTTTGAGTAGGTGGTTAGTTTGTTGATCAAGGGAATTATTGATGTAAACCAACATTTACATGAAGAAGATATAAATAAGACATAGAAGATATAAACTTTCAAACTAAAGATAAATACCAAGCTTGATTTCATTAATGGGGAAGCTAAAGTTCTTGTAATTGTACTTGAAGGTACTAATAACTTCATCTTTTCATCAAATACAATTGCACTTTATATAGTGACATGAACAATTGACAAAGAATGCCAACTTTTTCATGCTTCACATCAAAGCACTATGGTTCATCGTTTTAGAAAATACAACCTTATAAGAATCCCATAAATCATCAAATGAAAGACAAACTACAATCAGTTTCAGATCAACAAAAAATTACCATCATATGTGGATCAATATTTAGATGCCAGCAGGTAAGAAAAACATATCAGTGACAAGGTTAAAAAATAAGGAACTCATTGATAATTGAGGATCCAATTTTATATGGTGCAGACACACAATAGTTGGTGATGAGATGAGAAGAAGGATATCATGTGGTCAAAAGAAACGGGTAAGTACAGGTAGTATTCATTTAATCTAAATAATAAAATTAAGAAAAAATATATAGTAATTATATTAAAGTAACTAATAACCCTATATTGATTAATTTAAAAAATATAAATTTAAATATATAAGTAAGTATGGGGTTTTCATCCTATTAGCCCAAGCATTTGGATTGAATCATACTTAAATAAGATGTTTGGTTTATATCTAATATAATATTAGAGTTTGTTTAGTTTACTTACAATGTGATTGACTAAAATAAAACAAACACTTATCATACATGTTAAAAATAACTAATAGTCTAACATCATATCATATTAATTAGCATATTAGCTTAAGTTGTACATATTTAGTTACAAATTACTTGCATGTAAAACAAGTGAACTTTGTATTTGATGCATTTTATAAATCCATGTTGCCTACTAAATCCACATGACATGATCATCATAGATCTAATTTTATAACCATCAAGCATCTCTCAAAAATACAGGTGAACATCAAAGTGATACATATACTCAAGTCCGCAACAATATCAGAACACTCTCAATTTTCTCATTGATTGAAAAGCATAAGCAAATTAAAACCAACCAAGAACCATCAAGTATCTACCAAGCTTAAACTTGCTTGAATTATCCTCAATCAAAATTTTAGAGTCAAAACATCAAAATTGACTAATCTTCTAGAACATTAAGGTATGATCATTCACCTCTTTTACTGATAACATTATAACAATGGGGCTTAATTCACCTTCCAAGTATATAAATATTTTTAAGATTATCCATTAATTCACTCTTTAGGTAAAGAACAATAATAACATCTGAGATAAATTGATTTAAAGGAGCAAATCTCTAAAGATACACATTTGATAAATTCAAAATTTTGCAGGTTGTTAGTTAATGAGAAATACTATAATTCTCTAGTTTTAAACTTCTCCAAATTCCATTTCTAAAGTTTTTGAATTTGGGGCATGCTTTCAACTAGCTCAATCAGAATACTAAAAGTCATAATTCCTATGCTTCTATATATAATCATACAAGATTTCAACTCTAATTATTTTTCCCCAAAATCATCATATCTGCAAATTTCAAAATCCTTTTATTCTCTTCAAATCAAATGGCCATGCCAAAAGAAAATCAAATACAATGCAATCCTACAAGATCCACTCACAAATTCAAACACAAGCAAGAAATTTTATTGCCTATAAAATATAAATTTATTATTATTATTATTATTATTGTTGTTGTTGTTGTTGTTGTTGTTGTTGTTGTTGTTGTTTTTACTTTTAGGCCTTGTTAAATTAATTTATTAATGTATATATAACTCTTAGATGGATTAGATTATGAATTTGGATTTTTTTATATTTTGCTTATGTAAAGTTAAATTTATTAATATATATACTTAAAAATGGATTGAATTTGAGTACCCAGTTTTTATTTTCTCTTGACTTTATCCCGTTTTTAACCTGTTTTTTATATATTCTAAGTATAAGAATAAACTTAGGGCATGAAAAGTTTTCTTTATTGAATTTTGTACTAATATCAGGAACAATTTATAGTTTCCATGACAAATGTGTGACAAATTTGACATGTTATTTTTTTTGGGTGTCAATTTGGCAATTTTGTTCAAGTCAATTCCTAGAAACCCATAATACCTAGAAAAAAATTGGGTATTGTAGAAAAATTGTTAGAGAGTTTGTATATATATATAGAAGGAAAAACGGAGATGACGCTCCTCGACCTTTGGTGAGCGAACGAAAGGAATGAAAAGAGGGAAGTAGGACAATCACAAAGATGGTAAGGAGTCGTATGCTCAGGCCTTAAGTTCTTCATCCTTGGAGGCGCTACTCACAGGGAAGGGAAAGAGACAAATGAGTGACTTAGGCATTTCTTCAGAGCAAGGTTTAGCTAGCCATCACCTAATCAGTTTGAAGAGGCCTCGTTCTCCCTCGGAGGCCTCATGTGGACGCTGCTTCAGACCAACCCACAAGACGGCCGAGTGCCGCCATCATGTGGTTTGCCTCCGCTGCACAGGGGTGGGCCACATGGCTGCAAGATGTCCGATGGAGCGGAGCCCACATCGGAAGAAATGGCATGCTCGATCAAAGAAAGGTAGCATGTCAATGCAACAAGCCCAGACTAGGGAGGCTGAAGAGCTTGTAAGGGCACTGCCGTCAAGTCGGAAGGTCTTAAGCTCATCAATTTCGATCTCTCTCACTCCTGAGATTGTGGACCTGTGTGATGAGCTCGCGAATGTGGCTGTGCTCACGGTTTTGGAAGGAACGGTGAATGAAACCAGCATTGTTGAGGTGATTCCAACAATTATCAAGAAGGTTTTAGCATGGCCGATCACACCACTAAACAACGATGCTTTCCTCCTTTCGCTGTCTACCCGAGAGGAGGTTAAAGAGGTGTGCTTAATGGGCAAGTGCAAAGTAGCTACCAAGGATGGTCTGTGCGTCGTAAAGCTAGCCCCGTGGTCAGCGGAGATTAGGGCGTCGGGCCGTGCTTTGGGTGAAGGTAAATGGGTTACAATTTGGAATCTCCCACAACATGGCTGGTGTTGGTCCATCATCGCCAAGGTTTTAAAGCAGGTGAGGGAACTCATTGCACTCTCGCAAGCTCCGTTGCCTCACAAGTACTTCATCTCCGCGTTGGTGTGGCGCCGGATGGAGGTTTCGTTGCCTTTTGAGTTAGATCTTTCGCTCGGCATGAGAAGATACACTATTATTATCACTGAGGACCGCAGGGCCTTCCCCACCTTCAGGCGTGAGCTAGGACGGTATACCCTACAGGAAACACAGGAGGCTAACGAGACGAAGATTGAGGATCGGCAGCTGACTCGCAGATACAACCACAAAATCTTGCGGGTTGACAAGGGAAAGCAGGTGGAGTCGAACGCCGATCCGGTGCAGGCGAGGGTAATGCCGGTAGAGCATGCGGGGATCGCTAGATCACTGTGGGAGGCGTCGGATGCGCTAGATGCGGGGATCTCTCAATCATTATCGGATGCGCCGAGGACTGACGACAATGCTATGGTTCAGGCGGTCGAGCTCAACTCCTGTGATAGTAACGTGGTAGAACTCAAATCCCACGATCCTGCGATGCCGATCCAGTACCACTCCAGGACAAGGAAAGGACCAATGGACAAGAGAGGGCTCGGTCCTTTGAACGTCGCACGTATGGCCAGGTCGCGCATGGCTCGAGGAATAAGCATGTCGAAAAATGGGTGGTGGCACGTGGCTCGGATCGTACGAGGTTGCATGTCGGTTTTAAGGTGGTAAAGTCCAAGGTTGAAGGGGGACAGCAAATTGCAGCAGCACACATGGAAAAAAGCCTGCTATTGTCTGGGAATGAGCTGGATCCAATCCTCATGAATGACACAAGCTGGGATATGGGCTCGACTGATTCTATTGACCCACTCCTTTTGTGTGAAGTGGGCCAATCCATGGGCTCCAGCTCTTTGCTTGATCAGCGACCTTCAACATGGGCTGAGAAGCAAAGTAATATAATGGTTGGGGTTGGCTTATTGGGCCATAACTTGGGCCTTGATGTGAAGCAGGCTGGCAAGCAGATTAGGGACCCCCCCTCCTAGTAGCTAAATGATTGGCAGGCCCATGTGTTGGATAAAAATGCTAATAACCAGATGGTGGGATTGGAGATTGATCATACATTGACTTTTACTGATTGTATCAATGAAGGGGCTAGGCCAAACATAACCCCACCCTTGGGCTTTATGTGGAAATTTTTGGAGGGTGGCTAGGCCCTGGTCCCTGTTTTAGGACATCCAGTGGCCAATGTGGATGAGAATTTGTTGATGCCATTGGAATTTGTTGATGCCCACTCACCTTCTACTGTTATGGAAACACAGGACAACCACTCTGAATCTGATTCATCCACAGGTTTTGAAAGGAATATCCAAAAATTGTTACCTAATCTTCCCAGGGACTCAGTTCGAAGCACCCCCTGAGTAGCACAATGGAATCAGGAGAAGTAAACACTTGAAAAGCCCTCCTTTCGGTTCAACGAAGGAGCGGGTTACATCACGGAGGCGCCAAGATCCACTAAGAAAAGGCGGGGCGTGGAGATGCAGGGGAAGGTACATCTTCTAACCTGCTTTTGCTTTCTGATTGGACCAATGCACAAATTGCTAATTATTGTGATGCATGCGGTATTTCTTTATTGGATTCTATTTCTGATTGCCTAAATCATATCCGTATGCTTGAATTGTCTCGGTTACTACGGGCCTTGGTACTAACGGCGATATATGATGTGTTTTGATGAATATTATAACCTGGAATGTTAGGGGGCTCAGGAGACCGGCCAAGGGTTACTTGTTAGGGACTTTTTAAATTTACATTTTGCTGGTGTGTGTTGCCTACAAAAACCTAAACTAGAATTCATTTCTCAAACCCTTTGGCGAGAAATTGGGGGGAGCAAGCTAGACTAGTTTGTTGTCGTTCCTACGAGGGGTACAGCTGGTGGTATCATCATGGGTTGGAATAGCAGAATGTTAACTGGTTCTCTATTGTTGAAAGTCAACTTCTTTAGCCTGACGGTGGACTTCTACTCCAAAGGAAAAAATCGGTTTTGGAGGTGCACGACGGTTTATGGTCCAAACGCTAGAGCACTTAAGCAAGCATTTTGGGAGAACCTTCGTGAATATGCGGCGGCTCTGGGCATGCTCTGGATTATCTGCAGGGATTTTAATGCAATCTTTGAGGTGGGGGACAAAATTTCTGGTCCACATAATACGGGGGACATTAGAATGGCCAACGTCCTCCTTCAAGATCTGGCTCTGCTTGAACCCCCTTCAGTTGGTAGACGTTTCTCTTGGATGAATGGTCAAGCTGACCCAATCTGGGTCAAATTAGACCGTTTCTTGGTTAATGGTGAATGTGCTAGGATCTTCCCTAGGATGATTCAGAATAGTCTACCCAGGCTGGGGTCGGACCATGTGCCTATTCGGCTCGAAGTTGGAAACCATGCATCTAAACCACGGCTTTTTAGGTTCGAGTTAGTATGGACCACAATGGATGGCTTTCATGAATTAATCGATCGTTGGTGGAATGAATAGTCCCCTAAGGGTTGTGAAGCTTTATCATTGCCAAAAAAGTCCTAAACCTCAGGAAAAACTTGAGACACTGGGCGAAATTTTCCTTTGGGTCCATCATACTTAAGAAACTGGCCTTACTTCAAGATCTTGGGCACATTGATGTGATCAAAGAAAGTAGGAGGTTGTCACCTGTGGAATTCAATCAAGAGGATGACATCTTGTCAAAATTGGATGAGATACGAAGACAAGAGGAGGTGTACTGGAAACAGCTGTCGAGGCTTCAATGGCTGAAGAAAGGGGATGACAATACCCGTTTCGTTCACGCAGTAGCCAATGGGAGGGAAAAAAGAAACTATATTCTATGCAATGGAACGAACCTGACGGATCCACACAAGATTGGGAAGGTGTTCTCGGACTGATTTACTCTGCAATTTGGGAGCAAGTGGACCTTTAGGTTTCGGATCGACCTTCAGAAGCTCCTGGCTCACAAAGAGCAGGTAGATCTCTTGCAATTAGGGCAGCCTTTCATGATGGAGGAAGTCAAGGTTGTGGTATTTGAGTTAGGTAGGGACAAGGCCCTGGCTCTAGACGGTTTCCCTTTGCACTTTTTCACAAAATTTTGGGAGATTGTTAAGGCTAACATTTCACAGCTTTGTCATGACTTCTTTTATGGGATAGCCAATTTAGAAAAAATCAACTTGGCTAATATTGCGCTAATCCTTAAAACAGGCACGTCGGAATCCATGGGGGATTACAGACCTATCAGTCTCATTAATTCGTCATTGAAAATCCTGTCTAAGATCTTGGTGACCAGATTGGGGAAAGTGATGAACTCACTTATTGATTTGGAGCAATCGGATTTTCTCAAGTGTCGTTGCATTCTGGATAATGTCACCACTGCCGAAGAAATGATTTTTAGTTTGCGCAAATGCCGTATCCGAGGGCATATTGTGAAAGTCGACTTTGCTAAGACATTTGACATAGTGGATTAGGATTTACTTTTAGAACTCTTAAAGGCAAGGGGCTTTGGCGAACGTTGGATTGGTTGGATCAAAAGCATCTTATTCTCATCTAAAGCCTCCATTCTTGTGAATGGCTCACAGAATGGGTACATCCGTTACCGTCGGGGACTAAGGCAGGGGGATCCTTTGTTGCCATTACTCTTTGTCTTGGTTACTGATATCCTGAATTCTATGTTCACCAATGCTCTTAGGTAAAGAATTCTGATTGGGGTTCCTTTAGGGGAATTTGGAAGCAAGTGTAATCTTCACTACGCTGATGATCTCCTGATTGTGACCACTGGTGGGCTGGAGGATCTCCGCGTCATCAAACTGATTTTATACCTCTTTAAAGAGATCACCGGGTTCGAAACAAATTTTTCCAAAACTTGTCTTCTCTCAAGTAGGATGGGGGAGTTACCAGACAGTGCGGCGGCGGCCACACTTAACTGTGCGGTAAGTACACTCCCTGTTTCTTATCTGGGAATCTCGATCTCGGGTCGAAGGCCCCACAGACAAGACTGGGAAGAGATTATTCTCAAGGTGAAAAGAAGATTCTCCTCTTGGAAAGTGCAACATTTATCACTTAGAGGACGTCTTACGCTAGTAAACTCAGTCTTGTCAGCAGTACTGACATATTGGATGTCCATCTTCAGACTTCCTTGCTGGGTCATCAAGGAAATTGATAAAATTCGACATGATTTTCTGTGGTCAGGTTCTGACATCTCTCGACCGAGATGTCGGTTGGTTGGATGGAAGAACCTCTATTGTCCTCGTGAGCAGGGGGAATGGGGTATTCTTTATTTTAACCACTTCAATTAGGTACTCTTAGGGAAGTGGTGGTGGAAAATTCCTCCAGGACCATACCTGGTCCGGGGCAATGGTGGTGCAATTCAACTATGGTCTAACCAGAGGGCGATTGTACCCAGGTCGGACAGGGAGAATGTCTTTTTTTTTTGTGGAGCGGGGTAGTACACTGCCTACCCGCTTTTAGGAGTTGCATTGCTCATAATATCAGCAATGGGAAAGACACATTATTTTGGTTTGACGGTTGGCTGAAGATAGAGCGCCCATGTACCTGTGGCCGGATGAATTCAGGGCCAGTCATCAACCCAAGGGCACAATTTAAGAGCTTCTCCATAGTTGTGATAGGCCACCGTTTTCTGATAATGAGAGGATGTGCTCCATCAAGAGGAGGATTAGAGATATTGAGGGGACACTTAAAGATGAAAAAGGTGGAAGTTGTCGGGGAATAGGGCTTTTACGGTTAAATCCTTCTACAACTTCCTCACTAATGGGGGTCACCGATGCCCATTAGCTAAATTCTTCTGGAGTTGCTGGTACCCTAAGAAAGTAAACTTGTTCAACTGGTATGCTTGGGTGAACAAGATCCTTACATTAGAAAATCTGGCACGCAGGAGGTGCAACAAGCTTCCTACGCCAACTTGCATCCTGTGTCACTCGGAACTTGAATTTGTCGATCATCTATTTTTTCTTTGCCCTGTGGCCAACCAGGTGTGGTGTCACTTTATTGGGCTCTTTCAACTCGCGAATTCCCTTAGATCCATGTGTTATCTCTAGGGGAAATGGAGGTTGGCTTAGCCCAAAGATAAAAGGGATTTCGGAGATTTAGTCTCGAAAGCGATTATGTGGAATATCTGGCTTGCTAGAAACGATTGCATATTTAATGACAATTTTGTGCCTGTGAACTGTCTTATTTTGAATACTGTCCGAATGATCTTATATTGGCTATCTTCAGTGGCAGAGAGCCCTAGAGAGAAGTGCGAGGAGGATATTTCCATGGTCTGAAGAAGCTTGGGCTTTCTTGGCCCGAGGGTGACGAATGCTGATTTTGCTCCGCAAACTGGGGATGATCACACTTCGGAGGCGACTTAGTTGATTGCTGCGAGCTTGTTGGGGGCTTCTGTTTTGGTCTTGGTGTTCTCTTGGTTTTTGGGACGGTTTTTGTTCTAGGTTACCACAGCTTGTGGTAACTTTGTGTTTTGTCCTTGTTTGTCTGTCCGTCTTATATTCGACGAAGGTTGTATTGTCCTTTTATTTTAATTAAAGTGGTTTATCCACCTTTTCAAAATATATATATAAGGTAAACATAAATTTGGCTATGATATTGATCTAAGGACAAATGCAAAATAATGAACAATAAATGAATCTTAGGTTTGCCTTTAACTCGTATCGAACATAACTTACAAGTTAAAGCATCTAGGCATCCTCTATTAACACCATATTTGTGTCGTGTTTCTTGTCATCTAACTCTTAAATGGGATTTAAATGACATACACATTACCATCATCTAAATACATCGAAATGCCTCATTTAAAAACATCAGTGCATGTAGCCTCCCATGAATATGATGACTAAACCAACCAAGTTTTGAAAAAAATACTAAAATCCCAATTTATTTTTCATCAACTAAAATCCATGTTGCCTACTAAAACCACATGACATGATCATTGTAGATCTAATTTTATAACAATCAAGCATCTCTCAAAAATACAGAAGAACATCAAAGTGATACATATACTCAAGTCCGCAACAATATCATAACACTCTTTAATTTTCTCATTGATTGAAAGGCATAAGAATATTAAAACCAACCAAGAACCATCAAGTATCTACTAAGCTTAAACTTGCTTGAATTATCCTCAATCAAAATTCTAGAGTCAAAACATCAAAAGTGACTAATCTTCTAGAACATTAAGGTATGATCATTTGCCTCTTTTACTGATAACATTACAACAATCGGGCTTAATTTACCTTCAAAGTTTATAAATATTTTTCAGATTATCCATTAATTCACTCTTCAGGTAAAGAACAATAATAACATCTGGGATAAACTGATTTCAAGGATCAAATCTCTTAAGATACTAATCTGATGAATTCAAAATTTTGAAGGTGGTTAGCTATACGAAGAAATACTATAATTCTCTAGTTTTAAACTTCTCCAAATTCCATTTTCTAAAGTCTTTGAATTTGGGGCATGCTTTCAGCTAGCTCGATCAGAATACTAAAAGTCATAATTCCTATGCTTCTATATATAATCATACAAGATTTCAACTCTATTTATTTTTCCCCAAAATCATCATACCTGGAAATTTCAAAATCCTTTTATTCTCTTCATAACAAATGGCCATGCCAAAATACAATGTAATCCTACAACTCACAAATTCAAACCCAAGCAAGAACTTTTATCCCCTATATATATATATACTCTTAAATTAATTAGAAAAGGAATTTGGATTTTTTTTTTTTTTGTTTTTACTTTTAGCCCTTGTTAAATTATATTAATGCATATATAACTCTTAAATGGATTAGATTATGAATTTTGATTTTTTATATTTAGGTCATGTAAAATTAAATTTATTAATACATATATACTGAACCGATCGGATTTGAGTACCTAGTTTTTATCTTCTCTTGATTTGATCTTGTTTTTATCCTGTTTTTTTTTTATTTATATATTCTAAGTATAAGAATATACTTAGGGCATTAAAAGTTTTCGTTATTGAATTTTGTACTAATATCAGGCACAATTTATGGTTTCCATGTCAAATGTGTGATAAATTTGACATTATTTTTTGTGCCAATTTGTCATGTCAATTTGTTATTTTTTTGTTCAAGTGAATTCCTAGAAACCCATAATAATACCTAGAAAAAAAAAAATTATTGAGTATAGTAGAAAAATTGTTAGACAGTTTGTGCTTTATATATATATATATATATATATATATATATATATATATATATATATATATATATATATATATATCATGAAGAATACATGTAAGAAATGAAAAAAAATTTATGATTTCAAACATAATATAATTCCATATCATTCTAGGATGTATCCGAAGATTAATTTTATATGAGCAAAATACTCATCAAAGTTATCCCTATATTTATGGGTAAAATTTTCAAGAGGTTACCAAAGTTTTCTTTGTTTTCAATTCAGTCACCCAACTACAAAACGCATAAAAACGGTCACCCAAATATGTTTTTCTTTCACCGGGCAGTCACCCTACTAATTATCGCCCCCCATAAGCTGATGTGGCGGCCGAAAAGTTCCAATCAGCGGCCCTGTGCTAACTCGAAAACATGATGCGGCATGCCCACATTTTTTTTTTGCAGTTCGCGTAAGCAGTGTCCGGCAGGCATGGCGGTTGATGCTCTATCTGGACCCCAGTACACTTGGGTTTATCTGTGCTGTGGTTGCTAACTGGCTGGGGTTTATCTGTGCTGTGGTTGCTAACTGGCTGGGTCCAGATAGAGCATCAACCGCCATGCTGACTGGCCGGTTACTGCTTACGCGAACTGCAAAAAAAATGTGGGCATGCCGCATCATGTTTCCGAGTCAGCACAGGGCCGATGATTGGAACTTTTCGGCCGCCACATCAGCTTATGGGGGGCCGGAATTAGTAGGGTAACTGCCCGGTGAAGGAAAAACATATTTGGGTGACCGTTTTTAGCCGTTTTGTAGTTGGGTGACCGAATTGAGAATGAAGAAAACTTTGGTGATCTCCTGAAAATTTTACCCTATATTTTATATATGGTGAAATTGAATATACTATTTTCCTCAAACATTAGAAGTGGTCAGAGAATTGCAAAGAAAAAGCACTAAAGCAATTCAAGATTATAAAAAAAAGTCCTTGCATGAAGAAAAAAGTATTGCTAGCTCTCATAAAAGTCATACTACTTTATTTATCGATCAATGCAAAATATTATATTGTCGCCATAATTATGGCAAGATCAGTTTGTTTAAAATTTGCCTATGCCATCCAGTTACCATATAAGATGTGAGAAAAATAATAATCAATTGACTAGAGAATTCATTAGTAACAACGTTTGATTAATATAAATAAAAAAATTTAAGATAGTTGAATAAGTAAAAACTAAAAAGGGGGTTCAGGGATTATTTCTAAAGTTTTCATATTATTTTGTACTCTTTTTTTTTTTACTATATGTTTGCTATTTATTGTACCCTACCTTCTTCACAGACCCCACAAGCTAGTATTAGGAACTTAAGAATATTTATGAATGTGTAAATAAGTATTAGATTTTGTCAGGGGTATATATGTGAAACTAATGAAAATTTGAAATTCTAACATGCATCTCAGCTCTTCACGACAAACGAGAAAGCTGTTCTCAACGGCTATATGAGTGGGCCCTGACTTTCTTCTTTGTATTATGGGAACCACTTCCACATGTAATGATATATCTTGCACGCTAAGTAGTGATTAAGATTAATTAATTGGTTTTTGAATTCCATGGACCTCTAATCATAAATCTTGCACGTTAAGTTTATTTTTATCCAAAACCTCAAACATATGATAACATTTTCAAACCGATATAAGCTACCTGGATAGGGACATTTTGGGAACAACAAAAATTTAAGAAAATCAGTAAATTAGTAATCTTATTAAAATAATAGTATTTTTATATAATAGGTCTGATTGATTGATTAGCTTTTCTGGACAGGTCATTTGTTCTTGTTTTGAATCTTTTTGTTTTTTTTAAATAAAAAAATAATTTCCCTTCTTCATCTAAACCTAAACAGTAAATAATAAAATTCAAAATTTACGGTTTAGGGTTTAGGATATAATACTAAAAGTTTTGTATTTAGTATTTAAAATTTAAGATTGGGGTCCCCCCACCCCCCAATCCACATATATGCACTTGGATTCTCCCTCAATTAGGTGATGTGGGACTAAACCAAGGTTGCAAGCACGCTTAACTCAGCGACACTTCATTCAGCAGTGCTTCACTCAGGGCACTTTATTTAGGGGTTGTCCTTGGTCAGAACCCTCCCTAGTCAGCTCCTCTACTGGTTAGAACTCTCCGCTGGTCAGGCCCTCACCCACCCCCACACCACCTGCTCTCATTGAAAGCAACAATGATGCACACATGTGGAGGACCCACAACCCCAAAAGACCGGCCTGATAGGATGGGGTTGCCCCCCACATATATGCACATGGATTCTCCCTCAATTAGGTGATGTGAGATTAAACCAAGGTTGCAACATTATGGTTAGAGAATTACATTGAAAACATGGTAAAATATTTGAAAACTATAACAATATATTAATCCTAAGTATTTCACGAAATTTAGGGTTGCATGGATAGCTTATATAAATCGAAGGAAAAGAAAGTCAATACTATTTTTCTTTTTCATTTATAGTGATTTAAATAACAATTTAAAATTTAAAACTTTCTACTATCTGCACATACAAATAGATTCTACCATGATATTGGTTACTGTAAAAAAGGTTTCTTATCAATTGAATATACGGTCATCTTTTTCATTTATGATTTTATCTAATAGGAAGTAAATAAAAAACATGTAATAACATTCAAATGGTACAATAAATATTAAGAATCTATGATAGCAATTATTATTAATTATTTTTAAAATTTAAAATTGAAGTGGATGGTGTGGTGATATAGTTTATCAAGCTGATTCAATATTGTTATGTCAGCAATTTATAAATGTTTAAAAATTAAAAAAATATTTTGGAATGAAAATGAAATTAAAATATTGTTTGTAGTGATTAGAACATTGAATATTATAAAACATATATTAAAAAAAAAGGTCACCAACCTTTTAATTAAATCAAACAAATAATGGAAAAAAAAATCAAGTAGCACATGGGACACAAGTACATTCCTCAAAATAAATTAAAAAATATATATTATACATTATAAACATTCTGAAAATTTTAATTAAAAATTCATAATTTTCTATTTTCTAAAGCAATGGAGAAAGTGGAAAAGAAGATGAGGAATGAGGGAATAGAACGTGCCGTGCACGTGCCAACTCCAACGGACACTTCTCCAGCCCACTACCTAAGTCACGACAACCACGTTCTTAATTCTTAATTAATTACTCTGTAATCTCTTTCTCTCTCTTTTTAATTACTTTTCCCAGTAGTTAAGAACACCACCACTCCCCCCTCCCCGCCCCCCCATCTCTGCTTTTGCACTTGCCTTCAAGCCCTCTCTCACTCTGTTTGTGGAAATCTTTCTCCCTCTTCTTGTTGTCATTATCTGTAAGCTGCTTCTTCTCTTATTTTGCTAGTTCTGATCTTATTCTTGCAAACTTTGTATTGTAAGAGCTGATGTTAAGATGTTTTTAGCTGCATTTCAGCAATGTGGATGGTATCTTTTATTTTTTGGTTTATTGTTTGTAGATTTCCTGCTGTGGTTTTTAATAGCCTTTTTGGCTTTCTTATTTTCAGTTTGGACTTTGTGTGAAGATTTTTGGTGAATTTTTGCTCTACTGATATGGTAAAAAAATGTGTTTATGTTTTGTTTTGGAATTTTTGTACTTGATTGGTTTCTGTTGGTTCACTAATTTTTAAGTTTTTTTTAGTTGGTTTTAGATAGTTTTAAGCTGAAGTTTAGCAATGTGAATGATTTTTGGCATTGTTTTTTTACATGTTGGATTTTGTGTGAAGGTTTTTGTTCTTATCTTTTTTTCCCCATTTTATATTTATAGAATTGGTAGCTGACTTCTTTTGTTTGTTATTAAGTTAATTTTATATGATATTTGGACCTTGGCTTTGTTGAGATTTTTTCTTTTTACAACTTGTTTTGGTTCATGAATTTTGTTGTTTGGTCTGATTCTTCCAATGCTAGATTCATTCTCTATTGAACAACGAGATTCTCGTTGGCTTTTCAATGAATTTTAATGTCTGTAGTGCATATTATTTATATGAAAGTCTTTTGATATTTACATTCACTTCGTCTACTTTCTTCTTGTCATGCCCTATTATAATCTATATTTTTCACTTATTTGTATGATTATATTCATTTTCAGCCATAGATGTACATCCTAATTATCTTCTGAAGATGATCCATATTTTATAATCTAGTCTGTTCACTTTGTATGTTTAGCCTATTGCCTTCACTATAAGTATGCTTATTTTCAAACCTGCAGCAAAGAAAAATAAAAAAGATGCCTTGGCCTTATACGATATTAACTTCCTTCTGTCATCGTGTCTGTACTTTTTCTGATTAGGTGATGTTGGTGTTGAAATCTCCATTGAATTTTCAAATCCTTTTGACTATTAATACACTGGTCAATACAAAAAATTTGAAATTTATATCTTATCAATCAATGAGCATCAATCTAAGACCAGTAAAAGGCTTCTTATTTCACAGAATGAATTTTTTTGGGTTACTCTATATCTGCGAGCAATTGAGTGATTTCTGATGACCAGGTGAACATATAAGTTTTGGCTGGTGTACAGTTCAAATGGCAAACTCTCAAGTATGTTTGCTGGGTCTACTCATCTTGATATGCTCAACATCAATAGGGACTGCAAAGCATATGAAGTATAAAGATCCTACATTGCCTGTGGAAATTCGAGTAAATGATTTGTTGAAACGTATGACTCTTGCTGAAAAGATCGGTCAGATGACACAGATTGAACGAAAAGATGCATCAGCAGATGTGATGAAAAACTACTTTATAGGTTAATATATGCAATTACTATTTCCTTTCAAGCATTGCAATTAGAAGTTTTTAAAAGTATGTGTGAACAACATTGACTTTTCTGATGCTTTTCAGGTAGCTTGTTAAGTGGAGGGGGCAGTGTTCCTAAGCCTCAGGCCTCTGCCAAAGATTGGGTGAATATGATCAATGATTTCCAGAAGGGCTGCCTTGCAACACGCTTGGGAATTCCAATGATTTATGGCATTGATGCAGTTCATGGCCATAATAATGTCTATGGTGCGACCATATTCCCTCATAATATTGGTCTTGGAGCTACAAGGTAAATCTAAATTGATCTACTAGTTGAAAATCTCAGTAACTTATCATTGATATTATTTCTGAATTACATGTGAAACCACATAAAAACTCTCATTATTGGTATTTCTAATTGCTATTTGGTTATTAATAGTTAATTCAGAAGGTGTATAACATTAACAGAATTACTTCAAACTTCTTTACATGGCAGGGATCCTGATCTTGTGAAGAGGATTGGCGCTGCAACTGCACTTGAAGTCCGGGCAACTGGCATTCCATATACTTTTGCCCCATGTATTGCGGTAAATGAGGCTCACTTTATTCTTCAATAAAAAAGTTCCTATCAGTTGTTTTCCATAATAAACTCTTTGGAGCTATTTCAGGTTTGTAGAGATCCTAGATGGGGACGTTGTTATGAAAGTTACAGTGAAGATCAGAAGATTGTTCAGGCAATGACAGAGATCATCCCTGGTTTGCAAGGAGATGTTCCTGCAAACTACCAAAAATCCTATCCTTATGTTGCTGGAAAGTAAGTTTTCTTATCTGCATTCAGTTACTTTGATATTCATTGTTGTCTGAAAAAATGAACGACACAATTTGATATGTTCAATAGGAACAATGTTGCTGCGTGCGCAAAGCATTTTGTCGGTGATGGAGGAACACACAATGGAATCAATGAGAACAATACAATAATCGACTACCATGGACTGTTGGCCATTCATATGCCTGCTTACTATGATTCTGTCTACAAGGGTGTATCAACTGTCATGGTTTCTTACTCCAGTTGGAATGGTGTTAAAATGCATGCTGACCGGAAACTAGTCACTGGCTTTCTGAAGAACAAGCTTCAGTTCAAGGTTGGTAACCACCAAACTTCTTATTGATCAGTTTCTAATCATTCATCGCTAACTGATATAATAATGTTTTCAACCTTCAGGGCTTTGTGATCTCTGATTGGCAAGGTATTGATAGAATTACTAGTCCTCCTGGTGCAAATTACACTTACTCTGTCCAAGCAGGAGTTAGTGCCGGTATTGACATGGTCAGTAGTAGTCTGAAATTATCTGAAATCTGCATTTTGCATTAAAATGTTTGTAGCATAACATTTCTTTATTTCCATGATTTGCATTGTCAGATTATGGTTCCAGATAACTATGTTGAATTTATAAATGATTTGACCTTACTCGTCAATAAGAAAGTGATCCCTATGAGCAGAATTAACGATGCAGTAAGAAGGATTCTTCGGGTAAAATTCATTATGGGTCTGTTTGAGAAACCTTTGGCTGATCTAAGCTTAGCTGATCAACTTGGTAAGAAGGTCAGTAACTCACAATATAGTTCGTCCTTCTACAATATTTGAATTTTGCTACATAAGTTCATTATTTCCCTTCACAAGTTCACTTCACCATCTTGTCATTGATGATTTGATCAGGAGCACAGGGAATTAGCACAAGAAGCCGTTAGAAAATCGCTTGTGTTGTTGAAAAATGGAAAATCCAAGAACAACCCCTTGCTACCTCTGTCTAAGAAAGTACCAAAGATCCTTGTTGCAGGAATCCATGCTAATAACTTGGGGTATCAGTGTGGTGGATGGACAATTGAATGGCAAGGAGCTAGTGGCAATATCACAATTGGTATGTTTCTGTGAAGTATTACTCACTTTTACTTGTATCATGCTTGTTTTTTCTGTTCGTTCAACATCAAATTAGCAAACAATATTGTTTCCATGATCATGATTTCATCTAGAATAGAATTTATTTAGTACATCAAACTGTTTTGGCAGTCCTGCATTTGACACATTTGAGTAAGTAATAAGATCATGTGTCATATGTCTCTGCACATCAAAACTATTCACGCTTGGATGAAATAGTTCACTATCAAAGTATCAATCATACTTCAACATCATCTATCTTGTAGGCACTACCATCCTTGATGCCATCAAAGCCACTGTCAACCCCACAACCAATGTAGTATACTCTGAAAATCCCGACGCAAACTTCATCAAAGGAAACAATGTCTCTTACGCCATTGTTGTTGTTGGTGAACCCCCGTACGCTGAAACTAATGGAGATAGTTCGAAGCTTACAATTAGTGATCCCGGTGCAAGCACAATACAAACTGTTTGTGGTGCTGTCAAGTGTGTTGTAGTCATTGTTTCTGGCAGGCCTGTTGTGATTCAGCCCTACATTGCATCCATAGATGCCCTTGTTGCTGCATGGTTGCCTGGTACAGAAGGCCAAGGTGTTGCTGATCTACTGTTTGGTGACTATGGATTCACTGGTAAGCTCCCGCGCACCTGGTTCAAGTCTGTTGATCAGCTCCCTATGAACATTGGTGATAAACATTATGATCCATTGTTCCCCTTAGGATTTGGCTTGACAACAAAACCTGCAAGCAAAAGTTAGTGCTGATAGAAAATGACTGCAGAGTTGTTCTTGGTTTTTCTTCTTTCTTATGTCTTTCATGCTGGACTCTTAAATGTGTTGAATGGTGATAAATTTGTTTATTTATTTATTTTTGTTTTCTGATTTGATTTTTTATGAAGAAGTATTAAAGTGATGTTTTTTTTTTTTGTTAAGAAGAACTTCCCAAATTGGGAAGCTAATTTATTGAACAAGAAGAGGCAAATACATCTAAGGAAAACAGACACAACAAGAACAAGCAGAAAGCAAAGAAGAACTTAGAATGAAAAACCATGTTTAATGAAAGCTTTCATAATCCAAAATGGGAGATCCCTGCCCACCAGAAATAGGTTTAGATGCTGGAAACTGAAACCAAGAGTGGCAAGACAAATTGCAGGAGTCAACCAAGAATGAGGGATCACATGAATGTTAGGGAGATAGGCCATATCCAGGAGAAACCGCAGGTTACTGATCTGGGATTGATATCTCCAAGCAATAATCGGATTCGGGTTCCAAATTGTATTCTTTGTGCCAATGTTGCTGCAGAAAATATGCTTGATACGAATGTGAAATTCAATTGCAGTTTGCAGGGCGACTTCAAGTGCGAGTAAGTCATCCGAAGAATTGTTCAACATTTTCTGGGAAACACACCCTGCAAGAGAAACAACATAGTTAGCATTTGAGATGAAAAAACCAATCGAACTTACCTGCGAAGTCGGGTTGGCAAAGGCGTGAAGGAAGAGGAAGTAACCATCGGCGCTGGAAAAGTTATATAAGATAAGCTTTAAACCACAGAGATCAGGATGGCAATTAGAAAATTCACGAACGTGCGAGATTGCTTGGCTAGCAATACTAATCCTGTTTGGACGAATATTTTTAAAAATTGCATTACAACGACCGATCCAAATATACCAAGCGCAGGCAGCAATAAGCGCCAGAATGTGATGAGAGAACCTGTATTCAGTGATCCAATTCCCAGAAGAGAACCTCCCAGGGAGGGGGATGGAGAGGTTCTCTTTGCTAATAATTAAGCTCCAAATCCTTTGAGATTCAATACATTGGAAAAACAAATGATCAATAGTTTCCGGGTGAATCCCACAAAAAATGCATGGATTATCAGGACCAAGATTAATATAATGAAGGAAAGCAGAGGTAGGTAATCTGCCATGCATACACATCCAGATAAAGTGTCTCAATTTAGGAGCAATAGGGATGCGCCAAAGAAGTTGCCACCCGAACCAGTTTTCAGATACCTCAGAATGAGTATTTAAGTGATGATAAACAGTGGCAGAGATTTTAGTCAGTCTACATTTGGGATCCCAGACCCAATGAGAATCAGAAGAGGAATCAATTCTAGGCAAGATAGTATCAGTACACTCAAAGCTATTGCCAAAAAGGAAATGTAAATAATTGACATCCCAATGACCATCCGAAATGAGCTCAGTAATATTGACATGTTCAAAATCAGAGTTCATATTAAGAACAGTAGGTTTCAGAGCTACAGGGGTATCAAAAATCCAAGGGTCCCAAAGTAAAGATGTAGAGATTGGGTTAATCGATTGAATCTTACAAAATTTGTGAAGGTAAGCAGCAGACTTGCAAAGCCCTCTAAAAAACCATGAACATTTAGAGGGAGGGCGATCATGCCAAAAGTTTAACCTACCATATTTCTCATTAAGAATATCAACCCACAATGCATTATCATTATTCAAATATTGAAAAAAGTGTTTGGCAATGAGGGAATGCTTGGCGATAAACAAATTTCTAACGCCTAAACCCCCCTCAGATTTACTCGTAGTAATAGTACTCCAACTCACATAATGGATGCCCTTTCCATTGCCGCTTTTACTCCAAAAGAATTTTCTGACGATTTTAGAAATCTCGGAGATAATGAAATCAGGGATGGGGTAGACTGACATAGTGTAAATAGGAACCGAGAGAAGGATAGAATTAATCAGAATACACTTAGCAGCAGGCGAAAGATGGAAGTTAGCTAATCTACAGGCAGAATTCCTGATCTTTTCCACCATAGGCAGAAAGATTTGAGAAGCAAGTTTCCTAGGGGAAATATGAATACCCAGATATTTGAAGGGGAAAAAAGCTTGTTTGAAGTTCAAAATATTGCAAATACTCTTGATCAAATGCTTATTAAGCCAAGAAGGAAAATAAATATGAGATTTGCAAATATTAGGCTTCTGGCCAGTAATGATAGAATAATGAGAAAGACACAATCTAATATTACGAGCAGTCAACCGGGAAGCCTGAGTGATTAAGATTAAATCATCAGCATACATTAAATGATTAAAATTATTATTAAGGTTAGACTTGAAACCAGGGATCAGATTATTTTGGAGGCTGTAATTAAGCATAGTGGTGAGAGTTTGAGAAACCAAAATAAAGAGGTAGGAAGACAGGGGGTCGCCCTGTCGGACACCACGAGAGGAGGAAAACCAGGTCGTGGGTTTACCATTAATTAACAAAGCAAAGGAACTAGACTGAAGACAAGTCGAAATCCACGAAATCCAAATCGTAGGAAAATTCATTTTGGAAAGAACGGCAAGAATTGCACTCCAGCTTAAAGTGTCATAAGCTTTTTCGACATCAAGTTTTATAATCATCCTAGGGGGGCTACAGGTGTCATTCTCAATGGAGTGAGCAACTTCTTGAACAGTAATAATATTATCAAAGGAACTACGGTTTGCAACAAAACCAACTTGCTCCTTACCAATAAGAGAGGGAATAACTTTCTTAAGCCGATTGGCAAGAAGCTTAGAAATGATTTTGAAACAAACGTTACAAAGAGATATAGGTCTAAAATCAGCAACATGCTTAGGATTGTCCTTCTTAGGGATTAAAGAGATAAGAGTTTTACCCCAGGACTAGGGAAGCACAAAATTATTGAAGAAAAATTGGATAGCAGAGAACAGACTATCACCAATAATATGCCAATAGTTCCGATAGAATTCAATGTTAAAACCATCAGGACCGGGGGACTTACCTGGAGGGATATCCATAATAGTCGAGAAAACCTCATCTTTGGTAACCTCGCGAATGAGTAACAATCTATCAGAGTCCGAAAGGCTTGGAAGATTTGGAGGTAGATCAGTGGTGGAAATCTGATTACAAGCAGACGGGGCATTCCAAAGGTTCTTGTAAAAATCTAAGAAAACTCGTTCAATATCCTCGGGATTATTCACGGGGATGCCATCAGAACCTTTGATCTGCGAAATAAAATTGTTATGTGATCTCATACGATAAATAGAATGAAAAAACTTAGTGTTATGATCTCCCTCAGCAGTCCAACGAAGGCGAGTCCGTTGAGCCCATTTAATATCATTCTGGCGTTGCAGCAGAAAGCTTTGCATAATGTTCAGACAATTGAGAGTAATAATTAGGGTCTGAATCGTAAAGCTCAATGGAATTGATCTCAGACTCGGCACGCGCTATAGCAAAATCCAAATTATTAAAACCAGAGCGACTCCAAGAAATGAGATTAAGACGAGCACGACAAAGTAAATGACTAAAAGCATGGAGAGGGTTACCATGGGGATAGAAATTCCAAGCATCCAGAACGGCATTATGAGACCCCAAAAAATCAAGCCAGTAATTTTCGAATTTAAGAAATTTTGTTTTCTTAAGAAGAGTAAAATTAACTGTAAGAAAAAGTGGGGAATGATCCGAGAAAGAACGCGAAAGGTGTTTAAGAGAATAGGACTTGCAAATGTTGTTCCACTCTATATTTGCCAAACACCTGTCTAGCCGAGCCCAACGACGGGCAGGACCAAACTGGTTGTTACACCAAGTGTAGGTAGAACCAGAAAATTTTAAATCCAATAAATTATTACTATTAATGAAATCAAGAAAATGTCTAGCTTTGCGATTGTAATAAGAAAAAGAGCCACCCTTGTGCTCCGTCCTGGAAAGAACAGTATTAAAATCACCCAGGAGGAGCCAAGGTGTACCCAAAGAAGAAATTTTCGATAACTCTTGCCAAAGAAAGCACTGGTTACGGCAACGAGAAGAATTATAAATGACAGTCAAAATGAATCTTTTCGCATTAGGAGAAGAAACCACCAGATGAAGAGCACGACCAGAAAAAGCTAGAGGAGAAACCTGGCCGATGGTAGAACTCCAAAGTACAAGGATACCTCCAGAGAAACCATCAGCGAGAATGGCAGCCCACTCCCAATGATGAGGGATCTTCTTACAAAAATGATCGAGTCTAGTGGAATCCGCACGAGTTTCCACAAGACACACGAGCAACGGCTTAAGGGTTTTGATCATTCTGAGAACTCTCGAAGAAGTATCCCGGCCCGAGATACCCCTACAATTCCAACACAACACATTAGCTGAATTCATAAAAACAACTGAAAAGAGAAAGAGGACAAAACAAAGCTCCCTGAAAAAGGCTGAACGAAAGAAAAGGGTTCACAAATTTGGATCCCCGGTTTCCAATCTTCCCTTTTTGGGCGACGTCTTAGAAGGATAAGATCCCTTGCGGATGAGAGCCTCTCTCCGAACTTCGTCTTGATATTGGACCAAAGTCATAGAATCATCGGGGCCGTCATCATCATCTGGCATTTCATCATCGTCCTCGTCTGAAATAACTTCATCTTCATCAGAGTCTTCCTCCATATCTCCAGAGTCCAGTGCAGAAGAAACCCTCTCCACCAGAGAAGAGTGAGAAGGATTATCAGGGGAATAAGGGATAGAGACGTTAGAGACGGAGGAACGAAGAATAGGGGGGGGGGAGAGTTGGATCTGGGGAGGAAGGCCTGTTTCTCAACAACATGATTCCCAGGAGAAGGAAGGGTGTGGTTTACCGGTTCGACTGACAAGATTTCTCGAGAAGGTGAAAAGGGGGTATTTTGAATTAAAGGTTCTGACAGAGGGGCTTCCCTAAGTCTAGAGGGCTGGGAGAAAGCAGAAACAGGGTCTAAGGAATGGGTGAGTGATCTATTTTCGAGACGAACAGGGTTAATCTCGAAGCTATGATCAACGGTAGGGATTGAATTATTCGAGACAGTGGGAGTGCCAAACGAGGCGTCAGACCTTGGAACCAGCTGCGAAGTGTGGGGAACAGGCGAACGTCTACCACCAACGGCACCTTTGCCACCTCGAGCAGTGTGAAAAGTCGCACTACGGGATAGAGAGCCACTGGGTCCCTGATCGGCTGTGTGTCTGGTGTGCACGTGAGCAGCACGCGTGCCGCCACGGCCACGAGAACCGCCACGCCGACGGGAAACCAAAAGCCAGGGTCCGTAGTCCGATTCCGGCGGCTGATTTTCTGGGACCTGAATGGGCTCCTCTACCGGCGATCGATCAACTCGAACGGGCAAAGGAGATCCACCTGCTCCAGACGGCACTGACAAAGCGCAGGCGTTACTACCATGTCCGATGAGGCCACAGTTATAGCAAAACATTGGTAATCGTTCGTACATCACAACAACAAAGACTCGATGATGATCGTCTCCGATCCAGAAGCCACGACAAAGAGGCTTAGAGAGATCAATCTCTATGCATATCCTAGCATATTTGGATCTAACAAGAGAATCAGTGAATTCATCAATTTTGAGTAGTTTACCGAAATTGCTAGCAATTGTCTCCAATGTTTCACCATCCCAGCATTCAATAGGCAAATTATGAAACTGAACCCAAATAGCAGCAGTGCTCAATTTTGCAAAACTCGGCTCGAAGAAAGGCTTCCAGGGAGAAAGCTGGAGAATAATTCCATTAACTGACCACGGGCCATCAAGGAGGAGACGCTTCATCACCTACTCCGTGGAGCAACGTATCAGCAAGAACCCGTTAGGCAAATCAGATATGAAGGTTTCTCCGATCTCGGACCATTTTGCTAGGAGTGAAGATTTTACTTGCTCAAAGGGTGGTGACTTTCCAAACAGCTTTCCATAGAGAGCCGTTTGGAATTTCATACGACCACGGTTAATGGCTTCGGCGTCAAGGCGAACGAAACTAGTAGTTGATTCTTTAAGCTTGTTTAGGAGAAGCTCATTATGTAGCGGAGAGTTATCCACAGTAGGAGTAAGGGAGGAAGCAATTTGGGACCAGGTCTTCTTCAAGGGAGGAGGAGGAGGGGGAGGAGGTTGAGTTTGGCCCCCGCTTGCCATGGCAAGAGGTGATAAACGCCTAAACATACGTATTTTCCATGTATTTGGGTGTATGTATTACGTATTTTTTCTATGAATTGACACCCGTTTTTGGTCTGAATTGGTTTCTTTCGTGTTACAGGTACTAATGTGACCCCTTCGTGCTCGTTGATAGAATTTGAGAAGAAATCGGCGACGAGAACACTGTTTCTGAGCGGGGTACTGTAGCAAACACTGTAGCACGAACCCTTTGGCGAAATGGCTAAGTCTGGAGGTTCATGCGGTCTGGCATGCGGGCACTGCAGAGGCCGCATACGGTACTGTAGCAACTTACACGATTTCGGGTTTTTCTCGGGATTTTCTCTCCCCGCATGCGGGGTCGCATACGGGGCCGCATGACGCTCTGGATGATGTTTTTAAGGGTTTTGGGAAGTCATTTTGGGAGGGAGCTAGACCTTGAGCAAGCTTGACTTCACCACCTTCTTTGGGAGCTTGAGGCCGGCTTTTGGAGGCGATTCTTGAGCAGAGGACAACGGGGAGAGCACGAGACGACGACTCCACACCTTCGATTTGGATTTTAGAGGAAGTTTGACAAGGGAAGCCACTCCTTGGGTGGCGTCCTTGGAAGCGTCATTCGGCCTTGATCCTTTGAGGGAGTGTTCTTATTATGCTTTTGGTTGTTTCCATGTATTTATTTGCATACTTTGTGATCATGAGCAACTAAACCCCAAGGTCACCGGATGTAGGTGAACCTTGGGGGTGAACTTGTGTATTTTGGATGATTTCTTTCTAGTTTATGCATGTGTGGTGGTTTGAGATCCTTGTTTGGTGGTTCTTGAATGCCTTGATATGTATGAGAACTCTATATGTCAATTCCTAGACAATGCTAGGTTGCATGACCATTGCCCTAGTGTTAGGCTCACCAAGCTTGGAAGGGAATACATGTACGAATACGCCGTGACCATCGGGTATTTGTACCCCTCCAATTGTTAGGATTGTCCTTGATTGTGTTTCAACCCTAGCTTGGGGAAATCCATTAAACCCATTGCAATCGTACAAGGATTTGGGCGGAAGAAATTCCGTATTCCAATACTTGTACCGGATTAGGGACCAAACACCGTGACCATCGGGTTGGTCTAATTTAGGGTTTCCCGGTCCAAACCACCCACGTGCATGCTAGTTAGGGTATCCTTAGCACTTTAGTAGCCCCCGAGGGAATCCTCATCCGTGACCATTCCCTCGCCCTGATTTCCCTCAGTATTTGTATTTATTATTTGTATGCTTTTCATACATCCGTAGATTATTTGTAGTTATCTCCTTTGAGTGATTGCTAGGTTAAACAACATTGTGATAAGGAAGTAAGAATAGCTCCTCGGGCCCTTGGGAATACGACCCCCTCGTGCTCGCGCGAGGGGTATTACTTGGCGACCCCGTGCACTTGCGGGTGAGCGATTCAAACGCATTCTCACCAAGAGGGGAGAGGGAACAAAAGACAGGGAAGCTCAGAGGAGAGTTGGTTCAATCTGAAGCAACTTTACTCTTTGTTTTTCACTTAAAATCTGGAACCTAGTGATGTTTGAGATGTCTCTAAAAGCATTACCATCAAGATTTATGGTATAAGTTTACTTCCTAGTGTTCACTGGGCGGCTTGACGATGAGAACAGGACGCATGGTGAGCCACATGGTCACTAACACCACCCAGAAGAGACCTATAAGTCATTCATAAATAAGGAAGCATTATAAAATCATGATAATGTTTTACATGTAGATTTATTCCTTGCATCTCTAAATTACACATATATATACCCCTACAAAAATATTATGCGAAAGTAAAAAAAGAACTCTTATGGTTTCCGAGATTTACAAAATAAGTAGTGAGATTATTTTTACCGATTCTATGATGTGTGTGATTTTTCAAATTTGCAAAAAGAGAAAAAACCATTACCAAGCCATCAACAATGTTAACTCAAATGAGAAAAATAGTTATTTCATTTAAAAACTAGTATATGACACAAACACACAAACACACACACACGCACACACATATATATATATCATCACCAAGTCTGACTTTATGCTGCAGTGTCTCATCTAAATTATGAAAGAGCTCCTTTCTTCCAGTCATGTGACTAGTGGTCCTACTATCCAACAGCCAGATAGAAGTACTCTCCATTCCTTGCCCATTATGAACCATAAATAAATTTCCATACTCACTAGGATTTGATGTATTGGAGAAACTTCCAACTTCATTTGTGTTTCTATCTTGTGCAGACCAACAGTGTGATTGATAGTGCCCATACTTCTTGCATCTATAACACTGAACATTTTGCAAAATTTCTCTGTTAAATTCTGCCCAGGCTGCCTTTGACCTTTACTAAATCTGCCAAATGCCCTTGAACCACCTCTGCTACTTTCACTAATATTCTGCTGCCTTTGCACACTTGTTCTCTGATCACCTCCTCTTGAATTATCACCAGCTTTTCCTCTACCTCTGAATCCTCCAAATCTACCTTTTCCTCTCCAATTAGTTCTACCACCTCTTGAATCTCCATGCATCACAAAGGCTTCATGTCTTTCAGGCCTTTCAGTAAACTGATTAAATCTAGCCTCATGAGCTTGAAGAGAGCCACTCAATTCATCAAGAGTTACTTTAAACATGTCCCTAGCCTCTTCAATTGAAGTCACTGCATGTACAAATCTAGATGATAAGCTCCTCATCACCTTCAAGACCACATTAGCATCTTTTAATTCACTTCACATGCCTCTGATCTGATTTACCATAGCTAACACTCTTGTAATATAATGTTGGATTGTTTCCTCTTTCTTCATCTGCAATAGATCAAACCTTTGCCTCAAAGTTTGCTGTCTAACTGACACCATCCTTGAAATACCCTGGTTCTCATTTTAGATGTGATCCCAGGCCTCTTTTGCTGAATCAAACCTCAAAATTCTGTGTAGAATTGTTTCATCTACTGCCTGTTGTAATAAGAAGAGGGCCTTTGCATCATCTTCAATTTCTTTTTCAGTTGGCTTTTATGTACTAATTCCTTTTTCAATCATCTTCCACAGCCTCTAAGACCTAAAGAAGGTCTTCAAACTGTAACTCCAATGTTCATAACCATTACCTCTAAAGGCAGGTAATAGAGTATGAGATATATTAGGTGTTAGACCTGAAGATGAACTGGAAGCCATTGCTTGCGTGCTTTCAATCTCCTCTTTGCTCATTGATACAACCTAGATCACTCTTATAGAAACTCCAGCCAACACAATAATCCACACATATAACAATCAAAGCTTAGCTGCAAAAATAACTTCAAGCCCTCACAATACCTCACACATAACAAAAAAAAAAAAAAAAATCAAATTACAAACAACTGCCCAAAACACACACCATCTTGCTATGATACCACTGATAATAAATATAGATTCTAGAGATCGAGAGGAACAACTTTTATATTCAAAGCAAAGATCAAAACAAACTCTATTTTGCTGGAAAATTCATACAATTATGGACTGTGTTAAGATAACCAAGAAAACATTGCCTTACACTAAAGAAAATAAAAACACACTTATATCAATGTCAAAGTTCAGTAAGTAACATGAAATGAACCAGCTTAGTCACATTGATACGTGTTGGGCTTATCTTTTCTTCACCGCTTGACCAGATTCATGCCTCGAACTTATTCTAAATCTCTGATCACCAAATCTCAGCCGTTTGTTACAAACACAATCTATGGCTTCTCTATTGCCTCAAGCTTAAACCAAATCTACTTGATCAAACGCATCATCACCGTCCATTTCCTTCCCTCCGATCTTTCAACTGATTCAACTAACATTCAAACACATAAAAAGACCAAGCTACCCTTCACTTCTAACCTAATTACACCAGGATACTCTGAATTTCAAATCACTACTTCTTCACTTCATTTCTTCTAAAATCTTCCATCTTCAATCAATTCTAACATAACTTTAGTTTCTTCATTCTCTACAACATTCACAGCATTATCTTTGTTCCAGCACTGGGACTTATAATGGGCATACTTCTTACAGTTCAAGCATTGAATGTGTGCCTTGTTCTTTTGGTTTTCTGGCTACATGCTTCTCAGTTCTGAGCCACGTCCTCTCCCCTTTCCTCTAAAGCGTCCTCGAGCGCCACCTCAACCTCTTCCTCGACCCAAGCTAGATGAAGCATCCTCATAAGCAGCTCCTAGTTTAACATGAAATGCTTTTTCTTCAACTAGATCAGGACCAAGGTCTAATCTGCCTTCATGTCCCTTAAGAGATCCGTTGAGCTCATCAAGGGTGAGTATTGAGAGATCCTTTGCCTCTATGATTGATGAAACAACATGACAAAACTTGGCTGAGAGACTTCTAATAATCTTCCCAACAATGGCTTGCTCACTGAGCTCTTCACCGAGCCCCTGATTATCATAAGCAATAGTTAAAACTCTGCTTATATAGTTTTGCACCAACTCACCATTCTTCATCCAAAAGTTTTCGTACTCCTGTCGATATGCATGGAGCTTTACGGCTGAGCTTTTGGAGCACCCTTGGTATTCCTAGCTTTTTGATAATATCCCATGCCTTCTTCACTACTCTTGTTCCTGAAATCCTAATCAAGATTTTTTTCATCCAATGCCTATTGGATTAGAACCAACACTTTGGCATTCTTCTAGATATTATCTTCAAGATGCTGAGCATCATCATCTTCTTTAGTAAAGCCTTTGTCAACCACTCCCCAAAGCTTTCTGGAGAGGAGCAAGGTCTCCATCTTCAACCTCTAATAGCTTGTATCATTCACCATTAAAGTAAGGAATGCTAGTGGAGGAACTCCCGGAGCTTCCATTTGAAGGCATCACGCCGTCGTTCACGCCCAAACTTTGTCTCTGATACCACTGATGGACGTGAGGCCCTTCAGGTCGTGAGGTATGAAGTTGTGCAACCGGAAGGAAAAAAAGAGACGTCCAACTGAAGCCTAATGTTCTTATTCAAAAGCATCCAAATATATAAAGAGAAACAAGTAAAGCATGCCAACCTATAACCCATGCGACATGTAGTCAAAAGTACACACATAAAACAAGTAATCTAAAACTCTAAATAGTGGTAATTAAAGTAGACAAGACCAAATACTATAGACATATAAAACCATGCAACCAGGCTGGAGACTAACCTTAGCCTCAATCATCTTCATTCAATATACACCATATCTCTACTTCTGAACAACTTTCTACATATTCTACATTATGTGTGGAAGTTCAAATCAATGATTTGTTGAAATAAATGAATCTTGCTGAAAAGATTGGCAGATGGCACAGATTGAACAAAAAGTTGCATCAGCAGATATGATGAAAAACTATTTTATAGGTTAATACATGCAATTCTTATTTCCTTTCAAGAATTGCAATTAGATGTTTTTAGAGGAATGGGTGAACAACATTGACTTTTTTATGCTTTTCAGGTAGCGTGTTACATGGAGGGGCTGGGTAGTGTCCCTAAGCCTAAGGCCTCTGTGGAGGATTGTGTGAATATGTTCAATGCTGTCCAAAAGGGCTGTCTCTCAACATGCTTGGCAATTCCAATGATCTACGATATTGATGCAATTCATGGCCATCATAATGTCTATGGTGCAATTGTATTCCCTCATAATATTGGTCTTGGAGCTGCAAGGTACATCTAAATTAATCTATGTTGCAATGTTTATGACAACGGATGGAATATTTAAAATGATAACAGAGAAGAAAGATGTAAATCATGAAAAAGAGCTCTTTTTACATTCATCTCTCTCAAATATATAGATAGGGTACAATATGAAATGAGCTTTGAACATCTCAACAAACACAAACACTAGCTACAGGTTAGCATACAATTAGCATACAAAAACAAAAGCTAACAAACGCTATACATCTAATACAAACAAATGCTTTACATCTATAATTTATATTCTAATAACCTACTACAGTTAAAAATCACAACAACTTCTTATTATTGATATTATTTCTTAATTGCATGCCAAACTAACCAAAAACATACATTATTATATTATCAAATTGCTTTTCAATTATTATCATTTACTTTATCTAGGGTATGTAACATTAACGTCTTCACATGGCAAGGATCTTGATCTTGTGAAGAGGATTGGCGTTGCAACTGCATTGGAACTGATGGGAACTGTCATTCCTTACACTTTTACTCCATGTATCGCGGTAAATGAGTAAATGAGTCTTACTTTATTCTTTCAATAAAAGAGTCCGTGCAAGTTGTTTTCGATGATAAACTGTTATGAGCTGATTTAGGTTTGTATAGATTCTAGGTGGGGACGTTGTTAAAAAAGCTACAACGAAGACCATAACATTGTTCAAGCAATGACAGAGATCATCCCTCATTTGCAAGGAGATGTTCCTATAAACTATCAAACGTCTTATCCTTATGTTGTTGGAAAGTAATTAGTTTTCTTATCCACATTCATTTATTTATTAGATATTTATTTTTATCTGAACAAATGAATAACATTTGATATGTTGAGTAGGAACAATGTTGTTGCATGCGCAAAGCATTTTGTGGGTGATGGAGGAACACAAAATGGAAGGGATGAGTACAATACCATTATTGATTACCATGACTACTTATTATGATGTTGTCTTCAAGGGTGTATCAACTATCATGGTTTCTTATTCCAGTTGGAATGGTGTTAAAATGCATGCTAATCATGACCTATTCATTGGCTTTCTCAAGAACAAGCTTCATTTCAAGGTTAATAACCCTTAAATTTTTTTTTGATCAGTTTTCTAATCACTCATCATTAATTGATTGATGTCATAATGTCTTTAGTATCTTTTAGGGATTTGCGATCTCTAAATGGCAAGGTATTGATAAAATTACTAGCCCTCCCGGTGCAAATTACACTTATTCTGTCCAATCAGGAAGTAGTGCAGGCATTGTATAGCAGTCATAAATCATCTGATGCATTTTGCATCAAAATGTTTGGTAGCATAACATTTCTTTATTTTGCGATTTGCATTGCCAAATTATGGTTCTAGAAAATTATGTCGAATTTGCAAATGATTTGACCTTACACATTAATAAGAAAGTGATCCCTATGGGTAGAATTAATAATGCAATAAGAAGGATTCTTTGGGTAAAATTCATTATGCAATTGTATGAGAAACCATTGGCTGATTTAAGCTTAGCTGATCAACTTGGTAAGAAGGTCAGTTGTTCTCACTCACAATATTGTTTGTTGTTGTCAAAACTTTGAATTTTGGTACATAAATTCTCTTCATCAATCCAATAATATTGACGAATTAATTAGGACCACTGGGAACTAGCACGAGAAGCAGTTAGAAAATCACTCGTTTTGTTGAAAAATGGAAAGTCAAAGAGCAAGCCCTTGCTACCTCTCTCTAAGAAAGTACCAAAGATCCTAGTTGCAAGAAGCCATGCAAATAACTTGGGCTATCAGTGTGGTGGATGGGCAATTGAGTGGCAAGGAGCTAGCGGCAATATCACGGTTGGTATGTTTCCAAGAAGTATCACTCAATTTTACTGGTATCATTCTTGTTTGTTCGTTTGGTTCAATACCAAATTATCAAACAATATTGCTTCCATAATCATCATTTCATCTAGAATAGAATTTCTTCGGTGCATCAACCTATTTTGGTAGTCTGGTAAATCACACACTTGAACTAATTAATAATAAGATCATGTGTTCATTTGTGCTATAATATCTATGTACATCAAACTATTTTGTTAGCTAGATTCATGCTTACATTAGGTGATATATTGGTTTACTGTCAAAGTATCAATCACACTTTATCATGCATCTTGCAAGCACTACAATCCTTGATGCCATCAAAGCCACTGTCAACCCCACAACCAATGTAGCATACTCTGAAAATCCCAATGCAAACTTCATCAAAGGAAACAATTTCTCTTACGCTATTGTTGTTGTCTGATATTCACTACATAGATTCTAGAGACCAAGAGGAACAACTTTTGTATTCATGAAAAAGCTCAAAAACCACTCAATATTACAGGAAAATTCATTCAAGAGTGTGTGAGATCAAAGGAAAACAGAAAAACCATATAAAAACCTGAATACAAGAACTCTTTTAAGTTTACAAATAGTTTGATGACCAAAAAGAAACTAACCAAGTGAGTCAGCTAGCTGCGTGTCTCACTCTGGTTAGCCCAACTGCTTTACTTTTCTACCTCGAACTAATGCCAACCACTTTAGATGATTAAATCCTGGCCATCCATCATAACACTAATTCTGAGACTGCCTAGAACCTAAACACATCTCACTAATGGATGAGACCTCAGCCGCTCATCCTTCCCCTCTAAAACTTCTACAGCATTAACAAACATTCAAACACTGGAAAAGACTTGAATTCCCTCTGATCTCAAACTAATCCCACCAGGATAGTTTCTGAAACTAAACAGAACACTCTTCAGAACTTTCAAAACACTCAGCTTCAATCATTCTCAACAAAATTCCCCCTTGATTGAAACTGACACGTTCCCATTTCTCCTCTGAACTGATTGTGCTTCTGAATACTCAAACATCTTGTGAAAATATCAGCAACATGCACATCAGTAATGCAATAATTTAATTGGATCTTCTTCTTTGCCACAAGCTTTCTAATGTGATGAAATTTGACATCCATGTGATTGGTTCTGCCATGGAAGGCCGGATTCTTGGCAATAGCAATGCAGAACTTATTATCACACCAAATCTGGGTTGTTGCTTCACAATTAAGACCACAATGAACCAAAATTTTCTCCATCCACATGCTTTGATAACATATTCAGCTTCAATAGAAAATAGAGCAAGTATCTCCTGGTTCTTTGAGGCCCAACATATTGCTCTAGATCCCAAATTAAACACAAACCCAGAAGTGTTCTTTCTATCTTGAACATCACCACTCCAATCACTATCACAATACCCTTCTAGAACACATGTAATATTGCTATTATATTGAATCCAAAAATCATAAGTTCCATCAACATACCTCAATATATGCTTAGCAGCTCCAAAGTGATATCTTGTAGGATGAGCCATATGTCTGGACAATAAGTTTACAGCATATACCAAATCAGGCCTAGTATGAGTCAAATACAAAAACTTACCCACCAAGCTTCTATAAATGGTTGCATTAGTTGTTTCAGCATCTTCATTTAATTGCAACTTTGTACTTTGACTCATTGGAATAGCTGCTGCTTTGCAACCTTGCATATTAAATTTCTTCAACAAGTCCTTTGCATATCTTTTTAGGGATATATGCACACCATAACTAGTCTGATTTATTTCTAGCCCCAAAAAATATTTCATCAGCCCAGGTCTGTCATCTCAAACTCTCTCTTCATAGCTTCTTTGAATTCATCAGCAACCATCACTGATGAGCCCAAACATATTAGATCATCCACATATACACACACCAACAACACTTGCTGATTTCTCAATTTCGCATATAAAGTATGTTCAGTCACACTTCTACAAAAACCTTGAAAATTAAACCTACTATCCAGTCTAGCATACCAAGCCCTAGGAGCTTGTTTTAATCCATATAAGGCCTTGATCAGCTGTACATTTGATCTTCCTTCCCTTGAATTTCAAACCCTCTGGGCTAAGAAACACGTACTTCTTCTTCAAGAATTCCATTCAAGATTGTAGATTTTACATCCAATTGATGAATGTGCCAATTATTTTGAGCTCCAAGAGCTAACAACATTCTGATTGTGTCCATTCTGGCCACAGGAGCAAACACCTCTTCATAATCAATTCCAAATTCTTGAACATAGCCTTTAGCAACAAGCATGGCCTTATACCTCTCAACTTCACCATTTGGTTGCAATTTGGTTTTATACACCCATTTGACTCCTATTTCCTTTTTCCATGTTGGCAATTCACAAAGTCTCCAAATTCCATTTTTCTGAATTGAATCAACTTCTTCTATCATAGCTTGCCTCTAATGTTTTAACTTTTCAGCTTCTTCAAAACTGCTAGGATCCGAAACATTGAGAGCATAAGAGCAACTTATATAATTCTTTTAAAGTTCTCACCTTTGGTGTTGGAGATTCATCAACACTAGAATCACTTGCTTGCTCAGTTTGTTTATGAGATAACTCACTGTTACTGCTGCTAGCTGCTGCTGCATCTGAATTACTGTCTTCACTTGTTTAAAAATTCTTTGCAGTTACCATTCTCCTCTCTTGTAAAGTGATAATACCAGATGAGTCTTCTTTTTCCTCAGACTACTGCCAAAAATCAGTTTTTATGAATTTCACAACTCTACTCACCAATAACTTCCTAGAATCAGCCACAAAATGTTATATGCCTTAACATCACTGTAGTAACCAACAAATACTCCCTTTATTGCTCTATTATCCAATTTCTGCATATTTTGAATTGGAATAAGATCAAAAACCACACATCTAAAGACCCTCAAATGCTGAACATTTGGTTTCACCCAAAATCATGCTTCATATGGAGTTTTTCCTTGAACTGCATAGGTTGGTGAAATTTTAGAAACATATGCTGCAATAGAGATTACATCTGCCCAGAATTTTTTTTGACAAATTACCAGCCTTCAACATGCTTCTTGCCTTCTCCACCAAGGTTCTATTCTTCTTTTCAGCAACCCTATTCTGCTGGGGAGTATAGGGAGCTATTAATTCATGCTTAATACCCTTTTGCTCACAGAAATGCTGAAATTCTTTTGATATGAATTCACCCCTCTGTCTGTTCTAATAATTTGCAATTTAAGTCCTGATTGCCTTTCAACAAAAGACATAAATTTTTGAAAATAGCTAAAGACCTCATGCTTAAACTTCACTACTAGCACCCAACATATTCTTGAGAAATCATCAACAAATAATGAAAAATATTTACCTCCTTCAATTGACTCAGTTTGCATTGGGCCACATACATCAGCATGAATCAACTGAAGCTTGTGCTTGGCTCTCCAGGACTTACCAGAATTAAATGGAAACCTTGCCAATTTCCCATATACACACTCTTCACAGTAATTCATCCTCTTGATCTCAGGCAAACCAACCACCATATTCTATTATGCTAACACCTGCAACCTTTAGAAGTTCAAATGCCCATATCTTCTGTGCCATAACACCTACACTTCTTTACCTTTCACTGCTACATTCACTTGAAAATCATTAGAAAATTCAACTGGATAAAGATTGCTGCCACTTCTCTGAATATGCAATAAAACCCTTCCAGAATCTGCTGCTTGAACTATACATCCATTCTTTCCAAACAACACCTCATAACCACTTCCAACTAACTGGCCAACATTGAGAAGGTTATGTTCCAAAGAAGGGACAAATTATACTCCATGAATTATATTAAATCCACCTCCACATACCTGAATTGCAATAGACCCTTTACCAAGTACATCGACCTCTTTATCATCTCCCAGTCTAACCTTATGTCTTAATGTTTCATCAAGACTGTGGAACAAATCTCTTCTACCTGTCATATGACAAGAAGTCTCACTGTCCAATAACCAAATAGATGAATCATGCTTCTCCTCACCACTATGCACCATAAATAGACTTCCATAATCACTTGAACTCAAATTTGTAGATGAACTTAAACCCTCATCTGAACCTTTACTTTGAGTGGACTAGCAATGAGATTGATAATGACCATATTTCTTACATTTAAAACATTGTATATTTTCCAAACCTCCTCGAACATTCCTCTGACCAAACTGTCTTTGACTTCTATTGAATCTCCCAAAAGGCCTTGGACCTCCTCTGCCACCTTCACTTGTATATTGTTGTCTTTATTGTTGCATAGCTTGCCTTTGATCACCTCCTCTAGGATTATCCTCACATTTTCCTCTACCTCTGAAATTTCTTCCTCTTCCTCTCATTCTGCCACCTCTTGAATTTCCTTGAATGACAAAGGCTTCATGCCTCTCAGAAAATTGATTGAACCTTGCCTCATGAGCTTGCAAGGACCCACTCAACTCATCTAGAGTTAGCTTGGACAAATCTCTTGCCTCTTGAATCTATGTCACAGCATGCACAAACCTTGATGACAAACTTCTCATTACTTTCAAAACCACATCAGCATCTTTCAATTCACTTCCCATACCTTTGATCTGATTAACCACAGCTAACACTCTAGTAATGTAGTGTTGAACTGTCTTCTCTTCCTTCATCTGCAACAGATCAAACTTTTATCTCAAAGTTTGCTGCTTTACTGAGACCATCCTTGAAGTACCTTGATTCTCATTTTTGATGCGATCCCAAGCTTCTTTTGCTGAATCAAATCCAACAATCCTGTGAAGAATTGTTTCATCCACAGCTTGCTACAGTAAAAAGTTGCCTATACATCATCTTCAATCTCTTTATCTGTTAGCTTCTCCTGACTAATACCTTCATCAACAACCTTCCAAAGTCTCTGAGATGAAAGAAAGTCTTCATCCTGTAACTTCAGTGTTCATAACCATCTCCACTAAAGATAGGTAATAGAGAGTGATATCTCAGGTGTTGGTGCTGAAGATGAACTTGAAGCCATAACTTGAGTACTTTTACTCTCTTCCTTACTCATCCACACCTCCTGAATGACTTTTCACAGTAAACTTCAACTTCACACAAACTCCACACAACCAGGCTTTACTGAACAACCAAAATCCAACCACAAAGAAAAACACAAACAACTTCAACACCTCTCTCACAGCCAACAACAGCAAATCCCAAAATATACCCCAAAAATCTCACCACAAAGCTCTGATACCACTGATAATCACTACATAGATTTTAGAGACCAAGAGGAACAACTTTTGTATTCATGAAAAAGCTCAAAAACCACTCAATATCATAGGAAAATTCATTCAAGAGTGTGTGAGATAAAAGGAAAACAGAAAAACCTTATAAAAACCTGAATACAAGAACTCTTTTAAGTTTACAAATAGTTTGATGACCAAAAAGAAACTAACCAAGTGAGTCAGCTAGCTGCGTGTCTCACTCTGGTTAACCCAACCACTTTACTTTCCTGCCTCGAACTAATGCCAACCGCTTTAGATGATTAAATCCTGGCCATCCATGATAACACTAATCATGAGACTGCCTAGAACTTAAAACACATCTCACTAACGGATGAGATCTCAGCCGCTCATATTTCCCCTCTCAAACTTCAATGGTATTATCAAACATTCAAACATTGGAAAAGACTTGAATGGCCTCTGATCTCAAACTAATCCCACAAGGATAGTTTTTGAAACTAAACAGAACATTCTTCAGAACCTTCAGAACACTCAGCTTCAGTCATTCTCAACAGTCGGTGAACTCCTATACACTAAATTTAAGGGAGATAGTTCCAGCCTTACAATTATCGATAATGGTGTAATCACAATACAAAGTGTTTGTTGTGCTGTTAAGTGTGTTGTAGTTATTTGTTAAAGATGTTTAGAAGCGTCTTGATGAAGACCCAACTTATTATGTGCACGTGAATAAAACTAAGAGATGTGACTTAGTCAAAAGTTGTTTTATTGTTTCCTAGCTTTATGGTCAAATGTGGTTGGTGAGGATAAGAGCAGTAGCATGATTTTGTCTAGCCTTCTATAAAGAGGCATGTGATTCTATGTTTTTAGAGTACTAGTACAAGTGCTTTGTTTGGTTCTAGTCCATTGAATAAAACTCCATTGTTCTTGAAGCTGAGCTTTATCTCTTGCAACTCTTTACTTCAATTCCTTATCTTTACACCAATATTGTGGTATCAGAGACCTCAAACGGACCATGGCAACAAGCAACAATGCTGTGAGTGTATCCCAGCCAACACTACCTATTTTCAAAGATGATGTGTATGAGTTTTGGGCAATTAAAATGTGGACCTTGTTCGGTCCCAGGAGCTATGGGATCTTGTTGACAATGGTTTTGATGATCCAGATGATGAAGCTCGACTCAGGGAAAATAGGAGGAAGGATTCAAAAGCATTGTTCTTCATACGGTAAACTGTTGAGGAAACAGTGTTCTCCAGGATAGCTACAGCAACAACATCAAAGCAAGCATGGCTTTGTTTGAAGACTGAATACCAAGGCTCTTTAAAATTGATTATTGTCAAAATGTAGGTATTACGATAGGAGTTTGAAATGATGCGCATGAAGAGCAATGAAAATGTGCAAAGCTTCATCTCTAGGATGGTTGTACTTATTAATCAAATGAAGGCATATGGTGATCTTGTTGCTAAACATACTGTGGTGGCCAAAGTGTTGAGAAGCTTAACACCACATTTCAATCATGTTGTAGCGGCCATTGAAGAGTCTCGAGATCTCTCCATTGCAGCCATTGAAGAGTTGAGCGGCTCCTTGCAAGCCCATGAGGCTCGTATGAACCAATCAGTGGAAAAGTCTGAAGAACATGCATTTCAAGCCAAAGGAGACTCTACAACCGATCGAGGAGGTGATCGGACAGCTGGCCGTAGTCATGGAAGAGGTGCATACCGACGAAGGCATCGAGGAAGAGGTAGAGGACGGACTAGTGAGCAGCAACCATCCGACAATGATTTCAAAAGTCATAAGTATGATATCCAATGCCATACTTACAGGAAATATGGCTATGTTTGAGCTGATTGTTGGTTCAAAGAAAAAATCATCAATGTACCAGAAGAGAATGTAGCAGAGAATGAGGTTAGCAATTTATTTATGGCTTCCAATGAACCAGATAGTACTACAGGAAGTATATGGTTGGTTGACAGTGGTTGCTCAAACCACATGACTGGGATTAAGAGTCTATTCAAAGAGCTCGATGAAGACCATAAACAGACAGTGACACTGGGAGACAATAAAGAGCTACAAGTTGAAGGCAAAGGGAGTGTTAGCATCAAGACTATGCATGGTTAAGAGAAACTCATTCATGGTGTGCAATATGTGCCAACTTTAGCTCACAATCTCTTGAGTGTGTGCCAGCTTTTGCAGCGTGGATATGAAGTTGTGTTTGACAGTGGAATTTGCCACATTAAAGACAAATCAACTGGAGTTCTGATAAGTACTCGTGTATAAGCTATATGAAGTATACTTTTCTTATATTGAGCATCGTTTTATTCAGATTTTATCGCTTATATGTATGCATTTGTGTTCTTTTGTGCATGTAGGGTTGTGGAGACGAATTGAGGAGAAAAGAAGCAAGAATAGGTCATGAATGCCATTGTTGAGGGAGTTCTTGGATCGGGCAAGGAACAAGGCACAAGTTGTGTTCAAAGACATGTGAGTGTGTGCCAACCTCCAACTGAGTTCAAAGGAATATGTGAATTAGAGGGGCACAAAGGCAGTCACACTCACATGTTCCAGCTTGTGAAACATTATCAAGAGCTTCATCAATATGTTTCAATTGAAGATGCGACGTGATCTACCGCACGATTGTGTGCCCAATTCGGCGGCCTTGATGAAGAAATGAATTCGGGAGCATTTTGGTGCGAGTACTGTAGCAGTTAGTGTAGTAAATTATTGTTCAGAACGTGCTGAAATTTAGGAAAACAGAGAATCCACACGCCCGTGTGGAAATTCCACACACCCGTGTGAAAAATCCACAGGGGTGTGTGAAATCCCGATTTCACCATATAAATACCCCGTTTTGGGTCTTATTTGGGGATCCCCCGTATTATCTCTTGCCTATCTTTTGGGGGGCTTGCAGCTAGGGTTTAGAGAGGTTCTTGGAGGTCTTTAGAGATGATTCTACGGTGTCATCATCGACATCCTTTGGAAGATAGTTATTGGGGAAGCTTTCGTTGACGTCGATTCGGCGAGGTGTGCCTTAGGCTTAACAAGGGATTCTTTGAAGAAGCTAAGGTGGCTCCACAAGACCATCGATACAGACCACAAGGGGGTTTTCTTTATGGTTTTTATGCATATGTTCTAACACTCTTTATTGATTTTGTATTGCTCCATGGAGAGCTAAACCCCTAGTGGGTATTCGGACTTGTAAACCCTAGGATGATATTATTTCTATGACTTTTATTATGTTTTCTTAATTGATTCTTTTAATTGAGTTCCAATCTTGAATGATAGTTGCATTAATTTTCCCTTAGCCGTGACACTAGGGTTGAGAGTCATCTAGGTTATCCTTGGAAGGTATGACAACTTCTATAGGATTAGACTACTCGAGATTGGAGAGGGTCGACAGGGTGAGTCGAGAGGTAGCGAAATGTCCCCTTTCCCCTTCTGTGTGATTTTCCCTACCTCGATGTTCCAAGAGTTCTTTGCGGTCAAAGTACAGTGAAATGCTAGGAGATGAACTCCCCTGGGGTTTAGTTGCGTGAGCAACAGAGTGAAGGGTTGTAGTGAATCCTAGTGCTGGGGCTTAACTGAGACTAGGGTTCTTTCACCTAGACCAAAGGGTTAGAACTATACTTAGGGATATAGTCTATCACTTGGAATCCCTAGAACCCCAAGCAGTTCCACGTAGTGTGAGGCTATAGGAGATGGACTCCCTTGGGGCTTAGTTGAGCGATCAACAGAGTGAAGGGTTGTAGTGAATCCTAGTGCCAGGGCATAGTGTTGGATCTAGTCACGGTTGACCTTAGGTTTGGGACCGTGTGTATTTGGATTTCCACGACTCATTAAACATCAATAAGGGAGTATAATATTAGTCTTGCACCAGAAGCATTAGTCCTAAGAGGAGCATTGTCTGGGTACCCCATCTTTATATCGATTACCTCTCATACCCTTATTGCTCTTCTTGCACTCTTTTACTTTCTCTTACGTTTATACAAATTGATTTCTCTCACCATCGATTTCCTTCATAGCTAAATAGTGATAATGCTTGTTTCTGAACACTATTTCCTGTGGATACGACTATCCACTCACTAGGGTACTTTATTACTTTGACAACCCGTGCATTTGCGGTATACACACACAAGGGGTGTGTCAAGTTCAAATAGCATGCATACCAAGGACGAAGAACAAAATGTTTCCTCTTGAAGTCTCAGAAGTAGGAAACATCAACATAGTTGCAGCAGCACAGAATGAGTCAGAGCTTTGGCACCTCAGATTCGGGCACCTCAATATCAGAGGTTTGAAGTTGTTGTATCAGAAGAACATGGTATCAAGTCTTCTCAACATTGATAAGATTGATATGTGTGAGGGGTGTGTGTATGGTAAACAATCAAGAAGACCTATTCCAACAAACAATGAATGGAGAATTTCCAAACCATTGGAGCTCATCCATGCAGACATCTGTGGCCCAATGCAAACAAGGTCACTTGGGGAAATTCATACTTCTTGTTATTCACTGATGATCACAGATGCATGAGTTGGGTGTACTTCCTCAGTTACAGGTCTCAAGCCTTGGACAATTTCAAGAAATACAAAGCCTTGGTTGAGAAGCAGAGTGGTTTTCATATAAAGCATCTTCGCACTAATAGAGCAGGTGAATTCCTCTCCAATGAATTCTAAATGTATTGTAAAGAGCATGGGATTCAGAGGGAGTTGATGGATCCTTACATGCCTCAACATAATTGTGTTGTTGAGCGGAAGAATCGCACGGTAGTAGAAATGGCTAGAAGTCTTCTTAAGGGCAAAGAGCTACCAAACTTGTTTTGGGGAGAGGTGGTGGCGACCGCCGTTTATTTGCTGAATATGTCACCAACAAAAGCTGTACTTAATCGTACTCCCTATGAGGCCTAGAGAGGTATGCGGCCTTCAGCATCTCATTTAAAAGTTTTTTTATTGCCTTGCATATACTTTGTTAAATTCTCAGCAAAAGTTAGATCAAAAGTCAGACAAATTAATGCATATTCATAGGACATTGTGATGACTCTAAAGCCTATAAATTGTATAATCCAATCACTAACAAAGTGATTGTGAGTAGAAATGTAGTTTTTAATGAGCATGCAGGCTGGAATTGGAGCCAAGAAGTTGTCACACACTCAACCATTCCACTTAAAATCATTGATGTTGCTGATTCTACTCCACATACCTCCACTACTGGTGCAACTCCAAATTACTCACCCGATGGTGGAACTCCGACTTCAATTTCAGTGGATGATGCATAATAGACTATTGCTTCACAGAAGATAGTGTCAATCCCTAATTTAGCACCACCACGCATGATTAGATCATTGCAAGAGATCTATGAGACATGTTCTTTCACTTTCACAGTCTCAGATCCATTGACCTATGTTGAAGCTGCTATGAAGGAAGAATGGTAGGCTGCTATGCTAAAGGAGATAAATGGCATTCAGAAGAATGATACCTGGGATCTTATAAATCTACTAGAAGGGGAGAAACCAGTGGGGTTAAAGTGGATCTTCAAAACAAATTACAATTCTAGTGGTGATATTCAGAAACATAAGGCTCGCTTGGTTGTTAAAAGCTACTCTCAGGTATCGGGAGTTGATTTTGATGAAACTTATTCCCCAATTGCCAGGTTTGAGATGGTTTGTGTATTCCTAGCAGTTACTGCTCATTTTCGTTGGTCCATATTTCAGCTTGAAGTCAAGTCAGTATTCCTTAATGGGGATCTTTAAGAAGAGGTGCTTGTGCTTCAACCTGAAGGCTTCATAGTTCATGGCCACGAAAATAAAGTTTACAAGCTTCGCAAGGCTTTATATGGGATACGACAAGCTCCAAGAGCCTGGTACAGCAAGGTTAACCACCATTTTATTCAGCATAGGTTTAAAAGGAGTGTGAATGAACCTACATTGTATACAAAGAAGCAAGACAGCAACAAATGTTTAGTGCTTTATCTTTACGTGGATGATATAATATACATGGGTTCAAGCAATTCTATTATAGAAGAGTTCAAACATGGGATGATGAGGGTGTTTAAAATGACTGACCTTTGCCTCTTGCATTATTTTTGGGGTCAGGAGGTCATACAAAAGGAGGATGGAATATTTTTGTGTCAAAAGAAATATGCAGAAGACATAGGGCCTGTTTGGATGCATAGTAAATTTTTCTGTAGGAATTTTATTCCATAGGATTCAGAAATGATTCCTATGGAATTTATTATAGGAAAAATTCCTACGGAACAGTGTTTGGATGTGCACAGGAATTTTTCCATAGGAATTTTTAATTTTGAAAATGAAACTAGCCGATAGAATTTAAAAAAAAAAACTAGCCGTTGGAGTTTTTGAAAAACTAGCCGTTAACAATTTCTCTCTATTTAAAGCCAACACTAGTATGCAATTTGTAAACTTATATCTCTTCAGCTTAAATTTTTACATCTCCAAGTCTTTTGTTTCAATATGGATTTGGATCAATGGAGAAAGATTAATGAAGATGATGAGGAGTTCATGTTCACCATTTTACCAAGTTTATTTTCTGTAAGTTCAGAAACTAGGCCTTGTTATACATCAATATTAACAGGTGCTGCATATGTACAAAAAATTCTTGAAGGTCATGAGGCACGTTGTAAGAGTGAATTTCGTATGGAGCCTCGTATATTTGAAGCACTTGGTAATTGTTTAAGGGAAAGATCTTTTCTTTGCAACTCGTAAAGAATTACAATCGAGGAACAACTAATAATGTTTGTATACACTCTTGCGAACAACGCTAGTAATCGTGACGTGTAAGAACGCTTTCAACATTTGGCAGAAACTGTTAGCCTTTATTTTGGTAAAGTGTTTAAAGCTATTACTACTCTTGCTAGTACATATATAGAATTGCCACCAACAACAACATCACCCGTTATCCAGAATAGTAGACTTTTTTTTCCCATATTTCAAGGTTAGAAATCTTTATACTGTATTTTTATTTTGTATTTATTTTTTTTATTTTTATCCTTAACAAATGTTATGGGTTTATTATTTTAGGATTGTATTGCGCTATTGATGGAACACATATTCCAATCACTATTTCTCTGGCCTTGCAAGATCCTTATAGAAATAGAAAACAGACATTGTCTCAGAACGTTATGGTCGCATGCGATTTTAACCTACGTTTTGTATATGCTCGAGCTGGTTGGGAAGGTTCTGCTTCTGATGCTAGAGTACTTCAGCATTCAATAGACCAAGGGTTCCATGTCCCGCCCAATAAATATTACCTAGTGGATGCAGGATATGCAAATACTCCAAATTTTATTGCTCCATACCGGGGTGTGCGTTATCACTTACAGGAGCAAGGACGAGCAGGATGTAGACCAAGCAATTACAAAGAACTATTTAATTTGAGATATGCTTCATTGAGGAATCATATTGAACGGATTATTGTTGTCTTGAAAATGAGATTTCCTATACTTAAAGTTGCAACCTTTCATCCAATAGATTCTCAAACTGATATAGTAGTTGCTACAAGTGTCTTGCATAGTTTCAGACAAATACACAATGGCAAGGATGAAATTGAGAAAATAAGTAATGGAGCTGACGAAGTTAACGTCTCAAATGGAGATGATACATATGAAAATGATGTCACTGTAATGAACTCTGAACGTACTGCAGGTGCTCGCAAAAGAGATGAAATAGCAATGCAAATGTGGAATGATTACTGTAACTATCGTAGAAATGTAATATAAATGATGTGTAAGATTATCAATGTTGCCTTGCTTTCTTGTTAAGTAATAGAATGTTGGCTTGTGTAAGATTATCAATGTTGCCTTATTTTTTTGTTATTAAGTAATAGACTATCTGCAAATAATTCATAAACCTACCCGCAAATAAACAAGTCTATCTAAAATAAATAAATAGATCACATAAACATAACGTCTTATATAAAAGAGTCTAGTAATTGTGACAATAATAAGCATCCTCAAACTTAAATTGCATGTGAGTAAATATAAAAGTCATATAACATAACATTGTTTTTAATTAATCATTTGTCGAAGCCACAACACTTTCCGATCTTCCTTGAGACTCAAGAAGATTTCACGATTATCCTTATCTTTAAATAATGTTGTAGCTTTAACAAAATCATCATCTGAAAATTGATCACACACCATGTTAAATGCCGCTATGCATTCTCCTATGTTGTACTTCTCCTCTGTCTTGTTCATTTCCATAGCATCAATATATCTATCAGTCTCAGCTCGACGCATATCCATATATTTTTCTAAAAATGCCTCTTGAATATGTTTTTGCTTTCGGTCCTTTTTCCTTCTTTGCATATCATCACCTACGCTTTGTCGTCTTGCACTACATGAACTTTGTGGTTGTGAAATATATGGTTGATTGCATGGAAGTACTGCTTGTGCAAAATCACGATCCTCTATCTCTATTTCGGGTGTAGACAATGATTGGATGGGATCATTTGGAGCCGGAATGCTTGGAGATGGAGTGTCCATCGGCACGCTTGAATAGTAATCTACATTATGAGAGCGTCTTTCTTCTGCATATCTCCCTATGTAATAAATGTACAAATGATTAACAAATTTATTAGAAATCTTTAAAGCAAACATTAGTAAAAATCATTTTTTTTACCCTCATAAATCTCCTGCAATGCTGTGAAATATGGAAAGGGTTTTTGATGCCATCTTCTTGCTTCTTTGTTTCTCCGCATAAATTCATGAAAATGATTAAAATAAACTATTGCATAAAGTTTGTAAATTATGTCAGAAAAATACCTCAAGTAGTGGTGCCCAAACTTCTTTAGTGGCTTCCACCATATTTTTTCCATTATCCCATCCAAAGCCACTCAATTCGTTAAACCCCTTCAGAAGCTTGTAAATTTTTTTTAGCTCTTGCTCTAATGCTTTAACTTGTACAACAGTGCATTTTAAATTAGGGAATTTTGTAACCATGTCACGCAATATTCTATTCCATGCTTCTTTAGTCCATCCATTTTGTGAGTGGTATGCGGGAACGTTATAATCACCTAATAATTCCACTAGATGAGCCCTATGATTTTCATTCCATTTGGCCCTTGTGTTGGTCTTCTCTTGAGTTGCCATCTATACAAAGCAATAATTAGGATAAGAACTTGGTGAGCAAAATAAAATAAAATAATCATGGGAAAATAAAACAAAATATAAATAAAAATAAAAATAAAATTAAAATTAAAACCATACATATTTTGCACTATTTTGCATTAGAAGATCGGGTCATGGGAGATTAGGCAACTTAAAACATGCAGAACTACCATTATTCACTGTGTGCCTCAGCATAGAGCTCATTTTTACATGTGCCTCACATGAAGTTGTGCAATCCCAAGCAACATCAGTTAACTATCACTATTCATATGCAGAACGTCCTTAATATAAATGAAGATAGCCTAAGCAAATAATTATTATGAGGCAAAACAAATGTGCTTGCAAATATGTTGTCCATTTGCACTTTCCAAGACTTTTCTCAGTTCTGACATGATCATTTACATTACATGCTTCGAAGGCTGGCATAACCAAGCCCATCATGCCTTGGGTCAAGCTTCCCTTTGTTTATTTCACAAAACCTTACCCAATAACCACATACATCCAACAAGCATATCAACTCTTTGAACATAACATCAACTGGCAACCTTTCTACAGAGCAGGACAATTTCAAGAAAAGATATCATAACAGCCATGCTATGAAGGGCAACACAACATTTTTCCCCCTATCTTGTAATTAATTGTATTCACATATCACAGATAAGGACAAATTTATCGAAATATTAAAATTAAAACGTAAAATATCCCTCATCAATAATAGTCTTTTTTTAGTTGATGACTCATGCATTAAATATCTATTTATAATTCACTTAGTTGATAATCATAACAACAATGAATAATTATATTAATCTCCAACCATAACAAGTATTAACACTTGCCAACCTCTCCATTAATTCTCATCCACGAGTTTCATTAAATTCCATTAAATTAATTAATTTTAATCAAAGTTCGGTAATCCCTTGGCCACCTTTGTGATCCTTTCAAACATTCTCACGTAACTCCATTACATCTCATCACAAAAGCAATTACAATGTCAAATAAGACTCGTATGTGAGTGATTAACCAATATAAAAAAGCAAACATGATATCAAAAGCTCTGCAACTCTAGATTCAGAAACCCACAGTGGCAATAACACAAACAAGAAGCTAAAACTATTATCCAAACAGGGCCTATCTCATTAGCAAACAAGATTAATAGCAAAGCTCCAAAGATCCAAAAACAGCAGCAAAAACAACAAACAAATCAAAGGAACAAAATATTTAGCATCGCAAAGAAACAAAATTAAGGACTGGGTTGAAATGGCTAGAACATAAAACAACCAAAAAATCAAACCACCAAACCATCTGAAAATTAATAAGAAAGCATAGCACACATATAGGAGATAATACAATAATCAATCACACTTCAAACTTCTGCTCATAAAATTGAAGTATGTTCCTTAATCCACAACACCTACTGGAAAATAGGAACAAACATCAACCAAATCATATGGTCATTGCTTCCTCAGGATTTCTATGATAGCATTAAATCCTTTAAGCCATCGTCAAAACCAAGCTTATCAAATCATCACAATTACCAAAATCTGAAATTTTCTGACCTTCCTTTCATGAGTTCCAATCAAATAACAAACCAAAAATATTTCATTAAAGCATTACATCAAACATATGCTGGCCGGTTCAAGACCGAGTTTTTAAGGAAAAGCTAAATGAATCACCACAAGATAACAATAGATGATAGCTTACAGGAAGCAGAAGAATGTCGTGGGTGGTTTCTTGGGCTTCTTAGTGTCGACCTTGGCTGCAAGCCTCCTCCTAGCCTTCCATTTGGGGTGCAGGTTGTGAGAGTGAAGATCTACAACCAAATCCAAGGCATTAGTATCAAACTCATCATCAAAGATTAACTTAACACTTCATTGACTCATCATCTCACCAGCAGTCGCTGAACGACAGCATCCATGCAAACCCTAGTGCGCAGCCAAGACGATGATGCTCGGCAAGGTAGACAACAGGTGATGCTGGCAATGCACCGAGGGTGGGAGTGGATTGGCGCTGAGGTGCTGGGGTCAGAGCCAACGGAGAAGGAGGAGGAGATTCGGTTTGGAGAGGAAGAAGGGAAGACACGGGTGTTGGGAGAGATGCGGCCCGAAAAACAAAGGAAAAAAAAAATCCGGGTCCCCCTCTTTTACAGATTACTATGGAATTGATATGATTCCATGGTAATTTAATATTGTAAAACTGGTGTCCAAACAACTGTTACTATGGTTTCCTATGTAACATTAAATTCCATAGGAATCACCACTATTCCTATGGAATTTAAAGGTATCCAAACAGGGCCTTATTGAAGAAGTTTAATATGCAAGGATGCAAAAAGGTTGCAACTCCTATGAATACTTATGAGAGATTATAGCTTGAGGATGACAAAGATGACACAGGTGCTCATCGATTCGAAGTCTTGTGGGAGGATTACTTTACTTGACACATACGCGTCCTGATATTTCAGTTCCTATTAGCATTGTGTCAAGGTTCATGCAATATGGGGCTGCCAAAAGGATCCTTAAATATGTAACTGGGACTTTGGAATTAGGACTTTGGTATACAAACACTTCTACATTTATATTGCAAGGCTACATGGATAGTGAGTGGGCGAGTTTTATGGATGATAGGAGAGGCACGTCGGGGAGTGTATTTACACTAGGTTCATGAGCTATTTCCTGGAGTTCTAAGAAGTAAGAAATCACTGCATTATCGACTACGGAAGCCGAGTATGTGGCTAATACCTCCTCAGCCTACCAAGCAATTTGGCTTAAAAGATTGTTAGCTGATTTTGATCAAGAGCAAAGAGGAGCAAGTAAAATATATTGTGACAACAAATTGACCATCTCCATTGCAAGAAATCCAACTCATCATGGGAGAATAAAGCATATCAATATTAGGTTCCATTTTATACAGAATTTGATATCTGCTGGTTCGATTGAACTTATACATTGCACTACTGATGATCAAATTGCAAATGTGATGACAAAAGCTCTACCAGCACATAAGCTATTTCATTTCAGGTCTTTACTTGGTGTATGCAGCTTCAAAACAAGGGGGAATGTTGAAGATGTTTAGAAGCTTCTTGATGAAGACCCAGCTTATTATGTGCACATGAATAAAACTAAGTCATGTGACTTAGTAAAAAGTTGTTTTATTGTTTCCTAGCTTTGTGGTCAAATGTGGTTGGTGAGGATAAGAGCAGTAGCATGATTTTCTCTAGCCTTCTATAAAGAGGTACGCGATTCTATGTTTTTAGAGTAGTAGTACAAATGCTTTGTTTAGTTCTAGTCCATTGAATAAAACTCCATTGCTCTCAAAGATGAGTTTTATCTCTTGCAACTCTTCACTTCAATTCTTCATCTTTACACTAACATTATTATCTCTAGCAGGCCTATTGTGATTCAACCCTACATTTCATCCATTGATGCTCTCGTCGCTGCATGGTTTCCTGGTACAGAAGGCCAAGGTGTTGTGGATGTACTGTTTGGTGGCTATGGGTTCACGGCCAAGCAATTTTTTAGCTCTTTGTAATTATGTGGAGCAGATTTTAGGAGAAATCGCATTTCTGCTCTGTATTCGGATTAGCGATAATCTCTCTCCAAGGGAAATTATCTACTTAAGAGATTATCATTAGTTTACAATAAGGTTTCATAGAGTGGATGTTTGTATCAACTCTACACCTATTCAATTACATTTTTCTTGAAAAATTGGGTTTTATATATTTCTGGAACCTTTCGGGTGAAATAAGATTGCATGTCTAGATAACCATTGTCCTATACATCATAAACCTAGAGGGATGCTATGCCCGGACATCACTTTCTTCCTTGATTTCTCTCCTATTATTTCCCGTATTTTCTTATTTTTTACTTGCTCTTGTTCACAAACAAACACTCAATTATGCAGACTATTTTTTTTTTTATCTAGAGTTATTACTAGTACTCACTTTCTTTCCTGTGGACCGATACTCTGCACTTATGCATACTTTATTTCGCGATCGACACATACACTTGCGTCCCTATCAAATATCCTTACGCCCATAAGTAGTCTTTAAGTGGTACAGTATAAATAGATCTGATGAGTATTTATGAGGCATCTTTGGTTCTATTTTGGAGGCGAGGCTAAGTGAGGAAGAAGGTCGAATCTCCAGGGCTTTGGAGACACCTTTAGGAGGAGATTCCACCTCACCATCTTGGAGAAGGAGATCATAGCTGACAAGACTAGCTTGGCGGCATTTGTGGAAGGTCCTTGGCCGTCCTCCGGCGATCAATCTCCGACATGATTGAGAAGGGGGTTTTGATTTTTTTTTTTTTTTTTTTTATCTCTCTTCCTGTCTTGTAATTTGAATGCTTTCCCTCCATTAACGGAGGTCTAATTTTGTACATATTTGGGTATAGTTGAACTTTAGGGTTTTATCCTATTTGACATTGGTTTTGGATTATGTTGAATTACTTATTTCTTAATTACAATCCATAATATTTGAATCTAATTGCGCGTTTGTATTGCTGATTGCTATTTTAACGAAACCCTAGTTATCTTATTTGTTATGTTTTGTGATGAGTAGAAATACCCACCTAACATAAACATACCGCAATTAGAAGGGATTATGAATAAACCTTGCAATGGGGTACTTTGGAGAATTCCTTTCCCTTAATCCTCCCTAGTGGATTAACAAGTTATTTCTACACTCTTTGCAATCATAAGGAATAGATTTTAGGAGAAATTACATTTCTATTCGATATGGGTTAAGGATAATCTCTTCGCAAGAAGGGTTATCTACTTCAAAAATCCTTGTTAATCTACATTGAGATTTCACAAAGTGCAAAGCGATTGTGTGGTGACTGTATCAGTAATGTATCGAATTAGTTACAATTCACCCTTGCAAGAAGGATATAGTATACTTTAGGAAATCTCTCTATTCAAATAGTATTGCATGATTAGATAACCTTTGTCCTAAACTTAACAAAACCGTAGAGAGATGCTATGCTTTCTTCTCTTGAGTTCTCTACTCCTTTTGTTTTGTATTTTTGCTTTTCAATTTGTTCACAAAAATCACTATTTTCTGTTAGGCTAACTTTCGAGATAGAAATTAGTACTAGTACTCTCGATCTTCCCTGTAGACTGATACCTCTCTTTTAAGCACTTTATTACATGATCGGCACTTGTGTCCATATCAATGATCTAATTTGTTTGAGTGATATGGAGTCGGGTGATTAGTGGATCATTGAAGTAGAGGACGCGCTTGTTTACCCCAAGACAAATCATAGTTGGATATGAATGAATGTTTTGTAGATAATCGTGGGCTTGGATCAAATAACAAAAGAAAATGAGGTAAATAACTCACCTCTAAATGCATGAGCATTCATTATTTAAAATATTGAATTCTATTATTTTATATAATGTATAATGTATTTTATATAGGACCAAGAAACTTAAAACTTGATAGGAAAAGAAAAGGAAAAGTTCTTGTAGATGAAGAGGATGCAAAAGATGATGAAAAAGCTAATACAAAGGAAGAAGAGCAAAAAGATGTTATGGTAGAAGATGATGATGAAGATGGAGATGGAGATGATGCTAAAGGGTTACAAATTTGAATGAGTGTTGATATGGAATCATAGATATGAAACTTATAATCTGATAGCTTGAGAACCTGAATTTCAGGCTTTGAGCTTTATTTAGTTTTTAAATATTAACTTGGTTGGAAGATAAGTGTTTTGAACTAAGTTGTCTTAAATTTTATGTTTAATGCGTGACTTAGAATTTTTTTTTTATTTTTTGATATATATATATACGATTTTGAAATGTTGAACCAAATCTTACGATTTGATTCGATTAATGATTCTCGATTTGCAAATTTAGAATTTCAATTCATGATTCAATTCTTGATTTGACTACCTTGATTGTGATATTCAATGTCAATGTATAGATTGCTTGAATATGTAGAAGCAAAATCAAGGTCAAATGTATAAGCTTTTATTGCTTAGAGGGATTGATACATTTTATACGACATGGATTCATCATGGAGAGCCATCTAACTATACATATGGAAGATATGTTGATGGGAACAAAAATGATTTTGATGCCAATAATATGTCTTCTAATAATGGGGAAGAAGATGATGGTATTAATGGCATTTTAGATGATTTTAGTAATTTCATTAATAATTTGGAGAATGTAAGTGACAATAGTGTTTTTGCCAACCACACAGTGACAGATGATGCATTTTGGAGTTGTTAAAAGAAGCTCACTAATGGCTTTACTCTAAATGCTCCCAATTTTCACAATTATCATTTATTATTGAATTGCTCCATTTGAAAGTTTATAATAAATGGAGCAATATGTCATTTAACATGTTACTTGAATTGTTGAAAGTTACATTACCTGAAGGTAATTCACTACCAAGTTGGTATTATGATGTAAAAAATTCATTGTGAGACTTGGGTTTAGGGTATTATCTATTCATGCATTCAAATATGATTGTGCATTATATTTGAAAGGCACTGTAGGTCGGGAAGCTTGCCCTATTTGTGTCACAACAAGATGGCAAATTGATAATGGGAGAGGGAAGAAAATTCCACACAAAATGTTACTACAACAAATTATATTTTTAGTGATAACAAAATTTATCATTAAAAGCAATACTTTTAGTCACAATTACTAATAGTAGCAAATTTTAGAAGTCGTCATCTAACATCAAAAATACCTCCGATGCTAATATAAGAGTGACCATTTTAGACAAATGATCACAATTACTCCATAATTTTGTAACTAATTTCGCGATATTAACAAATTTAGTATTTGTGACAAAGCGGCGTAGTTACAATAACCTTATTTATTTATGTCAATTTTGTTGACACAAATTTTTTAATAGTGACGAATAAAGTTCTCACAATATTTTATTCTATTGTGTTAATTTTGTTGACATAAAAAAAAATAAGAAATAGTGACAAATACGTGCTTGCAATTGTTTATTTTATTGCAACAACTTTGTTGATACAAGAAAAATGCTAAGTAATGATGAATAAACTATCACAATAATCCATTTTATTGTGACAATATTGTTGACAAAACAAAATACACGATAGGGATGAATAAGCAACTATTATAGTCATATTTTTATTAGTGACCAATACTTCATCACTAATGTTGCTTAGAGATATTGTCATGTCTTTATTATTGTTACAAATAAAATTATTAAAAGAATAATAATGTTGTCACTAAATAAAAATTATATGTTACACTAGTTTTGTCACTAATATAATAAATTATTTGAGATGAATATAAAGTTATATCTTAGATACTTTTGTCACAGAAGACAAATTTTACTAGCAAAAATATTGTCACACTAGCAAATAAAAGTATTTAATATTAGATAAAAATAAATAAATAAATATCACATAAATATACAAAATTTTAATTTTGAATATATAAAATTGAAAATTTTAATATCCAAAATACAATTTAATAATTATTAAATTATCCTTTTAAGAAAGAAAAAAAGATTATAAAATTATCCTAAATTTCGAGATAAAGCACTCCCTATGCATTTGATTTTTTTTTTCTTTTCAGCCTCAACTTTTGCTAGAATTTAGCTCTTTTATTGGGACTTAAATATTTTTCCCTCTTCTTGATGCTTATTCTGTATATTAGGAAAAAAAGGAATCTAATGAAATAATTTTTTAAATTAAAATTTTTTAATGTAATTAAGACTTTCTTACCATTATTTTCTCTCAATTGAGAATAGACAAGTTCCATTTTGCATTTGGCTTTTGTTGTTTTCAATAAATAAAAATCATTAAACAAAAAAAAATCATATAATCAAAATCTAAACAACATATTCCTACTATGAACCTAAGATTAAAAAGGCCAAAAAGAAAACACTAACAAACAAGCATCACTGAAAAAATTCAATAAATCTAACTTTGAAAATTAAAAACAAAATAAAGCAAAAGGAAATGAAGCAATTCTTGTGACCATCAATAACATGAATCTCTACATCTAGAGCTAGTTGAGTCACTTTGGTTCTCCAAACCAAATGAAGACAAGCCATTGCCACCATCTCCATAGGGACTCTATAGGGACATAATTACTTGAGGCTTCACCATTTTCATTTATTCTTTTTATATTTTAAGTTCACTGAAGATATATATCTTTTTAAAATTTAATATTTTTAAATTAATATTATCTAGATTTTTTTGTGAGATTCGGAAATATCTATTAAATTTTAATTTTAAATTTTTCTCTAATACTATAAATTCTAGGTATGATCTAAACTAAAAGCTTGTTTTCTATACCTTAAAATATAAATTTTGAGAGTTGGGTAAACAATAGCAACTTGTAAAACAATAAATTTGGAGAATATTCTTTTACATTGATTTTTTATCTCATATTTTTACAAATATTTTTAAAATTTGAAGAGTTTTTTTTTTAAAAAAAGCCTAAAATATGTTAAACATACTTTACTTATTGGTTTTTGAGGGTTTTGATTTGAGCTCTAAATGAGCAGGGCCACTGTGTTAATCTTGTTTTTTGTGACAATATTTAGTAGATATTAAATAGTTAAATTTTTGTGTCAAAAAATATTGTCACAAACAAAATAAATAAATAAAATGATCAGTGGAGTAGAACATTTTTGTCACAATTATAATAGTTTTAGTGACAAAACAAAATCATCACAATTAACTTAAACAATAGTGTTAATTAATTTTTTTTATGACAAAAAACTTCATATTTGTGACAAAATGATAGATAGTTACAGGAAAAATGGTTACTAAATGTCTTAATTATTGTAGTACAAGCATAATCTATTTGGTTTATTAAAATTAGATTGAAGAAACACATGCCTATATTTTTATTGTTTTTTATTTTTGGCATTTTTATGTGAAAAATAGTTGTTTATTTGGTTAATGATTAATGAATGATATTGTTTAAGCAATGCACACACCCTACATTATAAATATTACCCTATTAATTAACACTATTGTTTAAATTAACCTATTAAATATTACCCTATATTATCATCATTACATTGGTGTAGGGCGTGCCCATTGCAAAGAAGAATAGATAATATCTTTATTATCTATTCTTCTTTGCAATGGGCACGCCCTACACCAATGTAATGAAGAATATCATCTATAATATTCTTCTTTGCAATGGACACACCCTACACAATGTATTGATGATAATTTAGTATTTGAGCATAGTTGCTTTTAAATGTTTGAATAGGGTAATATTTTAGCTTAATAGAAAAGAATTTTTAAGTATCTAATAGGTTCTTTTAAAGTATTTATAAATAATAATTTTGTTTGATAAAATTATGTTAAATTTTAATTTTAAAAACATTTTCAATTTTATTTATAATTACTTAAAACATCTAATAAATTTAAAAAAAATCTATTTATAACCTTTCAGATTGGGTAGGTAAAATAGATTTTTTAATATTTTATTAAGAATATAATTTTACAAATATATATATTAATTTATAAAAGACTATATATGTTAATTTATTTTTTTTATGACGACATTCACTGTACACTACGTGTTTGAATTTTTTTTGTATCCAAAATTGTCGACATAAAAGATAAGATGTATAATTGTGATGGATACTAAATTGTAATAGTGACAAAATAATTAGATATCACAATTAGTTCAAACTATAGTGTCAATTAACTTTTTTAACATAAAAAGCCCAATAATATGGTTAAAAAATTTAATTTTTATGATAATATTTAGTAGGCATTTAATGGTTGAATTTTTTGTGACAAAACTGTTGTAACAAAAAATATATGTTGAGTGACGGAGGACATGTTCGTCACAATAAATGGAAAATTATAGTGACAATAATATTTTTTGTCACAGTTACACATCATTCAAATCAATAAGTTTTTGACACCAAATCTTATATGCTTTTAGTGACGAACACTGGACACAAAAAAAAATTGCCACTATTAATATATTAATAGTGCCAATTTAATTGTGGCACATACTAAATTGTCACAATTATCACTATAATGATGACAAAAACATAAGTTATCACAATTAATTTAAATAATAGGGTCTATTAACTTTTTTGACACAAGAAACCTAATATTTGTGGCAAACTAACAGAGTGGCACATAAAAGTTGTCATTAAAAATCTTAACTCTTGTAGTGTGTTATGATATTTTCCTATCATACCAAGATTACAAAGATTATTTATGTCAAAGAAGACTGCATTTGATATGAGATGGCATAATGATACTATCATGCGGCATCCAAAAGATTCATAGGATTCGAAGCACTTAGATGCGGAGTTCCCATACTTGTAGAAGATTGTAGAAACACCCACCTTGGGTTGGCAACAGATGGAATTAATCCATTTAGTAACATGAGCAATACCTAAAGTATGTGGCCAGTAATTTTTACGCCCTATAATCTTCCACCATGGAAGTGAATGAAAGAGCCATTTTTCTGTTGCCTTTCCTTATTCTAGGACTTACTACATGTGGTAAAGACATTGATGTGTACATGCAACCCTTAGTAGATGATCTAAAGAAACTTTGGGAGGTTGGTGTAGAAACATATGATGTCAAATCCGGAAACAAATTCATAATGTGTGTCGCCATCTTGTCGACCATAAATGATTTTCTAGCATATGGAGATCTATCGGTACTAAGAATTAAAAGATATATGGCATGTCCTTTGTGTAATTACCAAACTTGTGGACAAAGGCTACATAGCAAACTTTGCTATATTGGGCATCGTCGACACTTGCCACGTGACCACATTTAGCATATAAGTAAAATGTTTAATGGTAAATTGAATTGTGAAGAATCTCTTATTGTGTCATGGAATGATATTTTGCATCAAGTGGAGGAACTACAAGATACCATACCAAGGAAATGCCTAGGAAATATATATAAAAAAAAAAGGAAATGCAGCTTAAGTGACTTAAATTGGACAAAAAAAAAGTATCTTCTTTGACTTACCTTATTGGAAGCATTTGCTTTTAAGACATAACCTTGATGTGATGCATCTTGAGAAAAACATATGTGAAAAATATCTTGGGTACAATGTTGGCCATTGTAGGAAAAACAAAAGAAAATTTTAATGCTAGACTGAACTTGGAGGACATGAAAATTAGAAAATATTTCCATTTAAAGAAGATAGAGTCTGGCTCTTATTTGTTACCAAAAGCATTTTACACAATGTCGAAGAAGAAGAAATTTCTTTTTTGTGGATTCCTGAAATTAGTAAAATTTCCTAATGGCTATACTTGTAATATTTGTTGGTGTGCAAATGTGCATGATGGGAAAATATTAGGATTGATGAGCCATGATTACCATGTTTTGATATAAAGATTGTTTCCAGTTGGAATTTGAGTACTAGCTTCAGACAATAGTACAGAGGTTGTAGCTGTAGTGGCTAAAATAAGAGCTTTTTATGCAGCTATGTTGTAAGACTTTGAGGTCGGATGAGCTAAATAAAATAGAACAAGATATTGTCTTAATTTTATGTAAATTGAAAATTAGTTTTCTACCATCTTTTTTTGACATAATGGTGCATTTAGCAGTTCAATTGCCTTATGAAGCAAAACTTTGTGGCCTAGTTTAGTTTCGATGGATGTATCCAGCCAAGAGGTAAAATATTTGCAATTACTTTATTAAGTTACTAAATAACCTTTTATCATATTCATAAAATTTTATTCCCACAAATTCTTGGCCACTCTTAAACGATATGTGTGTAATTAAGCTTGGCTAGAGAGGCTAATTGCAGAGGCATACATCGCCAATGATGTTTAACATTTTGTTCAATGTATTTGCATGGAGTATAAACAAGATTTAATAAGGATGAGCGTAACGTGGATTCAAATCAAGAAAATTTGTCTTCTCATAAAGGTTGAGAATGCCTGAAACTATAAAATATGTTGAGTTGGATAAAAAAGAGATTGATATTGCTCATTGGTACATACTAAAGAATTACAAGGAAATTGATTTATTTGCTATAGAGCATAAAGAGGATCTAAGACAAGATAGTGGAGTGAATATCAAAGAAAGGCATAAAGATATTTTTGCGAACTGATTTAGAAGACATGTAAGTACTTGTTGTCATCTTATATGTTGTCACATCATATTAATTTATATTGAATCAAGAAATCTAATTTTTTAATCTTTGTTTAGATGATTCTATTGCAGCATGAAAACTCACAAGCAATAGAGGCATTATATTGTTTAGCATATGGAGCTAACCCATGTTGCAAGAAGTATACAACTTGCATTTTTAATAGAGTGAGATTCCATGCGAATGCTCAAGGTAGTCAAATTCAAAGTCAAAATAGGTAAATTATGGTAGAGATAAATCACAAGGATGATATCATTGATTTTTATGGCATCATATCAGAAATTATTTAGTCGGACTATGTGAGAGGGCAACAAGTTGTACTTCTTAGATGCAAATGGTTTAATCTTAGTGATAAACAAAAGGGTGTCAAGAATCTTGGTATGTTCACAAGCATTAATGTTGGAGGAACCTGGTATGAGAATGATCCTTTCATCCTAGCTTGCCAAAGTCAACAAGTTTTCTATCTAAATGATACCAAATTTGATAAATATTGGCAAGTTGTTAAAAAAATTTTAGCATCATCATAGTTTTGATGTTAAAGAAATGGAAGTTCATTGGATGGATATTGATGAAAATGAGAACTGCAAAACTAAGAAAATAAGGCTCATGGAATTGGAGTACAAGCAACAAATGTTGACGATCAGTTTATATCCTTCTACAGAGATGATGTTAATCATGACACTGTAGATGAAAATGATGTATCCAATTGTCTTTTTAATGATAGAAGCAGTCATGGCAACAATGTGGATGCATTTAATGATGATGATGATACATTCCTTGAATGTTAAAATGATGATGATCATATGATCATGATAATAATAATGGTTGTGATGATTAGTTTGCTGATAAGTGCTTGTTTATAGTAATGCGAAACGTTATTATCTTACAATGAACATATCTTTTATCAGATTTTATCACTAAATAGTGTGCATTTGTGTATTCTTATGCATTATAGGTTTGTGGAGCTAATTTGGAGAAGAAGAACGAAGTTAGATCGTGTTCGCCGTTGTTGGGAGGTTTTTGGACCAAGCAAGGAACAAAGCACGAGATTAGACTTGTGAGTGTGTGCCAACCTCCTTTGGAGCGCGTCATCAGCATCGTCACCGACGTCCGGCGGCCGCACAAGATCACGGCCACATCTTACGCGAGGGGGTTTTCATCAATGCTTTTTATTTATACTTTCTTTTATATTTTGATGAACATGTATAGCTCCATGAGGAGCTAACCCCCTTGTGGGTATTCGGACTAGTAAAACCCTAGGATTCTTATGTTTCTATGACATTGCTATTGTGCTTTTTCATTATTGATAAATAAATCGAGTTTCAATTTTAATTATCTTGTACTATTGTTTTTCCCTTAGCCGTGACACTAAGGTTGAGAGCAATCTAGGTTATCCTTTGGAGGTATGACAACTCTTATAGGGTTAGATTCCTTAAGATTGAAGAGGGTTGAGAGGGAGAGTTATGAGGTAGCGATGTACCCCTTTTCCCTCCGGTGTGATTTCTCCCTACCTCCGTTTCCTTGGTTAATTAGCGGTCAAGATAGAGTGTTATGGCTCCATCTAGACTAGGGTTCTTCCACCTGGACCAAAGGGTTAGAACTACATAAAGGAACATGTTTTATCACTAGGAATCCCTAGAGCTTAAAGCAATCCCACATAGTGTTAGGGTCAGGAAGATAGACTCCCCTGGGGCTTAGTTGACAGGTCAACAAGAGTCAAGGGTCGTAGTGAATCCTAATGCCGGGACATAATGATGGGGTTAGTCACGGTTGACCTTAAGTTTTGGGACCATGAGTTTAAGGATATCCTCGACTCAATTAAACGTCAATAGGAAAGCATAATAGCATAGTCTTGCACTAGAAGCATAAGTCTTAGAGGTAGCTTGTCCGGATACCCTATTTCATCCATTGCTAGTCTTTCTTTCATAACTCCTCCTTGATTTTCTCTTGTCTTCCATCTCTCTGTTTAAATTCCTGTCTTTTAGTATAGTTGATTTCGTAATCTACTCACCAATTCAATTATCACTTCTCGTATATCGCAACTAAATAGTAAATTTTTGTATTTTAAATCCCTATTCCCTGTGGATTCGACTACCCATTCACCAGGGTAATTTATTACTTCGACAACCCGTGCACTTACAGGGTACACACGCAAGGGGTCGTGTCATTTGCCTATTGGTAGAAGCTTTTTATTTGTGTAACAAGTTTTAATGTTGTCATGCATATTTTTATTGGATTTGTTTTTTTATGTTACGTAAAGTTGCATGAATACCTTTTAACTATATTGATACCTTTAATGAATATGTTAGTGATGATAATGACTGCATGTGTATTTACTTTAATTATTTTAATATGTTCACTTCTTATATTTATTGCATAAATATGGCTCCAAGATGTCATTGAAGTATTAAAGTTTCAAGAGTTTCTCAATCAAACAGTTCATAACAAGAAAAAAGAATTATTGATTTGCAACAAAATGTGTCACTACCAATGATTCCATTGTTCTCATCTACACAATTATCTTCAACTTTTTCACTTCAAATTGGTTCTTTTGGTATTTTTTTTATTTTTTATTTTTACCTTTTGCATTGATTTGGTCTTATTATTAGATAATTATGATTGCTTATTTGATGTTAACTTCCTTTCTTTGTTGCATCTTCCTTAATTTTATTTCATAGATTCTAGTGTGATGAAGAAAAATTGTAGAGGTAAGGCACAAGGTTGCAATTTGTAGAAGTTGGTTAATTAGACCAAAAATAGGCTTCTTGTTTATATAGAAGTGGATCAAGGAAGACCATCAGATGTAGTATAGTCTACAAATCTATGAAATAGATTAGGTATTATTCCTCAAACTTATTTACCTTATCCATGCTCAATTAAAAAAAAAATTATTGGGACAAGCACATAAACCCAGCATTTGATCATCTTGGGGGTATGGTTTATATTAAGTAAGATATGCAGTTTATGTATTCAACTTTTAATAAATTTCTTTGTTTTTTGTAGATGAAATTGAATGTTATTGGCATTGAGACAGATTAAGGATAGCTAATTGTATTGTTGACATACTAAAAGACATAATTAGAGATTATCATAATTAAGCACTTTTTGAGCTTTTCTAACTATGAAGATGCCAAAATAAAGAAACCTAATGAGTTTATTTCTCAAGAGGATTGGGAGGATCTATGTGATTATTGGAATAATGATAAAACTAAGGTTCATGTATCTTGTTAATGATTACAAATAATGCATTTTTATCATTTTTTTTATTTCAATAATCTATTGAACTTTTCTTAGTTATAGGAAAAGGCTGAAAAAGCAAAAGTGAGTATATCATATATGAAAACACCTCATAATCAAGGATCTAAATCCTTTGTTATTATTCCTCATGAGCATGTAATATACGAACTTAATTTTCAATCTTATAGATGGAATTTATACTTAGTCATCCATATTTTCCTTATAAAATAGATAAAGAAAAATGATGAAACTGGAGAGCAACATGAGTGTGATAGAATTGAATTGTACTAAAGCACTCACTACAACGAAGGAAAATTAAGGATTACTCAAAGTTTATACTCTTTCATTCATGTCTCTAAATGATTACAAGGGGTCTCCTTATATAAAAAGAAAGATTACTATGCTAGATGTGACAAGTCATGTCACTAAGTCCTCCTAGGTATAGTAGGTTTTGATAAATAATATATTTTTAATTATTTTAAAATGACTTAATAATAAATCTAATAACCTTATCTAGAGTATAGGGTTTGACAATATCCTAACCATAATAAGTTACCTATCAAGTAGGTGTGACACTTATACAATCATAACTCACATACATACGCTTATACACTCATTTTAAAAAAAAAAATCCTCTAAATTTCTCATATTTTTAAAATATTTATTTTTCAAATAATTTACTTTTAAATCTAAAATCACTTAAAATTACTAAATATACCCCTAACCTTCAACGGTTGTGATGAGTTTAATTTTATTCGCACTAAAGTGCACAGACTCTAAAACAAGGACCCAATTGCAGACATGCCTGGGGATATGTACTGAGCTGCCACTACAAGAGCTAAGATTTTTAGTGACAACTTTTTTGTGCCACCCTGTTATTTTGCCACAAATATTAGGTTTTTTGTGTCAAAAAAATTTAACCGAAACTATTGCTTGGATTAATTGAAATAACTTATGTTATTGTTACTATTATAATGATAATTGTGACGATGTAGTATATGTCACAATTAAGTTGTTACTATTATTATATTAATAGTGGCAAAATTTATTTTGGGTCCAATGTTTGTCACTAAATGCATATAAAATTGCGTCAAAATTTCGTGATGAGAAGATGTGTAATTGTAACAAGACATATTCTTGTCACTATAATTTTCATTTGTTGTGGCAAAAGTGTTTTCCATTAGTTTTGTAACACACTATTCAATCATTTAGTGTCTAAGACATATTGTCACAAAAATTGGATAAAAAACAATTCAAACATGTAGTGTGTACTGAATGTCGTCATAAAAATATAAATTAACATATATAGTCTTTTATAAATTAGTATATATGGATGTAAAAATTATATTCTTGATCAAATATTAAAAATTTTATATTTCCTACCAAATGTCAAGATTTATGTATATATTTTTAAAATTTAAAAGATTTTTAAAAATATAACTTATCCAATACTCAAAATGTATATTACAAGGCTTAGAAAATAGATAGGCCTTTAATTTAGATCACACCTAGGATTAGTATTAGAGAAAAAAAAATTAAAAAATTAAAATTAAATAGATATTTACCAAATCTTAGAAAATAAAATTTGGATAATGTAAATTTTTTTAAAAAAAAATTAAAATTTTATAAAGATATATCCTCAATGAACTTAACTTATAAAATGAATAAATTAAAATGGTGAAACTTTGAGAACCTATGTGCCTACGAAGACCGAATTTGATTCGAAGAACCAATGTGACTCAACTAACTCAAGATGTAGAGATGTATATTATTGATGGTCACAAGATTTGCTTCTTTTCTTTTTTTTTTTAAATTCTTTTGCTTAGTTTATGCAATGGATAAGAGATAATTGTTGTTTTTTTTTTTATCTTTTTCATCTTCAAAGTTAGGTTTATTGGGGTTTTCTTCATTGATGGTTATTTATTAGTGTTTTTTTTTTCTTTTTGGGAACTTTGAATCTTAGGTTAATAGTAGTAATAATGCCGTTTAGATTTTGATTGTGTGGTTTCTTTTTTGTTTTAATGAATTTTCATCTATTTAAAACAACAAAAGCCAAATGCAACATAGAATTTGTCTCTTCTCAATTAAGAAAAAATAATAGTATGAAAGTTGTAATTAAATTAGATAGTTTTTGGAATTTTTAAAATTATTTTATCATATTCTTGTTTTTTCTAAATATGCTGAATAAGCATGGAGAAAAAAAAATAATATTTGAGTCCTAAAAGAGAAATTAAATAGCATAAGCTGAGGTTGAAAACCAAAAAGGAAGGTTCAAATGCATAGTAGAGTATTTCATTACCAAATTTACATTAGAGAATTGTTTAGGATAATTTTATAAATATATTTTGGATATTTAAATTTTTAATTTTATATATTCAAAATAAGAGTTTTGTACTTTTTAGTGATATTTATCTATTTTTATATAATATTAAATACTTTTATTTGGTTATGTGACAATATTTTTCTACTAAAACTTTCTTTTTTTTGTGGCAAATTTGTCTAAGATATAACTTTATATTTATCACAAATAATTTTATTCATGGCAACACTTGTTATATTAGTAACAAAATTAGTGTAACATATACTTTTTATAAAATGAATTATTGTGATAACTTTATTTATCACTATTTTGTATTTTTTGTGTAAACAAAATTATTACAAATACTAAGGTTTTTTGACAATATAGTTTTATTACAAATACCAATATCTTTAGTAACAATAATTTACCCACAAAATTTTGAATATTTGTGGACATATAGTTTTATCACACATATTGAAGTTTTAGTGCCAATAAATTGGTCACAAATTTTTTGTGTAATTGTACATGGTCAAATTTCTAAAGTGCTCACTATTGTATTTGCTACAGATGTACTTGTGATGAGAGGTGACAACCTCAAAAATGGGCCTCTATTAATAATAGTTACAAAAATTACTGTTTTTAGCAACTTTGGTTATCACTAAAGAAAAATAATTTCTTGTAGTGTGTGAAATGCCCCATGTAGGAGTTGCAGTAAGTGTGTACCTAAGAGCAATTACATAGGCCGAGCATAGACACTAATTAAGTCATACATGGGGGCACTTGGTTGCTAGTATGACTAGGGGTGGTAATGGGGCGGAGAGTCCCCGATCACCACGGGGACTTGACCCGACGAGGACGGGGATTCCCCGCATCCCTCCCCCATAGGGGCAAGGACGGGGGGGTCAATCCGTCCCTATTTCCTAAACGAAGACGTGGCCAGGGAATGCCCTCCCCGTCCCGTGGAGATCCCTGACCCGATTAAATATATATATGTGTGTATAATTATTTTCCAACATTAAAAAATTCAAAGGCCTAAGTAATGATATAAAAAAACTCTAATTTTAATTTAATTTGACTAATCACATAAACTATTTATTTTAAACTAATAACAATTAAAATTAGATACGAGAGGTTTTATATAAATTAAAACAGCAAATTATTTTAATAAATAATCAAAATCCAAATAAATAAATAAAAACTAATTTTTTTTAAGTTTTTATATGTTGGTTCAACAAGTTTGTTGAGCTCTATATTGAGTAGTTTTGATGTTATCATGTTTTTATAAATATATTTATATAGAGTAGTTTTCGTTTTCCAAAATGTAAAAGTATGTTTGCAAATAGAGAATCCCCATGGGGCACGCGGATGGGGATGGGGAAGCAAATTCTCTTTGTCAGGGAATTGGGGATGAAGAATCCCCGTTCCTGCCAAGGAGGGGCCTTCCCACCCCGTCCCAGCCTTGGCCTCGTCTCGTTACCACCTCTAGGTGTGCCAGCAAGTACTCGGTCATAAGGTGGATAAAGATGGTTTTAGCATTTGTTTGCAAATAGATTTGAATAAACATTAAAATTAAAATATTTAAAAATAAAAAGACAAAAATATATAATAGTATGACATAACGAAGCTGAGCGGCAAAGTTGTGAACTTTGAGGATTTTATTTTATTAGCCTTTACATATGGATGTCCAACAATTACATTATCAACACATAGTGACGTGTAGCACATTACCACTTGTCATATCATCCACGCTGCCAACGAAGGAGATGATGTTGGCAAGAGACATGGCACATCAACATGACGTCCTGTATTTTGAGTTTGCACATCAATGTTGATGGCCTATACCAAGCCAATATCTTCTTGATTTAAAGTTGCTTTATGACACATCAATAAATCTTCTCCGAATGTGTCCTCCATTTATAATTGCTTTATTCTAAATCAACATGTATTCTCCACCTAAAAATGCTTTAAGACACATCAGTTTGTGTTCTCCGTGTGGAAATACTTTCGGCCAAATCAAAATGTTATCTTCGCTTAAAGATGATTTTTGACACATCAATGGATGTATCCTCTTTTTTTTTTGGAAAACATCAAAATTAATTAAAATTAAACTATATAAATTTATCATTAAAATTCATGAATGAGAAGTACATACCAGATGACAAACATATTTATATAGCTAGAGACATGAGAGACCTTACAATTATTAGAAAACATATACTGTTATACAAAGAGTTCACAAACAATTTATTGTATCACACTCATTATGATCTAGTGATCTTCTTTGGGTGGCTTAACAATAACAACCGGACACTTAGCGTGGTGTGCAACATAGTCACTTACACTTCCCAAAAATGCTCTGTAAAATACCAAAAGGTCCAAAACAATATCATGCAGATTAAGTTTAATATAAAACTTTTAAACAAATTTTAAAAAAAATCAGAGACTCAAATTTATGTATAAAATCATGGTAAAAATTTATTTATTTACCTCTTGAATTTGCCAAGTCCGCGACTTCCGACAACAACAAGATCAACTGACATTTGTTGAACAGCTTGACATATCATCTCTTTAGGCTCACCATCCATAACTAAAGTTTCAGCTATGACCTATATATATATCATTTATTAAGTTGTTCTTTCAATAAATGTTAAGATGATCATTTGAACTGATTGAAATTTCTGTACTTACATTTCTCTCTTCGCAAAATTTCATGGCCCTGGCTAGTACATGGGCACTGTTCTCTTCTTGAGCTTTTCTCATAGAATCAGTCACCGATGCAGAAACAAAAACACCTGCAAAAATGCATGGTAACAAATAAAATATGAATAATTTAGAAATATATAAAAACTTCGGACAAGAAGGGATCATGAATTATATAAGGGTGAAGCACGCCGGAAAATGTTGATTTACCTTGTCCTGCAGGAACGACGAACTGCTGGAAAGGCTGCTGAGCATGGAAAACAATGAGCGAGCGGGGCCGAGCCAGAGTGGATGAAGACGCCATGAAATGGTCCAGAGTCCATGAAAGAGCATACAAGCCCCCATCACTTTCATCAATGGCCACCATCACTCTCATGCCCTCTTCCTCAGCCTTCATCTTTGCCGCCGCCTGCTCGGCCGTGGCTCCGCTCTCTTGCTCTGCCATGCTCCACCTCTGTAATGTGATCTCTACTTGGCTTTGTAAATTCTACATGTAATGCTTTATATACATCTCTAAGGAGAAGTATATGACGAAACTACCCTTGATTGTTGGTGCATTTGGATTGGGTTTACTTTTTATCTGTTTAAAGCAGCTGGCTTAGCCGACTCGGGTTTGTTATATTGATGGCACGTGTGGTAGTGCGTCACATGTTCGCATGCAATGATGCCAAAGAGATATTGCTCTGGGAAGGTGCATGCACTGATTTGTTCGGTTCAAAAGTGCTATTTGTGTGAGAACAAACAAGTAAAGGAAAATGGGGAGAATAATAATAATAATAATAATAATAATGGTTGATTTTAGTGTATTCCAAGAATAAAATATAAGAGCTCTATAAGGGAGGGAAGAAGTTCAAATTGGACACGAAAGTTCATTTTGTTGTTTTTAGATAGATATGGATAAATCACATATTAGAGGTACATGTGAGAAGTTGATTTTTATAATATTTGTGGTCTTCAACTGCCTGAGTTGGGATTTGAAACTGCTTTCTCAATTGGAAGAAATCCACTTTGTCAAATGATACTAATAATAATACTAATACTACTAATAATAATGTTTTCTATAAGTTTTATATTTTTAATGTCCTACTTTTATGATTTTTTCATAATTTTTTTAATTCATTTCAAAATAAAGATAAATCACTTTAAAGGTGAATAAATACTTTGATATGATTTAATTACCATGATGACTAGAGAATGTGTAATTGGTAGGAGTAATAGTTGGTAGATGCTCAGAAGTTTTGAGTACCTACAGGCTGTAGTTACTTTCTCGTAAGTTATGAGTAAAAGCACACATGGCAGATGTCACGCTCCGAACCCGGCTCACGGATAAAAGGCAACAGACCCACAGGGCGTGAACCTAGTAGACCTGCAATGCCTCAGAACCTGATTCAGGACAGGCAAAACTATAACGAACCAACTGAGTTACAGGATTATAGACTCTACAGAGTATACAATACCAGGATACAAGAAGTCCAACATACAAAGTTACAAAGATACAGGAACAAACAATGACAAGGACTCAAATTTAATAACAGAACAAGGCAACACCTACAGACAGCCTTTCAAAATCCACAACACTCTACCACCCTTGATCTGAAAAGGATTTAAAACAAATCCATGAGCTCACCAGCCCAGTAAGTAATCTGCTGAAAAAAATATTTACTTAACATGATTTGTAAATCTCAACTTTGAATACTGAGAATAATTCAAAGTTTAAACAGAGTTTAGACAAGTACAAAATAAATAATTTATTAGAGGTATAGTTCTCAAGTAATACCGATATTAAATAATACTATAATCAAAAGAATACCAGATTTCAAAACTGCAAATCAGAAATATAATAATTGGCGAGAATTGAACATAGGTCTCCAAAACATAATTATTTTTCAATTAGACTAAACCAGAAAATTCAAAAGTGTGGTTTAAGAATATACTGAATTTCCAAAATAAAATAAGCTTCCAAAATCATAATTTAAACAAAATACAGAGTATAATATTCTAATAAAAGAATATTTCCATATATATCATTCACCAAAATTCGAAATCCAATAATACAATCTCAGAAATACAAAAACTTCAAGGTTGGACAAAAAAGTTTGTGTCTGAAATATACACATCAATGAATAACACAAAGTGTAATTGAAGAAAATCCAAAATCAAAAGGGCAAAGTAAAATGTAACAGATTCTAGAGTATGTCTCCAATTTCACTATAGATGCCAGAGGTCATTTGTTTACCCTTGGTGACCTGAACCAGAATAACTGAGGTCATTTATTTATCCTCAGTGACCCGGGACTGAAATATCATATGACCATTAATTATTTCACCGAACGGACACGGTGCGAAATTGCAGTCTCATTTTTTCAGAATTTTTTGTCGACAAGATCCGGGTTTAACACCCCACTGACAAGGTTGCATATTGCTCATTTGGAGAACAAAACATTTTTGATACAAATATTTGCAGAGTACAAGTTCATAATTTCTCAAATTTCTCAAGTTCACAAATATCCAGGAATATTGATAAAATACAAGATTCCACTTTAGAGAAAATAAATAGATAAACAAAAATGATATTATATAAAGAATTAAGCAAATAATACATTATATCATTCAAACAAAACTCGTAGTCTAAGTGCATAATATTCACAAGTTTTTTTTCTCAAATATTCAAATGAGCAGAAATTCATAATTTCAGGATCCCACTCAAGATTTCAATCGCCACCAGGACAATATAATTGCAATAGTCTCATCTGAATGTTTAAATAATTAAGCAACCTCTTAAGACCCCAATAGATTTTTCCTCAAATATCATTTCTGCACCTTTACAACTCACCTAAACTTTTCTTTTAATGACACTAGACGCACAGAGGTTCAACATATTCAGATTTCACAAGGTGTTATACTCTACACAATTCACTCTATAAATTTACATCTCACACTTCTCCGCATAATGACATTTCTAAACACGTCTCACATCGTAACAAATAACTCTAAGAAGATACTCTCAAATGCAAAAATATTTGGCATAGCATAACTTAGGACAATCTTGAACATTTTTTTTGTTTGATACTTCCCCAAATTTAGTTTGCAAGAGTGAGAAGAATCATGCTACACCTCAACATTTTTCATAGAGATATCATCCTGCACAAGTCTTTTTAATAGATCATAACTCCTGATCTACAATTACAATAAACTTGAAGCTTGGTAGGTAAATAGATAGAACAATTCATTACAACTTTTCAATTTTAATCTTCTACAAATCCTGCCTCTATAACCTCCAAATTTATGCCACAATTTTCATTTAACTCATTATCATAACTTAAAAAATTTACTAGTAATTTCATGTATGAAGCATACAATGTCATAGTCTCAAATCTGCAGAAATCTAGCCTAATAAACCTTGAAATATTGGCTCTAAGCAACGAAATGATCTAGTTTATTTCCCAAATGCCATCCTCATAATTTTAGTAAATATATAATTGAGGAAAGACTATGATCCATTCAAACAATTTTGAAGGCAGAATTCAAATATATATATATATATATATATATATATATATATATATATATATATATATATAGGGCAGGGACTCTATGCACGTCCTTAGATATAAATTCTAAGGATGTTGATTGCCGGCCGTTAGATTTGATCTAACGGCTAGTATGCAATCATCCAAAGAGTAAACCCTGCCTCCCCTTCTTCTTTTCCCCTTCTCCATTTCCAGATTTAGGGCTTCTCCCGTCTTGGAATTTTTCACCCATCTCCTCCCCTTCCCGGCCTCCCTCAATTGACCAAGCTGCCGTGAAGATGGATGACTGCGTGCGAGGTTGATCATGGCTAAGGTTCCTTCTTCCTTGTGTTCCTCAAAGGTTGATCAGAGAGATAGGCTCAAGCTCCAATTTCATGGCTATGGAGGTAAGCAAAAAGCATCGCATTTGATGGTCATTGATCATACTTGATCCTTGGAAAGGTGTTTAATTGAGTGTTTTGAGTTGTTATTCTTTGGATTTGTTACCAGCCTTGGTTGATGGATGAGAGTGATGAGGACCAAAGGCTTCTTCACCATCGGAATCCCAAAAAGTTTGTCCCCTTGAGCAAACTTGAAGGTATTGCTGATTAATTATTTATTTGCAAGCACTTTTTACTGATATGTAGATTGGTTTAATGTTTGAGTGTATTTGAGGAAATTTTTTTTCTGGATTTTTATTTGGTTTTGGTGCATAAAAATCTAATTTTGTGCTAGTTATAGAGTTAATCTGGTGCTAGATGAAATTTATGCTATGGATGGAAGGAAAGCCTTTTCATGGACTGGTTGGATTTCTATGTTTTCTAGTTATTTTTAAGATCTTTAGATGAATTGATTGTTTATGGAGAAATAACCTCCAAGTTCTTCCCTTTGGGGTATTCCTGAATGTTGATTTGAATGTTGATTGACTTGGAAACTTAAGTACATTTTACTCTTTCTAGTGTTGATTTGGTGGTAGATTGAACAAAAGTTTTTTGTCAGGTGGTGTCTCACTATTTTGGGGATTTTCAAATTTAGATTACTTTATAATTTGAGAAGGAATAAGTTAAATGTGCTCCATATGGATTAGTAGGTCCAGGTTTTAACTTCCACAACACAAATGGGAAAGGGGAAGGTGGTTGTTCTGCTCCATAAAACTTCTCAAAATCAAGACCATACAAAGATGACCCTGCACAAACTTCATTTGTACAAGATGCAGCTTACCATACTCTAATTGAAGCTTTTGGTGGAAAAGGGTATATTGTTGCATCTCTAGATTGACTCAAATATGCTCTCACTGAATCATTTGCTGCCCAAAAGCCAGCAGTTATAAATGTTATCACACAAATATGTAGCTAGTGAGAATAACATCACCATGTACTATGATCTTTTGAATGAATCACCCTATTTTGGTATGCAATTGTGTGGATTTACATTAAAGCTTTTTGTTGTAATCATGTACCATATAATGTATACCTATCTCATTATATTTTTGTAAGCTACAGCAACTTACAAAAATTACAAAAATCTGCAGCAGCTTAACAAAATTTCTGCAGCAGTGTAACCAATTGACAAAATTTCTGCAGCTGCAGCTTACAAAAATCTACAGTAGTTTACCAAAATTTCTGCAGCAGTGTAACAACTTAACAAAATTTCTGCAGTAGTGTAACAAAATCTGCAGCAGCTTAACAAAATTTCTGCAGATTACAAAAATTACAAAAATCTACAGCAGCTTACCAAAATTTCTGCAGCAGCTTAACAAAATTTCTGCGGCTTACAAAAATTACAAAAATCTGCAGTAGCTTACCAAAATTTCTGCAGCAGCTTAACAAAGATTCTGCAGCTTACAAAAATTACAAAAATCTGCAGCAGCTTAATATTTTCTTCAGCTAAACAAATTACAAATTAAAGCCACCAAAAAAATAAAATATCTGCAACTTCAAACAAATTAAATCTGCAAGTTACCAATCATGACAAATAATAAGATTACAAATCTACAGCTTAACAATGATGACAAGTAATAAAATTACAAATCTGCAGCTTTACAATCATGACAAACAAAATTAAAAAAACTGCAGCTTCAAACCAAATTCAGCTTAACACAAAGACTACTTGTGAACTTAAGAGCTTAATAAAAAACAATGGCAAACAAAGAGTACCTATCAGCTCCAAGAAAACAACATAATGACAAACAAAAAATCTGCACCTTAACAATTTCAAACCAATTAAATCATTTCCAAATTAGTTCCACATCAAAACAACATTCTTCAAAATCTTCAAAAGAGCAATGAGCAACAAGAACTGACTGAATAACTGCATCACCAAGTGATTATTTCTTACAGCTCAAGACATACCTGCATTCCCAAATAAAAAGTCTTATTGGTAAAAATCATGATCAATTGAAATATGAATTAAATTAATATAACAATTCAAAGAAATTGTCTTACCGAATGTGCATGTAGACATGTAATGACCCTTTTTTCCACATCTACTACAAGTCCTTTTCTTCTGCAATGACAATTGAATATCGATTCCAGATTTAATCCTTGTATTCACTTTTGGCCAACCTTTGCTTTTAACACATTTTGGATCAAGAATAATAATGTGTGACCCACAAACATCATCTCCACATGAGGTTGCCGGGAATGAAGATGAACCAATAATCTCCTCATTTACCTCACTTTGCTCCGTGCGCAAGACATGTTCTCGTGCACTTGAAAAATCACCAACCATTTTAAAAATGTCATTTAGCTTAGGCATAATTTTGTCATACATCTCTAAGGATGATATAGATTGTGCAATACGAAAACACATATTTTGTGCACTCCACTTCATCAAGGGTGTAAAAGCATTGTTACTTGTATCAACCATCATAACATTTGACCGATATCTTGCAACCATACTCCAACGACGAAGAATATAATTTTTTGGAATCTTTACAACCTCTTTTTTTTTTTTTAATATTTTCAATATGTGACAACACAACACACCCTCAGTCTCAAACTTCTTACAAGAACATGTAGCTATAGGCTCCCCATCTTCAATGCCATCTCTCCTAAATATAACAATGTGATTGCAAACTTTATATTTGCCATGATCAGTCCCATCACGAATGCGTTCAGCTAGCATACTATCACTTTCGCGCAATTCTGCTTGGAAAATATTGAACACGGCTCTTGTATACACTTCTCCTGCATGTCTCTCAATTGGATGACCTGTATGAAAGTTTGGCATAGAGTTTAAAGTCTTAAAGTCTTCATTTTCTTCATCATTTCATCGAGCACACAATGTCTTATCATATTGCATAACAAACTCATCCAATGGAGTTTGCGAATTAACAAAGCCATAAAAAAAAGAGTTGATACTTTCATTGCGTTGTGTAGAGGTCATTCCAGCTGTGAAAATATTTTGCCAATATAGAAAAACCCATTTGTGTCGAATTTCATACATTTTACTCAACCAATGTTTATCATCAATGTTGTATGTTGCTTTAAGTTCACCCCATTTACTCTCAAATGCTTCAATTGATGCACTACGATGTAACCAGTTGTTGTAGTCCCCCATGAAGCCTTCTTTGCTCTTCAAATCTACTAAATACTTCATTGAATTTCTTCCAATGTGCCACGAGCACAATCGATGACCAGAATTTGGAAAAACTTTCGCAATAGCTTTCCCCATAGCCAAGTCTTGATCTGTAATAATGGTTTGTGGATGCTTTCCTAGCATACATTTTATCCATGTTTGAAATACCCATAAGAAGCTTTCTTCTTTCTGATCTGCGATTAGAGCACAACCAAATAAAATTGATTACTTATGATGATTGACTCCAACAAAAGGAGCAAAGGGGAAGCAAAATCTATTCGTTTGATAAGTGGTATCAAAAACAACATCTCCAAATTCAGAATATGACATTCTGCATCTTCCATCTGCCCAAAAAACAGATCTAGTCTGGCCGAACTCATCAAGATCCATATCAAAGAAAAAAAAATCATCATTGAGTTTTTTTTCCTTGAAAAACTTTACAATAGCCATGCATTTTTGCCCAATATTATTACTTCGAACTGCCCTTAAATGATTTGAACAATCTTCTCGAGTAATTTGTGCAGACCCCGTATTTGAAAGAGTTTCATTCAATATTCGAGACATTTGGCTCGGTCCCACTCTACTTTTATGCAATGCCTCCATCAAACTTCTACATGTATCACTAATATGGCTATGAGACCGAATCTTCAGCACCTTCGAGGGACTAGTTAGTAAATCATGGTTATGTGCATCACCAAAGGTTTTTATAGTCCATAGCCCACTCTTCATTTTTGACACCACCATCCGAGCTTGGCAATTTGTCCTTGTATCTCTGCGTCTGTGAACAGTTTTCTCTAGTTGCCTTTTGTCTTTCATACACTTGCTTCCTTCCTTATCACAAACAAAGTGCCGGCATGTAATTAATTGAGACTTAGACGAACGATATATGTGTCCTCTTCTTATTCCAAAACCTCTAGACTTTGCATAATCTAAGTAAAATCGAAATGCTTCCTCCTCATCAGGGAACTCCATACCAACATATGAAATTCTTTCCAATTTCTGTTCATCTTGAGACTGTGGATTATTTGCCAATTCATGTCCATGTAAAAGTTGTTGGCTACCACCATCTTCTTGATGTTGAGATAGCTCAAGCTCATTTGGATCTATTTCCATATCCTCAAATATGAAAGTGTCATCTTTGCATATTTCATCGGTGATATCCGTCATCCTATATATCCTATCAAGAAAAATACAACAAATTAGAATATATCAAACTTAATTTAGTACTAATCAAATCATCATATTTAATGAACACTAATGTTCATTAAATATGATCCAGATGTTTGATTCAGCCAGTATTGAATACTAATATTTGATTAGTGTAATACTAGTGTTCCAAATGTGTAATTCTAAACCAGAAGATGGTGGTAATTGTAATACTAGTGTTCCACATCCGCCAAACAAATTCTAAACTGGCATCGGTAATTCTAGCATACTAGTGTTTGAATACATCCAAATTCTAACAGTAATGTTCATCAAATATGATCCAAATGTTTTATTTAGCCAGTATCGAATACTCTATTCCACATCTTCCACATCAAAGCAAACAAATTCTAACATACATATCCATTAGCCAGTATCGAATACATATGATTTTCTTAAACAAATCTATGCACACACAAAGATGGAACTATAAAAACACACCGGTGGCGGCGACAACTGATTGTGGCGATGACGACGACCCAATGGCTGCTACTACCCAGTGGCTGCAAAAATTGTTAGCGGTGGTGACAACTGAAGCGGCGGCAACGACGACCCAATGGCTGCAAAAATTGTTAGCGGCGGCGATGACCTAGTGGCGGCAACAACTACCGACAATTGGAGCGGCGGCGACGATGACCCAATGGCGGCAACAATTGCCGACAACTGGAGCGGCGGCGACGACGACCCAATGGCTGCGAAAATTGTTAGCGGTGGTGACGACCTAATGGTGGTGAGAACTTGACAGCGACAACCCCCCGGACAGCTTGTTTCTTGTCACAAGGAAGAGGAGAGAGAGTGGAGATGAGGAGAGAGAATGGAATCCAAGGCTGCTTTTTAGAATTCAAGGATGCTTTTTGCTGCTTTAAGGATGCTGCTTTTTAGAATTCAAGGATGCTTTTTGCAACCGTTGGATATCATCCAACGGTTGCAAAAAGCATCCTTAGAATTCATCAACTATGCACGTACATAGTTGATGAATTTCCATATATATATATATATATATATTAAAAAAATTAGATACAAATTTTAGAAGCAACTCATGTAGGAATATAATGTGTCCCAATAAAGAGGTGGATAACAATAATAATTGAAATAGATTAAATGTTACTAAATAGAAAAAGATAATCAATTGGAAATAAAAAATAAATAAAAACAAAGTTTAATGCTAGTAAATCCATGTTAACCAGATATACAATCACAATTAGGATTTAATTAAACTTAGAAATAATATAGTAAATAAATATTATCAAATGACACTTGCAAATAATTTACTCAATAATTAAAGCAAATAACAAAGGTAAATAAAAAATAAATGATCAAATAAGAGAAGAATTATTTTCTCCAAAAATTGAGTAAATAGAAAATAACCTAATAATAATTGAAAAAATGTGCATAGTTTACAAGAAATTATGAAACTTCAAAAATGACAAAGTTTAAGTGGATTACTTACCTTCTACCAGTCAAAATTCCGAATCCCATCCTAACACCAAATCTTAACCTTCAACAAAAAGTCCTAGAATAACAAAACCATTGGATCACCCAACATGCAACCAAATATGGCTTCAAAAGAAACAACCTAAGTTTGCTAAATATGAAAAGAATGAGCAAACATGATATAATCCTTAAGGAGGGATCCTAAGCTTAAGCGAAATGTCACCTACACAAAAAGTCATTTGATTGAAGCCAAGGACTTGGTTATGAGATGGTGATAGTGAAGATAACACATGAAGCCACTGGCGTTGGTATTCCAGAACAAGAATTCAGTGATGCCCAACTCCACATCTACATCAAGAGTGAAACTCATGACGCCGTCGGCAATGATGCATGTAACCGAAGGGAAGCCAGATTGGCAAGTGGATGCATGAGATCAAAGAAGTTGGCCAAAGAATGGCAAGCAAGTGGTCATAGTAGAGTAGCACAAAGAAAGGATGTCTTGGGTATCATCAAAATGGGAAGGAGGGAGATCATCAAGGATGGTCTTGTATTGGAAGTCATGGTGGTCATCAAGAGAAGTCGGGCCTCTGGAATTGAGGAGACATTTGTGCTTGTATTTAGAGTTGATGAAAGTAATGTGAAGCCATTGGAGTGAATGATCTTGGCAAGCTTGAGCATGGGGTTATGTGGCCTTGTGCTGGATAAGGGATACACACTACAAGAGGTTTCTTCACATGTTCATCTTGACCTACAATGGATCTCATCTTTCCTTTTCTCCTTTTCTTCTTATTTTTCTTTTTTATGAATCCGGGTAGGAGAAGGTCAAGATTGCTATTTGCCAAAAAGGTAATGGAAAACAAGGCTTAATAATTGCTTCAAAGTTTGAAAAAATTCTAGCTGGGAATCCAGGCTTAGGGATTTTACAAATGAATGGAGAAAAAAGCACTAGGCCCACAGCAGAAGCAGCACCGATAAAATTTGAGACCATTGAAGCTTTGCGTTGATGAACCTAACCATAGATAATAAGGTCAAGGATAGAATTGATTATAAATTTATGATCATATAATAATTGAACAAAAATTGCAGAAACAATACCAGCTAAGTCATTCAGCACCAAAAGTAATTAACAAATCATTCAACTAGTATTTCTTTAAACGTTTATGTATCATGCTATATCACAATAATTAAGGGCATGCCAATCAAATTGTTTATTGAATTGTGCATACATGAATAAAAGAGGTTTTGTTACATTAGTTTCATAGAGAAAAATCAAAGCTTCCTCAACCCAACAGTATATATATATATATAACAAAGAAGGAAATCAACTATTAAAGAACTGACATGCTATTCTTTCAAACTCCAAAACTGATGGTGTAAATGAATTAAGTTGTCACAAGCACAAGGAAATCATCGAGTTTCATGTTCAACTCACATTATAAATTTAAGAAATAAGTAAGGAAGAAAATCATTTCATGATAACTAAATTACATACTAGGCACACAAATATGTTCGGAGCTACTCCTCAATTAGTATTGGTTGTCCAAAGAATACTAATTACTGAGGTTTCTTTACGTTCGTAGAAAGATAACTGATTGTTGGCTTAAGGTTAGTGGAGATTCTGGAGGTTGGAGTGTTATTATCAAGCTAGTGAATTAAAAACCAAAGCTTAAAAACAACGAAAGGTTTATATTAATTCTTCTTCCATCATCAATGTTTTGAAGCTACAAATCATACAAAAAAGTAAACTATTATTTCAATATCCAAAGAGTGTTCATTCTAAGATCTATGGTTTGAAGATTTTCTTTGAGTCAAACTCCTTGAATTATATCATTTTCTTATATTTCTCATTTTTTTTACTTGTACTTGGACATGATAACAACCAACTTGCTGGCCAATAAAGATAATCTATATAAACGGGTCTGAGACTCCCATTACCAACTAGGTAGATGTTATGCAGAAAGAAGACAAAGGTTAAAAGCTCACCGTGCATTGGTACCATGCATATTCTTGTCCATTGGGACCTAAAGCCAGGAAAGACTACAATGAGAGAACTTACAAAAGAATATACAAACAAGATTAAGCTATACAGATTGATAGAAGAGAGGAGAAAGAATGACTGAATGCTCATTGTTAGATGAACAACAACCATTGTGGTCTACATATAGGCAGAAAACAATACAAGTATCCCTCATGTACGTATACATATGTATATATAGCTAGAATACATATAGGTATGCATACACATCAAACATATACATCTAACATAGATAACATCATACAAGCTCCTTATTAAAAAGAAACCACTACCTGGGGCAGAGACTTTTACAGTCTAGAATTTTACATCATCAGGACTCTTAAGGTATACACTATGAGGATCAATACTCATAACCACACCTTGAAAATATGTGGTTACAGATAATAAATACTAATATCCAACATATAAGAAAACCAACATAATTCTTCTTTTCATTTAGCAACCACAAAGGTAAAATGTGGTCTTCAAAAGAACAATCATCAGCCACAAATATCCATTTGACAAGTAAAACATTGGAGTCATATAAAACCAAATTAATTGGAATATTTTGAGGCATATATAATGGAGGCTGGTTTTGGTACAATTTCATTAGCTAATCATATTAATTGTGATGGTTGAGTAACATATTTCACGTAAAGGCTACATAAAGATATTACGGTAAATACACTGTTTGCACTTTTTGCAGCTGACTATTTATTCTTAACATATAAAAAAATAAAAAAACAAAGATTTAGTAACAGAATCCATATAACCTAAAAGTAGTACACTATATATAATTTAATTTGAGAATATCCATCAAATCATCTTTCTGTACAAATCTAATTTCCATAAACTCTTTAAATTTGCTCTAAACTGCTCTTTCTGGTTTTAACCTAAAAACCAAACAAGAATGATAATATTGTATTAGATAAAGCACCAAGAACAAACATAATCTTCAAAATCAGTAAAAAACATAGCCATACCCTAGTTGATAAATTTTCTTCAACGGCAAAAATTGCATCACTTCCTATTGAGACCTTATCTACACCAGATTTGAAATATTCTGTGGCAACTTCAAGGCTTGAATAGTACCTAAGATAGTATAACTTGTACAAGGTTAGCCATTGAAAGAAGACTTGTGATGTAACATGTAATGTTAATATGCGTGTTTGACTGAATAACATGTATTTAAAGGAAAAGGAACATAGATGACCAACTAGTGTCAGCAGTAAGTAATTTTCGGTGGCTCTTTCACAGACTGAAATCTTTTGATTAATAGTTGAGGAATGAAATATATGCAAGGCCATTTATCGACTAGGCAAGGACGCAAGCATCAATGCATTTTAATATCATAATAAGGAAGGCTACTATACATTATTGAGCAAATGAAGATAAATTTCATAATGTGGTTGACAACTCACAACCTACACAATACAGATAAATATGAATTATCAAACATTCCTATCTCTTTGTATAATATGAAGAGGAGGCTTACGCCTAACTGACCTCCCATTCGTATCAGTGAAATCCCTTATACCACCACCAACTGTCAATGGTACAAAAACATTTTCTGAAGTGAGATAGAGCACCTGTGCATTTTCTAAAGTATCCAAGAATAGAATTGATAACTTAAATTGTCCCATGGTAATGGATTTTGCTCAAATTGCATACAAGAATGAATGCCACACCTGCAACATTGGTAAATCTCCCAAGGGGAAGTCACGGAAGCTGGTTATATTCAAGAAACTAACCAGCATAGTTTTGATTTCTTGAAATGGCATACCAAGCGGCATGGTTTATATAAACAAATAAATTAAATGCATCAAGAAATATACCTCATCAACATCATCCTTACAATACTGCCTTGCAAGATCCACAGGTTTACCAAGGTTTCTTACCTATTCACATGAACATAGGAAAAAGTCTAAAAACTATAGAATTGAAGAAAAGGCAAGTATGCATGCGCCAAACAACACTGTGGGGGAATGTCTCAACCACAACAACAACAAAAAAATCCATTATGCCAACAGATAATAATACGAAAACAACCTTCTTCTAAAAGCTTCAATGGCAAAGCAGGTTGTTACAGACAAAGCATCATTATTATGATATAGATCGCATAACAATAAAGAGAAAGTAAAGAAATATCAAGATATCCATTACCTCATTTTCCTGTGTGCGTTCTCTCACATCATATTGATCACCTTTAGACACTACAAGATCTCCTTTATCATTGGGCCTCACATCAAGGCATGCTATAACCTAGAAAAGTAAGTTATATAAAGTAAAAAGAACAACAAATAGCAAACAATAAATGAAAACAATCACAGATAAAAAATATTTTAAAAGTTCTTACCCTCTTGGCAAGTTTTGATGATTTGTTGTTGACCCATTTCTGAGCTCTACAAACATTTGGTAAATGTTCATATCAATTGTTCTTAGCTAAATTAAGAACAATCCGCATAAATTTTTCTTAGTCCCGAAGAACAATGCATTGATTGATTAGCGCATAGATGAACTTAGTTGTGAAGCCTACTTAGGAAGGCTGGTTTGAACAAATAACACAAAAACCCAGCTAACATCATGAAAGAGATGCATTTAAGAGCCAAAGTTTCTTGTATAATAATCACCAAGGTTTAATCTAATAATAAAAGATGAAACAATACCTTTCAATGAAAACTGCATATCCCTTAAAACCTAACTACTACACATGAAAGATAGAGCAATGCCCAGCAATAAAAAATCACATACTTTTGGTAAACATTCCAAGATACTTTTAAGGAAATACCCTTTCAAAGCATAAATAAGAAGTTTCTATAACCAAAACATCCAAATAAGCATCTCACAACCAAACCATATTCATATGATTATTAAAAACATTTAACTCCTTTCCAAAACCCTAACCAGGCACCAATGAGCAATATGACTCACAAGCATTACTTCCACAATAATTTGTGCTAATGTATCACTTCATCATTACAAACAATGCCAGTGTCATGCAGAAATAGCTAAAAAGAAACACATTTCAATATTTGTTCACTTCAGAATGCAAGAAAACAAGAACCCAAGAAAAATAGGGTGCCCTTATGCCTCCATTTGGCATTAAAATGACATGTCAATCATGTAAAACCTGATAGAACAATATATGGAAGATTCAAACTTTACATTGAATCCTACACCAGCTATGATCAAACAGTGTAATGGAGAATTATTTGTGTACAGGAAAAGACAGCATATTGACCTGTGCCGTGAGCGAGAATTCACTAACGATTGCAAAAATATAGGACAAGAACCAGATGATGAAGTTGATGCAGTGGAAAACTTTGCATTATCTAACCATGATTTAGTCATTTCCTTCCCTGAACATTACACTCCTGAATATGAATAATGATATGGTTGCCACAAAGATTGTTAATAGCATAAGAATGTATTTCACAAACATACTAACAATAGAGAATATACTAGAAAGGAAATGCTCAAAGCTAATACAATAAGCATACCTCAAACAAAAGCATTAATTATCACTCTGGAAAATACAAAATTTTTAAAGCATCAACTATGTGAATGAAAGGTTTTGTTTCAAGAGAAAAAAAAAATTAGCAACAAGAAGGCAAAGTTAGACAACTTACTAAATCTATACCCCGTTTGAATAAAAGTTTTACCATTTCACTGTACTGACATTTAGCACGCAAATTGTTGAAGTGATTTTCCTTTTGATTTAAGAAAGAACTATATCATTCCAAACAGTTAAGTGGAAGATTAATATGCTTGTTTGCAATAAAATTTTTCACTTATCAAATAGGTTTAGATTGATGTGATCTAAACTTATTCCCATTGCAAGATCAAACTCCAAATTCATGTGATACAATGCCTAGATTCATAGCCACAATGCTATTTTTTGACAAGGTGCTAAGTAAAAAACATATAATAGCTAAGTCTCGACACTCACAAAATCATAAACCTTGAAAAAACATTTTTTTATTCACTTGAATAAAAAAGACTTCAAGTAATGAGCTACCTAAAGATCAAGGCAAATCTTGAGAATACAGAAGAGACATCAGCATCAAACAAAATACCTACATCGAATTTCAGCTCCATAAAAACTCCAAAACACAAAACTAGACCAAAATCACTAAGAATACAAGAAAGAAAGAAAGAAAGAAAGATATTAGAGTGAGGGCATACTTGATCCTCTAGATGGAAACAGGGCCATTCATATCTAAGTAGAGACTATTAAACTCAAGGCTATTAGGATTTGGCTTCGAAGTATCAATAGGGATTCGAACACCCTCGATCTCTACAGGCTCCTCTTCCACAATGTCAACCACCACCATGGGGGTACTTCTCTGCCAACCAATAGTAGAATGCCAGGACTTCCATGGCCAGTGATGATTTCTAGCACTCACAAGCTGCCATTCGTGATCTAGGCTCCGATACGTGCTCCCGTGGGTGCAAGTAGAAAGGAACAAGCAAACCCTAACAAGATTTGCATTCGGATTTCCTCCACAAACCTAACCCAGCTCGCGGACTTTGTTAGCTCGTTGGCTAGTTTATTGATAATATTAGCACTTATATAGCCAGTTGCTTTAAACCGGTTCTAAAAGCGAGGTTAATTTTTTAATCACATTAATTAGAGCTTGTTTTAGAAAACTGGCTCTCCTTATCTACTTCTATAACAATAATTTGGTGTGGTGCATACAACCTTTTGGGTCCAAGATTACTCGTTTAACCTCATCTTTTTCCCCTTTTTCTTTAATCTTCCCACCAAGTTGTGGTCACTATTACTAGGCAAGCTTTAGAGACCTTAACAAGCTCTCCAACTAGGAGCTCCCAAGGTACAAGTGAGCTTATCCTTACTTTGGGGAGCTCCCCACTATTGGGCAAGCCTAATTGGGCCAACTTTAGAAGCTTGTTAGGGTAACACCGAGATCGCAGTGCCCCTTGGGCAAGGTTGCCCATGTCATGCCCTGAACCCGGCTCGCCAGACTTTGTGCACTGGCAAACGGCTGCACATCCATAGTGCATAGCACAATAGTCATGCAAGACCTTAAAAAACCTATCTAAAGACAGAACTATAAATTCCAAAAGTTAAAATCAGAAATTTACAAAAATTTACTAAATACAAACTCATAGTTTACAAAAAAGACAAAACTATAGCTTAACCTACACCACAAATAGCCTTGCTACTTGTTCATTCTCAGTGAGCTATTGTACTCATGATCTGAAAAAATTTAACAACCAGATTATGAGCTTGACAACCCAGTAAGCACCTACTAAAAATATCGGGATCACATAAAACTCAATAATTTCAAAAAAATACTTAAGTGTGACATTGCACAATAAATATCATGATAAAACCTAAAATTCAAAATATTTCAACAAATATAACTTTTAAAATGAACGAGCATATATGTTCCCCAAATAACTAATGGCAAAACAAAATATAAGAATCATATATTTAAACTCTGTGACCCGAGCCAGAATTTCAGAGCTCATTTGTTTACCCTCGGTGACCTGACCTAGAATATCAAAGGCCGTTATTCTCCACCGATGGAACGATACAAAACTATAGTTTCTAAGTCAGAAGTACATGTCGACACGGTCAGTGTTTAACCCCCAATGACAAGGTTAGTGCAAAGTTAATTTTGGGACTACGAGTTTCTATACCAAAAATATGTCGAGTACAAAATTATTGTCAACACATTAATACTGAATTTCGGTGATCCGATTTTCTAACAAAAATAATTCCAATTATATCAATATAAGTTAATTCTAATATGTCACAACATTAATTAAAACATAAGTAATCAATAACTCAATACATAATTAAGATTATATATAATAGTTTCGGAAAACAATTCAATACTCAAAAAGCAAGTTTTTCTTTTTTTTGTATAAATTAATAAGTAAAAATAAAATAAGTAAATAAATAACCAAATGAATAGTTCTTGTGAAGTTAACATATATATAATCCGTAATATACTAAAATGTCATAAATCAAATAAATAAACATCAGCATATTTTGAAAGTAATTATCAATAGACACAAAAGTTAAAACACAAAATATCTAAATAGTAAATCATGAAGGGTTTTAACACCAAAACCCAAATAAATAAATAATTATGTAAATCATTGTCGATAACCGGAAATTTTATAAATACATAATTTATATGTAGGCACTTACCTAGAGAAATCCCTGAGCTATAGAATCCACTTAGACTAAAATCAGAATTCGAACAAAGACCCTAAAACATGAACATTACACATTGACCTACATTCCAAAGTTTAAGTACAAACAATGACCATTGGTTAACAAACACCAAGACTTTAAGACACTAAATATGATAAACATACACAAGGATACACAGTGAATCAAAATCCCAAAGCACAATACTTAAGATATCCCTCAAGTATATATATATATATATATCGTACACATAGTTGTAAAACTAAACACCTTTTGGCTAGATAAGAGCTTACTCATGTTTTGCTCATATTGAAAACGAGTCAAGCTTGAGCCTTTTTCAAGTTCAATAAATAAATGAGCCAAGCTTGAACAATAGAAAGCTCGGCTTATTTTTCCTCGCGAACACAACTCGCCAACAAGCTCATGAACAAACTCATTTATAAGCTCGATTGTGAGCTCGTTTATCTCTCTCTCTCTCTCTCTCTCTCTCTCTCTCTCTATATATATATATATATATATATATATATTAGATATTATCGTATGAGTTACATACTTCTAAATTGTAATATTTAATTAATAAGAAATGGATTTATATCGTATAACAATATGCATAAACATACAATAATGAGTAACAACTTAGAATAATAAGTATGGGCGTACAATATAGGATGTAATACTTTAAATGCAAAAACCAAATAATAAACAGAAACTTAAATAACTAAGTGGCAACGTAAAATAATAAGTAGGAATGATTATTATAAGCATACATATGAAATTCACAGAGAACTAGGATTTTTTGCTCTTCCCCTATGCAGATGCTTCACTTTCTATGTACATGCAAAAGAGACTAGTTTGTAGTTTTAATGCCATTATATAAATAGATGTTTTTATGTTTTTTTTATTTTTGAGAAAATTTCTTCTATATCCTTGTAAATCTTCTCTCTCTCTCTCTCTCTCTCTCTATATATATATATATATATATATATATATATATATATAAACTTTGTTCTAATTTTTTGCTTTAATTTTTCATCTAGAACATTTAAGTTTTTTTTAGCAAATGTGAATGAGCCATATGCCTGGGGATCATAGCCCTCATCCTAAGGTAATGGCAAGTCAAACTAGTGACCTCAAAGTTGAATCACTCTGGTTGAAGTTGGATCCATCAATGAGAGAAGTCAAGGGACGACAAAATTGAGGCTTCTTTTTATCATGATAATGGACTTAGGTATTGCTTTTTGAGAGTCTAGAGTTTCATATTGTTGGAGTGATCAAATATTGAGTAATGGACTAATATCAGCTAAGTTTCTATGTAATGATTTTAAAAAGGTTGATTAAATATGAAAGATTTTAGGGGGTTTGTAGTAGCTTGATTTGAACAACAAAGATCATTTAAACTGATCACAACTGTCCATAAGATCAAATGGATGAGGGCCATCGATTAAGGGTTCATATGAGCCAGCCTATATAAATACCTCTTATTGTGAAGTGAGGTCCCTTCTCTAGATTTAGGGTTAGGGTTTTCTGCACCTTGATTGGAGGCGGTGAAGAGAAGATGGTTCAGTGGTTGATATATCGGAAGAGGCATAGTTATGCCCCAAAATCCAATTAGCACAGTGTTGTGAAGACCTCTGGTACCATTCCTTTCTCTTCTGCTTGATCCGATCGATTTGGGAATTTCCTAAACCCTAGGTTTGTCCAGGTTTTTGTGCTCTTTTGTTCCGATCTTTTTCAATTTACAGGTTGGAAGTTGGTTCACTAATTGAAGAAGAAGCCGGCGAGTAGACCCAAGTTCCCTGTTATCGATAAGCGGATCCAAGGGGTGTGTGATATTGATCCGCTAATTTCATTTTTTTTAATCTTTTTTTTTTATGGTTTATGGATGCATTGTTCGGGGCTTAGTGTTTATCAAGAATTTATGGTTAGGGTTTCAGAATTTAAATGTGGAATGATGGAGGAGTGTCAATATATTAGGTTTTTTTATGATTCATAATTTGCAAAATATTCCTTATATTGATTAGGCATCTTACCAACAAATGATGGAGAAATGTCAACAAAAACGTTATTGAGTGGCATCGTGCTTCATTAGCATTGGCTATGGTTGAAGCATCAATGTGTGGTGGAGATTGTTTGAGAGCTTATTTTAGGATTCAAAGAAAATCAAAAGTAAAAATAATTCATGTTTTTCTATTTTTTAAGTTAATTATATATAAGAGTATTTTTAGTGTTTTTTTGCATTTTGTAGGAGAATAAGAAAGTCCTTAAATTTCCTTTAAAATGAATCCATCTTTGACAAGAAGAAAATTAGTGATCAATATTGGTAAGAGTACTACATTTTACATTTAGTATTTGTGAATAACACTATTTTTGTCTTTTGTTTTTAGGTAATTATGCTTTTGTCAATATGCTTGGACTTGTGAATTTGTTTGGAGTATGATGAGTTTGCTTAGAAGGAAGGCTAAAGTGTTTTTATGCTTTGTTCTTATTTGATTATGAACAAAATGCTTTTTATTTCAATATGGACAAATAATACTTTTGTTGTTGTTGCTTCATGACTTGTATTGGATAATACGTTGTTGTTTATCTCAAGATTATGTTTGAATTTTCCATTTCATATTTACAGTTTCTTAATTAGAATTCATGATTTATTTTAATGTAAAAATTGCATAGGTATAACATTTGTAAATATATAGGTTCTATTCTTTGTAAATGAGCTTTATAAATAAGGTTTAAATGAGCTTCTAAATGAGCATTTAGCGAACTCAAGCTGAAACGAGCTTATAAACGAGTATTTAAATGAACTCAAGCTCGAACGAGCCAATAAACAAGCTTTCCCGAGTCTAGCTCGAGTTTAGTAATTTCTCAAACAAGCCAATCTCAAACATCATATTGATTCGAGTCATGAGCTGAGCTCGAGCTCTTTTATTTCGATATGGACAAATGATACTTTTATTGTTGTTGCTGCTTCATGACTTGTATTGGATAATACGTTGTTGTTTATCTTAAGATTATGTTTGAATTTTTCATTTTATATTTACAGTTTCGTGATTAGAATTGATGATTTATTTTAATGTAAAAATTGCATAGGTATAACATTTGTACATATGTAAGCTCTATTCTTTGTAAATGAGCTTTATAAATAAGCTTTCAATGAGCTTCTAAAGGAGCATTTAGTGAACTCAAGCTGAAATGAGCTTATAAACGAGTATTTAAATGAACTCGAGCTAGAACAAGCCAATAAACAAGCTTTCTTGAGTCTAGCTCGAGTTCAGTAATTCCTCAAACAAGCCGAGCTCAAACAACATATTAGGCTTGATTCGAGCCATGAGCCGAGCTTGAGTTCTTCTTTTTAGTAACTGGCCAAGCCTGAACACATGAAAGCTCGGCTTGGCTCAGGTTGAATACACCCCTCGGTGGTACTTGTTAGGAATCATGAAAACCCTAGAAGAGACTTGACCGAATATGACACGGTCCATTGGTACCTTCTGCAATGAACACCATTCACCTATAGCCTATACCTCGACAGCCATGTTCAAGTATAAGCCATTTTGGACAAGTGATAAGTGTATAATTAAACATGATTCATATTATTTTATACACTTAATTGGATTATATTAGGGTGTTTATTTGGAAGATAATAATTAACATGATGTAATGTGATTTTAAGTGATGGGCAATGCCTAATGAGGAAAGAGAGCCAAAACAAGCAATTTTGAACTAGAACAAAAAAAGATAGAGCCATTTTGACATCAACTGAAACGGATCAGGCCAGACAGAACACATTATGGCCAAACTGTCAACCTCATCCAGAAAACTTTGTAGATATGCTTATGCTTATAAGATGGACCATAAGGACTATTCAGTAGAGCTTATAAGGAACAGTACATGCCCATAAAGGAGGTCATAAGTGCCATCCCAAAGAATTTACGGCCTAATACTTATAACCGTAAGTTAGACCGTAATATCAAGATAGAAGACCTCACAGGCAAAGCTTACACATCATTCAGTAAACTCCTAACCAGCCAAAAAGATTAATGGAAGGACAAGGAGGATCATCTCCACTCTCAAATTCCGTAAACTCCAACCACGCAAATGAATATTCATTCTACATGTGTTAGCATCATTCGCACTTGCACTTGGCGTTGTTCGAGCATTTGTGGTATTTCCTTTATCTATTGGTGGACAAGAAGAACAAGAATATCACATCAAATTAGTGAAACAAGAGTAAGTGGTAGGTCCCTTCTAAAAGTAGGAAGCCAAGGTCACAACAAAAGCATAGAACAAAGGGTAGGCATTAAGAATGAAACTTGATATATATTTTGCTCTGTGTTGTTTGTAATCCCTCCTATCCGGTTTGCTTATTCAAGGAGTGGGTGGAAAAATATGAATTAGATCTCGACTGGCATGAAAATAATATTACACTTGAGGTCCTAAGTTTTATTAAAAGATTTTTATTTTAATTTCTCTAGTTAGCAATGTCTTTGCTAAAATGACTTCAAAAAAATTTTTTTTTTTTTTACACCTAGAGTAATAATTTATTTTGGCTCTACGGAGAAAAATATAGTTATTTTGTTTTTGAACTATATATATACTCTAATCATCCAAGTTGATATGATGATGAATAAGTCAAATACAAGTCATATTATAGCGAGTCAAAATAATCAAATTAATAAATTAAGGGGTCGTTTGGCATCGTTTCTGTTTTCTTGTTTTTTGTTTCTGTTTTGTTTTTGTTTTATTTTCAATTTTTTAAAAACAAAAACATGTTTGGATACACTGACTATTTTATATTTTAAAAAACTTTAAATAAAAACATATTTAGTTACTATAAAATTATTATAACGTTTTTTTATCGTTTTTTTTTTCAAAATCAAGTTTTTAATTTTTTTTATAAAACTTTATTTTTTATATTAGTTTACTTGATTATATTATTAAATAAAATTAATAACATAAATTATTATTATATTATATTATATCATAGATTTTCAAAATCAAGGGTCAAACAATTATTTTCACAAATAATTTCTAAAAATATAATTTTTTATATTATATAAACTAATTTGTAAAATATCAAGCCAAAATAACAAAATTTTATAAATATTTTAATATATATATATATCATTAATTTGTAAAAAAAATTATATTTTTACAAAAATAAAAATTAAAAATTAAAAGGAGAGAGAGAAATGAGTAGAAGAGGAAGGGTTTCATTGTGAGAGGAAGAGTTTTGAAAACGTTTTCAAAACAGTTGAAAACATAAAATTGTTGTTTTCTGTTTTTTTGGAAACATGAGGATTGTTGCCAAAATTTTTGAAAACAAAAACGAGTTGCCAAACATGTTTTCTCAGTTTTGTTTCCAAAACATGAAATTGAAAACAAAAAACAGGAATTGGCAACAATGCCAAACGAGCCCTAAATTTTCACACTCGGAGAGTCCAAGCGGACATACTTTATTTAAAAGCCAAACCAAAACCATCAAAGGCTCTCACTTTAGCTGCGATTGTTGCTTTTTAAACTTTTTATTTTTTGTTTTCTTTTATTATTATCAAAGTAAGTCTATATATTGACCCAAACCTAATTTAAATCATTATAAATTTACAAATGAATAAAACCTTAAATTATATATATGTATATATATTACTAACTAAAAACGCAATTTTATAATTAGTAAGGTCAGCAAATGCAAACTTTGTCGCAAACTTTGTCATAATATTGATATTATGATAAAATTATTTGTGTATAAAACTTCAAAGTATTTTAATAATAAAAAATTTAGATTTTATTTTAATTAGAGGTTCAGAATCATCAAATCCACAATTACTAACTGTAATAAACAACTATTACTACTACTTGAAATGTTTGTAAGTAAATACTACTAAATTTAACTCAACTATTTAAATTTGGAACCCAGTAGTTTTATAGTACATAAAAGAAATACTGTACCTAAAATCATATATGCTTGGTTGTATTTTATCATAATTGCCATCATCACTATAACTACAGGCAATCTTCATTGGATATAATTTCTTACGTTCCCAACATTGGCTTAAAGGTTTGAATATAATACACACACACACATTGCATATTGCTAATTTATTCTAAATTACCAAAATCTACATTTCTTTAATTATTTAAAGAGAAATAAATTTAGACAATTATCTTTTGAGTAGTTCTCATGATTTTGATTAATAATAAAAAAAACTACTTACGGCTTTTTTTAATGATTAATTTTGGTAAAATACCAAATTCCCTCTAATATAGTTAGTCTGCCTCTTCGATCCTTCTAATATGATTTGTCCTTAGGAGATCCCTCTATTTTAATTTGAAAAATATAAGTCCCTCTCTTTAATATAATTTGTCTTTAGGAGGTCCCTACGAGAATTTATATTTTTCAAAATAGAGGGACCTCCTAGGGACAAATCATATTAGAGGGACTAAAGTAGCAGATTAACTATATTGGAGGGACTAAATAGAGTATTTTATCATTAACTTTTTGTCTTGTAATATTTTTAAATTTTACATAGTAATTGTAAATAGTAATTTTAATCTAAAAACACTCAGATATTGATAAACAAAATGTTTTGAGAGGTGCAAAAGCACAATAAAAAATGTCTTTTATTACTTATCAACAATGGGATCAAATTTTTATACAAAAAAATTATTAATTACCAACGGAGTTTATCCATGATAAATTTTTCTTGGTATTTCACTAGGGAATGGATAGGGATTAGCTAGCAAGGAATGACTAGATAAAAAAAAAATTAGAAAATTTGCTCAGGAATTACACAGGAAAATACCCAGAGATATACCCACGGAAAATCTTTCCCACGCTAATCCGTTAGTAAGTCACACGCGAACTACGAGCCTAACATTTAGCAAAGGATTGGCATTGAAAATAGCATAACTTTGTAAGTGTGTTATACGAATTGTTAGTTTTGTGGTGTGAATGAGTGGATAATAATTTTGGTTGTGCTAGTTTTGTAGTGTGAATGAGTGGATAATAATTTTGGTTGTGCTAGTTTTGTGGTGTGAACGAGCTATATATATAACTTCATTATGATATATTGTAATTGTTATTTTAAGCACATTATATTAGAAAATATTGATTAATTTAAATGAATGATTTAATATAGTTTTGTTGTATTATAATTTATAAAATAATTTTAAAATAAATAATTAAATTTTTATTCTATATTGGTAAGGTATTACCTAGATAATAATCTCATTTTCAAATTTTATTATTCAAGGATCACCCAACAAATAATCCCTAATTATAATTAGCAAGAGATTACTTATGGAATAATCCTTGGAAAATATTACACAGACCTAGGGATTGAACATTTCAATTTTTTGAAAATTTAGCAACGGATTACGTAGGAAAAATCGCTTGCTACATTTACCCATGGATTATTTAGAAAAAGTTTTGTAAGAAATTCCTTGTCGATTAAGAATTGGTTACGACAAATTACCCAAGGCATTTATGATTTACCTAAGGAACAACTGATCGCTATTTAGCGAGGGATTATAAAATCTCTAGAAAAATTATTATAGATAAAGCTTTTACCTAAGAATGTCAATCCCTTCAAAATCTCTCCCTAAAGCTTATCACCTAGGGAATTTTATCATTTTAGTTTGGAAATTTTTCCAAGCTAATTACTGTTTTTCTTGTAGTCGATCTAATAATTTAGATACATATTTAGTATTGAAATGATTTTGTGATATAATTTCTTATATTTGTTAATCATTAATTGTTTATAAACATGATTTAAAACTTAAATTTATTTTATCAATTAAATATAAAAACAAAAATATCACAAGTAATTTCAAAAGTACTGTTTATGTCAAACAAGTAAAATTTTTTGTAAATTAATTTAGTCAAAACTCAAGGATATCACAAAGAACAGAAGTTAAATCCTTACCATTGTCGCTGTTAGCATTGTCTTGAGTCGCCTCAGCCAACTGCCTGAACATCTGAGCATCCTTTGAATTTGGTTTGAGGTTAAGCAACCCTGGAAGACTTATTTTACTTCAAAGAAAATACATGATTTAAATCTATATATATATATATGTTTTTTTTTTCTCTCACAATAAACACATGTAATCCTCTCAGCTAAAAAACACATTTTGAGATAAGCCGAAAAATTAGATGGTTGATTTACTAACTTGGGCACTCCGATACGTTGGCATGGGCACCGCAAGTGAAGGGCAATGATACTGCAAGGGTGACATTGATCTTAAGACCGAGTTGTGGATCATCATGGTCTTTGATGAGTACGCAAAGGCATTTAGGACTCTTCGAAAGGACACTCTTGAGCCCAGTGCAACAGTCAGGAGTCGGAGATTTCGCATCTCCTTGCACGTAAGGTAAACATCCGGCCAACCCAACTAGTTGATCTCCGCATTCAGCTTGATCTCCAGCAAAATCTGATGATGTAAGATTCATAAGAAGGAAAATTGACAGAAAAAAAATTGTAGATGCCATGAGTTTTGTTTTGTGACGACCTAGTCGAACTGAAGAGGGCAGATTTATATGTGAATGTATGAAGCAATTTTTTTTTTTTTTTTTATGGGGGAAGTGCGCTGGCAATGATAGTGATAAAATGATGATGTTGTGGAGTGCTCAATAGTGGGTTGTTGGAATTTGGAATGTTGTGGGAAACATTTTGGCTTTCACACTATTGTGGTTCTAGGGTTTAGTATTTTATGGTTTTTGGTTGTGGGGGAAAAGTTTAGGTGGCTGGTACTCATGAATTTGGTTGAATGATTAAGGACTGAATTTGTGGTTCGGATTAAAAACTTCTGGTTTGACAGGTGTGTAGATTGGTAGACCTTGATGTAAACCGGATTGGTTTACCTTGATTTATACCATTATACTAACTTTGATATTTGAAATAAAAATTTGGATCTAATATAATAATTTTGAAAATTTTTTTAAGTAATATAAAAAATATTAACTTTTAATACCTGATCAAATTCTTTCATTGCCCCTCCCAGGATAACATTTGTATTTTTAAAATTTAAAATCAGTATATTACATTTGTGTGATGTACTTGTTTATCATGCTTTTTAATATATCGTTCATTTTAATTTCTATCTTTGTAAAGTATTGATTGCAATTTTTATAATTTTTATTGTTTATTTAGTTTGTATAATAAAACAATATTTTGATAGAATACATCCAGAATTTTATTTCTCTTTAACTTCATTTAATTATTGCCACAACCAGGTGATACTGATTGGCACATTAAATGGGAGTCAGGCTTAAATTAAGATCTTTACATAGTTCATTCCTCCTATATTGGGAGATGTGATTAAAAAAATTAACTGATGTCTTGTAGAAGGCTTCATCGATAATCATTTTGGGCTTTATATTTCTTGTAGAAGGCTTCATCGATAAATTATATTTAAAATTATTAATTAATTATAACTAAACTAGAAACCTAATTAAAAATATAAATTATCACTTAACCTAAAAATATTAAATATAATTTATAAGTTAAAAAAATAAAAGAAGATGCCTAAACCATACCTTTCTTGGTCACACCTCACCAAGATGATGTCTCAACCTAGCGTTGCTAACGCTAGCACCTACTTTTTTATAGGAGGTATTTGTTTTTTTAAATGTATACAAATATTAATGTGTACTTGGATTGATCTCTTATATATCTTTATTTTACATACATTACGTTCCTATTTTTTATATATATTTTTTGATTTGGTGCGTCAACCAGAGAGTGAGAGGGATGTTTGAAGCAAAAGAATCCAAAAAAATGGTGTTTTGGAGTTTCATAGGACTTTGGCAAGCTATACAGCCACACACCCTGCCTGAGAATGTTCACGTAAGCATGTGTGCCGCTTTTGGAGATTTATCTTGAGAATTTGTAAACACCAAAACAACACATCTGCCGTCGCACTGTCACACCCGGAGCATCTTGGCAACTGTGCATACGGCGCACCAAGAAGCGTGGCAACTGTACATACCCCTAAGTTCTCCTTCCATACTTAGAATTTTTCTGAGTGTTGAAAGCTATCATGTAAACATAGAATTGTCTAGAAGGTTCATGAGAGATCATGAACTTAGGGGAGTCTTCTAGAAGAATATAGAGTCCTCTTGTAAGCTTGTAGAAGTATGAAGAGTCATGTAGAATTGTGTAGATAATTCTAGAGGGGCAACATGGACCGTTGGATCAAGATGATCCCAACCGTCCATTAGGGCACCCTTGGCCTATAAATACCCAAGGGTTCTTCATTTGTAAGCATCCAAGTGATCAAATAATTTCAAGGCAATACAAGTGTTCCCTTCAAGCCTTCCAAGCTTTCTCATTTTGAGCCTTCAAAGTTAGTTTTCTTGCCAAGGGAGAAGTAAGGCTGACTTGATCAAGGCGAGGGTGATCAAGTGCCGCACAAGACGTCGGTTAAGAAGTCCGAGTCCGTGACAGCACGCTCATATGTCTAGCTGTGTATAGTATAATATATAAACAATTTTTTTTAGACTCTAGAGCTACAACAGACAATCACAAGCCTATTGGTATGGGTGAGCAATGTCACCATCATGCCTACAAGTGCAAGATCATCAAATAATAAATTACATCTCTCGTGAACCCGCGAGAGTCATATCCCTAGGGCCCCAAGAAGTATTATGACTTTCTCTTCACATCACTATTTATTCTACCAAATAAGAGAATGATGTCTTAATTGAAACTAAAATAAAGAAAGAAAAGAATGCCATCAAGCAACCAAGGATCCCCTTGGAATAGGGGCGGAGCAACAGGGGGGGGGGGGCAAGAGGGCGCCCGCCCCCCTTGTCGCCGGCGGGGTCTGTTGACCCCGCCTGCTCCTTCCCTCGCAATGCCTTCTGTCGCAACACCCCCCCCCCCCCCCCCCCCCCCCCAATGCCCTCCCCGCCCTGCTTCCGGCCAGGCCGACCCCCTTCCTCTCCCTCTCCATCGGACCCTCTTCATCTCCACCTCCGACCATCCCCCTTCCGCCCCGCCCTTTTCTAAGTTTTTTTTAATATATTTTTAAATTTTTAATTTTTTTTCTTTATACATTTATATATTTATATATATTCATTATTTTTATTATTTTATTATTTTATTTTTCAGTTGAATGATTTTATTTATTTATTTATCATTTATTAGATAATTTTGTTAAGTTTTCTATTTTTTAAATTTTGAGAAATTTTGGAATTAATGTGCATTGATTTAGAGATTTGAGAAATATTAAAGCTTTGATCTAATAATAAATATTTTTTTAAATTATGATTAATTTAAATAAAGATTTAAATAAAGTTATTATTTTTTTAAAAATATTTAAATATCAGTTTATTTTGTAATTAATAAGATTTTAAATGCAAGTAATTTATAAAATTAATTTTTTAAATAATTATTTAAATGAATTCAAATAAATTATTAAATTATATGAGAATTTTTTTAATTTAAAATATTATCTATATTTTTACAATTATAAATCAAAACAATATCAACTCAAGGGTAAGTTCAGTGAAGCAATTACTTTAGGTCAATTATTTTTTAAAATCCTCATCTTTAGATTTTTTAAATAATAATCTTAAAAACTCAATTTTGAATGACCATCAATAATTATCATAATACAAAAATATTTAAATATAATATTTAATCAATGTAATTTAATCTTAGTTAATTTTTAAATTTTAAAACAATATAGTAAGATATTAAATATTTTATTTTAATGCTTAATCAGTTATATCTTCTCTAGCTAATTTTTCAAATTCTATGATGAGCTTATTCATTCATTTGTTTCTCTGAAATTAATATATTATATATTTCTTTAAATTATAAATAAGAGCTTTTGTATTTTTTATATTGTTACAATTTTGTTTTTAGATCTTTTACTTTGTTAAGTTTTATTCATAAATTTTAAATATATCATTTTATCATGAGTTTAGTAGTATGTGAAAAGATAAATAAACATCTCAGGTATTTATTAAAATAAAATCTAAATAAATTTAATTTTTATTAAATAAATTAAAAGGTTTATTAAAAAATTCGTTATAGATCTCTAGTTATGTTAAGCCACCAATCATAATCATAAAGAAATCTAAATTTTGATAAAAATATTTATTTTGATATATTAATTAATTTTAATTATTTCTCTTAAATTTTACTTATTATTATAATATTTTATTATTTAAAATTTGGAATTTAAATTTTTTCAATTAATTATTTTAAAACTTATAGTTCGCCCCCCTATATATAATTTCTAGCTTCGCCCCTGCCTTGGAATACTAACAATGCACTGATTATATGAAGGTAAAGTAGTTGTTGGCAACCTTTAACCGTAAGATTCTAATGTTTTCTACCCCGAAAAACTTCGGTGAATAACCCTAATCCCATATAGGTTTCTTCTCTTGGACACCCTTACAGTTGCAGTGGCTACAAGGAATTTCCAAATCTAGAGTAAAACAATAATGCGGGAAGTTATTAACACCTGGAACCTCTGGTATCTAAGTACAATGATATTATCATATATTATTATTATGTTAGTATATAAGGATATATTAGCATATATTATTAGCATATATTATTATTATGTTAATTAGTATATAAGGATATATTAGCATATAAAAATCCCTTATGTGTATTATCCTTTTTTGTAGAAATGCTAATATGAAATCCCTAGCCTCGTTTTCTCTGTTTTTATGCCTTCGTCTCTCTATGTCTTCAAATGAAACCTCATTAGTCTAAGTATGACCTTGTATATGAAAACATCCCATTCTACACATACAATTCAAAATTAATCTATGGAATCCATCTATTGTGGAATAAACATGAAGCATCATAAATTAAATCAAAAGAACAAGGCGATATGCATTAATAAAAACAAGTAATCATCCATACAAACTTTTCCTCATAAGGTTCACAGATGCTTAGTGTCCTTGGGAGTTTAGTTTAATATAAATGAAAGAAAAATCACAAAAATAAGTAGAAATTATGATGAAACTCCCTATCTGTCAACTAGTGATGTAAGTGGAGAAGCTCATATCATCCTAATGATGCCACTCTCTAAAGATCCCTAAAACACGACATTGCTTTGGTCTCCTCTCTATCAAACCTCTAAGGATGAATCCCTTGAGATCTCCTATCCTCTCACTTCGATTTAAGCCCAAAAGAGTCTTCTCACAAAGAGATTTGAAAATTGAAGTGTGTGGAGTCGAATAGGGGGCCCAAGACTCTTTTCCAAACCCTAGCCTCGCCCTTTTAAACTTACCCAAGCATGCAAGCACTTATGCGGGTGCATAGGGGCCACATGGGTCATGGAAATAAGCTTTTGGGGAAGTTGGGGGTTCATGCGACCTCTATGCTAGAGCATGAAGGGCCCATAGCTTTCTAGATGATTTATGCAGCCTCTGTGTGGACACATGACATTATTGATAGGTCATGCGGGTATTATACGGGCCTTATGCGAGACTGTTCATCAGTATATTACTGCTACAGTATTAATATAGTACTCCATCTCTAAATTTGCCTTCTTTTCATCTTGAATTTGGTCCAAAATATGTCCTTGAGCTTTTGATTTCCTTTTAATGCCTTGTGAAACAAATAAAACCAAATAATGCATAAAATGGACATTGATCCAATGAAAATACATGCCTAGTGTATAAAATGTAAGTGAAAATATGTATATTTAGACACTTACCTTAAGATGGCGTTTTGGAGTATGAAAAGAGGAATTTTATATATGATACACCCCTTACGTATCCGCAAGTGCATGGGTCATATGATGTAGTATAATGTACCCAGAGAGGATCGGGTAGTTGAATCCACATGGACTGGTAATCTTCTAGTACTAGTTTATCTTCCAATATCTAGCCTACTCAAAGATTGGGGGAAACTTCTATTATATGAATCTAAAGAAAGAATAAGAAAAATGAAAAAAGGATCGAAAGAGATGGGATAATCTTAAGTAGAAGTAGTAATAAGAAGTATTGTCCCAGATCAATCTCCTAGTGAAATATGCAGTGACTCTTCTACAATAATAATTAGGTACATTCTATGGATCCTATGTGTGCTCTCACAGCAATGTCACATCTATGACAATCAATTATTACGTCAAGTTTTGCAACTATAACTATTGGAATCATGCACATTGAGTTTTGCAACTACACTATGGCAATCACAACTATGGCATTCAACACACGTTGAGTTTTACAATCACAACTACGCTAATCATGCACATCTAGTTATGTAACACAAGCTTTAACATAAGAAAAATAATAGAACTCTATAATCATTGCAAAATAGTAAATCAACTAGGTTCAGTAATATGGGACACCGGAGAGCAGTTAGCCTCTCATGGGTTCACACAACATTGAAAAGATAAAGAAAACAAATAAGTAGAAATCCATAGACTCCCTATTGCTTCTCAATCTATTTGATTGTGCTTAGAGAACCTACCAGCTGGCTGAGTTTCACTCCAAATCATGTTTTAAAAATTTTACTCTAACCCTGGATAGATGGTCGTGAAGATCATCCAAAAGTCACTTACAAAATCCCAACCTGAACTCCCTTGAAAACCCCGACTTTGGGGCTTAAAAAGTGATTTTTGACCCAAGCACGCCTGTTCTTAGGCCATGGTTGATGGTCATGCTCTTTACAGACAGATCTATGTTTTGCATCGAAAATAACATTTCTCCAAGAAATAAAGTGCATGGCCAAAAAACACGCCCATGCTTGGTCCATACTTCTATAAGCATGACCATATTCTTAGCTCGCTCTGTGACTGTGTTTCCCTTCTTCTAATATTTTCTTAAAGACCTGTAATCTAGACGACCCAAAAACACACCCTTAGCATGCCCATGCTTATCTTTGAACTTGCAAATGAGTTTTTTTGTGCCCTTTCCACCCTAATACTCGTTCTAATGTCCTAAGACATATTAATCTGCATAGAAACACAAAAATACCCAAAGTAGTATCAAAATTTTCAAATCAAATGCTAAAAGACAAGCAAGAACATATACACAATGTATATATATATATATATATATATATATATATATATATATGCACTCATCAATATACCATACGGCTATATACACTGCCCGAGAATGTCCACATAGGCATGTCTAGCACTTATGTAGATTTATTTTAAGATTTTGCAAACAAAACTGCACAAGCAATCACACCCTTATATGTCTGGCCATGTACAATATCTAGACAATTTTTCCAAACTCTAGAGCTACACACAGGTAACCACAAGCTATGTAATTGACCATGTAAGTCCACACAAACAGATAAATGCCCAAGCCAATGGATATGTGTCACTTTGTAACCCCTGATAAATACCTCCAAGGTTAAGTTTTTAAGTAGAATTATGATTTTGGGAGATGATCAAGGAGGCTTTGAAAAGGAGTTCCAGCAAAGATCTATAAATTCCACACTACATCTATTCATTAAGGGAGTCACTCGACACAATCCCAGGTAGTATATTCCGATTCCTTTAGTGTGGTTTGTAGAAGATTAGTAGATTTTCATCACCAAAAGATAGTTGATGAGTGCATGAAATATTTGTATTTTGCATTATAAATCCATGCACACTATTTGTTTTATTGCATAATTTGAGTATTACGCTTGGTATTTGGTGCTTAATGTCCAGGTTAATAGGGTTTGGGACAAAATAAAACAAAATCAAAGCAATTCTAAGAGGAATAAGTGCAAAAGAAAAATTCTAGAAAAAAGCACGGACTCAGTATTGCCTTGTTTATGGCGTGCAGAATTCTAGATAGAAGAATCTAAAGTGCATAGTCCTCTGGACATCTATTACCTAGAGCGCGATAGTGCTCATGAAGTATAGGCATGCTGATATGCACATTTGCGTATTCACAAGTGTACAGGTTGTTAGGATCTTATCAACAAACAAGGGAATTGACATGCGAAAATATACATGCTGATACACAGCGAATAGCAAAATTTAATGGCAAGTAAACATAATAAAACCCTATTGCATGCCAAAACTAGGATTAAAAGTTTTTTTTTACCTTCCTTTTGATGATGATTTTGAACGTACCCTTGTTTCCCCTCTACAATCATGTACACATTCCTCTTGCCATGGCATCATGCAGCCGGTAAAGTATTGTTCTTCTCCTTTTTTATTTTTCTTGCTCTTGTCTAATTCCCTTTCTCCTTTCCCCTCCAAGCATTGGAATCTAATAGTGTCTTATCTTAGAATCATGGTCAAGATAGTGAATTCAAATGGTGGAAATCATGGTAAGATAGTGAATTCTGTTGGTGGAGATGCCAAAGTTAAATTTATGAATAGTTTGCATTTATCAGTGTTGAAGATGGCCAAGATGGTGAAGATATAAGTTATTTTATTTGTTTTGTAATAATTTGGTGTAAATGATTCTCAATTGAATTGAAGATTTTGCTATTTATTCTGAATTAAATGTCTTTGTATTTGATAGTGAAAAATATTTTATTCTCCAAGATTGAGAGCTGTAAAATTATATATTGCCATCTTATGGCTGTAAAATGGCATTTTATGGCTTTCACATTTTCCTTAAAACATAATCACATTCAAATTACATGAAAATAAGCAACACAAAATTCTGTAGATGATACATATAATTAATCAATACTTTGGTAATGACATAATGACATTCAGAATTTTGGTAATACACATAATTCTGCAGATGATACAAAATAAGCAACACAAAATTCTATAGATAATACATATAATTAATCAGAAATTTGGTAATGACATCTAGACTTTTTGTAATACACAGAATTCTGCAGATGACATTCAGAATTTTGGTCTTTGCAACCCTTACAAAATTAATCAGTATTGTCCAACCCTTACACAATGACATTCAGAATTGGTGATAAAACAGTTTTCTGATTTAAAACTGCAATGTGCATAGCCTCCCCAATGGTAATCTTTCTCTTCATGTGCACCCTTGGTTTTTTCTATCTTGTTTTCTAGAAGAGCCTTGGCAGACAATTGAGGCACCTTTCTTTTCCTTTAGGCATTGCTTCCATCTTGAGATAAATCTCTCAAATACCTTGAAGAGACTTGTCTCCCTTGCTGTCTATGTTGATGTGTGTTTATAACTTGAGAAGAACCCTATTAAACAATCAGAAATAATGTAACTCATTAAAGCAGAAGACAATCATAGATTTGAAAAAATGTAAGGTTAATAAACCTACATCAGGCATCTACCTAATAGTTTGTGCATATTGTTGAGTAGTTCTAGTTTCTTCAAATTGTGTAGGATTCTGAGTAGGTCTCTGAGTTACAAGGAAAAAAAATTAGTACCACACACATGACAAAAAAGTTTATTTAATTTTATCTCTTGACTTACAATACCTACAACCACCATTAAATGTCCCCCATAGTATCCTTTCAAGAAGCATGCATCAAGACTAATGATAGGTCTACAGCCATATTTGAATCCATTCTTGCAAGCTTGCAAGCAAACATACATCCTCAAGAATAATCTACAATGTAGGTGACAAATTGTGGTGGTTCCTATATTGGTTTTACTAAGTTCTTCCAAGTCATATATTTTTGCATATTGTTCTTTTGCATTCCCTAGGGCCAACTCTAAAGCTATAAGTTTGGCCCTATGGAACTTAATGACACTAGCAAATTGAAATCATTCCTAACATCCTGCTATAATGAGGTGATTAAATACTTTTGATCACTTGCAAACTTGGGTAGGTAATGAGAGGCCATCCATTTCGATGTCGCATTCCTATTTTTCATTTGCTTAGGACATGTATGCTTACTAACATAGGTTTTAATCTGCCAAGTCTCATCCAAATCATCTCTAGAGTTAAAGTTTGATCCCCAAATCACCCATGGACAACCCTCTCTACATGTAGCTTTAATTCTATTCTTATCATTTCTTACAAACTTTATATTGTATCTACTCTTTCTTCCATACTACCTCACTGCTTCCTTCAATGCCTCTCTACTAGAGAACATCATTCCTTTTGCTAGTTTGGGGTTATCCATAACTATTTGATTGTTAAATTATGGCCATCTTTTTCTAGAACAAACACCTAGATCACTAGAGTCATCTTGACTATGCAAAGAGTCAGAGTTATCATATTCTGAGTCCTTAGTTACATGCACATGTTCAACACCATCAAACTCCATCCTAGAACTTGGTTCTGAATTACTAGTGAAGTTTACACCACCCATATCATTCTCTAGGCCTAAGTCAACATTAATTTGAAAAACATGGTCATCATTATCCTCCATATCATAGTCACTTTCATGAAATTCTGAGTCAGAACTATCACTACTATACCCAGGCTCACAATCTACATTGAATTCAGCATTCTCACTCATTTCATCTTCCTCATAACAGTCAGACATTCTATCTCTAAGCCCTGAATAACAGCCTGAAATACCAGAGACTGATTCATGGACATGAGTTGCATCAATCTGCAAGAATAAAGACATGCAAAGGCTCGCATTGAATCAATCTATGAAACTTATTTATAATTAAAAAAACCATTCATCATTAGACATAAAGACACCACCATATTGTATAAGAAATTAAACTAATATAATAGGAAAAGGAATAAGAAAAAAAAAGAATAAAAACAATCAACATATCAAATGAATACATACATCAAAACTATCATTTGAAAGAAAATAGCATGCATTTGAACATACTCTAGTAAATTAGGCCGTACAATGTCTGTCATAGCACAACAAAAAATTTGTTTTGATTAAAGGATAAGTAAATATATGCAACACCACATTAAACATTAAATATTTGACTTGAAAACATGCATAAAGACACAATGGCCATAAATCGGTACCCTAAATCCTTACCTAATTAGATGAAATACTAAATATTAGGGCACCGAACGAGAGAGGGAAGTAAAAGAAATGGAACATACCTCAAGCTCCTCATCCATAAGGTCGCCACTACAATGATCTCTTACTTTATTGGCCGAGTCCATGAAGGGAGGAAGATCAATACCAAGGTATTTGAAGGAGAAAGGGCAAGGAAGAAGAAAGAAAAGGGAAAGGGGGAGAAGAAAGAAGGATTGAAGATAGGTTTTTTAATTTGCTATGTTGTCATGGTTAAGTCTGCTGACATGGCTAAACCACGTCAGATCGCCGTTAACGACGTTGGTGTCAGTGACCAAATTAAAAGCAATTCATAAGGCTTGTGACCAAAATAGATTTTTTTTTTCTTTTTAGTGACTAAAATAGGAATTGGTGGATAGTTCAATGACTAATTGTGTAATTTACCCTAAAATAAATATTTCTAAGATAATTTTTTTCACTACTAAATAATATTTTATTTGTTAAATAAAATGCATCATTTATTAACATCTCTATAACCACAATCCCTGATTTACCAATTAAGCATATTGTGATTCTAAAACAATATGATCAAATACTTAAAAAAATGATTTAATTGTTAAAATAAATATAATGAAATATTTAAAAAAAGTAATTAACAGAATTCTATTTATAACTGAGCTAAAATTTTGGATAAGGCATTAATAATTTTTATAATAAAATAAAAAATATTTATGGCATAACCTAAATATAAACCCAAATTACAATTAACTTAATTTGGTTGCTTAACATAGCCTACTTGATTCAATGGAATTATATCTATAAATATATATAATAGAAACATTATTATATAAATGGCAAAAAAACCCCAATTCATTTCCGAGATTTTGATGCATATATGGTTTCCAATTGGTACCATATGATATTACTGAAATTTAAAACTTGTGAAAAAAGTGAAGATGGGTGAAGGTAGAGAGTTGAAAATAAGCTGTTTATGGAGAAGTTGTCTTACAACTACCCTCAAACCAAAACCTACCTTTTTAGTTAGTTGAAATATAATTTTTTTATTATTAAACTTTGTGACACATTTTACAACGTCAATAGATTGTTGCAAATAATGTGTCGCAAACCAATTACAAGATGGGGCCCTGATAAGTGCTCGTGTTTAAGTAATACGAAGTATTATTATTTTTTTACATTGAGCATTACTTTTCTCATATTTTATCATTGATTAGTGTGCATTTGTATTCTTTTGTGCATGTAGGGTTGTGGAGAAGAGTTTGAGGAAAATGAGCAAAAATTAGGTCATGTCCGAGTTTGTTGAGGAGTTTCTTGGACCAAGCAAGAATCAAGGCACGGATTCTAAACTTGTGGATGTGTGCCAAACTCTAATGTGCTCGAACTGTTCTATGATTTGGAGGGGCACAAAGGTAGTCACACTCATAAAGTCTAACCCGTGTGACATTGACGAACTTCGTCAATGAGGAGAAATAAAGAAACGACATGATCTACCGTTGGTTGTGTGCCCAACTTAACGGCCTTGATGAAGAACATGAAATCGGTAACAATTGGGATGCAAGCACCGCAGTAAAATTACTATAGCAATTTACTGTTCATTGCGCGCAAGAAATTCAATTCCAGAGAATCCAAACGTCCGTGTGGATGCCCGATTTCAGGCTTTAAATAGTCGCGACTCAGATTTATTTGAGGAATTTTTTATCTATTTTTCACCCAACTTCTGGAGAGTTCACGGCTAGGGTTTGGATAGGATTTTGGGAGGCTTTTAGAGCATTCGACGGCATCGACATCGGCGTCCTTTGGAAGATAGCTATTAGGGGAGTTTTCATCGGCATCGATTCGGAGAGGCGTCTCCTAGGCTTGGCAAGGGACTTGGTGGAGAAGACGGAGAGGCTTCACAAGACCATCACCACGCATCTCAATGGGGTTTTATCTATGTTTGCTATGCTTCTTATTACATACACTTTGATGATTGTGTATAGCTCCATGGAGTGCTAAACCCCAGGTGGATATTCGGACTTGTAAACCCTAGGATAACATTGCTTCAATGACTTTTATTATGCTTTCTTAATTGATGCTTTTAATTGAGTTCCAATCTTGCATGATAATTGTATTGATTTTCCCTTAGCCATAACACTAGGGTTGAGAATCATCTTGGTTATCCTTTGAAGGTGTGACAACTTCTATAGGATTAGACTACTCGAGATTGGAGAGCGTCGAGAGGGTGAGTCGAGAGGCAGCGAAACGTCCCCTTTCCCTTTCGGCATGATCTTTCCTACCTCCATGTTCCAAGAGTTCTTTGCGGTCAAAGTAGAGTAAAATGCTAGGAGATGAACTCCCCTGGGGCTTAGTTGCGCGAGCAAAAGAGTGAAGGGTTATAGTGAATCCTAGTGCTGGGGCTTAACTAAGACTAGGGTTCTTTCTCCTGGACCAAAGGGTTAGAACTATACTTAGGGACAGGGTCTATCACTTGGAATCCCTAAAAGGTCAAGCAGTTCCACGTAGTGTGAGGCTTAGGAAGATGGACTCCCCTGGGGCTTAGTTGAGAGATCGACAGAGTGAAGGGTTGTAGTGAAACCTAATGCCAGGGCAAAGTGTTGAAACTAGTCACTGTTGACCTTAGGTTTGGGACTATGTGCTTAAGGATTTCCACGACTCACTAAATATCAATAAGGGAGTATAATACTAGTTTTGCACTAGAAACATTAGTCGTAGGGGAAGCTTGTCCGGGTACCCCCATCTTTGCATTGATTGTTTCCTCCTTACTCTTTGCTTGCACTCTTCCTTCTTTCATATTTCTCTTTCTTTTATTACACACACATTATTTTCTCTCATCACCATTATTCTCACACTAGCTACGTAGCAATTTCTCATGTCTTAAATCACTAGCTCTGGATTCGATTATCCACTCAGCAGGATACTTTATTACTTCGATAACCCGTGCACTTTCAGGGCACACTCAAAAGGTTGTTGTCAAAGTTTTTGGCGCCGTTGCCGGGTAGTAGGCGTATTTGAGGCATTTGCTTTTTGCTATTTTAGCTATTCACCACTCACTTTGTTTCACACTTTCTTTTTCTATCATCATTCTTATTTGTTTTTCTTTTCTTTGGTTTCAGCTTCATGGAGAATGATTGACACAACTGAGTTATTTGACACAATCACAGGAATGGTGAATGATGTGGAACAGAAAGTGCAGTTATTCACAATACAATCAAGTTCAATCCCTTTTATAAATGAGCAACTCATAATTAGGCATCCTATGGAAGAAGTGTGTGTTGATCATTCTTATAGTGAACATGATTCGAATTGTGAGCTTGACAGTGTGTTAAATCAATTTGAATAATTGGCATTATCTGCTACAAGTTGTGATTTGGAAGAAAGCTTGGAGAGGGTTCTGCCTCAGTTTGAATTATGTTATCAAGAACAAAGGCAGGAAATCTTTTCCATGGGGATTGTAAGTACGACAAAGGAAACTTGTGAGATAGGAATTACAAAAAAAGTTGAGGACCATCTAGACCAACGAGCACTAGAAGATGGTTCAGAAAATGTTGATGAACAAGAGTTGAATCAATTCGAGGAGATTGATAGATTGAAGGAGAGCCGATTACGACCATCTATTGAGGAACCACCCGATTTGGATCTAAAGACTCTACCAAAGCATTTAGAGTATGCATTCTTGGTGGAAGAGTCAAAGCTCCCTGCCATTATAGCATCAAATCTTTCTACTGATCAGAAGGACAAGCTTGTGAGCATGTTGAAGAAGCATAAATCCGCTATCGCTTGGAAGATTTATGATATAAAAGGCATCAATCCTTCATTTTGCACTCATAAAATTCTAATGGAGTATAATTTTAAATCTGTGGTAAACCTCAAAGAAGATTGAATCCGAATATGAAGGAAGTCTTCAAGGCAGAAGTGGTAAAATTGTTGGATGCTGGAATCATATACCCTATCTCTAATAGTTTTTGGGTGAGCCCAACTCAGGTAGCCTGAAGAAAGGAGGAATGACCGTGATAAGGAATGAAAAGAATGAACTCATCCTGACCAGAATAGTTACAGGTTGGCGGGTATGCATTAATTACAGGAGACTGAATGATGCAAGTCGAAAGGATCACTTTCCATTATCTTTTATTGATCAAATGTTGTTGCGATTTCTTGGGCATTAGTTTTATTGTTTCCTTGATGGTATCTCAGGGTATTTTCAGATTTCTATTGCCCCAGAAGATCAAAAGAAGACAACATTCACTTGTCGCTACGGGACTTTTGCTTATAGAAGAATGTCTTTCGGGTTGTGTAATGCACCAGCGACATTCCAACGTTGCATGATTACCATTTTTTATAATCTTTTGGAGGACATTATGGAGGTGTTCATGGATGATTTTTCAGTATTTGGTGACTCTTTTGACATATGTTTGAAAATTTTAGAGAGAGTATTGGTGAGATGTGAAGAGACCAATCTCGTGTTTAATTGGGAAAAGTGCCACTTCATGGTTCAAGAAGGCAACGTCCTAGGTCATAAGATCTCCCGAATGGGGATGGAGGTAGATAAGGCAAAGATTGAAGTCATAGATAAACTTCCTCCACCAACAAATGTTAAGGGGGTTCGGAGTTTCTTATGACATGTAGGTTTCTACAGGCGGTTTATCAAGAATTTCTCGAAAATCACACAACCGTTGACAAAACTCCTTGAAAAAGATGTTTCTTTTGAGTTTGGAGATGATTGTGTGGCAGCTTTTAATGTGTTAAAAGAGAAGTTAGTCCAAGCCCTAATTTTGATCACACCAGATTGGAATGAATCGTTTGAGCTCATGTGTAATGCAAGTGATTATGTTATTGGAGCAGTTTTGGGGCAGAGGAAGGGCAAGTAATTTCAACCAATATACTATGCTAGTAAGACTCTCACTGGGGCTCAAGAGAATTACACTACTATGGAGAAAGAATTACTAGCAGTTGTGTTTGCCCTCGATAAGTTCAGACCATATCTCATTTTGTCTAGAGTCATTGAGTTCATAGATAATTCAGCACTCTGTTATCTCATGAACAAGGTTGATGCTAAACCAAGATTTATACGGTAGATATTACTTCTGCAAGAATTTGACATGGAAATAAAAGACAAGAAAGGGACTGAAAATGTGGTTGCAAATCACTTGTCTCATTTAGAGGGGTGTGAGGGACAAGAGCCATCAACCAAAGAAATTAATGATTTTTTTCCCGGGAAAGCACTTATACTCAGTCCAGGACTCATCATCATCAAGTGATACTCCATGGTTCGCAGATTTTGCAAATTACTTGTTAGGGAAGGTTCTTAAGCAAGGGCTCACGTTCTAATAAAAGAAGAAGTTCTTAAGTGATTTGAAGAATTACTTTTGGGATGATCTGTTTCTCTTTCGCATCTGTGCAGATCATGTAGTTCGGAGGTGTGTATCAAGGAAAGAAGGATGGGACATTCTTGCACATTATCTCTTAGGACCTGTTGGAGGCCATTATGCTTTAAGTAGAACTGCAGAGAAGGTTTTAGCTGTCGGATTCTATTGGCCGACTCTTTTCCAGGATGCGCACCAATTTTCTCTTAGATGTGACAGCTAGCAGAGAATAGGGAATTTGTCTCGGCAGGATGAAATGCCTCAAAATCCTATACAATTTTGTGAGGTATTTGAAGTTTGGGGAATTGATTTCATGGGACCGTTTCGGAAATCCAATGGAAATCAATATATTTTGGTGGCAGTCGACTATGTCTCGAAATGGGTTGAAGCTCAAGCGTTGCCGACTAATGATGCTAGAACTGTGGTAAAGTTTTTAAAGAGATTGTTCACTCGGTTTGGAACTCCACGGATTATCATTAGCGATCGAGGAACTCATTTTTGCAACGCTCAACTCGAAAAGGTGTTGAAGAGGTATGGAGTGCATCATCACCTTGCCACTCCTTATCACCCGCAAACTAGTGGCCAAGTGAAGGTCACAAATAGAGAGCTCAAGAGGATTTTGACAAAATCAATGGAGCAAAGGAAGTGGGATTGGTCTGAGCGGTTGGATGACACACTTTGGGCTCACCGAACAGCATATAAGACTCCTATAGGAACCACTCCCTACAATTTGGTCTATGAAAAGTCATGTCATTTGCCTGTGAAGCTTGACCACAAAGCGTATTGGGCAATCAAGGCAGTGAATTTTGATTTGAGAAAAGCGTGGAAACAAAGAGTGCTTCATCTCAACGAGTTAGATGAATGGAGGTTGAAGGCATATGAGAATGCTAGAATTTACAAGGAAAGGATTCGAAAGTGGCATGACAAGCATATCAAGTTGCCGAAAGAGTTCAAAGTGGGAGATCAAGTCTTATTGTTCAATTCTCATTTGCAGTTATTTCCAGGAAAACTCAAGTCTAGATGGTTTGGGTCGTGCATTGTCACTCAAGTATCACCTCATGGAGCGATTGAGATCACTCATCCAGAGAAGGTTACATTCAAGGTAAACGTGTATCGGCTAAAACCTACTTTAGCGGCGAGGTTTGTAATAATGACAAGAAAGTATTCTTTCTTCATGAGCCCCGTGAGGTAAGGTCAGGTACGTAAAGCTAAGTGACGTTAAACAAACGCTTCTTGGGAGGCAACCCAAGCTTTTACTATTTTTCTAGGACTTACTTTAGTATTAGCATGAATAAGAGTCTTAATGTTGGTGTCTTGGCATGTTTATAGGTTTGCTGTGATTTTTCTCATGGATCATTAATGTTTTTGTGTGCCTAATTGTGATTGACGAAGTTTTGGGTCGTTTGAGTGTGTTTTCATGGACCTCTGGTCATATTTTTACCGTATATATAGGCTCTGAGTGTTGTACTTGCATTTCTGAAATTTTCTACAGAGCCTGTAAATTTTCTAAGTTATCCAGAGAAAACACACGGCCGTGTGAAATTTCCACACGGCTGTGTGAAGCATTTCAGGGCTCATACTGAGCGTCACAAGGGCCATGTAAGTGCCCTTGTAAGCGACCCTGTGAAGGCGCACGGCTGTGTGGAATTTCAACACGGCTATATGGATCCCTGCAGAACTTGAACTCTCCATCCAGAAAGTCCACAGTGGCGTATGGATGACCCTGTGAGTGCCATTGTGTTAAGGCAAACGGCCATGTGAATCTCTGCAGAGACTTCCCTTCCATCCGGAGAAGACATAGGCGTGTGACTGCCCCTGTGAGTGAGCTTGTGGAACACTTAGGTTTTTCTCGGATGATTCCAGAGAGGCCACAGAGGCGTGTGGGTGCCCCTGTGGCCGGCCTTATGTCTTAGCCAAGTTGGGCACACGCCCATGTGGAATTTTCACATGGCCATGTGAAAGTGTTCAGAGGCCTTAAGTGCTTTCTCGAGAGCACACAGGGGCGCGTGGGTGCCCCTGTAAAGCTCCCTTGTGAAGGCACACGGCCGTGTGGTGGTGTTCAGAGAGCAAACAGAAAGAACACAGGGGTGTGTGCATGCCCTTGTGAACTATGTCAGTAGAGGCACACTGGCGTGTGGGCTTTCCACACGGCCGTGTGGATGTGCAAAACTCAAAAGGCCGCAACCTTCTTTTATAATCTCTTCGGCCTTTCACTCTTAAACACCTCTACACTTGAAAGAACACTTCCCTCCATATTCCTAACTTTCTCTCCGATGATTTCACTGGTTATTAGAGGGTTTTCCAGCCGATTTCCAAGTTTTTGATTCTCACATCATCAGTAAACTTTTCTTTTCTTTTTTTTACTTCATCAATTAGATTCTCCTAGTTTATTTGGTTGTTTTCCACTGAAATTGCCGCTACAGCCGTGTCTCTGTCTTGGCCCGAAATCCACATGGGCGTGTGGAATATCCACACGGCTGTGTGGATTCCTGCAGAATGAACTTTAATTGCGACTTGATTGATTCTTTTTAAATTTTTGCAGGAATGGCACTTAGATTGAAGCAAGTAACCGGCAAGAGACCCTGAGAGCCCTCTATAGAGTAGATCGACTTCGCCATACCCGAGCACCGAGTACGATATGAGAGGTTGGCGAAGCTCAAGTTCAGACATTTTAGATACATGGACTTGAGCTGTTTGAGGGCAGCTAAGTGGGGCGACGATGTTGTAGATGAGGTTGAAGAACTTCTATCCGTGGGGAGTTGGTGATGCTTATTGTCTATTCGAGAGCCAGCTATCCGCTTACTCACTTTGGAGATGCTCGAGTCATTTGAGTGTGACAGATCTTGTCGAGATTTTACGAGTGCTGATGCTATACAGTTCAGAGCTTTTGGGCGCTGTTACAGCATGTTGGTGACGCAGTTCTCAATCCGTATGGGTTTATACGATGAGGCATATACTAAGACAGAGAAGTACGGGAGCCTCCTAATCGATTACCCTGGTAGTCTGACCCCTCAGAGAGCCTACCGAGCATTATGCGGACAGGATTAGTACGAGCCAGGGGTGTCGAAGGCTACTTGTCTATCACAGCCGGCCTACAGGTATATTCACGTTGTTCTGAGCAGATCAATGAATGGCCGTGGTGAGAATACAGGAGTTCTGAGCCAGTAGGAGTTCCTCTATCTCCACTCGATGGTACAGAGCGAGTCGCTCCACCTCGAGATATCCTTGCAGAGTATATATGCCATCAGGGCCAGTACGCCAGAGTTGGGACCATTTTCTCAAGGCCGTATATTACGAGACTTATCAAGGGGATGGGTCTTCAGGACACGATTAGAGGGATAGAAAAGATAATTATACCTTCTCCCATCAGTTTAGAGATGTTAAGACAGATGGGCATGGCCATGAAGGAGAGGGATGGCTATGTGTTAACTGTGCCCCTAACGGAGCTAGCAGAGGATGACGGGGCCGAGGGGTCGCAACCAGCTTTGCAGCAACCTCCAGCGCAGACCTAGAGTAAGGTACCACCCGTAGCATAGGAGCCACCTCCGGTGCGTATCTTCTCTCCCTCTCGAGACCAGGACAGATTGGAGCACCTTGAGAGTGTTGTAGGGGTTATCAAGACTGAGGTAGCTAAGATTAGGGCTACTCAGGATGCTCACCACACAGAGGTTATGGCATGGTTCGACACCTTACAGTAGCTACTTGAGCAAGCCATGACATCTCCCTTTGTGATGAGGCCCCGATCACCACTATCACCTCTCGATCTACAGGTTGTACCGACAGATCCACCAGCACCAGATCCACCAGTATCAACACCGACAGCAGCACTAGAGATCCTTGAGCTGGGCACCGACGCGGAGGCGTTATAGTTTCTTTTATTTTTCTTTGTACTTTTATTTCATATTTTTGGACTTGAATCACTCAGAAAGGATCTTCCTTCTGAGTTTATTTTCTGTTGTGTTTATCTTTTCTCGAGCTGTATTTCATTTCTATATCTTTATATACTCGAGTTTATTTTGATATTTGATTGAGCTTCACTGAACCTCTTGTTACATTGACAAACTTCGTCAATGAGGAGAAATGAAGAAACACCATGATCTATTGTTGGTTGTGTGCCCAACTTAACGGCCTCGATGAAGAACATGAAATCAGTAACAATTGGGATGCGAGCAATGCAGCAAATCACTGTAGCAGTTTACTATTCACCGCTAGCCAGAAATTCAATTCCAGAGAATCCACACGGCCGTGTCGATGCCCGATTTCAGCCTTTAAATAGTCACGACTGAGATTTATTCGAGGACTTTTCGATCTATTTTTCATCCAACTTCTGGAGAGCTCGCTGCTAAGGTTTGGAAAGGATTTTGGGAGGATTTCGGAGCGTTCGATGGCATCGACGTCGTCATCCTTTGGAAGATAGCTATTGGGGGAGTTTTCGTCAGCATCGATTCGGCGAGGCGTGCCCTAGGCTTGATAAGGGACTTGGTGGAGAAGACGGAGAGGCTTCACAAGACCATCACCACGCATCTCAAGGGTGTTTTATATATGTTTACTATGCTTCTTATTACATATACTTTGATGATTGTGTATAGCTCAATAGAGATCTAAACCCCTAGTGGATATTCGGACTTGTAAACCCTAGGATGACATTGTTTTATGACTTTTATTATGCTTTCTTAATTGATGCTTTTAATTGAGTTCCAATCTTGCATGATAATTGTATTGATTTTCCCTTAGCCGTGACACTAGGGTTGAGAATCATCTTGGTTATCCTTTGAAGGTGTGAAAACTTCTACAAGGTTAGACTACTCAAGATTGGAGAGGGTCGAGAGGGTGAGTCGAGAGGCAGCGAAACATTACCTTTCCCTTTCGGCATGATTTTTCCTACCTCCGTGTTCCAAGAGTTCTTTGTGGTCAAAGTAGAGTGAAGTGCTAGGAGATGAACTTCCCTGGGGCTTAGTTGCACGAGCAAGAGAGTGAAGGGTTGTAGTGAATCCTAGTGCTGGGGCTTAACTGAGACTAGGGTTCTTTCGCCTGGACCAAAGGGTTAGAACTATACTTAGCAATAGGGTCTATCACTTGGAATCCCTAAAAGGTCAAGCAGTTCCATGTAGTGTGAGGCTTAGGAAGATGGACTCCCCTTGGGCTTAGTTGAGAGATCGACAGAGTGAAGGGTTGTAGTGAAACCTAATGCCAGGGCAAAGTGTTGGAACTAGTCACTGTTGACCTTAGGTTTGGGACTGTGTACTTAAGGATTTCCACGACTCACTAAATATCAATAAGGGAGTATAATACTAGTCTTGCACTAGAAACATTAGTCGTAGGGGAAGCTTGTCCGGGTACCCCCATCTTTGCATTGATTGTTTCCTCCTTACTCTTTGCTTGCACTCTTCCTTCGTTCATATTTCTCTTTCTTTTATTACACACACATTATTTTCTCTCATCACCATCATTCTCGCACTAGCTAAGTAGTAATTTCTCATGTCTTGAATCACTACTCCCTGTGGATTCGACTACCCACGCAGCGGAATACTTTATTACTTTGACATCCCGTGCATTTTTGGGGCACACTCAAAAGGGTGTTGTCAGGCCCAAAATTTGTGACACCAATAGATCGTTGCAATATATGTCACAAACCAATTACATTGTCGTCCGCAAAAATTTGAGACATATTTTGTGATGTTGCTGGATTGTCCTTTATTTGCGACAAGGTTTAGTTCTTTCTACAACCTTTTTAGTTTTGTGTTGCAGATTATTGCAATTTATGTCGCAAAGTTGCAACACTTTTATGTGTCGCAAATAGCAATTTTTCTTTTATATATATATATATAGATATACATACACACACACACTCTATCTTAATTCATCTCTTAATGATATGAAAACTTGACACATGGTGGATTTAAAATTAAGGGTTTGATGGCCGCAGGACAAGAAAACATATCTAAACCCTTCCGAACATCTTTCAAATATAAAAAGATTAAAAAATAAACAATGATGGCCCATCTCTCCACTATTATTGTACCTCTCGCACTATGTTTGCTTATACTTAATTAATGGCCTGTGAAAATGGTTATCCTCCCCATCCTCTCTCCATCTCAGCATCTCCTCTAATCTTGAATTCCTATTAAAAGGACCCAAACCCAATGAGCATGTCGAATCCAAGCATCCATACATAGAATAAGAACAATCCCATCATCATCTGAAGATGAAGAAATCAACAAATAAGAGAAGAATCAGAGATGATCATAGCTCTCATTCCTCTCTTCATAGCGTGCCAAAGAAAAACTCTGCTTTCTTCGCGAGTGGAGAAGCGTTGATCGGACACCGTAGACGATGATGCTAAGGTGCTTGCTATCGCTTGACACGATTCATCACTGGCACTTCCTCCATCGGATGAGGATAGACCCATCTGTGTCTATGCTAATTGGATCTATGATCTCTTCCATTTCGAGCATGCTAGAGCTTTAGAGTAGGCTAAGAAATTGTAAGCTTTTCTCCTAATTTTTAGCTTTTATTTGGTTTTTTTCCTTTATCCCTCTCTTGGCTTTCTTAATCGCTATGAAACATTGAGGATTTTTTTTAGATTATACAAAATTGGTATGTTCATTATGCGAATACGAAGCATAGTAGTGCCTATTAGGATTATTTTTTGAAATTTTTTTGGTTCTAATGAGAAAGCAAGCTACCAAATTATGAAATTTTCTCCCAAGAATTCCAAATCTTCTCTATGACATCCCGACGTCGTGAAAGGATCCTCTGTTGACGAGTTCCCATGCATCCACGCCGCCTACACCACCCTCTCCGACCCCATAAAGTACGCCACCTATGATCATAGCTTGGCGGCTCTCGATAAGCTCCACCATGATAGCTTCTCTCCATACTATGGTTATACTTGTTGACTTTGGGAAACAAATCAGTGATGGTGATGGATCTAATTTGATCCGTCTGATGTGAAATCAATGGCTGGATCTCCGCCGAGAATAGCCACAGATATTTAGAGCTATGGGTTTAGATGTGTAATATTTTGGACCATTAGATTGCCTATGAAAGGCTCTGATTGCTCATTGGCTACCAGCAAGAGCTTTAAGAAGCCTTGCGAATGGTGGAGGGGCTTTTATGTCAATAGATTTTGCGAGTTGTGTTTTGTTAATTTTATATATAATAGGGATATCGATGATTAAATCCACATTATGTGCTTCTAATTCTTGCACAAATTTTAAGCTCTTTGTTTTACAAAGAGATCCTTGATTATTATTTATTTATAAAATTAGTAAAATTATTTTGTTATTTCTTTGTTTTAAAGATTAAAATAGTTCCTTTTATTGTTGAAAATTCAAGAGCATAATAATATACAATTTTTTTTGGTGGTTCATCCAAATATAACTGATTTGGTGTTTTAATTTACCATAGAAGATTTATTTCATAGGTAAAAGATTACTGAGAAAATACTATAAAGATAGGTATTATTTTTCTTCATTATTTTTTCTTGAAATTGATTCAAAGTTTGATTTTTTTTTGGTTTTGGTTTGGTTCACAAAGGTAGGATATTAGAGGAAAAAAAAAGAGCTTAAAAAGGTACCATTTTCTTTAATTTTTTTTTTGTGTATTTGTTTTGTTCCCATGAAATTTTGATTCAATATTATGGAAATTGCCAAAAACACCCCCTAAGTTTGCAATATGCACAAATTCTCCCACAAAAATTGATTATCCATAAAAAGCCCCTCCTTTTGAATACAATGATTTTCAAACCATCCCCTCCTCTAGCATGTAATGATGATTGACATAGTTAATTTTAAATTTCTTGTATGAAATTACCCCTTGCGTGGGAAGTTGTGGCAAGTGTGGCATGGTTTGACCATAATACCCTTGGGTGCAATGAATACAATGATTTTTCCGCTTTTAGAGGAAGCGGTTTTTTTCTTTGTGTAATCCTGAGAGAACACCATTACTGGAGCTGGTTATTTTCTATTATCGCCTCTTCAGCTTTTCCCTTTTTGAAGTTGTCATTACCTAGACATCTTGTGAAGGACTAGAATTTCATTCCACCATTGTCTCGAAGGAGAACTCCCACTCAACTCTTTGGCATCTCATCAGTTTGCGCTCTAAGGTATTGAGTCGAGATGAACGCCGTTGAAGAAATTGTGCAGTTTTCTTTTGTTTTTACATTCTGTGTGTTGTTTTTACCTATTTGGTTTGTAAAGTATTCTGTTAAAAAGAGAGATTTTTCAATTTTATGGTTTGATTATGGCATGATGATATTGTAGTTTGTAGCGAGATTTTTCGGCTAGGGTTTTGTTTTTCTGTTTTGTCTGTGTACACGATCGAAAGCGATAATGTTGTGCTGATGGAGATTTTTCGATTGTTATGCAATCTCATTGTGTTGTGTAATATTTATAATGTATGTTTCACCTTTAATTTGATATGGTTGTATTATGTAGTATTTAATAGCATCAGTTTAACAATTGATGTTTCTGTTTAAAAAATGAGGTTTCTGTTTAAAAAATAATGTTTCTATTTAAGAGTTAAGGTTTCTGTGTAAGAAATGAAGTTTCTGTTTAAGTAATGAAGTTTCTATTTAAGAAATAAGTTTCTGTTTTAAAAATAGCTTTCCATTTAAGAGTTCTGAATACTACTTAATGTATTGTTTTTCTTGTAGGCTTGTGCTCATGGTGGTTAACCTAGTTAATGGACGATGCTACTTTATACCGGTTGTCGAAACTTTGGTTGAATTGAAAGTTCACATGAGTAGACGACACTAGGAGATCATCCGAAGGCCGTTTGCAGCTTCACTGAAATTGAAGCTGTATTCCAAGAAAAGACCCTCCTTGATTCTCTGCTACAGAGGTATGATGACCGTACCAACAAATTCAGGATCGGGGAAAACCTGCTGAGTTTCAGACCTAAAGATGTGGCTCTCATCCTTGGGCTATGATGTGATGGAGACGCAGTCGTATTTCAGAAGAAGAATACACCTGCTGAGTCAAGTATTTATCGAAAACCTAAGAAAGATATAGAGAATCCATCAAGAGAGCACTTGACCAAATAGTTCGGTAGAGGGCGGGAAGAGGAGAATTTTGTAAAGCTCCTTACGGTCTACCTCATGGGTACTATCCTCTTCCCAAACATGTCCTGCTCAGTTTCAAAGAAGACCAACACGGGGCAGGATGTGTTTGGGAAGAAGACCAAGCGGCCGCTCGAGTGCAAGCGAGATGCACCAGGAAGAAAACCAACACGGGGTACCTCAAAATTTGGTCGGTTGTATTGAACATATGGTTCTATGAGCTCACCAGCACCGGCAAGAAGCTTCATTTTGGCAAGACCCCAAGGATCCTATGCTACGGTGAAAACAGTTACATGAAGTAAGTGTCGATAGGACCCATGCTGCATCTCTCGAAGGAAAAGAGGTAATAAATAATTAATTTTTGTCTGAAGTAACATTTTTTTGTGTATAAAACTTGTTTCTATTTAAGTTTAATTTTATCGTTTGCAAATATTGTTTTGTGTTTAAAAAAGACTTTTAGTGTTTAAAAATCTCTGTTACTGTTGAAGTTTTTGGGTTACTATTTAACTATATTGTTTTGTGTTTAAAAAAACCTTTTAGTGTTTAACATTGTCGGTTACTGTTTAAATTGTTGGGTTACTATTTAACAATATTTGTTTTGTGTTTAAAACCATTGGTTATTGTTTAAGTTGAGGAATTTCACTGAGATTGTGTTGTTTACAATTGTTAGTTTCTTGAACTGGTCTCCGCGAACACAGATGAAGAAATCTATGTTCAGGCCACCGGCCACGGGGATGCCACCGGCTACAGAGGTGACATTACTCCCACTCCACTGCCGAGAAGGAGAGATGAGAGGCTAACCTCTTTAAGGGGCGTCCAACGCCGATCTTTTTCTCCAAGCCCACCCCGTGCACGTACTTCTCTGCGCCGGGAAAACCCCGCTCCACCCTCCGAGGCCAATAGCCGACAACATCACTACATGTTTATTACAGGTGTGTAAAATACTGATGCAAGAGTTCCCCCAGCTTGTTGCTCGCGTCAAGGCGTTGGAGTCATGTGCACAGTTGAATATGACGTCTCTCCCTCCGCCGGCTGACATTAATATCAGTTCAAATAGCCTGGATGCTACCAATACAACCCTAGCGTTTGTGGATGATGATGTCATTGGCATGGCCATCCGAAGAGGCCCGCGTTGGAAGAGACTTGCTTCTTGAAAGAAATCAACAATGTCTCTCCCTCTGCTGGCAGACGTGGATCCAATAGTAGCACCATCCGCAGTTGAACCAACAACGGAAGAGGCAACGTCTGAGGAAATAGGCCCAATACTGGCTCCACCGGCTGCAATGGATGTGTCTCTAGTTGATAATGTCATCCCAGCCGATGTTTACAGGATCATTGAATCCTTTGCCAGTGAAATCCCTGTCTCGGAGGAACATGAAAACGATAGTGCCACATCGAAGAAAGACACATTCCCACACCAACACGAAGCAGTAACTACAGCAGCCACGAACCATTGTTGGACCAACAGGGGATGTCAACGGATAACACATCACCTAAAGGACCATTATCGGGAGTTGAAGATGTGTCGGCTATTACCGGTGATGAACCCTGTAGCGATAATGAACAACCTAAAGACGCTGCTAATGAAGGGTAAGGAAACATCAACGAAGAAACAATGATTACTCACGTTGAAAGTACAATCCTTACAAATCAACAGTTCAAAGATGTGTGGAAGAATTTTCTTCTAAAGAAGAAAAGATATACCAGATACACGCACCTCGACAAATTCGAGTAGGAGATAATAAGGATCTTCCAGAACTGTTGGATAGACTCGTAAGTATGAAGCATTTATGTTATCATTTAAATATTTGAAGTATCCGCTTAAATATTTGTGATATCATTTAAATATATGTATTACCAGTTAAGAAATATAGTTTCCGTTTAAGTGTTTATATTATCATTTAAATTTATATTGTTTACGCTTAACTACTTATGCTATCATTTAAATGTGTGTGTTACTATTTAACATCAAGACTGTCATTTGGAAGAATGATTTTGTTAGCACAACACGAGCCAACGTGTTCACACTGATAGACAGAAAGGAAATGGTCATGGACGATGTCATGGACATTTTTGTATGCATCATGCAGAAGTAGGTGAAGAGAGTTCTGTATCCATATTAGAAGCGCGTTTCCATCACGCTTCCATTAGCACTATTTATGCCAAAACAAGAAGACGCATCTAAGACGACTTACACTATAATCGGCGATGCTGTGCGAAACTTGCATGATGTTGACATCGTTATTTTGCCAATAATTGTTTATGGCCATTTCCATGTCCTTGTTTTGGACAGTAACAAACAAGAGTACAGGCATTACTCTTCATGCTAGAGTGAGGAATACGATAGAGACAGCATTGATATGGTAAGTTACATGTTAAATAGAGCACATACATCATAGTTCCTGTTTGACAATTATAGTTGTAAATTATATTTATTGACAGTGGAAACTATTTTACAATTATGTCAAGATGGAGTTTGGTGAGACGGCGATGATCTCGTACCCCCTAATTTACGACAGGGACACTCCAAGACAGAAATGAGGAAGCGTCAATTGCACAGTGTATGTGATGCGGTTTATTGAGCAAATACTTGGCAATGAAAAGCTATGACTACCGTATACTAACGTCCCTTACTTAAAACTGAAGTATGCCACACACATACTTATGGAAGGGAGTGCAACAGGAGTTAGTGACAAAGCCGGTACAACAAATAGACCGAAAAAGTATAAGTTTGTATGTAATTATAATATACACTTGATAACTTAAATTCTTTTTAGCAAACTTATTAAATTTTTCATGTAAATATCATTGTCTACATATAATAAATAACTGCCGTATGTATGCTTGGCAGTCTTTGTTTAACCAACAATGTTTCTGTTTAAAAAATTGCGTTTACGTTTAAAAAAGTGCTTAACTATCATTGTTTCTATTTAAAGATGCACAAGTGGCCTGGATTAATTGGTCTTTATACCCATGATTAATTTTTCATGTAATATCGGTTTTTTGTTTAAATATCAATGTTACTGTTTAACTCTCAATATTTCCATTTAACACACAATGTTTCTGTTTAACTTTCATTGTTTCTATTTAAATATCAATGTTTCCGTTTAAAAGATAAAGTCTTTGTTTAAAGATCAAAGATTGACATGTAAATAAGTTTGTTTATGTTTAAATTTGTGTTTATTTACAATATTATGCGAGAGTTTGTAATGAATATAAATTGTCTTCAATGCCTAGTTAACGAAAATTTCATTGCAAGATATACGATTATGACCGGACCCGTGGTAGCGGCTGCAACATAACTCACCGACCTTGGACGCTTGCGACTCGATCCTTTTCCGTCTAGGACACCCAAGTTGCCTTCTCGTGACAGGCAGACGCAAACGCAGTTCTCGATTGTCGTCCATAGGCTTGTCATGGTCGGGTATGGGGAAAATAGCTTCCTTATACGCTAATTTGTAATTGTCAACGGTGAAGTAGCCGCTAATAAATCGATGAACGTTGGTGTCTGTCTGCATTATTACAGTGTAAGCGTATGTGCATGGGATACCATAAACTTGTTACCTGCGACATGAGCAAGTTTTACCCGATAAATCTACAGAGTTGTTGCACTAGTCAATCACTTCATAACGGTAATAAACATAATGACCAACATAAAGATTTCGGCTTTTCACAATAAGTTCCTCTACCTTCTTATGTATGTCGGGGAATAAGTAGGTCTCCTATTTGTTCGCTTGCTCACGACAGGTGCATAACATGCGCATTAGCATGAACCTGTATAATGTAGAAAATGTATAGTTAAATATAATAAATGATTGTTATGAGAACAGAAACAAACAAGTTTTAAATGATAACAACACATATTAAGTAAAGACTCTGATATTTAAACAAAAACAAAGATATTTAAGGTAGTGTTTGTTTTAAGGTATTTGAAGTTACATTGTAACTTCAAATAACACATCCAAAAAATCCTTTGTTTGGTTTGAGGGATTTTAAAATACCAATGTAAAACCAATTACTCTAATGAATGTATTTGGACTTACGTCCAAATTGGGAGTAAGTGGAAATCCCGCGAGTTGAAAATCCTTAGGTGATGTATATATACATGTATATATGCATATACATACACATATAATGTATATACATACATATATATACATACATACATACATATATATACATACATTTATACACATCCAGAAATATATATACATATACGTATGCATAATACACACATACATATACTTATACGCACATATATGCATATACATTTATATATTTATATATAAACATACATAGGTATTTTTACATATGTATACATACATTTATACATATACGCATACACATACACATATGCATAATACACACATACATATACTTATACACACATATATACATATACATTTATATATTTATATAAACATACATAGGTATTTTTACATATGTATACATACATATACATATACATATACTTATATTTATATGTGTATGTATGTATGTATGTGTATTTATAAACATATATAGGTATTTTTTTTCATGTGTATACCTATACATATACATATACATATGCATATATGCATATATACAAACACATACATATACGCATATACATGTATGTATGTATATACACACACATATAAACATATACTTATATATATACTCATATACATATATGCGTATATACACATGTGCTTTTCAATTCCAGGTTTACAAATCCTTCCAAACTAACATAAAATCTTATAATACAGTAATTCCAGTTACATTCAACCAAACACAAGATTTGATTGCACTGTATTTTGAAAACCAAGTATTTTCAGTTACATTGTAACTAGAAATCCACTGCATTTAGAATTACATTCAACCAAACAAGTTTAAAGGATAATAACCATTATTAACAGTTAAATAAAATCAAACATTCAAATACCGTATGGAATCGACCATTTTCGTCATTGGTAAATGCCGTTGAATGACTATACCACTTTTGAATACATTTCGCCCCAACATTCACTTCTAAACAAATAATTTGACCATTGTGACATATCTTATTTATGAAGCAACCAGTGATATTCTTCGAGTGATGTTGCCTGCAGTTCATTCATCGAATTATCAAAGTCTTTAGCTGTGAATGACCACGCAATATGAAAGTATATGGACCAGCACTCCTTCTTCAATGCCTTCCCAAGTCTAACATTGGCTTTCATAAAATTGGCCTCTAAGTGTTAAAGACAGTATGCATGTGGGGAAGAAGGGGATACCCTTGTAATGGCATTCACAAGGCCCTTAGACCTGTTCGACACAAATGTAATTATCTCTTCATAATCTCCATCATCATATAAAGAATCACCTAACTTGGAAATTAAACCACATCCAATTGGCATTGGTCTCATTGTCGATAATACCGAAGGCATCGTGGAAAAAACCATTATTTCTATCTTTGCCTGTTGCACCCAATAGAGTACCCCGATATTTTCTAAGAAGATGGGTACCATCGAGAAACAGTAGTGGCCTACAACCCCTCTTGAATCCCATGATACATGCACGGAATGAAAAAAATACACGTTTAAAATGCTCACCTTCTCTTCCCACAATAGCAATGCAGGGGGGGTTTGTCTCAACCACCTTATCCTTGTACCAAACAAACAAATCGTAGATGGAGACGTTGTTGCCATCGAGGATCACTCGGGTATACTCTTTAACTAACCAAGCTTGCTTGTATAGAATGTGGACACCATGTTCCCGTAACATGCCCTTCTGAATGTCGATAGCCTTGTATAAGGGCTGGTCCTTAAGCTTCTAAATCACTCGTGCGCTTACCCATTTTTTGGACGCTTTTGGATGTGACACCGAGCCAAGTCCACCACTACAAGTGTGTGACAAGTGCATTGTCTTTATTCTGAAAGTATTTTTATTGTATTCCTTTGATGCATGAAGTCACCATTGACAACCACTGCCAGTGCATTCTACAGTTACCCGGTATTTTTCATTCTTTATGAATTTGAAGTCAAAGTTTTGCTTGATTGTAAAATTTTGAACTGCGTCTCTGAAATGGTCAACACCTATAAAACGTTGTCCGATATCCAACGACAACACTCTGAAATGGCCATACCGTCAGGGTCGCTATGAGGTGGAACAGATATGCTAGTAGAATCTAAATACCTGCAAACACTTTAGTTTAAGCGGAAAACATCATTATGTTAAACAGAAACATAAAGGTTTAAAGGAAAACTAGAAAATTTAAGTGGAAAAGTAATATTTTAAACGAAAACTGAAAAAGTTAAGCGGAAAAGAAACATTTTTAAACTAAAACTGGATAACTTTAAGTGGAAAATGGGATGGGATAGGGATAACAAAGCAAAACTTATGGTTTTGCTTTGTTTTAAGCGGAAATTTATGTTTTAAGCGAAAACTAGAATAATTAAGTGAAAACATATACTTTTAAGAGAAAACTAGGATAATTAATCAATAATTAACTTCTATAACTATGTAAACATAAAGGAGAACTTTACAACGAGAAAAAAATCATTTTCAGTAGGATGCGATAATAGCACATCATCTGTCTCAACCACGAGATCGACTACAACACATTTGAAAAGGGAGTACATGTGACATATGCGCTGGAAGTCAACCTTGTTTTCTATTGGACAAACCGTTTTATATCCATCGAGTGTGATAAACTTTACCCTGACACGGGAAACATCGAGGACCCATCGCTCACATATCTCCGCTAACACTGATTCCCAAGAAATCAGCGCCGTGAACACTAGCACTCGTCCTTCCCCGTTGTATCTAGCAATAGCACAAAAACTCTTCATAATAAACCTATATAAAAATAAATTATTACTCTCTCTCTCTCGTAGGATGATCAAAATGAGGGCAAGGAAGAGATTCTCACCTTATCGGGCAACTGGCAAAACTCAAATCGAACAAACCAAACTTTGTTATTCTCTTTCCCAAGATGAGTCTTCCAAACTTTGTTTGAGAAAAAACAAAAAAAAAATGCAAAAAGATTTGTCATGATGTGATTGGGCGGTTTTTTCCCACCATCTTCAAGGGCAAAGATGAAATTTCACAACATAGACCCAGTCTGAGTGACCTACAGGAAGCAAAAAAGAAGTGAAACAATAACGGAAGGGATGTCCGGGTTATTCAAAACTTACAAGAGTTGTTTAGGAAGTTTTGAAATTCCTGAGGGGTAAACAGTAATTTTCTCTTCAATATTTGATTTTGATTGGTTTATTTTGTTGATAGGTATTAGATTGGAAACAAAAAAAATTGCAAGAACCAATTTTTTTCATTTAAATATTTCTCTTTTGAAGTTTGATTCAAGATTTGAGTTTGTTGGGTTTTGTTTTTTTGCTTTTAGATGCGAAAGAGAAGAAGATTAAAAGGTATGTGTCAAGAAGGATACATAATTATTTTTCATTTGATTAAAAATTAATTTTGTAGTTTGTATTTCCTAACTTTGTTCTTGATGTAAAATATTTTTTTTTCAATTCAGCATTTTGTCAATTATTGGAATGTTTAAATCCTCTCCTCTAATGCAAGTCTAAAACTCTCATAACTTGCAATAAAATATTTCTTACAAATCTTTTGTTTTTATTTCCAAAATAAATAATAAAATCAATATAAAAATTAAAAAATTATCTTATTGTTCTTTTTCCAGACATAAAAGAAAAAAAATAATATTATAAAACTTCATTCATTGATGTTCCTATTGACAACTCAACAACACACACAATGAAAACAAAATAAAAAAACCAAACAATGTTTTTGTAAGATATTTTTTTAATATTTCTGTTAATTAGCCAATTTAACATTTTCTAATCATAGGTTACTTTATTATCATAATAGGTAATGTATAAATATAGATAAAAGTTTTCTATTATAGGCACTTACAAAATTTGGCAACACATTATACATATTCAATGAATTTATAACCTAACACATGATCTATAACTTGTGTGGATGTAAGTAGGGAAAAAATGTTTATTTGTCTCACTTGGAATAAGTATTTATGTAAATAATATTTTTATTTTATTTTTTCCATAGTAAGAACAATTATTAAAAAAAACTAATGCTTATAAAGCTGCAGTATTTGTCAAACTTTCCATCAACACTATGTTGGTATAATATAGTTTGTTCTCTTGAATTAGAATAGAAATTTAAATGCAAAACTCACTTACATCTTATACAATAATTTAAATTAAAAATTATATTTTATACAAAAATTTATAACATTACATATATGGAAGTGATTTTTTATTTTAAAAAAACAATCCATTCTCTTAGACCCTTATCAAAACCCATATGTAAATCTCAAACTATATTACAAATTCATTCAAGAAATCCTAAGTAATTCTCAATATCTTATGTTTATATCTTCATGTGTATATCTTTATATTTAAATGTAATGAAAAATATTAAGATAAAGGAGGTTCTTTGGTGGTCTTAGACCCAAACACATGCCAAACAATCCCCTACTCTTCCCAAAGCAATCAACATTTATATATACATTTTCAATGATTAAAACATAAATATAAATAGACATTCATTGCATTTTTTTCATAATTTTTTTTCATCCCATGTTGTTCTCAAATGCTAACACTTGGTACATTTTTAATTAGAGGTTTGGTCAAAACTCACCAAATTTGTCAACACCTAGATCTTACCTAATATGTTATAATATGTTATAAACTCAATTATTTACTCTTATCCCAATGATGTTTTATCCCTATTAGACATGAAATGTTGTTATATATATATACACACACACATCGGCAACTCAAAACATTAATCAAGATATGCATAATTAGTGGTTGTATATTATAATGCATGTTAAAAAAAAATATTAAATGCATTTCTACCATAAAAATATTCATCTACTATACAATAATGCGACAATGTATTACCTTTTCCCTATACATGGATTCATCTATTAAAAAAAATATTCAAATCTTTGACAATGAAAATGTTGACGCGCCTATTCAAAATAACCAAACTACAATAACAACAATTGAAATACTTTTAAGTTTTGATCCAAACATCATTAGGTTAAATGTCTTCCCTTCTAAGAAAATTCACGAATAATTTACTTAAATTTATATCGTACAATTCAATCATATACATTTTATATACATTTTTTTTTCAAATTTCTCCAAAAAAAACTCAATTTCAGTGTTCGATTAAAATCAAAAGTATCAACCTATCTAGCTATTGGTATTATATTGTTTGCAATGAATGCCTGAAAACACTTGAAGAATGGGGAGGAAATTTTTCTTGCCAAACACATGGCCCAAAACCTCCAAAAATAATGTAATAACCCCCTTCAAAATACATATTTTTCTATGATTATTCATTATTTTAATTTATATATATACTAACACACTTATTTATAAATCTATAGAATACAGCTTCCATTAATTATTAAGGACAACACTAGAGGAATGCAAATAACTGTTTTTGACAAACAAACTAAAATTCTCACTTTCACATATCTTTCCTCATTACTATTTGCTGAACAAATCTCCAAGTCAAAAGTACTATAATAACCCAATTGAAAAACGAGATTTAATTCTATTATAGACCTCTCAAAGAAATTAGTACAAGAAAAACCCCTTAACTATAGGGTTTATGGTGTTAAACAACTAAAAATAGAAGATAATTAATGTTTCAACTTCAACATCACAACATCAAATTCCATTAGAGCTTACCCTTGATAGCCTCCAAAAAATAAAATAAAATAAATAATAAAAAACAAGTGAGTGACAAAAACATTAATTAGCAAATCATTTGCCAATTTGGTATATTGATTAGAAAATAATAATGCATTATATTTGTTTGCAAAGGGCAAAGAAAAGATGTGTTTTGAGTTTTTAACCACAAAAAAGTGGGAAAACCCAATATCAAAAATAGTTTTACATGTGTGTGCATTTTATTGTATTATATTATTGACAAACTTTATAATATTTAATCACTACTACTAATGTAAAAACTTTGTATTTGTGTTTATTTTAAAATAAAATTCATGTTAAATTTTATTATTATTAAATCCTATCTATCTTTAATTAATTTAATTTATGAAAAAATAATTATTTATCTGTTTACAAAACCAACTATTTATATATTTACATATACCCGTAGCGTACGCGCGGGCCTCCCTGCTGGTGTATATATATAATATAAGGCCCCAAGAGTATGGCTAATTTTCTTGTCTTTGATGATGTAAAGTTCCCAATTATTGTTCTGGTTTATTGACTTACCAAGCTTGAGGGAAATATAAACAATGAAAGAGTCATTGTAGATTTTACATTAAAAAAACAAGATATCTAGTATCTACAAAGAAAAAGAACTCTAAATTTGTATTCACAATATGAGTGTTGAAAAATAAATTTAGTTTTGGAATATGAAAAGGCAAAAAGGTATATATTATTATTATTATTATTATTATTATTATTATTATTATTATTATGACTTATAAGTTTGAGGAATATGGAAGGTCAGGAGTTGAGGAATATGAACATCAAGGGTCATGAGTTATAGGAGTTACCTTGGAATAAATGTGGTGTATTAAGGAGAGTTAAATATGAGAGTTATAGAAGCTCAAGGGTCTATGTAAAGCCTACAAGAAGATCAAATCATCTACATACAAACAAGAAGAAGCCTCCAAGAGCCTTCAATAGAAAAGAATAAGACTTGGGAACTTGTCTCTCTTCCTAAAGGGCATGAAGCCATTGGAGTTAAATGGGTCTACAAGACTAAAACGAATGTAAAAGGTGAGGTGGAGAAATACAAAGCAAGATTGGTGGCAAAGGGATACAAGCAACGTGCCGGCCTAGATTATGATGAGGTATTTGCTCCCGTTGCTAGAATGGAGACTATTAGATTGCTTGTTTCTTTGGCGGCTCAAAATTGTTGGTAAATATTCCAAATGGATGTGAAATCGATATTTTTGAATGGCTATCTTGATGAAGAGGTCTATGTTGAACAACCCATGGGTTATGTGAATAAGAATCATGGGGAGAAAGTTTTGAAGCTAAAGAAGGCACTTTATAGCTTCAAGCAAGCACCCCGGGCTTGGAATAGTAGGATTGATGATTTTTTTAAAGAAAATGGCTATGCTCAATGCCCACATGAACATTCTCTCTATATGAAGGTAAATAGCAATGGAGATCTATTGCTAATTTGTTTGTATGTAGATGATTTGATCTTCACCGGCAATAACTCTCACATGATCAAGGAGTTCAAGAAAGCAATGACTCAAGAGTTTGAGATGACAGATATTGGGCTCATGTCTTTTTTCCTTGGTATTGAAGTGAAGCAAAATAATGAAGGTATTTTCATTTCACAAGAAGCATATGCAAAGGAGATTCTCAAGAGGTTCAATATGAACAATTGCAAGCAGGTGAGTACACTGATTGAATGTGGTGTGAAGCTCTCCAAGATTGGTGAAGGCCAAGTTGTTGATGCTACTCTATTCAAGAGCATGGTGGGAAGCTTACGCTATTTAACTTGTAGAAGACCCGAGATTCTCTATAATGTTGGGTTGGTAAGCCGCTACATGGAGGAACCAAAGATATCTCATCTGCAAGCCGTTAAGAGGATTTTTCGCTATATTCAAGGAACTTTTAGTCATCGTTTATTCTACTCATCTTCTCAAAGTTCCCATCTTGTTGGTTATTCGGATAGCGATTGGAGTGGCATCTTTATGGGAAATACAGCTTTTACTTGGGTTTCAAAGAAGCAACCAATTGTTACATTGTCTACTTGTGAAGCAGAGTATGTGGTGGCATCTTCATGTGTTTGTCATGCTATTTGGCTTAAAGAGTTACTCAAGGAGATTCACTTTCATCATGATGAAGTTATCAAGATTTGTGTTGACAACAAATCGGCAATTGCATTAGCAAAGAATCTGGTGCATCATGAAAGGAGTAAGCATATTGATACTCGATTCCATTTTATTCGGGATCATGTGAAGAAGAAGGAGATTGAATTAACTTATGTGAAGTCAAATGATCAAGTTGCGGATATCTTCACCAAGCCACTCAAGGTTGATCTCTTTAACAAGTTCAAAATGTTACTTGGTATGATAGATGGAAGTAAACTAAGTTTAAGAGGGGATATTGAAAAATAAACTTAGTTTTGGAATATGAAAAGGCAAAAAGGTATATGTTATTATTATTATTATTATTATTATTATTATTATTATTATTATTATTATGAGTTATAAGTTTGAGGAATATAGAAGGTTAGGAGTTGAGGAATATGAAGAAAGGGTCGTGAGTTATAGGAGTTACCTTGGAATAAATGTGGTGTATTAAGGAGAGTTAAATATGAGAGTTATAGAAGCTCAAGGGTCTATGTAAAGCCTATATAAGAGGCTATCTATGTAGTGTTTGGCAAAAGTGAAGAAAGTTTTTAAGATTTGAAAATAAAGTTTATATCAAGTTGTGTTATGTTATCTTCCTCTTCCTACTATCTCTTTTGAGCATATTTTGACCCATCATCGCTTCCCAACAATGAGAAAAAGCAATCAATATAGACGACCACACTCAAGGGAAATAATGGATATTTATTATCAGTGAAAAATGAATCAATGAGTTTCAATAGAATTTAAAAAAAAAAAAAAGATTCAATATGTTCATATAGGAGTGGTACAACTTAAATCTATATAAAATACTAGAGTTGGTTTTGACACCTTGTTTGCTATGTACCCAAGTTACGTATGAATAATAAATACCAGCCACTTAAGTCTTTTATGAGTAATAGTAGAAAATATATGTATATAAAGATTAATATTTATGTTATATCCCAACTATTCAATAGCGTTAATTGCATTGGAACGGTATTTAAACTAGAAAGATTACAATTGCAACTAAGAAGTATTGAGAATATCTTTAAAAAGTATTACTGCTAATAACAACATTATAACAAGATACTATAACAAAAAAAAAAAAAGAAGTAGGAATTAGAGGTGGGCACGGGCCTCCTGAAAAACCGGCCCGCCGGTTCAATGACCCGTAACCGGCCCGTACTGTGTACGGGCCGGTTACGGGTTGGGGAAACCCAACCTGTTGACCCGGCGGGTCATGTTTTTAAAAAAAAAATTCAACCCGCCAGGTTGAATTTCAAAATCAGCCCGTTGTTGGCTGGTTCTTCTCCCAACGGCTATTATAGCCGTTGGTTTTTTTTTATTATTGTTTTTAAATTTCAAAAGTAAAAAAAAAAATTTCAAAATTTAAATTTTAAATAAACTTCCCTATATATATCCCCACATCCTTACCCTTTTTTTTTTTCCCAAATATCATTCTTTCCCAACTCTTTCTCTCTTAATCTCAACAACCTCTACCTCTCCTTTCACTCTCTTAATTTCAAGTTTTCAACAATTCCAAACTCCAACTTGGGTCTATTTTTGGAGTCTTGAATCTTAATTCTTGGAGCTTTGGATCAAGTTTGGATTAATTAATTTTTTTTTGTATTTCAAGGTCTCCAATTAACAAGGTTAGCAATGATTTCTTTATTTAAATTACTAGTTTAAATTTGTTAAATAATTGTAGTTTTGTTAAATAAGGTATGAAATAATTATTTTTTTTAATTGTAATTTTGTAGGCTTGAATACTTGGTGGTTTAATTGTTGTATACTTTGGAGTCTTGGAGACTTGGAGGCTTGGAGCAACTTGGGAGTTTGGACATCTATTATTTTCTCTCTTTGAAGTGATTATTAACAAGGTTGGTAATAATTTATATTTTTGTTATTATTTTTAGTTTGTTAAACTATTTTTTTTATTATCTTAATTTCATAGAATAAATTGAGCTATGAATATTGAATTACATTTTGCATGATTGTCATGGGGAAATTAATAATTTATTTTAAAAAGTTTTCTTAATGCCATTATTTAGAACATTATGCCATTAACACGTGTGTGTAATGTGTATATATATTTTTAAGATATTAATTAATAATAGATGTAAATTATGCCATTATTTTAACTAGTTGGTAATGTTATTTATTTTACTATATTTTCATATATTTACAAATTTTTACTTTCAAATATAAATTCTTTTTTATTTTCTCATATACATTTTCATATTTAAATTTTTTTATTAATGGAATCAATTCAATCAAATTTTACTTTCTTATATCTATCTAACCAAACATTGCATTCTTATTTAATTTTTTTTACTTTCAAATATAAATTCTTATTTAGTTTCACATATATATTTTCATATTTAATTTTTTTAAATATAAACTTCACCTTTTTTTTTACTTGTTTTTTATTTATTTTATTTTTCATGAAATTATTAGCATAATTGTTGTGATAGTATTTATTTGTGGAGTTAGAGCTTGTGTTTTTTAAAAATGAATGAAATTGATATCACAAGACTTGTGCACTTGTTTTTTATTTATTTTATTTTTCATGAATTTATTAGCATAATTGTTATGATAGTATTTATTTATGGAGTTAGAACTTGTGTTTTTTAAAAATGCATGAAATTAATATCACAAGACTTGTGAACTTGTTTTTTATTTATTTTATTTTTCATGAAATTATTAGCATAATTGTTGTGATAGTATTTATTTGTGGAGTTAGAACTTGTTTTTTTTTTTAAATGCATGAAATTGATATCACAAGACTTGTGAACTTGTTATTTATTTATTTTATTTTTCATGAAATTATTAGCATAATTGTTGTGATAGTATTTATTTGTGGAGTTAGAACTAGTTTTTTTTTTTTTTTTAAATAAATGCATGAAATTGATATCACAAGACTTGTGCACTTGTTTTTTATTTATTTTATTTTTCATGAAATTATTAGCATAATTGTTGTGATAGTATTTATTTGTGGAGTTAGAACTTGTTTTTTTTTTTAATTCATGAAATTGATATCACAAGACTTGTGAACTTGTTTTTTATTTATTTTATTTTTCATGAAATTATTAGCATAATTGTTGTGATAGTATTTATTTGTGGAGTTAGAACTTGTTTTTTTTTTAAAGGCATGAAATTGATATCACAAGACTTGTGCACTTGTTTTTTATTTATTTTATTTTTCATGAAATTATTAGCATAATTGTTGTGATAGTATTTATTTGTGAAGTTAGCACTTGTTTTTTTTTTTTTTTAATGCATGAAATTGATATCACAAGACTTGTGAACTTGTTTTTTATTTATTTTATTTTTTATGAAATTATTAGCATAATTGTTGTGATAGTATTTATTTGTGGAGTTAGAACTTGTTTTTTTTTTTTTAAATGCATGAAATTGATATTTGTGATAGCATAACATTAATAATTGTATTTTTAAATAAATTGCATAAAATTAATACTTGTGCTTTTTAGACATCGAAAAATGGCTTCACATGGTGGAAGCTCGAGAGGAAAAAGCATTGTTGGTTCAATCTCCACTCCCGTACCTACTAAAGAGAGCAATCCATTTTAGGATAGTGAGAGTCCATTTCAACAATCGGTACCGGTTAATGCACTATCACAAACCGAACAAGCAAACAACTCCACGGAAACCGCCCTCAAATCTAACATTTTTAAAATTCATTTTACCAAAGTGTGCAATAATAATGATGGCATTGTACACATGGTAAATGTAATTATTGTGGTTCGGAGTTTAAGCATTGCAAGGGTGGAACTACAAGGAAATGTATTTTTAGTGATAATGAAAATTGTCACTAAAAGTGGTATTTTTAGTCACTTTTATTAATAATGACCAAACTTTAAAGTCGTCACATCCCGTCACAAATACCTCCGTCACTAATGTAGTAGTGACTACTTTAAAGAAAGGGCCACAACTACTTAACACTTTTGTGATAAAATTTTTGACACTAAAAAACTTTGCAATTTGTGATAAAAAAATATATGGTCACAATAAATTTGCTTATTTGTGAAAATATTATTGTCACAATAAATACTAAATAGTGACAAATGAAGTTGTAACAACACATCACTTTTTGTGTCAACTTTGTTGACTCTAAAACAAATAAAAATAGTGACAAATTTTGCATCACTAGTGGTATACCTATTTATGACAATTTTGTCATCACCAAAATACTAAATAGTGACAAAAAAAAAGTTATAACAATATTTTTTTTGTCGTAGCGTCGTCGTCACTAATATAATTGATAATGGTGACAATTATTTTTATTTTGTCATTGGTGCTATAACAACTAGTGACAATTATGTCAAAACTAAAAAGTAATAAATTTTGACAAATAAAGTTGTAACAATAGCTTCAATTTTTGTGACAATAACATGGGCACTAAAATATTTGAAGATTGTAAGACTTTTCCTTTCTTTTTTTTTTTTTTTTTCACTCATGCTTTTTATATTAGTGACAAGTAAATATAAGAAAATTTTGTCACTAGTAAGAGAATTCTATCACAAAAAGCACATTTTTAGAGGCAATATCACAAACCAAATAAAAGTTATGAATACTATATAAAAATAAATAAAACTACAAAAATGTGAAATATTCTAATTTTAAATAAATACAATTAAAATGTATAATATATAAAACAAAATTATAAAAACTATAATAATACAAAACTACTCTCCCTAATAAATTTCGAGATGAAGTCCTTTCCTATGAAATTGTGTCCTACAAAACAAAATGAAAATAAAATCAATCAATTTAGTACTAATATTTTATAATAATATAATGATAACGATATGAAGTGCTATTAGCTATTCAAGACTATGAATTTCTACCCACCTCACTAGTTGATGCACTTGATATTGTAGCATTTGATGGATCACCAATTGGGGCTAATGCAGGGATTACTTTAGTATTTGCCAAATGTGCAAAAACAGCTGAAATTTGCTTCATTTCCATGGCTTGCTTCTCAATAGCGGCGCGTTGACCTTGAATCTCCTCATCTTGTTTCTTTGTGATTTCAGTAAGACTCGCAACTTCACCGCTTAAATCATTTGCATGTTTCTTTGCAGCTTCAGCTTCTGCTAAGATTTGACTCTTATCTTGAGACTTAAATGTTATCCCTTTAATCCCTAACCCACGTGAATAACTTGACTTTCTTTTGAGAACAAGGCCAAAATGTTCTACAAGTGGTAAAGGTGAAGATAAAATAGTTTCTTTATTTTTGTCTCCTTCTTCTTGAAGCTTATTTTGCATATTTAGGGAGAATCTAAAAATGTCATAAAGTAATTTTAAATATTTCACTATAAAAATATCAAGTTTAATTACAACTTCAATACCATTATTTCTTCTCCATTTGGAATACACCAAGTTCCATCAGGCTTTTATCGTGATACCTTCCACACTTTAACGGCATCTAGCCATTCATTGGAATCTTTATCTTTTTAAAAATAAATAAAAAGAAGAGAAAGTAAAATAATAGCTAATTGAACTTAAGTTTTACAAATTACACATTTAAGTAATTAAAATTTTACTTTACCATTTCATATGCAATCTGTACAATTGACTTTGTGCCGCTAACTGATTTCATCTCTTGGTTTCCCCTATTAGTTGTGTTTCTTCTACTTTGCTCCTATGTATCACCAAAAAATTAATTTCTAATAAGAAATCAACTAGCAAAATAAGTTAGAGTACTAAGCTGATATTTTAAAATTACCTTAAAATTTTGAGTCTCCCACTTATTGTCAATCAACCATCGCCAATCATCTTCTTCCACATCCTTTGGACAATGTTTGCTCTTCATATAGCTTTGGTGCAAATGATATTGCCTATTTTTGTATTGTGCTTGCACTTGTTTCATCACATAAGGCTGCACTTCATTTAAGAAATTGAATTTGTCCTGAAAATTGTATTAAAAAAAAATATAGTTTTAATTTTTTCCTATAGACTTAAATAATTCCAATAATAAATATTTAAGCAAAAAACATTAATTTGTAAATATGCCAGTAAATACTATATCTATAAAGTAGCATTTGTTTCATGCTAAATTGGTTGAAAATTATTAAGATACTCTGACTCTCTTCCCCAACAAGAAACCTTAAATAAGGAAAAGTTTTTTAATAGCTAAGTAAGTGTATCATATCAAAATAGTAGGATATGGGTGTAAAGTATCAAAAAATAGTTCTACATTCTAACTTTGAAATTTATACAATAAATATTTAATCTTACCTTTAAAAATATCCACATTGCCTTCATATCATGTTTTGGAATCTCTTTCCAACTGGGGACCCGAAGTGGTGCGAGTTGTCCAATCAAAATGGTGACTTCTGATTTGAAAAGCTTAGCATGCTTGCCACATACCTTATAGTATGGAGGAGGAAACTGAACATCAATTTGTTGGCCATTGGCTTTCTTCTTGGCAAGTGTTGCATTGATGGTTGGTCCTCATCCATGTTTTTTAGAATTTTCATTTCCTAAGAAAATAACATTTAATAAATATATAATTTTTCACATAAGATTATAAAATACAAGTATATGATATTGAAGATGGCCTCACCTATGCTAGTAATAACTTGTTCGTCTAACCCACATGCATTATTTGAAGACAATACTATAGCATTGGATTGTTGATTTAGAACCTCTGTGGTTTGAGAATCGTCTACCATATGGGAAACATCTTGTTCATCATCCGAACTTTCTAAATAATTACAATTTTCCAAGGTAACCATTTTGGACTAACAAAAAAAAAAACTAATTAGTACAAGTAGATTAAAGATCAAGCAAGAGACAAAAAATATATTTTAACTAGTAAATTTTCAAGTTCTAAGATGCATGAAAGAGAAAGTCACTTAATTCCAAAGAAATCATTTAATGTTGCATAAGAAATGTCAAGAAGTCACTAGATGTCGATCTGTTTTTGTTTCCTAACAAATGAAAATGTTGTTTTGCAGTTCAATAGCTAATAGTTAATGTTGTTAAGAGAATAAACAAGTACATAGAACTTTTGAACAAAAGCTGAATCAATCACTAATACTAAGTGTATGAACTGTTAAGTGTTTCATTATCTAAAATCCAACTATATAATACCTGAAATGGCATCTTTGTCAAAGGATCAATATCACCTTTTGCTATGCCTTGTACTAAGCTTTTTGGAAGCCAACTATGACTAGTTAAGGACTCAAACTTATATATATATATATATATATATATATATATATATATATATATATATATATATATATATATATATATATATAATGAGATAGAATAAATTGTCAAAAAAGTAAAGGATATGGGCCTAAGAAATCCAAAAACTCCAAGTCAAGAGCAAAATCATGAGGAATGTCTGATAAATGCACAATATCCTCCTTTCTAGGATCATAAACTCTTTGGTGTTGAAATGTCCCAATGGCTTTTTTAAAAGCTTCCTCATAGTTGGGTGGAACGGCAACAGAATTGCATCTCAAGTGTTTGATAACCTGAAAATATAAACAATCAATTACATTTTTCATTAACCAAAAACTTGGGTATTCAAGCTTGTAAGATGAACCTATGGATTACTACAACTTGGTCTATTTCTTGAAATTAGCTTATTGCCCATAACAAATAATCTATTTTATTTACTTATATGCGGATATGTATACTACGCATCAAAACATTTCAATCATAATATAATTAATAGAAAACTAAAGGACCATCACATCAACAAATATAAAATTAATATGCTCTATATCTCAAACAATGGCAACACACTCAATATTTGAGTGACACCAACATTTAGAACTTAGCAAAGATAAAAACACAACAAAGGAAACAATAATATACCTATTATATAGAGACAAACAAGAAAACATTATATTTTACATGAAGTTCGATAAACAAAACTTTTAGAAATATTAGCTAGATTGGGAATATTACACATAATCAATATATCACATGATCCATTGTTGCCTTTCTCTTAATATAACCATGTGATAATCCACTTAAAAATTATCTTCCTGTACTGCTTGATATGAACATAGATATCATCATACTATATGTTTCAGGGATAAAATATGCAAGTTCTCATGTGATTACATGAAAAAATGCAACATAGTGACAAAGATGTTCAAGTTGCGAAGCCCTTGTTCACTCTTCAAAAGGAAAACAAAATTATTACCGAATGGACTGTAAAAGTAAATCAAAATTAATGTTATATTATTCATCATGTATAAACATTTTTTTAAATAGAATATCTAATTCAATGGATAAAGAGAACGCTTTACCTTGGCATAACTTTTGAACTTTCGAACAAGTGCATGTGCCCGTTTCAAGCCAATGCCAGGTATTGATTGTAAGTAGTCACATCCACTAAAAATGCACATCTCAAGTAACATAGTTTTAGTAAATATAGTAAGATCAAGGTCTTTATTTTCTCTTAACATTGAACTTTTAAATTCAACACCTTGCCCAGATTTGTCCATTTTGAAAATAATCTAAAAAAATATTCCAAAAATTAGTAAAAATAACAAATAATAAAAGGGTATTAAATAGTTGATCATAGGTGCATCATATATAAATTAGGAAAGTTTAAGTTTCCTGAATGAAATGAAACTTTTATACAACGTACTCTATGACACCCAAATGGTATTAAGTCTGAGTCCTTAGTAATGACAGCATCAACAAGCTTATTAATGGACAAAAATGTCATCTGGGCATCAGCCTCATAAGGCGCCACAATATATTCAACCTTTTCCTTCTTTAAAACCTGAATTAATGGCAGTTTTGCTAGAGCAATTCAGAGAAAACTACAAACGAAATATAAATGGGAACAAAATAGAGATATCTACCATGATTATGTTATTGATTATCAAACAATGGACATAGAGAAACAAAAAAAAAAGACGAAGAAATAATTGATATATATGTATTTTCAAATGTATATCAATCAACTAATAGTTAATAGATTGAAAACCTTGATGAAATGGGAATGCCAAAAATTGTCTTCCTATAGACTTACAATTTAAACGAAGTTCTATGCTTTCTCACGACCATATTTGTCAGATAGTTAACATAAAAGTAGTATAAATCCTATATCATTAAGAACCTTGTTATTAGGTTCATTAGAGACTATCCTACAAAAGAAAAAAGTTAAGAGAATTTAAGAAGATAATCACAAGTATTGCATGTCAAGTCTCGGGATAAGACAACACATCATATGCCAAATGCTTATTAAAATCAATATAGCATACAATATTATTTCATTTCACATAATAGTTGTAGGATAATTAATTTTGCATAGCACATAGCAATTGGATATTAAAATTATACTAGAAGAAAGCAATTGTCCAACGTTTTTTTTAACCATAAAACCAAAATCCTTAAAAAGGTAATAACAATGCCATTTTCAACCTGCCGTGCTTTTGTCCTTTTCTTCGATTTCCAAACATTATTTTATATTATGAATTAATAAACTATAAATTTCTAATAGAACTACTCAATATACGGACAATGAATGAAATTGTGGAATCATATTTATGTTTGTCAACATGTACCAAAACTTGTAAATAAATTGATCTTTGTTTAACAAATGAGAATTAACCAGCTAAATCAAATTTCTATTATTACCTGAATTAACTCCCAAGCAATTGATGGTGATATATCAATAGCTTTTTGGTAGAATTCATACGCAACAAAAGAATTACCAGTAGCCTCATGCTCAAGTGCCCATTCAAGGTTTTCTTTCCTCATTCTGCATTGTGAAAGTGACAAAGACAGCTACAATAGTTGAAAAACTACTAATATAGAGAAATTTTTGCTTAATTTAGGAACCAAACGAGAGAATCACATTGAAACTTGCCTACCTTTGACTTGAGTACGCTAAAGATGCATATGTATTGTTTATATGTAAGATCATTATTGTATATTTGAATTCTAACAAGTATGATTTCATGAAAGGAATAACTAATGATAAGTTATTTTACAACAAACACACATGTAATTGGAAGGCCCAACAAACATTCTTCTCACGTATAAGTATGCCTAAAGGCAAAGCTTGTTCATTTATAGCTCTAACTCATGCTTATATTAATTAATTAATTTTTAATAATAGTGCTAATAAATATCAAACCGCATATCTCCACAAGCAATCACAAAAAGAGGTGGTTTGTGAAAGCATGTGCTAGTTTACCAGCATATGCTCACATGCCATAAGAGACAAATGTGCCACTTTGTTTCTATTACTAGCTTGATTTGATGGGGGACCAGTTCAAGCAAATCACCACTAGTGAAAATATATTTAATCAAGGATATGATTCATGGGATCCTAGTGTTTTATGGCTAACATCTGAGGAAAGAGTAAGACATGTCGCTTGCTCTGCATTTCATTTGGACTAAGTTAATGGACATGTCATGACTTACGGCGGGCATGGTGGTAAGTTGTCAAATTTTGTTTTCAGGATGCTTACAAATTGGATTATTTTTTAATTAAAACATAAAAGTAATCAATGATTATTATATTAATAAGAATTTAATATTTTAATTTTCTCCTCATTTAAAGATCTCAAGTTTAGTTTGTAATTTATTTAAGATTATAAAAAATTAAAAAAAAAATTGAAATTGTAATTTTTTTAGATGCTATAAATTTTTCAAAATAGTTGTTATTTGGTTGATATTATTTTGTTAATTAATTTGTCAGAATTTTTTTTTTTATCTTGTCACAGTTGAATTGATACTATATCATTTTTTATAGGTAGAAGATAACAAATAAATGTGTAAACACATGAAATTTGAATATTTAATGGTATATATTATTAATATAGATAGCAATGCTCGCTCATGAAATAAAATACTTGACCACAATTATTTTAAAAAGTGTAAGTGTAACATGCATTAAATTTTCAAAAAAAAAAATTTAAATGGAAAGTTTCAATATAATAAATTGAAGGAAAGAAAATGCAGGACATTATTTGTTAACAAAAGTTTGCTTATGTTTAACTTTTCTATAAGAAAAAAGACATTCTCATGAAAATATCAGCTAATAATTTACATATTAATCTAAGAATGCATATTAAGATTAAAAGAATCCTTGTTACATACTTGGCACATTTTGCTTCTACATCACCTTTCACTGGCAAAAAACCCCCATCAAACACAAGAATAGGTTTGACTCCATGATGGCGTAGCATATTCACTCGATGCATACAATACTCAATATGCCTAAAAAAATTAGAGACAAATTTTATTATGAAGCATTATTTTCATTAAATACAATAGAAAGTATATACAAAGTGACTTCTAGAGAGATAATGAGAGGCATAGCCCAAACTTTGAGGGAGAAAGAGTGATAAAAGTTGGACAGAAATGCGGCTACTGTGTTTTTCCGCCTCTTATGAAGCATTATTTTAATTAAATAAAATAGAAAGTATACCGTGAGACATGAAACTAAAAATATAGTGGATTATATTAAAATAATAAATAATTTTGTCTTGTCAAAGGGGTTTGCATGAGAGTGTTGATTAGAGTTTGTAGGAGCCAAAGAGCACATAGCATGGACAAAATTATGAATCGATAATATATATATATATATATATATATATATATATATATATATATATATATATATATATATATATATATATATATATATATATATATATATTGCAATAGAAGAATAATCAACCTTTTAGATTCTTCATCGTTTTGCTAACCTAAATCCAAACACAATTCAGGGTTTTGCATATGACAAGCGTTATAGAATAAATGAAAAATAAAAGATCAAATTTCATTGATGCATTAGATAAATAGCATTCAACCAACCAAATAAAAACAAATTCTCTTCTTGTTATTATTTCTTTACTTCAATAAAATTGGTTTCATATTTATTCTCCTCAGCTGCCAAACAAAATAGTAGCCCACCCATCCAATCAATGGTACTTTACATCACTGCCGGTCATCTAAGACAAGAAAAACATAAGCAAAACATAAAATAAAATAAATTTACATTAATTTATTAGATTTATTTCCAGCAATCAAACAAAATAAATCAATTTCAGATTGATTTTTTTCCTTTACCAACAACCAATTCTTAGGGTATTACAGTAAAGATGACAAGAATATGGAATAACAACTAAAGAGAAGAATCAAGCAAAAAGACTAAAATACTTAGATGTTGGTAAGCCTTTGCAAAGGTGCATGCTGCAAGAGAATGCACCCTTATGGAGCCATGAATAGGTGTCGACCGCGATAGTTTGGCCTCGGAGCTCCTCAATAGAAATTGGAGCCATGATCGACTTCAATAATGGAAGCAACCCTTGAATCCCCATCTTTCAATACTCCTGCCAACTTCTTTTCTCAATCAAGAAAAAGAAAGCAAGAATTTAGCTAGCATAAGCAGGAGATTTGGTTGGACTTTAAAAATTTCTATGTTTTTATATATTTAAAAGATAAGGATAACATTTGAAGGGATAATTACATAGAGACCCTCGTGGTTGGCTTAACTTACATTATATAATTTTAAAATTTTGAAATTTAATATATATCTTTGTTATTTATTCTAGATGAATATATTTTTAATTTGAAATTAAATAAATAGATGTACATGGCAATATTTCAAAAATTCTACATATATATTAGATTTTGAATAGATCAAGAAGTAGATTTGATTCCTGCTATAATTAAATTGGTGAAATACATGTTATTCCAAATTATATTTGAAAGAAAAATTAATAAGTATGATCTTTGTATTATTTTATAATTCATATCCTTCCCTGATGTTGAATATTTCAATCAAGAAGAAAATCTTACCTACCAATATTCCCGAGTCAAAACATTGGTTATCAATTTTCTCTAAATTCTACTACCAATTTTCCTCTATTTCATGCTCCTAATTTTCTCTAAAGCTAAAGAGGTAGGCTAGTACACTATTCCTAATCTTTTGTTATTATATGTAGCTTTGAGATATTTATGAAATATTTATATATTTGCTTGTTGATGACTGATGGTGTTTTATTTGTGTGGCTTTCTTATGGTCTGAAGAATCAATAAAATACTATATACTTAACATCAGTTAAAATCATTAAAATATTGTCTCTAATCTTACTTGCTGAGAGCCTCCATATCATATATCATAAACAGGAAAATGAGTAATATTAGAAGAAAAAAAACTTTTGATTATGCCCTTAAGCCCGAGCTTCAGATTGATCTGCAAATCAAAATATAATTGCATGAGAATATTCAAAATATAAAATAAATTATATGTCCAACAACATATATACAAATATAAGAAGAGCTTACCTAGATATAGTTTGAGAAAGTCAATCAAAGGATAATCTTTGAATGAAGACAATACTAGGCCCCATTAACTTGGCTGCCCACCGGATATTGCTATGCATAATAATCACCCGTACATTTCAATGGTGATGGAAAATAGTTTACTACAAATAAATAAATAAATAATTCATGTTGTTTATTTTCAAGCATGGTCTTTGTGTTAGCAAATAAAAAGCAGATGGTGGGTCTTAGACAAAACCAAATTTTCTGAATCCACTACTTTCTCATGCCTTAAAGATAATTGTGTATCATAGTCTATTAGATCATTATGTTGGGAAAGATGATATAGAATAATTAGCATTTTGTTAACTCAAAATAGGCAATGATATATATATATAGAAAAAGTAAATGACAGTATCTACACAAACTAAAACAGTGATATGTATCTAGAACATTTGAACACAAAAAAAAATAATAATAATAAACTGCACATCATTAAGTCTAGAAGGTGATGAGAATATCATATGAAACATTTTGTTAGCTAAAAACAAACCGTAGCACTTTCTAGATAACTCAGTGTTGGTCTCTCCAAAACATACAATAATGATATAAATCTAAAATAATTCAAAATTAGTATACTAGAATCGAAAATTGGTGATTACTGGTTCACTACGGCAATGATCAATTACTAAATGTTGTTTTTCACAAGATCATTAAGTAAACATGGTTAAAAGGACAAAGAAAAGTAAACTCACCCCATATAAAAACCTGATCCATGTGTAGGTATTCATAAACTTCAAGGTAATGGCGGTTATCACCTTTGGAAAAAAAAAGATTGTTGATAATCAGCAAATGAAATCAACATCTACTATGCTTATGACCAAACCAATCACATTATTGGCATTTATTTGCACTCTACTAAGCAAGGTAAAACCAAAGTGTCTAAAAAGATAAGAATGAAGACATATAATGAAAACAAAATTATTTCTTCAACATAAACAATATGTAATAATTCATTTGGTAATCATGAGAAAGAAAATCTCATTGTTGATCCAACTCCTCCATGATGGTTGTCATTAAAGCTGAGTTACCTACATGAAGTTAAGAATAACATTATTACCAATGAAAGGATAAGAATGACAGAACAATAATAGGAGTGCAAAACACATAATGTCAACAAATTGTAACTATAACAAGATAAATATAATACAAAGCCATTGAAATAAGGGTTATTTGTTTGTGCTAGATCCAAAAAAAAAAAAACACTCAACTCAAGACAGAATATGCAGTTTTAGTCTTATCAAGGCTCGAGGTAAACAAATTCTCATAAAATAGGCAAGTCATGAACAATTCAAAAGTTAAAGGTCCTTATTATCAACCAAAAAAATTGGTTCAAAGAAAATGTCGGAAATGATATATACTAAAGAGAATAGCCCATGGTAGTTGAATCTTTATTAATTCTTACTTGAACTCAAGTAAATGAAGGTACTATAATAGAAGTTCCTAATACAAGAAGCAACAACTATTCTTAGATTTTCTTGAAAAGAAGTTCATCATACCTTATTCCTTTTATGTGTAACCTTCGGTGAGATTATTTCTGTTGGTGGTCGTATGCTACCATAGGGAAAAAATTGTTAATTGTCCCTTGTTTATCTTGCATTTGTTCATCAACCAGTACATGAAGATTGTAGCATCCACCTGAAAAAAGATGTTAGAGTGTAATTTTTTGCATAAATGGGCATGCTAATTGTTAACACTCACAGGCCAACACATGCAATTTAAAGGAAAGTAAGAAAACAAGGGAACTGAACATACTTTCTTCAATTCATATGGAATTTTCTCCTCTGTAGTCTTTCCCTCATATGCTTTTTACTTCTACCAATTTGAAGAATGTCATCTACATGCCAAATGGCCTTTTCCATTTTAACTTCTTGGTTTATTAATATCATCAAAACCAGGGTTTTGTTGAGGCTTCACTACATCATTTATGTTGCTAAGATGTTGCCTTGTATATATGAGAACCATGACACCACAATATGTATACCTCATTTTACTATAGAATGACTCAAGCTCACATCCATTGATTATATAACAGTAAGCACAATATTTTACATAGTCCTCAATGCGTAAGTAAAACAATTTTATACCAATGAAAAAAGAAATCCAACACTTATTTTTTGTAGCTTAACCAAATCACAAATAGAAAACATATCAGTTCTTAGATTCTCATGCAATATTTATAAATGGTGAAGGAATTCCCAAGTTGGTATGATAAGGTACAACAAAAAAGTAGCAATAAAATCACTTACAAGTCATGCAACCATTACTTCTTCTATTCCTATATGAAACAATTATTTATTGCATACGCAAAATAGCTCAATTAGAAAGCCTGTGAAATCATTAATTCTTGTAAAATCCATGCTACAGTAGATCATAATTTGCAAATCTGACAATTGTTTGTCAGAGAGCTCAATATCATTCAAGATGAAATGTTAATTTAATATCCCTTTTAAAATATTTGGAGAATCTTAAAAAAGATCAGTTTTTTATGTTTTACAATTTAGTTAGCATCATTAGAATTTATTTTTTATATGAGTTCTTTTTACTGTATATGAATAGTCTAATTAAAGTGCAAATAACATTATTAGTTTAAATCCATGCTACAATAGCTCATAACATGCCAGATATAACAACTACATGGCTATAAGAGACTTCAAATATCAAACAACATGTAGTGTTAATTCAATTTTATATATGTACACACACACACACACACACACACACACACACACACATCTGTTAAATAATTGGAGAATGTAGAAATTAGTTAATATTATTAACATTTATTTCTAATATGATTTTATTTTGTATTAATTTGTGTTGCAGGACAATGACAATTGATAAAACTTGGGTGGGAATTTCTGATAGGACACTACCACAATATGAAGAAGGAGTTAATGAATTCCTTAATTTGGCTTTCAGACATATTGATGAAGGAAGGGTTGTTCGTTGTCCATGTAAAAAATGCAATAACAACATTTTTAGGACGCGACACTCAATTTATGAACATTTGATGTTAAATGGGATAAACAAAAACTACAAGCAATGGTACCATCATGGAGAGGTTTTACTAAACTATTCTGATAATGATGAAGATGATAATCACAATGATAAAAGTGATAATGATGATGGAATGCGTGATATGTTAAGTGATATTAGACATGCCAATGCGGATTACGTTGATGAATTTGATGCTCGGATGGAAAATGTTGCATCTACTAAGGATAGTTCTAGTGTTCCAAATGAAGAACCCAATAATTCTACGAGAGGTATCCCCACCTACCCAAATAAGGAAGCTGCTGCCTTTTTCATATTGTTGCAAGAATTAGAGCAAGAGTTATATCCTGGTTATGAGGAATCATCCACACTATCATTTATTGTTGAACTTTTGAATTGGAAATGTTTCTATGGGATTAGTGCAAATGCAGTTGACGGAATACTTCAAATAATGAAGAGATGGTTGCCTAAAGGTAATAAAGTTCCAAGCTCATATATCGATTGTAAGAAGGTTTATGGAGATTTAGGGCTTTCATATGAAAAGATAGATGCTTGTGTTAATGACTGCATACTTTATAGGAATAAATATGAGAGTGCTCAATCTTGTCCAACTTGTGGTGAACATAGATGGAGAAATGATAGGAAAATGGGGAATATGATGAATGAGAACGACCATAAGAAAATGATTCCGCAGAAAGTATTGAGTATTTTCCATTAATTCCATGCTTGCAAAGATTGTACATGTCATCTAATATTGCTAAAGAGATGAGGTGGCATAAGGAAAAAACATCTAATAATGAGCTTATGATACACCCAGTTGATTCTCCAACTTGGAAAAGTTTTGACACAGGACATCCCGTTTTCGCAGCAGACCCATGTAATGTTAGACTTGGCTTAGCAAGTGATGGTTTTAACCCATTTGGAAATATGAGCACTTCTTATAGTATATGGCCAGTTGTACTAGTTCCATATAACCTCCCACCATTGCTTTGCATGAAAGATCCTTATTTCATGATGTCACTTTTGATTCCTGGTCCTAAAGCTCCAGGAAATGATATTGATGTATACTTAGAGCCATTGCTTGATGAGTGAAAATACCTTTGGGAGACAGGTGTACAGACATATGATGCATTTTCAAAGAGTAACTTTCAATTACACGCAGCTCTTTTATGGACCATAAATGATTTTCCAGCATATGGTAATTTATCAGGATGGAGCACCAAAGGCAAATTAGCATGTCCTACTTGCAATATTGAAACATCTTCTCGTAGGCTTAAGCATGGGCATAAAACATGCTATCTTGGTCATCGTTGCTTCTTACCAACCAACCATTCTTGGAGGAAAAATGCTAAAGCATTTGATGGTACTAAAGAAAATCGAAGCGCACCGAAACAACTATCAGGGGATGATGTTCTTGAACAATATAATCAATTTTCTCAGGTGAATTTTTAATCGTTCATATTTGTTATTTGTTTCTTTTTTTTCACTTGCTTTATTTTTTTTATTAAATAGGTGAACTTTGGCAAGATTCCTAGGAAAAGGAAACGTGGGGATGTTCTATTGCTCGGAAATTGGAGAAAAAAAGTATTTTATTTCAACTTTCATATTGGAGAACACTTAAATTGCGACATAATTTGGATGTCATGCATATCGAGAAAAATGTATGCGACAACATAATTGGCACTTTATTAAACATTGAGGGGAAAACAAAAGATACTATACACACTCGCTTTGATTTGGAATCTATGGGGATACGTCTTGAGCTTCATGCAACTTCTACAAGTGATGACAAGTATGTGTTTCGTCCTGCATGTTACACTCTGTCTAAGGATGAAAAACGAGCATTCTGTGGCTTCTTAAATGATCTAAAGGTTCCGGATGGCTATTCTTCTAATATTTCTCGATGTGTGAGTCTTACTGAATGCAAGATTTTTGGATGAAATGTCATGATTGTCATGTATTTTTGCATCGATATCTCCCTTTGGCTATACGTGGTTTGTTGGGTAAACAAGTGTGTGAAGCATTACTTGAGCTGTGTACTTATTTACGAGAGTTGTGTGCTAAAGTTTTGCATTTTGATGATTTGGAGAGACTAGAAAAATCAATTCCTTTTACAGTATGCAAGTTAGAGAAAGTATTTCCTCCATCATTTTTTGACATAATGGTGCATTTAACTATTCATCTTGCGAGTGAGGCAAAAATTGTTGGGCCAGTACAGTTTCGCTGGATGTATCCTATAGAGCGATATTTTTGTAGGCTTAAATCCTATGTGAGAAACAAGGCGCGCCCAGAAGGCTCAATTGCCGAAGCATACATTGTGCAAGAATGTGTCCATTTTTGTTCAAGGTATTTGTATGGGACTAAAACTAGGTTGAATCAAGCTGGAAGAAATGACGAGGGGAGTAATGCCCGTTTTTATTCTGAGTTGCAAGTTTTTTCACAAGCTGGCCACCCTTTGGTTGGAAAAAAGTACGATGAGTTGAGCTTAACTGAATGGGCTCAAGCTAGAATGTATGTGCTACAAAATTGTGAAGAAATTAGAGAGTTTCTAAAGTAAGATCTCTAACTTTTGAAATTAGTCATTTTACATAATGTTTTTTGGTCTAATGTCTATTCATATTTTGTTTTAATGTGAAGCATGCATAAAGAAAATCTCAAGATAGAGGATCCTAGAAATATAGAAAGAAGACACCAAAAGGAATTTCATCTGTGGTTCAAGCAATATGTAAGTACTATAAATATATTTTCACAAGTAGCTTTTATTAATTATTATTATATTATTTGAAATTTGATGGTAATTACTAATGGCAGGTCACCAAATTGCATGAAGAAGGAAATGAAAAGGCTAGTGATCAATTATTGCATTTAGCTAATGGGCCAGATAGGCGAGTTAATCGGTATAAAAGCTACCTAATCAGTGGTTGGCGATTTAACACAAAAGACAGAGATTTGCAATTGAAATCACAAAATAGTGGAATTCTTGTCAAAGGTGATGAGAATACAGGCAATTTGGATTATTTTGGTGTGTTAGCAGATATCATACAATTGAATTACCATGGGAAAAATAGTATTATTTTATTTAAGGCTGACTGGTGGGATGTGTATCATAAAGATGGATTCAAAGTTGACAAGTTTGGGTTTTCTATGGTTAATGTCACACGTAAGTTGAAAACGAATGAACCATGTGTTTTAGCTTCTCAAGCTGAACAAGTTTACTATGTAAGAGATATTAAGGAGCCTAATTGGCAGGTTGTTGTCAAGACAAAACCTCGTGATCTATATGATCTTCCTGATAATGATATAGGAGATGAGCCTTGCCAAAAAAGTGAAAATTTTGGCTTTACACTTCATGAATCTACATTAGTGGATGATAACGATGTAATATCTTTAGATAGATCTGATTTAGATGCTGCAACTGTTGAAGGAAATCCAATAAATATCGATAACATGGGCGATGAAGAAGATGAGGAAACTGATTATGATGATGATACTTGCCTCAATGATAATGAGCAAAATCTAGCAAGTGAAGACAAGGAAAATGATGATGATAGTGATTAAGATCCATATAGGATTTTTTTAAGGGAAAAAATTTAAGAGATTAACACTTTTTTTGCCTAATATTTTGGAGTAAGACTTTAATTATATTTTTACATCTATTATCATTTTTCATTATATTTATACATCTATTATTGATTTTTTTTGTTGTTGTGAAGTTTCAAAGTTATCTATTAACCTACAAGATTTAAGACAATTAGTGGCAATCTAAATATAATGAAAGGTAAAAACATATTATGCTAATTTCATGACAATTTTGGGAAAAAATCTACCAATACCAAGATTAGCATGAACAACATGATGCAATGATCAAACTAATGAAAGTTAACTAGTTGGAATAAGATCACACTAGAAAAAAAAAAAAAGGCAAACATATGAATATAGAAAGGATTTTACAATAATAAAGAAATGTAAAACTAATTTAAAGCGGTCCATAAAAAGTAAGATAAATACTATGTTTAGTAGAACTATACATGTGCTTGTGCTTGCATTGCTCCTTCAAATTATTGTCGAAGTGGTGACACATTAATTATCCTGAAAACCTATGCAAAAATAATAGTTGTCGAAGCAATTGAAATATGAGACAAGCAAATATAACAGAAAAACTTTTTTTTTAAAAACCAAGAATAGCATGGAAGAGAACTAGATGACCTAAATTGAGGTACATATTAACTAAACACAGTACATAGCATCCCTAATAAACATTCAAACAAAGAGATATAAGTGTAGTTACTAAAATAAAATTGTACTCCAATGCCCACATATCACTAAACAAAGAATTTGTAGTCTAACACTTAACAACATGAGTAACATATGGATATTGGTTTCAAACCATATTTATTTCAAACACAAACCATGCTTGCTAATTTGGAATATCAACAATATCTTCACTGGCTAATTCAAAAGGGTTACAAAATCCAAAGACCGGTTGATCCAAAATATATTGCAGTAAATTTAATCACGATTTTGGCAACAACACCGGTGGTGTTATTTTTAGTGACCCTTACTTCGTCACTAATAAATTTTGAAATAGTTCCATTTGAATTTTGGCACATAAAACAAATTATATATGACAAAAAAAATTGTCACTGATGTGTTTATTATTGCAACAAATAGAAGTATCAATTCAATAATGCAATTCACATTAGTGGTAAAAGAAATTAGCATTAGTACAAGTACGAAAATTATATTTTAGGACAATTTCATCACAAGATTTTTTTTTAGTGACAACGTTGTGTCAAACAAGCAAATAAAAATTATTACTGTTATGTAAAAATATATCAAAACAACACAATGTAAAACATTATTAGTTTTAATATATAAAATTGAAGCATCATATTCCTCACCATTAATATATGCCATTTGAGTTCATATTTCTTTCTATTAGAGAAATAGTGATGGATTTGAGGATCAGCTAACCTTCTAAAGCTTTTGGAAAGAATCAGAATGGCGGTGGACAAGGCCGGTGATGGGGTCACTTGCGAAGGCCTAGAGCCATGCAGGCCAGCAGACGATTTCCTTCGGAGACCTAGGGCTTGGCACCGTTGTGATGATGGTCTCATCACCGCTGTTGGATTTCTCCGGAGCTTCGGCTCCGGCCTCGCCAGCGGCTTGCTTACCGAGGACGCAGCCCATTCCTCATGGGAAATGCTTTCAATGCTGAGAAACTGATTCGAATGTGAGAACAAACCGGAGAATTAAAACAAAGAACATTTTGCAACCACTTGTGACTTTCCCTCATTCCCTCATGCTCTGGTAATTTCTTCAGCCCTAATTCCTCTCCAATCTACAAAGAACCCTAGAGAGAGACAAAAAAAATTGAAGCCCCAATTTTTTTTTTCTCTCTCTAGACATGACGAAGGAGACTAGATCTATGGCTTGGTGGGAATCAAATTGAAAATCCACCATTGTAGATTGCCTTGAGATTTGGTTGCTTCTAATACTTTTATTCCTTGTTTGTTGGGATCTGTATGTTTAATATGTGATAATATATCTCATGGATATGATTAATTGCTATGTAGCAATTAATTACTCATTAAATCTTGTACGCTTGATCTCATGTTTGCAGTTTTTTCTTTAAAACAAATGTAACAATCAAGAAAATTGGAACATTTAATTGCTAAATATATAATAGAGATAATTTCCTAAATATCCATATTAAACTAGATAATTACTCATATTTTCTTGAATCCCTAAAAACTAATTTAAAAAACCTTCATATATATATATATATATATATATATATATTGTGTGTGTATTAATTTTTTATTGGTGAGTAAAATGACTCAATCTTACGCTTTTATGACACTTATAGAAACTAAATTAATAGTCACAATATTACACATAAACCCCTCATTATTAAATAATTACACAAAACTCATTAGTTTCATCCATGAAAACTTATTAATAAATTGAAACAGTGTCTATTAATGCTGCATTAATTCCCCATTGAACTTGTGAAGGCATGATGTAGTTCTGAGTTTGAGATTTTAGTTTACTATTTTTCCAGATTTTAAAAAATAAGTTGAGACTATGGAACCTTGAGCACACTTTATAGAGAAGGAGATGTTCATCATAATAAATAAATAATAAAATTTGCAATAATATGTATGTAATAGATTGTTTGAAGTTATAAATTGTGAAAATATTTAATAATCACTAAATAGTTAAATTTTTTTATGACAAAAATGTTGTCATAAAAGAATTGATGTCAAGTGACAACAATATGTCTTGTCACAAAAAAAATTCTTGACACTATTAATATGTTAATTGTGATGACTTAATTGTGAGACAAACTAAATTGTCACAATTATTAGTGTAATAGTTACAAAAACATAAGTTATCACAACTAATAAAAATAATAATGTCACTTAATTTTTTTTTTTAGCACAAATAACATAATATTTGTAGCAAAATTATAGAGAGAGACAAAAAAATTGTCACTAAAAGTATGACTTTTGTAGTGGCAACAATATATCTAGTCACAATTACAAGTCAATGTCATCTAGAAATTTTCAATATCAAATATTATATGCATTTAGTGACAAACAATGGACACAAAAGAATTTTTGACACTATTAATACATTAATTGTGAAGACTTAATTGTGACACGTACTAAATTGTCATAGTTATTAGTTCTATAGTGACAAAAACATAAGTTATCACAATTAATAGAGATAATAGTGTCACTTAACTTTTTTTAACACAAAAACTTATTATTTGTGACAATATAACATAGAGACACAAAAAAGTTGTCACTAAAAAGCGTAACTCTTGTAGTGTGGAGGACACGGCACATTCAGCAGACACATGGAGAAGAAGCACCCGGACAAACTTGGACATAGTCGATCACAATCCCAAATTAGATTCACTACGGACGAAGGTACTGGTTCTCACTCATCATTATTTATATTTTCGCAAGCAAAATACAGGGATAAAATTGCGGAGACAATATCCGTCGAGCGCTTGCCATTCAGCTTCGCTGAACGGTGTCAAGTGCAAGAATGCATCAATGAAATATTGCAACCGGCATGCAAGAAGGTTTCACGAAGGACAATTCAACGAACAATTTTCAAACAATATAAGAATGGTAGAGAACAACTTTGTGAGTATTTTTGAACTTTTAATTCATCAATTTCTTTATGTTACGATGTATGGACCGATGTTTTCCATGAAATTCTTTTATGGATATTACGGCGCATTGGGTCGATGACAAGTGGAATATCCAAAAGCGTGTTCTTGCTTTTAGAGTGTTCAACGAGTCTTATACCGCCGAAAATATTTATAGACTTATTCGTGGAGTTATCGAAGATTTTGGTTTAATGTTCAAAATTTTTTCAATTTCTTTTGATAATGCCTCCGCTAATACAGCCTCAATTAGACCTCTAGAAGATTTTTTGAGGCCTTCATGTGGTGGCAAATATTTCCATATAAGATGCGTTTGTCATGTGTTGAACTTATGTGTCCAAAGTGGTTTGCAAGAGCTTAAAGAATACGTATTTCCTGTTAGGGAAGTCGTAGCCTATTTGGGGAAAAACATGACCCTCATGAAACAATGGGCTCGCTATTGTAAAGCACACAACATGAGGGTTAATGACACGACCCCTTGCGTGTATCCCGCAAGTGCACGGGTTTGTCGAAGTAATAAAAGTTACCCCGGTGAGAGGGTAGTCGAATCCACAGGGAATAGGGAGTTAGAGTATGAGATTTCACTATTAAAACTATGCGAAGTACGGAAAAGTAATAATCGATTCGTGTGTGAATTGTGAGAACAACTATACTAAAAGACAGGAAATTAAATAGAGAGAGGTAAAAGATTAGAGAGTGCAAGAAAAAGAGATTAAGGAGGATTTAACAATGAATGAAGTGGGGTATCCGGACGAGTTACCTCTAGGATCTATGCTTCTAGTGCAAGACTATGCTATTATACCTTCCTATTGATGCTAATTGAGTCGAGGAAATCCTTGGACTCACGGTCCCAAACCTAAGGTCAACAGTGACTAACCCCAACATTATGCCCCGGTATTAGGATTCACATCGACCCTTCACTCTATCGCTCACACGATTAAGTCCCAGGGGAGTACATCTACCTAAACCTCACACTACGTGGGATTGCATTAAGCTCTAGGGATTCCTAGTGATTAAACATGTTCCTATGTGTAGTTCTAACCCTCTGATCCAGGAGGAAGAACCCTAGTCTAGATTAAGCCCCAGTGCATAGGATTCACTTCAACCCTTCACTCTGTTACTTGCGTAACTAAGCCCCAGGGGAGTTTATCTACCTAGCACTTCACTCTATCTTGACCGCTAATAAATCAAGGAAACGGAGGTAGGGAGAAATCACACCGGAAGGGAAAGGGGTACATTGCTACCTCACAACTCTCCCTCTCAACCCTCTTCAATCTTAAATAGTCTAATCCTATAGGAGTTGTCACACCTCCAAGGGAAAACCTAGATTGCTCTCAACCCTAGTGTCGCATCTAAGGGAAAACAATAGCAAAATAAAATCCAGATTGAAACTCAATTCTTATTCATCAATAATGGAAAAGAATAATAACAATGTCAAAGAAACATGATAACCCTAGAATTTACAAGTCCGAATACCCACAAGGGGTTTAGCTCCTCATGGAGCTATATATGTTCATCAATGTATGAAATAAAACACAAAGTAAAGACATAGATGAAAACCCCCTTGCATATGGTGTGGCCGTGGTCTTGTGCGGCCGCCGGACGTCGGTGACGATGCCGATGACGCGCTCTAAACCTCCACGAAGTCCTCTCCAAAACCCTAGCCGCACTCCCAGAAGTTTGGGAGAAGAATAGGTCAAAAGATGTCTCAAAAAGTCTCCAAATCGGGCTTTTATAATGTGGAGTCACGGCTTTAAATTTGCTGAAAACGGGATTTCACACGGCCGTGTGGCATTTCCACACGCCCGTGTGAAGTTTCTGGAATTTTGATTTTTGGCCGACTGTGAACAGTAACTTGCTACAGTGTTTCACTACAGTGCTTTTACTAGCTACAGTACTTGTGCCGAAACACTCCCGGATTCGTCGTTCTTCATCGAGGCCGTTGAATTGGGCACACAATCAACGGTAGATCGTGCCAATTGTTTCGAATCGCCTAATTGGTGAAGTTCTCATTGTTGTCATGAGTTAGACTTATTGTGAATGTGACTGCCTTTGTGCCTCTCCAAAGGAGGTTGGCACACACTCACAAGTCTATGCTCACGCCTTGCTCCTTGCTTGGTCCGAAAATCTTCCCAACAATGCCAAACACGACCTAACTTCGTTCCTTTCCTTCATCTTATCTTCACAACCCTACAATGCACAAAAGTAAACAATTGCACACTTTTTAGTGATAAAATCTGATTAAATTAATGCTCATTGCAAGATAATAACACTTCGCATTACTATAACACGAGCACTTATCAGTTAAAAAAATTCCCTAAAGATGTAAAAACAAGATGGAACTCCACTTATCGACTTCTTAGTGCAACATTTCCCTATAGGACATTGTTGACTAATTTTGTTAATGATTCGTTGGTTGGTTTCCATCTATACGAATATCAATGGGTGATTATTGCTCGTATTATTGATTTTCTTTTGATTTTTAACACATGTACTAATTTGTTTTCGCAAGTTTATTTTCGTACTTCCCATTTATTTTTATATGGTGCTGTTGATGTGGCTGAACAGTTTTGGAAGTATAGATCGGATCCACAATTGTTTATGACACTGATCCCTATGAGGATTAAATAGTTGCTTTATTACAAGGATATACCTCCGATTGTTTTAGTTGCATTTGTTCTTGATCCAAGGCAGAAGATAGAAGGTTTGCAAGCATATTTGGAAGCATATTACAAATTTTTAGGGTTTAATGGAGGACAAGATTCCCAACCGTTTGCTATGAGTTTGCCCATGAGTGACGTGAATACCCAAGATTGCGAACCAGATTCAGACAGCATTGTGGATGTCAATGAAATTGTTACTGATACTAAGAATCAACTTATTGAATTATATGATGGCTATTGTATTAGATATAGCCATATAGACCCACAGGTTGCACAAGAGCCACTAGGACAATCTAGCAGTAGTGGAGGGGAATCATTCCGGCAGAGACAAGCAAAGAAGAAGGCAAGGGGATCACAGTATACAGAGCTCGACTTGTATTTGAACACTACCTTCCGGTTCTCTGAAGAAATCAACACAGACATGACCTTCAACGTCCTACAGTAGTGGCAAGGTAGTGGAAACCCATACCCTATACTTTCACTAATGGTAAAAGATATTTTTGCGTGCCCTATATATACAGTAGCATGCAAGCAGACCTTTAGTGCGGGTGGAAACATGTTGGACATGACACGTTCATAGTTGACCCCACAAAATATTGAAATTCAAGTTTGCACGGATGATTGGAAAAGTGCTAAAGTTCAGCAACAAGAAGCAGAACAACAAAGCCCAGATGGCAGTGAATTTTTCTACACAGATAATAGGTAAGTGGGTGACAGGGTTATACAAGGTAAGAGAACTACGTGGGCTTTGATTTCTCTCGCTAGAAGGATACGTAGACAACTTAATTCGATAGGTAAACGAATTAAGTACAAGCCATTCATTTTTTAATTTAGGTGTTATAAATTTTCTAAATATTTGTTAATTAATGTAATTTATTTTCTAAAAATTTTCCTATTTCATTCTAAATTTTCTGAATTTTTTCCTTTTTTTTCTTAATTTTCTGTAATTTTTTTTATTATTTTCTAATGTTATGAAATTTCTGAATTTTTTTTAATTTTCTAGCCGGCCAACCAACTCGCCCTGCCGGGCCAAACCCGCCGGTTCAACAGGGAAGCCGGGCCGATTCCAGGCCCGGCCCCTTGTGACCCGGACCCGCCGAGTTAGACCGGTCAACCTGGCCCGACGGGTTCTACACCCATGCCGGGCCTGGTCCGGGTCGAGGGGCTGGTGAACCGCAACTCGGCGGGTCGTGCCTGCCAGGTCGGGTAACCGGCCCGTGCCCACCACTAGTAAGAATTGTCTTAAAAGGAATAGAACTTATAAAAATATACAAGTAAAGTTAACCTAATTTTACCAGCTTCCTATGTGTTTTAAATTTGTGCTGAATAAACACTGAGAACCTTATAAAAAATAAATAGATCTCTTTTAATTAATTAATTATTTAGATTTAAACTTAAAATCATCTATTTGACCACTGTTACCATAAAGTGACTTAAACTCTTGTTTGTATAACAATATATTTTTCGATAGAATGAGATGGAGTTAACTGACATTAGTTTGAATTTGGGTGCATTTGACCTGATTCCAAATTTAATTGAAAAAGAAATCCAGATGGGGAGGAAACAGGAGTAATATCCATTCCGCATGGCATACAGCTCAAGGGCCACACCCACGTGGTCGCTTTGAGTTACCCAACATATAAGGGGTCGAAATCACCAAAGAGTACACTCGGCACACGTGCAATGTTTAGTGCGCTTCTGTTTTCCAAATGCAGGAATCCCAGGTACCAGCACTGACTTCCCCACCACCCGCGCGTGCGGCGCCGACGCTTTCGACACGTGCCAGCCGGTGACCACACGCTTCATTTGGGGCCCACGGCCATGCGACTCGGTACCCGGCGTTGCACGTCGTCGTTGTGGTTAACTGATCCCTTTCTTGGATTTCACTGGAGGTGAATAAGATAGTCTGGTAGTTCTTGAAATTGGGAAGGAGGAGATGGGGACTTGCGTCTCTAGGCCGGAGGGGTGCGTGCGAGTGCGGCGGAAGAGCGGCGATGGGCCACGGAAGCGGAGGAGAAGGATGGGGATCAGGAGGCGGGTGTCATCTTCTCGGAAGTCTATGGAGACGATCGACGAGATTCCCGGAGAGGAACGTGCTGATGATCAGCCGGTGTATTCTAATCCCACATTTCAAGGTTGTGAGTTTTGTTGGGGTTTTTGTTTTTTTAATTTTTATTTAATTTTTATTTGTTTGTGTTGTTTGTTTGATCGTATATAGTGTTTAGTGGGGACTTGTAGATCTGGAGTATTGGCTGAATTAGATGATAGCTGCAATGTGACGCTTGATTGTGGACTTTGGGTGTTAGATTATTTATTTGGTAACAAAAAATTTTCTGCTTTGAGATGCTTTTGGAGGAAATCAGAGACTTTTCTTTGTCCTAAGTCTGGAATATAAAACAATAAATGAATTTTGTTGACATCACTGTCTCTTTGGCCACCATATTCTCTTGTGAACTGCTTTGTAGTTTACTTCATTCCATGCTGGTGTCTATTCTGTATGCCATTTTGCTACTGATTACTGACTTCTCTTTTATAGTTTTACTTATATGACTGTGACTTACCTGTCAGGTAGTCTTGAGGAGGCTTGGTTTGACACAATAGCTATAATGGAGTCAGACTGTGATGATGATTTTCTGAGCGTTCAGGAAGGTATGTGATGCTGAGGCATTTGTGTTCAAATTGGATGGTTGCATTAGATGATAAACTGATCATATTGTTAGATTCAGGTGTAAGAGAACTTTTTAGACTTTGAGGTTTGTACATCCTGTCAAAATTTTCAACAGATGTGCTGTCTTTAAATGGGTTGGAAGGTGGACCTACGTCGAGTTTGCAATCTCTCAAAGACCGTCACTGTGGAGAACTTCATTCTAATGTGCCCCTTGCCACTTCCACTGAGCAAAAGCAGAGGAGTTCAAAACTAGGAGACCAATCAACAGGGACCTCTATGAATGGTGTGAATTCTCAATCTGATGTCAATTTCAATGGCGCAAAGCCTTTTGTGAGCCATGATGATATATCCAGCCAACCTGTAGATGAAGGTCTTGGCTCTGGAGGAGGAATATTAGACAACTGTGGCATTTTGCCAAACAATTGCTTGCCCTGTCTTGCTCCTACTGCTCTGACTATGGAAAAGAGAAGATCACCAAGTTCCAGCCCGCCAAACTCAAAGAAAAAGGCACCACTGAAGATTTCTTTCAAGTGGAGATCCGGGGAAGGTCATAATGCTACTGCACTATGTAAGTAATTTTTTTTTTCAACCATTCATATGCATTGATTTCCAGCTCAAAATAAATTTGGTTAATCATCTTTCCTTAATGTGCTCCTTGATCATGATATCTCTTCATCAAAGTTAGTTTTGTTTGTCTATGGCTGCACAGCAATTATCTTAGACAAGTTCATCTTGAATGTCATCTTAATCCAATACATTTGATTTGTATGCATTTGTTCTATGCCCCCTGAATCATTCAATATTTCGCATATTAGGGAGATGTATTTTTCAAATTTGTCTCTTAGGATCTCTCAAGAATTAGCCTGGTTTGGAGTTGTCTTTGCTCCATGCATTTAAACTTAGTCCTTATCCAAGCATTTTCTTTGCTTAAAAAATTTATGACCATACTATTATGAAGAGGGTGGATATGTTTATCTCAACTTTGACATCTCATCAGAGAACAAGCCAAGATGTCTGGAGTGTTTGTTTGAGTCCATTCATCGTATTGAGTATCATATGAGGATGTCTAAATGACACGAAATAAATCAACTGCGAATATGGTATATGGATATTTTCTTATCAAAGTAAAAATGACTTTGTTGCATCAATGTATCCAGTTGTAGATAAGTCTACATTAATGGTTGTTTGGAAAGGACTAATACAGTTCAAATGCTTCTTGTTTCTTGTGTTGATTACTTTAGATGGATGGTTTGGTTAATAAAGAAACATGCTCTAGTATTAGAGTTACTAGAACAAGTGGGGTATCTCTTGTGCTTATCACATGCTTGATATTTATGCAAGAGATCAAAGCTTACTAGATTTAATTTGATAGTGTTTTCTATTTTAGATTGCTGGCTAATAAAAAGGTTTAAGTAGTAAACATAAACATCCTAAATAGGAATGTTGAGGTTGATCAAACCTAGAAATGGTATGGTGACGATCAGTTTGATTGAACACCTTATTGGATCAATGTTTCATAGAAATATTGATAAAAGTAATTTCTGAATTACTTCTAAAAATATTTATCAAATTGATCCAATTGCAAAAGATGATAGCAATCGCATTGGAAGAAGAAGTGGTGTTTAGTATCCGTAGACTTCCTATGGGGTAGGTTTTCTTGGTCTGTCACTTTCAGGATGCAATATCACCTATGCTCATAAGAGGCTGTCTATCTATGCCCCATGTATCAAATGTGGTAGTTTATATGGAACTGTTTAGTGAATCTAATAGGTTCCTTATTAAGCATGTTGAACTTTATGGTTTTTTTTTTTTCCTTTTGCTTCAAGAAACTCAGATGTTCAGAAAAACTATTCTACTTGCCATTGAAAATAGTGAGGAAGACTTTAGAAGGTCATAAGTGCAGAATTTTGGGGTAGTACAAGTGCTTACATGAATGAATTCAACAGAAAAGAACAGGCACATTGCAAAAGACCTGCTAGTTCTGAAAGCAATCCCTTCAAATGTGAAATCTAGCTGACGACTCAAGTGCATGTTATCTCTTATGTCATTTCAATGTTCAAGTACGGTTCACGGAGTTAATAATCTTACTGACTTTCGATCTCTAGATGAAATATCAAGTTAGAGGCATCAGAAAACACCAAGGATTCATATTAAACTTGTGTAATTTTGACCAGTTAATAAATAAAACTGGTGCTTGTGGTTAGATTCTTTTTGTATGAGCAATTAATTATATGTGAGATTTTCCAATTTGATGTTTATAATAAGCTGAATTCTAACTAATTAAATTTGTCTGACTTAATATGTTAACCTTTGCATCACAGTTTCTGCTAAGGGCTTTATTGAAAGACCACTAGCAGGATCTCAAGTACCATTCTGCCCAGCTGAGAAGAATATGTTGAATTGTTGGTCAAAAATTGAACCATGTACATTTCGGGTTAGAGGAGAAAATTACTTGAGGTCAGTATGACCTCCAATTTATCAACTCTTTATACTTTTCATGTAATTAACAGAGACAAGTATTCTTCAACTCTAGAAAATTATATTGAATGCTTTGTTGGTAAATACTAAATATACACTTGATGAGCTGACTACTTCATTCTCTCTGGATTTTGTTTCAGGGATAAGAAGAAAGATTATGCTCCTAATTATGCAGCATATTATCCCTTTGGTGTTGATGTCTACCTATCCCAACGGAAAATTGATCACATTGCTCGATTTGTAGAACTTCCAACAGTAGATTCATCCTGCAAGTTACCACCCCTCCTTCTTGTTAATGTCCAGGTATGGGTTTTTCTGGCTGTTCATATCTGCAATTGGACGTACATTGTATAATGACTTTTTACATAGTGAAAATGCCTAATTATAGTGCCACAACTTTATAGCATCTTATAGAAGACTCCTTACTTGCCAGGATTTGTGAACATTGAGTGACAGACCTGAGAATGGCCAAACTTGATCATTTAAATTTTAATGTGATACTTTAATAAGAAAAGTGCTATTTTATTTAGTACACATACCTGACCCTTTATCTCTATGAGGATCATGTGAGAGCAAACATGCAGCATGAAGTTTGAAAATTTAGTGAGCAAACTGGACACTTTAATGGGTCTTATATGTTAAGGAGAGATTTCGTGAATAAATTAACTCAGGGAAAACTCTTGGATAGGTGTGGAAGTAGGATATGAACACCAACATTGTAATTTGTCAATTGAGTAATTAATATACCTAGTCTGTTTCAAATCACTATAACAAATTTCTCATATGTGGATTTGTTTTGGTGTAATGCAAAAGGCGTTTCCCTTGTTATTTCATTATATTTGAAAGTCACATCCATGAGAGAATGATTTCCTTATTTTTCAGCATCTGTTATGCTAGTGACATATAAAAGTTACAAAATTTTCATGAATTTAACAGAGTTGTTTCAAGCTATCTTTTCAAACTATTCTCTAATGGAAATTTCATGTTAACTTTTCCCAGGTTCCGCTGTATCCTCCAACAATCTTTCAGAGTGAAACTGATGGAGAAGGAATGAGCTTTGTGTTGTATTTTAAGCTCTCAGAAAGCTATTTGAAAGAACTTCCATTAAATTTCCAAGAAAATATCAGAGTAAGATGGGTTTATTTTGAGTATTACTTCTTGTTTTACCTCATTTTCTGCTTCTTTTTCAAGTGATTAGATTATTTGACAATGTGCTTATGCAATAATATTAGCTCAGATTGAGGATAGTTGGCTTTAAATCAACCAGTTTCTGTTCTAGATTTATGAAAGGAAGGATTGCTCTTGACTCTAAGCTTTGGTTGTGACGCATCTCTCTCTCTCTCTCTCTCTCTCACACACACACACACACACACCACAACACGCACAAATGCAAGATAATGAACTGCTCTTCAAACTCTTCAAAGGCTATGGTAAAAGCTATAATTTTTCATATAAATTAATGTTCACAAACTGGGAATCCTTTTGTTTTGCCTAATTGCCATTTGGTGGAAACATGTTTTTCTTCCTTTACACTGTTTATCTTCTCTGATTATATATGATATTATATTTATGAATAGAGGTTGATTGATGATGAAGTCGAAAGGGTTAAAGGCTTTCCTATGGATGCAATTGTACCTTTCCGAGAAAGGCTAAAGATATTAGGCCGAGTGGTGAATGTGGATGAACTTCCTCTAAATGCAGCAGAGAGGAAGCTTATGCATGCATACAATGAAAAGCCTGTTCTTTCTCGTCCCCAGCATGAGTTCTACTTGGTATGTTCTCTTCTGCCATTCAAATCATGTAACCTTTATATGTTTGCTAAAAACAATTGCCTAATTAAAGCCAAGTAGTGAGGCAGGTAGAAATTTAGAGGAAATGATATTAGTAATGCAATACAATATTTATTCTGGGCAATTTGAGTTAAGCCTGAGCATACTTGCTTCCTGAGTTCAGCTCAAGTAAATTTTGTGTAATTCTGGCTTAGTTTGAATTATTCAGGATCAATCAAGAGCCTAGTTTTCTGGGACTTAGTTTAATTATTGCAAGAAACTCATTAATGGAATTTATACCTTGCTAAACTATATAGGCACAACCAACAAGAACTAAATCTTGTTTGGAATCATATTTTTTGCTTGCTTAATATGTGCTGCATCATTAAATGCATTCCTAAGTCATTCAAGCTCTAGAATCGTCTAATCTATGATAGAATCAAAGGCAGATGAATGTTATAGTAAAGCAATGAAAAGTTGAAAATTTAGCATCTTATTACCATCAATATAACTACTGTTAAATCACAAAAAGAATCATAACCATGCTCTCTGATGGCATAATCACCACAGCTCTTGCTGATTAATCTTTTCTGTACTGGTAGTAACTCCTGTTTACAATTTACTTTACCTGACAAAGTTACGAATGCTGCCAGCAAAACCATCAGACCATCTGTTCCTCCATTGTCCCATTGCTTTTAGTCTACATGAGCATATCAACAACTGGTAATAGCCATAATCCAGTGTTGATGAATATGGATGAAAATCTCTTACCACTCTTTGAGTACCTAGGAGTTTCAAAAAAAGTGTAATACAGGTGAACTAAAGAATTCTCAACTTTAAGTTTTCAGTCATGATTGTGTGTTGTTTATAAGTTAATCAACAAGTCCATGCAGTGTCATTGAGTGCTAAAAATATTTAGCAGATATCTCATTCACTAAGAAACAAAAATTTGTTTTATCCAATTGAACTACCAAGGATTTAATTACTAATTGAGAATATAGTTTATTTTGTCCATGGGTATGGAATAGATGGTATTGTGCAAGATAAGATTGAGGTCATTATTCTAGTCTTTGAAATGAGTGTCGGAACAAATACAAAACAAATTGATTTATTCTGAGAGTGTATAGATTGAAGCTATGGGTAAACATAAAAGAATCAATATTCTTTCAAGGGTGGTTATTTAGATGAGGATGTCTGCAGCTTTATGCTAAGGGGAAGCCCTGCTCTCATTGGTTTGTTCAAAAAGTCTTCTATGTAGTTGTATTTGTTAAGATATTTGTGTCAGTTTTCTTTGAGTTAAACTGTCTTTAGTTTGTAGGTGTGAATTTGGCACTCATCAATAATGTAAACTGATCAATAGTTAAAAAAATGCAGTATTTGGCAGTTGAATGGAATATCTTGTTAAAGGAGAAGTTGATGCAGTCAGCTGGATGTCGGAGTTTAGGCAATGTAGAGTTACTTTAAACTTCATAGTCTGTTTATGTCTTACTTTAGATAATAATTTACAAATAACCACAACAAGTGTAGCAGATGGGCTTTCACTGTGCAAGTCTTAACAGGAATACGCTCATAATAACTGCTTCTGAATCTGATAGAGTTGTAAAGCCAACTGATAGATAAATGAGAGTGTGGCGTCTTCTAGATATATCAACACATTTCAAACATTGCTAATTGATCGTGCAATCTGGATTTTTGGGAATTAAAATTAGGACATGGATTACAGATTATCTAAAAAAGAACTCAATGTTAAATTGGACTTATTCTATCTTGAGGTGATGTAATTTGATAAAAGTTGAAACTGAATTTGAAGGCAAAAATCTTTTAGCTAAGAAACTCTGTAGGTCATCTTCTGTCTCACATCCTCTAAAACAGTAAAAAGGATATTTATCAAGGAAGAGAGGTGTTTGGGATCCATGTAATACTTTTGTAACTTTTGTGTTCCCAATCTCCAATATGAGTCTTGTAATTGGCATTAGGTTCTGTTATTCTAAAGCTTGTGTGTTCACCAACAATACTCAAGTTGCAACCTACAATGAAGTTTTTCATGCCCTGAGCCCAATAGTTATAGTTGGATTCTTGGAATGTGTTAAGCTACATCTGGAGATCTATGTTATATTTTTGTTTCCATATCATAAGCTTTAGGAGATCAATATCTAACTAAATTTGGGTTTACATATGAATATCCTGCCTTAAGATTTGCATATCGGCAGGTCACAAACACAGGTAGTTGTTTGAGTTACTTTTGTTATGTACGCGAGATAAGGGAATTACCTCCTCATTGATCTGTGTTATGGTTGCAAAAGAACAAGAACTGTGAGATTGTGGGGTAGATTCTTCCGGTGAAAATGATCATGTGAGGATAATCCGGTGCTGTTCCAAGGGGGATCAACTCTCATCATAGGGAATTTAAATTGGAAAAGCTTATATGATCTTATTATTAGCAGAGATCAAGTGGAAATGGCAAATCTTGCACCGCGGTTTGGTTATGACAGCAGAGATCATGACCTTTTGTTTTTGTTGTTGGTTGGATATTTGGATCATGCAGAGAGTTTTTTTGAAGTTCGATGCCCCCCTTTAGGTGTTCATATTGGAATGCAATTTTTACTAAATGGTACTTGAAAATGTGTCACTAAAATTTGAAAAGGAGAGGGAGAAGTAGAAGAGGTTGCTGAGGATCGTAGCTGTATTCTCTTATTGAATGCTTGGTCCACAATTTTGTGCTACATTTATTGATCTTGACATTGGCTATTATGGAAATGTATATATATATATATTATGGAAATTTATATTACCTGCTGGACATTTGATATTCCAATGATTATGATTCACAAAGCATGATGACTGGGGTTGTAAACAGATGAATCTTGATTGGGTTGGGTCCAACCCAAGCTCAGCTAGAAATTGGTTAATTCGAGTTCAGGCTCCAAATTAGCTCGAATGTAACATGTTTGTCCAAGTTCAGCTTAATTTTACTTCCAGAATCAATATTAAAATGAATTCAATTTTAAGTTTTAGATCTTGGATCTGGCTTGAAAGCTCAATATTAAATTGTTGTATCCAGTAGACAATAAATTTGTATAATATTTAAATAAATAAAATTAAAATTCATAGTTGGGGTTATATTGGCGCATATGATCCTTGTTTTGCTATTCATATAATAAAATGTTTATTTAATATGTAGTATTATATCAATATATCATAATATTATTATAATATATGTTGTTTTTAGATGTCTAGCTAAGCTTGATCAACCTTGTCTTGGTTTGAGCTCAGCTCAAATTTAGTTTTGAGACCTAATAACATGCTTGAGCTTTGCCTAAAAGTTCAAAATTTTGGTGGGAGCTGAAGCTTTTATCCAGCGGAACATAGCCTTAGGCTGTTAGATTGAAGCAGGTATGCTTGGGTGTTTTAGTGAAACATGTATGTAGGGGTTGTAATATCCATGATAAACTCCATCTAAATGCTTAGTGCTTTTCTGTATGGCAGAGCAACCTTAGATTAAATTTGGGAAATTTTAGTTGCCTTCAAACTTATTGGGTTGGTTGTGATTCATAACTTACTATTACATCTGCTTGTTTTGCAGGGAGAGAATTATTTGGAGATTGATTTGGATATGCACAGATTTAGTTATATATCAAGAAAAGGGTTTGATGCATTTCTAGACAGGTTGAAGCTTTGTGTCTTAGATATTGGCTTGACAATTCAGGTAATCACTACCTGATTTTTGCCTTCATTTTTTCTATCATTTTCCTTTTCATTCTTTCTCTGAAAATGTTTAACTTGAGGCCTCTCTTTATTAGTGTATGGGTGAGATGCATTTTCTTGCCTATTTTTACATGCCACAAATTCTTTATTGCAGGGAAATAAACCGGAAGATCTACCAGAGCAGATCCTCTGCTGTCTGCGTTTGAATGGGATCAACTTCACTGAGTACCATCAACTTGCGGTTCATTCTATGAGTTAAGAGATCACATCCTAGTACCAAAATTGCGTAGCTTTTTGGTAATTAATCTCTATCAGTGATCCCATGGTCCTGTTTAGGGATTTCACTGGATCCCAACATCTCAACATAGTTCTCTTTCTTTCTTGGCATAAATGTATGTATTTTGTTTTAATTTATCACAGTATGCTATGAAGAAAGCCTAGCAAAGACCAAGAACGAAGAACAAGAACAAAGTGAAACTAGAGACAGGAAGGAAAACTCAATCGAAACTCTTGATGCCCTTTCAGATTTTGTTGTTGGTTCTTATATAGAACGAACCAATGGTTAGGATTACAACATAGACTGGGCCCTATTTTATTACATAATATCCAACGTCTCACAATCAATCTTACAAACACCCTATACATCCAACGGCTATTAACTCACCCCTCTTCAACCTAGATAAGCTAACTCGCTTCTTCATCTTCTGATCTTCTATTCTTCTGTAAAACACCAATTCCACTTCAACACAACTCCAGATCCTCATCAACTAAAGAACTCCATCACAACACACTCTCAACCCACCATTCCTTACATTGTTATCCCTATGATCCTTCACCACATATCACCTACTCCCTTTTGTTTTTTTAAACTCCCTTGTCCTCAAGGGAAGCCAGGAAACCTTAATTGCAATTCCTTCATATACTCCCAGGTAGCATCTTCTGAAGTAGAATTTTCCCATTGAATTAACCATTGGGTTGCTGCTCTATTACCTCTTTTCACAGTTCTTTTATCCAAGATTGTTAGTGGTTTAAGCCAATTTTTAGGCAATGAAGGAAGCAAAGTAGGTACCTTTTGTTGATCAATTATTGTTGTTTTGAGTTGTGAAACATGGAATATTGAATGAATTGTAGTGGAAGCTGGTAAATCAAGTTTGTAGGCACAGTTGCCAATTTTATCTATAACCTTGTAAGAACCATAGTATTTAGCTGCCAATTTTGGTACTTCTCTAACTACCAAAGAACTTTGAATGTAAGGCTGTAGTTTCAGAAATATCATATCTCCAATTTGGAAACTTCTCTCAGTCTTGTGCTTGTTAGCTTGTATCACCATTGAGCCTTTGAAAGTAAATGCTTGAGTAAATGAATAGCTGCTTTTCTATCTCTTAACACATTATCAATTGCCACAATTGAAGAATCCTTTGGGAAATATGGAACATGTAAAGGTGGTGGTATGCCATACAATGCCTGGGAAGGAGTGCAACTAATAGTTGTATGGTAAGTTGTGTTATACCAAAATTCAGCTAGAGACAGCCAACTATGCTAGCTTTTTGGTAAATTTCCTGTCATACATCTCAAGTACGACTCAAGACATCTGTTATCAACTTTGGTCTATCCATCTATTTGAGGATGATATGCCGAGGTGTGTTTCAAACCCATTCCCTACAATCTGAAAAGCTCTTGCCAAAATCTGCTTACAAAACTTGGATCCCTGCCACTCACTATTGTTGTAGGGAAATCATGCAACTTAAAAACATTATCCAGAAATAACTATGCCACACTTCTTGATGTATAAGGATGAGAGAGAGAAATGAAATGTGCAAACTTAGTTAGTCTATCTACCACCACCATGATCACTGATTTCCCTTCAGATTTCGGCAATCCCTCAATGAAATCCATGGAGATATTTGAAAATATTGTCTGTGGAATTAGTAAGGGTTGTAACAACCCTGGTGTAGGAACTAACTCGGGTTTGAACCTTTGGCAAATAGAACACATTCTCACAAGTTCCCTTACAAACTTCCATAAACTCTTCCAATAAAAGATTGCAGAAATTCTCATGTAAGTGGCATTGATGCCAGAATGCCCTCCCACTGCACTACAATGGTAATGATTCAACAATTCCTGCTTTAGTTCTAAATTATCACCAATCACTAATTTTCTTTTCCTTCTTAACAGATTGTGAACCCATGAATAATGTTTGACTTGATTTCCACTACTCAACTGTTGAATAATTGACTTTAGTTTCTGATCAACTTCCCAAGTAGCCTGCACTCTCTGAAACAAATATGAAGAAACACTGTGTAATGCCATTAAAGTCACCTTAATAGAAGAACACCTGGATTAAACATCAGCAACCACATTTAATTTTCCCCGCTTATATTGAATTTCATAGTCATAGGCCATCAGTTTTGTTAGCCAAGTATGCTGACTAGGTATGGTCACCTTTTGTTCCAGTAAAAACTTCAAAGGCTGATGATTTGTACTTATTTTGAAATGCCTGCCCATAAGATACTGATTCCACTTCTTAACTGCAAATAAGATAGCAAACATTTTCTTGTCATATACTGATAAGGCATGGTGTTTAACGGATAACACCTTACTAATAAAGGCAATTGGATGATCATCCTGTGATAAAACTGCACCAATGGCCGAATAAGAAGCATCTGTTTCCACAATGAATTCTTGGTTAAAATTTGGCAATGCTAATGCTAGAGCAGACATAAGCTCTTTTTTAGGAGCATCAAAAGACATCTGTAACTCATCAGACCATCTGAATTTCACATTCTTTTTTAATAATGCATTTAATGGCTGGCTTAAACTTGCATAACTCTTGATGAATCTTCTGTAATAACCAGATAATCTCGTAAAACTTCTTAATTGTTTCACTGTAATAGGTTTGGGCCATTCTTGTATAGCTTTAATCTTTGCAGGATCTGTTGATGCTCCTTTCTTAGAAATTATGTGGCCCAAATATTCCACTTCCTTTATTGCAAACTTGCATTTGCTAATTTTAGCTGCCAAGGTATGTTGTTTCAACAATTGAAACACACTATCCAAGTGCCCCATATGTTCCTTCTCTCCTTTACTATATATAAGAATATCATCGAAGAGTACCAAAACAAATTTTTTGAGATAAGGTTTAAAAACCGTGTAATTCCTCCAAGAGTTCTTCTATTATTGGAATTGGAAAGTTTACTTTAACTGTAATACTGTTCAAACTCCTGTAATCTATGCACATCCTCCAAGTGTTATCCTTCTTTCTAACCAAAACCACTGGCGAAAAAAAAAGAAATTGACTCATTTGAATTACTCCACTGTCAAACAATTCTTGAGTCATTTTCTCTATTATATCCTTCTGTAATGGACCATATCAATATGGTCTCAAGAAAACTAGATGTGCTCCCTCCTTCAAAACAATTTGATGGTCATTCTTCCTGATAGGAGGTAATCCCACTAGCTCTTGAAAATTTTCCTTATACTTCTCAAGTACCCCAACAATATTAACAAATACTGTTTTGAAAATTGTTTCAATTTCTTCCTCCACAGATCTTACTTGTAATTCAGAATTTGCAGGTTGTATTGTTAAAGCATAACATTGAGTTAAGGATAATTGAGAACCCTTTGACAGCATCTTCTGTAGATTGGCTTTACTAACTATCTTCAGACCTTGATCTTTTTCTCCCTATAAATAGAAATTCTCCTTTCCCACACTGAACCTCATCTGCAACTTATTAAAGTTCCACATAATGTCTCCTAACTCAGTTAACCACTGGATACCTAGAATCATATCATAGTTATCTAACGACAATATAAGAAAATCTTCCATAAACTGATAACCTTATATTTTCCATTGAAATTGTTTGCAAATATGCCTACAAACTAGCTCATTGCCATTAGCTGCAGAACTTTTCAATGCAGGAATAGTATCCAATTCACAACCAAATTGCTTGGCCAACTTACTATCCAAAAAGTTATGGGAACTTCCAGAGTCAATCAATAAGAAAAGAGATCTAGTTCCCTTACTTCCCTTGATCCTCATAGTTGAAAAGCTACAAATTCCCATCAAAGCATGCAAGGACAATTGAGGAAGTGCTGAATCTTTTAGAACTAAGTACTCTCTTGAATTCCATTCTGCAGAAGCCTCACTACTAACATTATTGTCACCATTAACTGTCAACATACACAACTACCTATCCTCTCCATCCATCTGATCACTTGTTTGTCATTCTGCAAAAATCTCTTCCTCATCATCTTCCATACTCTCAATGGTCATCATATACAACTGTTGCCTATTACATTTATGGCTTGGCACAAACTTTTCTGGACACCAGAAATACAAACCATTTTTTCTCCTTTCATCCACCTCCTAACTAGATAACTTCCTTGAAGATTTCCCAGTAACAGCTCTATCACCAGAACTTGGAAGGGCCAAGATTCCATTTCTTGATTGATTAGGAACTAAATTTGCATTCACTAGTGTTCTTGCCACCACCTTCTGTTGAACTCCTTCATCAAATCCACTATTCCTACCCATCTTCTCCATTGAATTTTTCTTGGACCACAATACATCTTGCACTTTTGCCAAAGTATAAGCTTCTTTTAAAGATGTAGGTTTAAGTACCCTCACCGCAATCTCAACTTCTTCTCTCAGACCACCCAAGAAATGATTGATGTCTTGAGCTTCACTCAAATTGGTTTTACACAATTTCATATCAAACTCTTCTAAATAAGTTTGTAAAGAACTCACCTGCTGAAGTTTCTTGAGCTTCGCAATTGGGTCTTCAAATAATTGATCCTCGAATATGACCACCAAAGCTTCCACAAATTCTGACCACTGTAACACCCTTCCTTTCTCCTTGATTCTTATATAGCAGTTGAACCAATGGAGTTCTTTATCCACATGGTGAATGGATGCTAGCTTAACCTTTGAGGCCTCCAATGTGTGATCAATGTCAAAAAAATTGATCAGCTTTGTATAACCACTCATTCACTCTTGAATCATCAAAGCTTGGAGACTCCAACTTAATATAATGGCCATTCCCATTATGCCCAACACCTGATCCCAAGATTCCATGGCTTTCAACATTAGGATTCTATTGTTAATGATGAACAATAGATGTAAGAGCTGTAACCGCCATGCTTGCAATTAAAAACTTCAGCTCCTCTAATGCCTTGGCATTATTTTCCCTCATTTCCTCCATAGCTTTATGATACCTTTCATCTAATTCTTTGATCAGATTTTCCAAATCCCTGATGTCCGGCTTCTTGCCGTTGTTAGCCATTGAAGCTCACAATGATCGGAATAGCTCTGATACCAAATGCTATGAAGAAAACCTAGCAAAGACCAAGAACAAAGAACAAGAACAAGAACAAAGTGAAACCAGAGACAAGAAGGAAAACTCAATCGAAACTCTCATTACTCCTTCAGATTTTGCTGTTGGTTCTTATATAGAATAAACCAACTGTTAGGATTACAACATAGACTAAGTCCAAGTTTATTACATAATATCCAACGTCTCATAATCAATCTTACGAACACTCTATACATCCAACGGCTATTAACTCGCCCCTCTTCAGCCCAGTTAAGCTAACCCGCTTCTTCATCTCTTCATTAGCAGCTTCATCTTCTGATCTTCTATTCTTCAGTAAAACACCAATTCCTTTTCAACACAACACCAATTTCTTTTAAAAGTAGGAAACCATGGAGGTATAGAGATTGCTGAGGACCGTAGCTGTATTCTCTTATTGAATGCTTGGTCCACAATTTTGTGCTACATTTATAGATCTTGACATTGGCTATTTAGGAAATGTATATATATATTATGGAAATTTATATTACCTGCTGGACATTTGATATTCCAATGATTATGATTCGCAAAGCATGATGACTGGTGGTGTAAACAGTTGAATCTTGATCAGGTTGGGTCCAGCCCGAGCTCAGCTAGAAATTGGTTAATTCGAGTTCAGGCTCCAAATTAGCTTCAATATAACATGTTTGTCCAAGTTCAGCTTAATTTTACTTCCAGAATCAATATTAAAATGAAGTCAATTTTAAGATTTAGATCTTGGATCTGGCATGAAAGCTCAATATTAAATTGTTCTATACAATAGACAATAAATTTGTATAATATTTAAATAAATAAAATTAAAATTCATTTGGTGCATATGATCCTTGGTTTTCTATTCATATAATAAAATGTTTATTTAATATGTAGTATTATATCAATATATCATAATATTATTATAATATATGTTGTTTTTAGATGTCTAGCTAAGCTCGATCAACCTTGTCTTGGTTTGAGCTCAGCTCAAATATAGTTTTGAGACCTAGTAACATGCTTGAGCTTTGCCTAAAAGTTCAAAATTTCAATGGGAGCTGAAGCTTTTATCCAGCAGAACATAGCCTCAGGCTGTTAGATTGTGAAGCAGGTATGCTTGGGTGATTTAGTGAAACATTTTTGTAGGGGTTGTAATATCCATGATAAACTCCATCTAAATGCTTAATGCTTTTTTGTATGACGGAGCAACCTTAGATTAAATTTGGGAAATTTTAGTTGTCTTCAAACTTATTGGGTTGGTTGTGATTCATAACTTACCATTACATCTGCTTGTTTTGCAGGGAGAGAATTATTTGGAGATTGATTTGGATATGCACAGATTTAGTTATATATCAAGAAAAGGGTTTGATGCATTTCTAGACAGGTTGAAGCTTTGTGTCTTAGATATTGGCTTGACAATTCAGGTAATCACTACCTGATTTTTGCCTTCATTTTTTCTATCATTTTCCTTTTCATTCTTTCTCTGAAAATGTTTAACTTGAGGCCTCTCTTTATTAGTGTATGGGTGAGATGCATTTTCTTGCCTATTTTTACATGCCACAAATTCTTTATTGCAGGGAAATAAACCGGAAGATCTACCAGAGCAGATCCTCTGTTGTCTGCGTTTGAATGGGATCAACTTCACTGAGTACCATCAACTTGCGGTTCATTCTATGAGTTAAGAGATCACATCCTAGTTCCAAAATTGCATAGCTTTTTGGTAATTAATCCCTATCAGTGATCCTATGGTCCTGTTTAGGGATTTCACTGGATCCTAACATCTCAACATAGTTCTCATTCTTTCTTGGCATAAATGTATTTATTTTTGTTTAATTTATCATAGTATGCTATGAAGAAAACCTAGCAAAGATCAAGAACGAAGAACAAGAACAAAGTGAAACTAGAGACGGGAAGGAAAACTCAATCGAAACTCTCAATGCCCTTTCAGATTTTGTTGTTGGTTCTTATATAGAACGAACCAATGGTTAAGATTACAACATAGACTAGGTCCTATTTTATTATATAATATCTAACGTCTCACAATTAATCTTACAAACACTCTATACATCCAACGGCTATTAACTCGCCCCTCTTCAGCCTAGATAAACTAACTCGCTTCTTTATCTTTTCATTAGTAGCTTCATCTTCTGATCTTCTATTCTTTAGTAAAACACCAATTCCACTTCAACACAACTCTAGCTCCTCATCAATTAAAGAACTCTATCACAGCACACTATCAGCCCACCATTCCTTACATTGTTATCCCCATGATCCTTCACCACATATCACCTACTCCCTTTTGTTTTTTTAAACTCCCTTGTCCTCAAGGGAAGCCAGGAAACCTTAATTGCAATTCCTCCATATACTCCCAGGTAGCATCTTCTGAAGTAGAATTTTCCCATTAAATTAACCATTGGGTTGTTGCTCTATTACCTCTTTTCACAGTCTATTTATCCAAGATTGTTAGTGGTTTAAGCCAATTTGTAGGCAATGAAGGAAGCAAAGTAGCTGCCTCTTGTTGATCAGTTATTGTTGTTTTGAGTTGTGAAACATGGAATACTGAATGAATTGTAGTGGAAGCTGGTAAATCAAGTTTGTAGGCACAGTTGCCAATTTTATCTATAACCTTGTAAGAACCATAGTATTTAGCTGCCAATTTTGGTACTTCTCTAACTACCAAAGAACTTTGAATGTAAGGCTGTAGTTTCAGAAATATCATATCTCCAATTTGGAAACTTCTCTCAGTCTTGTGCTTGTTAGCTTGTATCACCATTGAGCCTTTGAAAGTAAATGCTTGAGTAAATGAATAGCTGCTTTTCTATCTCTTAACACATTATCAATTGCCACAATTGAAGAATCCTTTGGGAAATATGGAACATGTAAAGGTGGTGGTATGCCATACAATGCCTGGGAAGGAGTACAACTAATAGTTGTATGGTAAGTTGTGTTATACCAAAATTCAGCTAGAGACAGCCAACTATGCTAGCTTCTTGGTAAATTTCCTGTCATACATCTCAAGTACGACTCAAGACATCTGTTATCAACTTCGTTCTATCCATCTATTTGAGGATGATATGCCGAGGTGTGCTTCAAACCCATTCCCTACAATCTGAAAAGCTCTTGCCAAAATCTGTTTACAAAAATTGGATCCCTGCCACTCACTATTGTTGTAGGGAAATCATGAAACTTAAAAACATTATCCAGAAATAACTATGCCACACTTCTTGCTGTATAAGGATGAGAGAGAGAAATGAAATGTGCAAACTTAGTTAGTCTATCCACCACTACCATGATCACTGATTTCCCTTCAGATTTCGACAATCCCTCAATGAAATCCATGGAGATATTTGAAAGTATTGTCTGTTGAATTGGTAAGGGTTGTAACAACCCTGGTGTAGGAACTAACTCGGGTTTGAACCTTTGGCAAATAGAATACATTCTCACAAATTCTCCTACAGACTTCCATAAACTCTTCCAATAAAAGATTGCAGAAATTCTCATGTAAGTGGCATTGATGCCAGAATGCCCTCCCACTGCACTACAATGGTAATGATTCAACAATTCTTGCTTTAGTTCTAAATTATCACCAATCACTAATTTTCCTTTCCTTCTTAACAGATTGTGAACCCATGAATAATGTTTGACTTGATTTCCACTACTCAACTGTTGAATAATTAACTTTAGTTTCTGATGAACTTCCCAAGTGGCCTGCACTCTCTGAAACAAATCTGAAGAAGCATTGTGTAATGCCATTAAAGTCACCTTAATATAAGAACGTCTGGATTAAGCATTAGCAACCACATTTAATTTTCCTCGCTTATATTGAATTTCATAGTCATAGGCCATCAGTTTTGTTAGACAAGTATGCTGAGTAGGTATGGTCACCTTTTGCTCCAGTAAAAACTTCAAAGGCTGATGATCTGTCCTTATCTTGAAATGCCTACCCATAAGATACTAATTCCACTTCTTAACTGCAAATAAGATAGCAAATATTTCCTTTTCATATACTGATAAGGCATGTTGTTTAACAAATAACACCTTACTAATAAAGGCAATTGGATGATCATCCTGTGATAAGACTACACCAATGCCCAGATAAGAGGCATCTGTTTCCACAATGAATTCTTGATTAAAATTTGGCAATGCTAATGCTAGAGCAGACATAAGCTCTTTTTCAGGAGCATCAAAAGACATCTGTAACTCATCAGACCATCTAAATTTCACATTCTTTTTTAATAATGCATTTAATGGCTTGCTTAAACTTGTATAACTCTTGATGAATTTTCTGTAATAACCAGATAATCCTAGAAAACTTCTTAATTGTTTCACTGTAATAGGTTTGGGCCATTCTTGTATAGCTTTAATCTTTGCAGGATCTGCTGATACTCCTTTTTTAGAAATTATGTGGCCCAAATATTCCACTTCCTTTATTGCAAACTTGCATTTGCTAATTTTAGCTGCCAAGGTATGTTGTTTCAACAATTGAAACACACTATCTAAGTGCCCCATATGTTCCTTCTCTCCTTTACTATATATAAGAATATCATCGAAGAATACTAAAACAAATTTTTTGAGATAAGGTTTAAAAACCTTGTTCATAAATTGTTGGAAAGTAGAAGGTGTGTTTACCAGCCTAAATGGCATCACCAAATACTCATATTGCCCTAAGTGAGTTCTGAATGCAGTTTTCTGAATATCTCTGGAATTTATTCTGATCTGATGGTAACCAGATCTCAAATCTAACTTTGTAAATACTACAGCCCCATGTAATTCCTCCAAGAGTTCTTCTATTATGGGAATTGGAAATTTTGCTTTAACAGTAATACTGTTCAAACTCCTGTAATCTATGCACATCCTCCAAGTGTTATCCCTCTTTCTAACCAAAACTACTGGCGAAAAAAAAAAAGATTGACTCATTTGAATTACTCCACTGTCTAACAATTCTTGAGTCATTTTCTCTATTATATCCTTCATGGACCATATCGATATGGTCTCAAGAAAACTGGCCGTGCTCCATCCTTCAAAACTATTTGATGGTCATTCTTCCTGATAGGAGGTAATCCCACTGGCTCTTGAAAAATTTCCTTATACTTCTCAAGTACCCCAGCAATATTAACATATACTGTTTTGGAAATTGTTTCAATTTCTTCCTCCACAGATCTTACTTGTAATTCAGAATTTGCAGGTTGCATTGTTAAAGCATAACATTGAGTTAAGGATAATTGAGAATCCTTTGACAGCATCTTCTGCATATTGGCTTTACTATAAAGTTCCACATAATGTCTCCTAACTCAGTTAACCACTGGATACCTAGAATCATATCATAGTTATCTAACAAAAATATAAGAAAATCTTCCATAAACTGATAACCTTATATTTTTCATTGAAATTGTTTGCAAATATGCTTACAAACTAGCTCATTGCCATTAGCTGCAAAACTTTTCAATGCAGGAATAGTATCTAATTCACAACCAAATTGCTTGGCCAATGTACTATACAAAAAGTTATGGGAACTTCCAGAGTCAATCAATAAGAAAAGAGATTTAGTTCCCTTGATCCTCATAGTTGAAAAGCTACAAATTCCCATCAAAGCATGCAAGGACAACTGAGGAAGTGCTTAATCTTTTAGAACTAACTACTCTCCTGAACTCCATTCTGCAGAAGCCTCACTACTAACATTATTGTCACCATTAACTGTCAACATACACAACTACCTATCCTCTCCATCTATCTGATCACTTGTTTGCCATTCTGCAAAAATCATTTCCTCATCATCTTCCATACTCTCAATGGTTATCATATACAACTGTTGCCTATTACATTTATGGCCTGGAACAAACTTTTTTGGACACCAGAAACACAAACCTTTTTTTCTCCTTTCATCCACCTCCTAACTAGATAACTTCCTTGAAGATATACCAGTAACAGCTCTATCACCAGAACTTGGAAGGGCCAAGATTCCAATTTTTGATTGATTAGGAATTAAATTTGCATTCACCAGTGTTCTTGCCACCACCTTCTGTTGAACTCCTTCATCAAATCCACTATTCCTACCCTTCTTCTCCATTGAATTTTTCTTGGACCACAGTACATCTTGCACTTTTTCCAAAGCATAAGCTTTTTTTAAAGATGTAGGTTTAAGTACCCTCACTGCAATCTCAACTTCTTCTTCTCTCAGACCACCCAAGAAATGGTTGATGTCTTGAGCTTCACTCAAATTGGTTTTACACAATTTTAGATCAAACTCTTCTAAATAAGTTTATAAAGAACTCACCTGCTGAAGTTTCTTGAGCTTCACAACTGGGTCTTCAAATAGTTAATCCTTGAATTTGGTCACCAAAGCTTCCACAAATTCAAACCACTGCAACACCCTTCCTTTTTCCTTGATTCCTATATAGCACTTGAACTAATGGAGTGCTTTATCCTCAAGGTGAATGGATGCTAGCTTAACCTTTGAGGCCTCCAATGTGTGATCAATGTCAAAGAATTGATTAGCTTTGTATAACCACTCATTCACTCTTGAACCATCAAACCTTGGAGACTCCAACTTAGTATAATGGCCATTCCCATTATGCCCAACACCTGATCCTAAGATTCCATGGCTTTCAACATTAGGAACCTATTGTTAATGATGAACAGCAGATGTAGGAGCTGTAATCGCCATGCTTGCAATTAAAAACTTCAGTTCCTCTAATACCTTGGCATTACTTTCCCTCATTTCCTCCCTAGCTTTATGATGCCTTTCATCTGATTCTTTGATCAGATTTTCCAAATCCCTGATGTCCGGCTTCTTGCCGTTGTTGGCCATTGAAGCTCACCATGATCAGAACAGCTCTGATATCAAATGCTATGGAGAAAACCTAGCAAAGACCAAGAACGAAGAACAAGAACAAGAACAAAGTGAAACCAGAGACAAGAAGGAAAACTCAATCGAAACTCTCATTACTCTTTCAGATTTTGCTATTGGTTCTTACATAGAATAAACCAACTGTTAGGATTACAACATAGACTAAGTCCAAGTTTATTACATAATATCCAACGTCTCATAATCAATCTTATGAACACTCTATACATCCAACGGCTATTAACTCGCCCCTCTTCAGCCCAGTTAAGCTAACCCGCTTCTTCATCTCTTCATTAGCAGCTTCATCTTCTGATCTTCTATTCTTCAGTAAAACACCAATTCCTTTTTAACACAACTCCAGTTCCTCATCAACTAAAGAACACCATCACAACACACTCTCAGCCCACCATTCCTTACATTTTTTCCCCATTATCCTTCACCACATATCACAGTACTCACAACTGATAATGACAAATGATAAAGTGGTTCCCCAAATGACTCTACTACATGCTTAATTGTACAAAGTCATCCATGTACAACATTATCATGCTGTGGATAAGTGTTCTATCATGGAAGGGATATGCTACAAGTGTTGCATACAGGATTGATTCTTTGAAACAAGAACTTGACCTAGTATGTTATGTGAGGTAAAGGGGGGGTTCATAAAGTAAAGTAATGGAAGGGAAATGGAGGGTTGAACCCATACTTTGTTTGGAGTGAAAGCAGAGTAAAGATAGGTTATCATTGTTTTTGTAATTGGTTTGAGGGTAATGTAAGGGGAGGGAAGGTAAGGATAAAGACTAATATTACTAAAATACCCCTTGAAGCAATGTTACATAATAAAAAAAATTAAAAAAAAATATTTTTTAATCATATTTGATAGATTAAAATTATGTGATATCCAATAAATAAAAATGAAGGGATATAAATTAAAATTAACAGATAAAAATTAAAATTAAAACCAAAAAAATAAATAACAGTTTATCCAATTCAAAATAAAAAGAGATGTATCTTTTAAATTAAATTTATCCAATCCAACTGGCACAAAACTCATAGATCACTCACATAGAAATAAATATTTTTTCCCCTGATTATATCAACGTGACTATAACAAACATAATAAGAGTCAAATTGGTAAGATGCCCTATTCTAAATAAAAGATGCAAAGAAATGACCATCGATATGCCAATTGAAGATAATAAACTATCATCCACCAATTCATGCTAAATCATTAGACAACCAATTGGACATGGGAAAATTACAGTAAAGTAAAAAGAATAGGATACAAATACCTGGCTAGTGTTTACATGGTACTACCAGTAATTGCTTAAACACCCCCCCTACTCCATAAGAAAGATACACTTTGTTTTCATTAAAATAAGTACAATACATACCCCATAAACAACATACATATTGTCCCATAAGCAAAATACATATTGTCTCATTAAACTGAAGTAAAATACATACCCTATAAACAAAATACATATTGTTTCACTAAGATAGGGCAAAATATAAAATACTTCAACAAAATAAACCAAAATGCATCCCATTTGATGTTGAACCAATGTTCTATGGACATGCATCCATCAACTCCTACAAAAATTAATAAAAATGATATTATGATTTTAATAACTATGTCCAACAGTAATATACCTAAAATTATTCAATGTTGTTAAGGAATAGAATGCTAACCTACAACTTTAATTTTGTGGTTAATGATTATGGCCCATCAACCTCAACAATAAAGACTTGTAATGCTCATTTGGGCATCTAATCAAACCTTCCATCATGTTAGAATCTTTAATTAGGAACATATAAGCATCGGGCAAAAAAGGTTGTGAGAGCCCCAAATCCATAAGCATGCCTCCAAAATGGATTTGGCTTCAGGAAGCATTGCCTTATGATATTTGTTGTTGTCTTCATCATTGAATTAGATGCTTCAATCATCGCGGTTGTTGATTGAATAATAGAATTAGCGACCATCTCAATGGCCACCCGCAATTTGTTAAGATTTTCCATTAATATCAGGCCTTTTGACTTTCTTTGACTTAGATGCACTTTGGGCTTCAAAGGGAGTTTGCTGATTTGTAGGTATTGGCGGTGCTTCATCCTCAACCTCATTGTTATGTACGCCCACATTTTCATTTTCACTCAAATTTTCTAAATTTTCCATGTTTCGTGTAAGCATGAAGTCAATTTCATCAATTGTATTTTGCTCATTTTGAGTTCTTCTTCTCATTTCTGATGCAGTTTCAGCCTATTGTCCAGTTGCCTTATCTTTTCCATATAATTGAACCAACTTTTCATAATTCCTAAAGCTTTTGTTCATCCATACAGCAGTTTCATGTTTAACCTATATATGCAACAATGTTAACAACATGACATCAGTAGTACATATATTATGTTGTATTCTAAGTAGTAAAGAAAACTAACCTCAATTAGGTGTTGCCACACTTTAGGTTCGGCCTCCCAAGTTTCTGTAGTTGAATTCCAAGCGAATCCACTCATTCCACTTTTGAAAACATCATAGCATTGGGCAAATTTTTTTTTTAATATTTTTCATGAGATTCTGTGCTTTTTCCTTGTCTATTGCCTTACTGGGAAATTTATTCTTCAACTCAATGACTATGTTTTCCAATGCATGAGTGGTAAATGATCCTCCAACTCTATTCCCCATTGTATGTTGGTGCAAGTATGCATCAATCAAAGCATCGTCCATGGTAGAAGTCTATGCCAACATTACATTTCCATCATGAGTTGTTTTCCTCTTTGACATATTTCAAACTACATTAACAACAAACAAGATTACCAATGATAAACAAGTATCATCCAATATAATGAAATGTTAACAAAGGGAAAGTACCATATCAACAATAATCATAAAGTCACAATATACAAATACATATTGAAAAGGTACTTTAAACATATTAAACATATTAAAAAGTCACAATACACAAATGTGGCACATTCAAGTAAAGATTAAATTGTTTGCTAAATAAAAAACTAACATTAGTCTCATCTTGATAATACAAATTAAAGCACACAATACATATCAAAAGACACTTTAAACATTCAAGTCACTCAACATAATCAATCCACATTTCAGCTGCAATGGAATCCCTAATGATTTCTCCTTGAGTGGTTTCTTCATTGTTCTCTCTACTACGGTGATGTTCTTCATGTGCTTCCTCCTCGAGTTCGTTATCAACTTGTGCAAGTATTGCATCATCTAGGTCTACACCCATTAGATAATTATGCAAAATACAACATGCGAAAATAATTTTTTTTTTGAGTTTTTAAACCATAATGTGGCTCAGTCTAGCTTACTATTATAGGGAATCGCTTCTTAAGGAAACCAAATGCCTGTTCAATAGCATTCTGTAAAGATGCATGGCAAAGATTAAATAATTCACATGCATTTTGTGGTGGATTTCTTCAATATTCTTTCAGGTGATAGCGCTCCCCTCTATATGGTGTAATAAGCCCACTTTTTCAACATGAATCCAGCATCAACAAAGTAATATTTTTCTAAAGATATAATAAACTTTGTTATTACATGTGTGTATATATGAAGTGTTTTATATAATATTGTAACCAAACAAGTACCTTCTGGGATTTTAAGAGGAGCCGGCCTAGTTAATGCATTTTTCATAATTCTTGAATTAGAAGCTGTGCCTTCCCACTCACATAACACATACGTGAATTTCAAATCAAATGTGCATGCCGCTAACATATTTTGTGTTGGGTATTCTTTTCTTCCGCGATACCTAGAATCTTCAACACTAGAAATCTTTACACAAATATGTGTCCCATCAAGAACACCAACACAATCCTGAAAATATATTTTTTTTTTATTTCATTATCACCATACACATAGTTGTAGTAAGTTTGTAATTTATTTGACATGTGGTTACCTTGAAATATGGATAAAATCTATTGTCATTGAATATTTCAGAAGGGATTTGTGAGCCATCTGGTTGCATTAAGAATTTCTTCTCTAATTCCAAGATAGCTTGAAAACATTATGAAAATGACGAAAGATCGTCTCCCAAGAATGGTGGAAGAAAAAAGATAGCTCACGATGTGAAACATTATGACCTAATAAGTAAAGGGTTTTTGCAACTTGTTCCTTGACTAATACATGCAATGTTGGTCTAAGACCACCCTCTCTTACCAACATATCACATAATCCTAGGAAAGTTGCAGGCCTCTTTCTTATCATGCTATGACATAGATCACTTGAAAGCAAATGTGACATTAGCTCGTCCCTTGCTTGGTCTCCTTGAAGCCGTATTTCATGGGTGATTTGACCTCTAATATGTTTAAGTTCATTTATGTGGCTCACGATCCAACCAATTGTAGTGATAACAACTTGAGCTATTGTTAAATGGTGCAATCGGTGCAATTTTAAGAAAGAATTACCCAATAAAACTATAGCCAAAAGGACTTTTGCCAATAGTTCTTTATCATCGGCCATCTATACATAAATAGTAGTTAAGGAGATAAAATATGACTCTTAAGGCATTTGTATAAATAGTAGTTTAAGTAAATAATATAATAGGAAATGTATATCGGCACAAAGCATAGTGTTACTTTTTTTTTTTATTCTCATTCCCTAAATATGATCCTATACAAATGAGCTTTCTATGTGGAATTAGTGCTAGCATATATGTGGATGGTTATTAATAGTTATTGGCTATTAAAGGTCTTTAATAGTTAATAGACATTGACTCACTTCTCATTATCATTGACTCACTTCTCATGTTTTTTATCATCTCAGATTAAAATATAGATGTCTAATATGTTTCTTGTAATGGATTAAAGTATTGCACATGTAATAGAGTAATGAGTTTTGTCTTCTATGTCTTCTCAGTGATGGCATGCATACAAAAATCAGTTTATCAGAAACCATTCAGTCAAACTCCCATCCAAATCTTCTTTACAGTTTTTTAGAACACCTTCTTATCAAATAAATATTTTTCAATATGGTCTAACCAATAACATTAAACAAGAGCTAAAGTTTAACAGTGTCAAGAGGCCAATGAATCCAAAGCTTTGTTTGGCATGTTCATTATTGCAAGATTAGTTTCACTGAATTCAAATAAAAAAAAATAAGAAATGAAATGCCTTTGCAAACACTAACATTCTCCACATAATTATAAATAAAAAAATGTAATTTATCACATGTTAGTCTTATCCAAACATTAATTGAAGGGCATTCAAGGTTGAAATTGGCTAGTGGACGAATGAAAACAAAGATCATTAAACAAAGTCCCAACCTATCATAATAAAGGAAAAAAAATGGCAAACAAAATTATTTTGGGAAAAAATTCATAAATATTTATCTACTGCATAAGAAATAATTAAAGATGCTTGATATATAATATAACTAAATCAAAAAACTAAAACCCAAGGCAAATTTAAATAACAAAACAAAAAAAATAAAAAAATAAAAAATACAATGAAAATGAATATATAGGTTAAGACACCAAAAGTCATCATCAGGAATGTTCATAATATACACCTCTATTTTACAATATGCACATTGAGTATACATGCCTCTATTTTATAATTTTTTGAATTTATATATGAATCAAACAAATCTAACCAAGGGAATGTTTCTATTTTACAAGTTTCACAGAAAACTCATAACAAACAAAGATCAAAACAAAGAATTTAATTAATAATTTTTCACAAGCACACAACAAGTGGTGTTCATTGATGCATACCTAGGCAACAATTTTCAATAGAACACTAGCGGATTGAGAGCATCAATACGACGACAACGATCCTCATTGGAAAGTATCCCAAATCTGGAGTAACAAGATAGCTGACAACAATATGTAACAGACCTTGGTAATTGCTAAGAGGGAAAGCGTAGATTTAGGTTTTTTTTTCATTTTACCCCTTTGTAAGTGAGAAATTTGAAAAGGATATTAGTTGTCATTGGGCATTTATAATAAGGGTAAAATTGTCTTATAAAATATTAACCCTTCTTAACCCTCCAATTTGGAGGATTGAGAAGTGGAGAAAAATTGGGTGTTTTCAACCCTTCATATACCTTTGAAACCCTTGCCTCTCCACCCAACCCTTCTCTCCAAACAAGTGTTAAGGGAACCCTTACCTCATAATCCCTCCAAAACCCCTCTTAACCATTTACCCCAAGCAGACACTCAGGGAGTTGTTCTAGATTTTTTTCTTTTTTTTGGGTTCATTGTTCTCCAACATGTAATCTAAGGACACTAATCATTATCCATTCCTAATAAGGTTGCTCACTGATGTCTGCCTTCTGGTTTATCTTTATATTCTTTTGGTTCCTCATCTTGAGGGACAAAATAAAATAAAATAAAATAAAACAAAAGGCATGTGGGTTTACCTTTCACTCAGGTTTCAAAAAGTGCTGGATGTAACTTTTTAAAGAAAATGTTTGGCATAAAGGTGTGTTTTTTTAAAATAGTACATATTTTAAATTTAATTATGTAAATAAGTAATTTTCAAAAAAAATTACGATATTAGGCAAAACTGTGAAAGCCTCACTGTTTTGCATGCATGCACTTGAAAACAGTTAAAGATTTACCGTTTTCAGTGCTTTTCAATGCCAAGAACTGAAAACGGTAAATCTTTTACCATTTTTAATCTCTCTTCTCTTTTTTATATAAACCTTCTCAAACATTAAAAAAAAAAACAAACACATTTGCAAGCAAGGGAGGGAAAGGTTGATCCCTATTCTCATTAATTTGGAACTTCAAGATCCTTCCTTGCTCTTTGAGATTTAGAGGTAAGCTTCTCATCCTCTCCCTTCTTCGTTGTTGTTGGAATAAATGGTAGATCTAGGGTAGGGTAAGCTTGAAAGACTTGATCCTTGTTCTTCTTCTTACTTATTGTTGTTGGAACTTGAGAAAGAGCATTTGCTTTGCTTTGTGTCCCTTTAATCTTGTGGAATCCATGAATCTTCTTCTTCTTTGTTATTGGGGTACTATAGCTATACTATAGCACCGGTGAAATTTGGTTGCTTCTTTGGCTTCTTTGGTTTAGAGTGAAGCTCAAACCCTTAGGATTCCATTAGTAACCCTGAAACCCGGTTTTGAACCAACCTTAGTCCTTGTTAGGGTTGCATGACGTGGTGGAACCTAGGGTTTCTTTCTTGTTTTGTGTGTTTATGTGTGTGTTTTGATTATGTGGTGAGAGCTCGGCTCAAGGCAAGGCGCTGGCGGAGGAGTAACACCACTAGGGTTAAATTGCCTAAGTTGGGAGTGGGTTTTGTGATTTGCATAATTCTATTAGAATGCTATCTAAAGATTTCTATTACTTTATTTGAAAGTATTTCATGGTTTTATCACAATGAATCGATGCTTTGATCGGTTTGCAAATGAATTTCTATATTATTGAAACATATAAGAAATTCTTGATGTTCAAATGAAAGTGTTTATGAGTATACCTATATTTTGGAGTTGAAATAATTTATGAGCACCTGTTTATTTAAAAATATTTCCAGCATTGATATTTGTGAAAAATGGATTACATTCCTTGTAATTAACTATTGTCCTAGATATGGACCCTACAATGAGATGTACTTTTATGGCTGGATTTTGATGGTGATTATAACTTAAAGCTAACCTGCAACATGCGAAACACTCACGACCAACCTATAGAAGGAGCTTGAGGTGTTCCATTGATGTTCTCTCTTTTAGGAGGCGTGGAGAATCCCTAAAGAGGTATTTCACCAAGAAACTGGATTACACCACACAGGATCTAGGTGGCCCAACATCAAGGGTATGAAGACCTTGACGGCTCTAACATTGGGTTTAAAGAATCTTATTACACCACACAGGATCTAGGCGGCTAAGGTTAGAGAAGTTTTCAGGCCATTGGGTTTAAAGAATCTTATTATGCATTGGTTTCTGCAAAATTATGATTTCTTGGATTTGAATACTTGAATCTTGAATTGATTGTTTTGTCTTTTAAAAATGTCCGAAATATGTGAATTTACATTTTGTAAATCAGGTTTTCATATAAAAGAAATCTTTGAATTTTATAATCCCTTTACACATTTTGCGAAGATTGGTTTATTTTTGAGTTAGGATGAAATTTGTTAATACTTTTAAAACTCATATCATGTCATTCATGAATTATGATTGTTGAGATTGTTAGTTGAGCAAAATTGTTTCTTATATGCTATTTGTGTTTTCTGTATGCTTGCATATGTTGACCCATATATGCCAAAATGTTCTCATCCATAAGAATTATTACAATAGTTTGTTTTGAATGATTTTATCGATTATTTGATATATTCTTATAGAATTGTGCTAACCCATTCACTAAGTGACCTAGGTTACTCACCTTCTCCCTTACATTCCAAGCTTCAATATTGTGGGCATTGCGGCGTGGTGGAGTGCTAGGTATCATCTAGTATTATTGTTTTTATTTTCTCTTTTCCAGTTTTCCATACTTGTATCTTTGATCATGTTAACATTATGTAAGAGGCATGGATCCACTAGTATCTTTGGCTTCTATATCATGTATTATTGCATATTGTTTACCTTTTGAAAAGAAAAAAAAAACTTTGTTGTATTGTGACTTGTATAACCTTTTCAAATCTCGTATTTGGTTGTTAAAGTTTTTGTTTCCTCTATGTTACCATTATACTCTATACCTTGAATATTCTGTATTTGTTATATTTGCATTCAGGATTGTGGAAATCCAGGGTTTTGTTAGCCTTGCAGTGACTCAAGGATTGAGTGATATGAGTGTTCCTCCTCTAGTAGTTGTGCCAGTTGTCGCGTGCCGGGCCCGCTGGACTGGGTGTGATAGTGATTTCACTTACACCTAAGCCAATGCATGGAAATCGGCACTGTCTAGTTCCTATAATCTATATTTGATGGTTGCATGCCTTTATCTCCAAGGAACCAACAATAATTTAACAGATTAAACTCTTCAAGGAAAAAAACATAAACGAGCATCATCAATCTGATTGGTCAAGGTCAATAGTTGACATCTTAAAATCTGAACGGTTGGTCTGGTGTACCAACCTCTTGTGTGGATCTTGCTAAACCTATGAATGAAGTTAATTATTATGACAAAATTTAGAGAGTGGCAGTGTATATCTATTTAAGCAAGCATAAAATGTGAACGACTAGTTAGATGTGTTGAATTTAATGCGAACCTCGCTAAACATTTGAAAGAAGTCAATGATAATGGCAACATCCAAAGCGCAGTGGTGCATGGCCATTTAAGTAGCCATAAATCTTGAATAACTGGTCTAGTGGAATAAACGCTTTTGCATACCTCATTGAATATTTTGACAAAGTTAACAGTTAATGAAAACATCCAAAGTGTAGTCTTGTGTAGATCTTGTCAAACTTTTTTTTACGATTGAACAACAATTATAGCCATGCGCAAAACAAGGTAATGGAAAACAATGTGTGGGGCAACATGAAAATCCTATGCTATGTGTTGAGAGATTCCATCTATTTTTTCACTAAACAAACTTTCACTAAATAAACATCTCACTTGCCAAATATATAACCGTTAGATCTAAATAATCAAATAAAAGCATGTCGGAGTGGATATTTAACAAATGTTAAAGCAACTAACTACATACCCACAGGGGTATACAAGCTCACTACATTTAAAATCAGCACAACAACAACAACAACAACAACAACAACAACAACAACAACAACAACAACAAATAATACACAATTAGATATTGGAAGTTTACTTTGTGAATATGGAGGATGAGGCTCTCTTTGTTGTGCGATCCAAGTCCTCGATTTCCATGTTTATGAACTGATTCTTGTACTAACTGTGAACAATACACATCATACGAAAGTTACCCTCACTTGTAATTTAACAACTAGTCCTATGCTTATCAAGGATGATATACTTCATCCTTTTAGAGTTTGGATGCAGACCCTATCTGGCTCAAATGATCTCCAGAACCGACTCCTACAGTATAACTATAGTGAAGTTTCCATAAGGAATCCATCATGCGATTTAGAAACCAAAAAGGAGACGCAATTACAAGTAGAGGCAGAGACTAGGGTGAGAACCAAGATGAGATCTAAAGACCTTAAGGAAACTTTGCGTATGGCGGGATTTTCCCACCAAAACCATATATCAAGGGTAATTTAGTTTTTATAATTAATAAAAAATAACCAAGAATATGATTGGATGTCCATAGGGTGTGCAGAGTAATTTTCACAAAAAACAAGGCCTTCCATGTATATATAAGAGTTGGAGGCCCTATTTGGTCAATATGGAATTATTAGGGCACCATATGGTAATTCCCCCTTTTTAATACTTTTTCAAATAGTGAAGAGTAGATTATCAAAAAAACGTACTCACCAAGTCATTAAGTAGATGATTACATGGACTGTAGTAGAGATTTTATGTTAAAATTATAGCAGCAATGTTATTATGTTCTTTGTTTCTAAAACATTTTCTTTAGGGAGCACACTATTGTTTGATGTACTTTTTAGTGAATAAATTATCTCATGAGGAAGATTGTTGAAATTTCTTTTGGTGGTTATGTTCTTACTTAGAACTATAGGATTATATTAAGTAGAATTGAGGCCATGTATATATGTGGCTGATCTATCCCATGCCAAGTTCAAGACATGAAGTAGGTTTGACAAATGAAAAATAATATAGAAAATAATAAGATGAAAGATAAATTAATTTATAAATTTCTGCTGTTTTAATGCCATTGTATATGTAAATGATTTTTTTTTAATTTTTTTAATTTTTTATTCATGCATTTTTAATATTTTTTTTTAGAAATATGACTAAGTTATTTCAAGAGTGAAAGCCTCAAACCTTCAATTCTAGTGAAGGGGAAAATCAAATGTTAACTCTTTATTGTAGAGATGGCTTTTGATTCTACGCTTGGTTTTAATTTAAACATTATGATGACAAGAGAGCATTTGGTAGAAAGGAGCAATGGGCGCGGAGAGAGGGAGATATTTTCTAATTACCATCAATACTATTAGAGCTATAATTTTTAAAGTGGTATCATTTTTAGAATACTTTATGATTCCTAGGAATATTTTCACATGATCGTGAACCAAGTGGTCCCTGAGAGTGATGGGGTTCAATCTATAAGGGTTTATAATAGTAGTATCTCTAGTTCTTTGAATGGTGATCTCAAGGTAGAGGTTAAAGAAAAGCTATATACATGATTAATTGTGAGAGCAAAACGTTTATATTAGAAATATATTCTAACCTCATTGTTTGCATAGATGCTCTAATTATGATTTTAAAGTTGAGCTTGACTCTTAATATGATTAAAGGGTATAATTATATGAGATATTTCATTATAAGTTAGGATTGTCAACGGGGTGGGTATTACATGGGTGATGTATTCCCTAGCTCCAACTCCTGCTTCTCATTCGTAGCCCCGACTCCATCCCCACCCCCAAGTATATGGATAACGTTTTTTCTGGTCCTCAAACCTAAGGGAATTACACTGGTTCGGGGATCATTGGATCATGATCTATTTTTTGTAAAAGTTATTATTTTAAAATAAAACTTGTAAATCCATGTAATAAACTAAAAAAAAAATTCCAAAAAAATTAGTAAATCTCTCTACTAATGATTTAAAATAAATTATTTAAAAATTTCATAAAAATAAAATATAGATAGCAATTAGCACAAGTCTGGGGCTTTTTAATAAATATTTATTTCATTGTTAATAATTTAATAATCTAGTATACATATAGGGTTTTTGAATTTTTATTTAGATATGTATTTAATATATTTTAAAATTTTGAATTATACAATTTTTCCAAAGTCACTTAGTTCAAGCGGTTAGCTACACCAAAAATAAGTCTCTCATGTGGAGTGCAGAGTGGTGAGGGTTCGAATCTTCATTGGAGGAATTAACACGCGGATGATATTGCAACCCCACACTCATGCACCATAGAGACATGTGTTTGTTGCCCTTTTTTAAAAAAATTACATAATTTCAAAGAAGTGGTTGGGGGCGAGAGGATATTATGTGTCCCCATTCCCTGAATTTCATACCTGGTCCTATTCCTTTAAGGGTGGAGAATCAAGTTCTCCATCTAGGACAAGGTAAATTAACAACCAATACATCTTTAGAGAACTCTTAATATTATTCTAGCTTAATTTCTTTTCCATCTTTAGAAATGTGTTCCTAGCTCCTTATCTATCTAGAGATTACTATCAAGTTGTAGTTGTGATGGTACATGGGCGGCAAACTCTCTAATAATCCCCATGAGAAAGTATCGAGTACAGGTTATAGACGCCCTAACCCACTATACTCAAGTGGCACACTGGATCTTTAATAAATGTTAATTTTTAATTCAAAGTCTATACTTCAACATTTAATTCACTGCTATTTCTATCCGTTACATATTTTATTGAAAAACTAATTCATAATTGCAAACCACTTTAGCTAATAATCTTATGCAGGCCCCAAATATATCTTTCATTTTGTTAACTTTAATGCATTGCTTCTTAACTTTGTCAACTGTTTCTTCTTTCACATGTAGGTATGCTTGCATATTTTCTTTGGATAACTAATAAAATTCCTAAATTTATTGATGTTCATCTCATTGGTTACATTTTCACTTAGGACTTGTTCATTTGGGTTGAAGTGGGGGGGAGTGGGCTGACTTCCCTCACTTCAGCTATTCTTTTATCATGAAGTGAGGGGAAGTGACACTTCCCCCAATTCCCCCAGAAATCAAAATTACATTAGATCTACTTCAGATCATTTGCCATTTAAGTGGTTGAAGTGGATCTAATATAAATATTGACTTCATCCCACTTCCCCCAGCCAGTTGGAAGTCTTGGAAGTGGGGCTGCATACCCTCATCCTCTCCATCCTCCGTTGACACCATTGTCACTACCGTTGTCATCGTCGCCGGCAAGACTTTGTCGTCATCGCCGTCAAGACCTCGTCAGCATGAAAACCTCATCGCCCTTGTCGTCGATGGTGGACACCATGTATTGATTGTCGGAAGGCTTGTCTTCGTCCCCATTTGCAAAGCCCTCGTCAAGAGCTACCGATCTCATCTTCTTGTCAATCTCAGCTCATCAGGTCTATTCTAATCTTCTCCTTCTTCTTCGATCTGCTCTCTTTTATGTGGGTAAAATCCATTTGATTCCCTACAATGTTTGTGATTGTTGGTGTAGTTTGAACCTTTTGACAGATCTAAGGTTCCATCATATTGTGTCCTGCCTTGCTATCATGATTCTCTTCCATGGATAGCTCTCTTTCCCTTTTCTTATTTTTATTTATTTATTTATTTATTTATTTTTGGCCCCAGCCTGGGTTTTTGCATATAGACAGTAGGATTGGAATGGCCATTATGAGGCCACAATCAACATTTTTATGTGAATCATTTGGGTCTTTCATTCATTGTATCCTCGGTTTATGGTTTTTAATCATTGATGTTCCTTTGTTGCTGACCATTTTGATGTGGTTTTGAAAGGAACGCAGAACATGGGATTTAATGTAGCTTGTTGTTGGACTGATCAATCCTGAAAGGGTTACTTATTATGGTAAGCTTGGAATGATGTATGTGGGCCTAACTTTATGACTGGAGAAACTGAGGATTGTGGCTTGATATTGCTCATAAGTTGGCATCAAAGCTAATTTATTGATCCACTATATGGTTCTAAGAAATTTGTGTTGGGTCCTAGTACCATATAATCATTATATCATAGAAAGTAATTGCTTTGATTTTGATTAGTTTTTGTGTTCATGTGCAAGCATCTGCTTTGCTTCTGAGTATTTTGTGGAATGATAAATGCATTTTATGAGCTCTGGGAAATAACATTTATGGGAAGTTGGTTAGCCTGCAAGTATTATAACTGTTTTTTAGTAATAAATTATTTATAAAATCAATAGTGTTCTTATGAATTGTTCTGAAATCCCATTTAATCAGATAACACTTGGATATTTGTTCTGCAAGTTGTACATATATAAATTTAGTAACTTGTTCAGTCAAAAGTCAGCAATAATTTTATGCAAGTTTTTTTTTTTATTTTCATTATTGAATATTCTGTTGTACCGAAGTTAATAATGTATTAGTTTTGCCTCAACGAAACAGTTGATAGTATTAATTACTTTTTAGATAATTACCTCCCATTAAGTTCAATCTAAGAATTTCCTAACCTTGAATGCATTTGAATGATTTAATGAGAACTTTTAGGAGGGGCCTACTTTGCTTTATCTATGATATACCTGATATCAAGTAATTGATTTAATGAGGACTTTTAGGAAGGGCCTACTTTGTTTGATATTGCAAGTGTACTAAGCCACATCATGATTGAATACATTTTCTGGCATTCTTGTGAATGACAAGATGAACCTATATGCTAGAAGGATCATCTTTCATCATAAGTCATTGAGCTGTGGAGATAATATTAATGTCTCTATCTTCACTTTTTTTTTCTTGAAAAGAAATTATTATATTAGTATAAGATGTGGGTTTTTCTTAATTTGAAGTCTTTTGAAAGATTAATTTAATATTCATTTATTAATTATATTATATAATCTTAAATCCATTTCTTAATTGATTTGCTACTCTTCAATAATTGGTGGAGAACAATTAAATTCCAACTAAAACTCTTGAACATTTGGTTATTAAATAAATTCATTCATAATCAGCACAAATTAAGTTATCAAATCAAACTTGGCTTATCACAAATAACTCAGCTCCTATGACAACCTGACCGTCATTATGAACAATTAATTTAGATAAGCATTGCATTTAAATAATTTAGATTGCAATCTCTTGTTTTTTGGGACAAAGTATTTAGCAATTGGTTTAAATTTTTCCCCAAGAACATCCAATTAAATAATGGTATGTATTCATAATTTTTTTCTATCTCAAATATAGGTGGTCAATGGCTAATGATAGTTTACATGACCTCATTTTCATCAATACACCTGTGTTTGTAACTATAGCAATTATCTTGGACATATTGTCGAATCGACTGGGACGGCGACAGGCACTACCTCGTGAGCCTCAGTTGGTTAGGAATATTCATCGGAGTGCACACATGACTCGTTAGTGATGATGAAATGGAAATGGTCTTTAATAGCTTAATTGACAACAAAAGAGAGGCTGAGAACTTTAACTTGAGGAAACTATCTCCGAAAAAGATGGATAGATAATTTTATTGCTTCCATGAGAAACTCTAGCCCTTGAGGAGGTCATCACACTAGGTATGTTTTTTTGGTTTCTAGTCATACAACACAAATTATTTTATTTAAAATTTATATACTTAATGAGTTATTTATGGTCTTTCTCATAAATGCATAGGTTGTTCTTTGGAGTGGTGGATGGCAAAACTATTTTGTTGAAGTTTTATCTTGAATGAGACAAATGTTATTTTTGGTATGTATGGAAAGAGTATTGGATGGATTTTATGTTTGACATTATGTATTGGAGTTGTGCTATGCTTTTTACTATGGATTGTGTGTTACGTATTCAAGAACTCATATTTTCCTTTTTATGGTGATGTGTGTGAGAACAATATGGGAATGCCAGTTGATTATTCCTTTTTAAGTTGACCATTTTTTTCATTAATTTTGGTTATTATTCATCATTTATTTGCTAACAAATGGTTGTTGTTTGGTAGTTGAGATTAGAGTTTTCTTAATGAACTTTAAATCATAGCCATTGGATTTAGGTTAGTGGAAGGAGAGATGCTTTCTTATTAAATCAGAGCCATTGGTATTTTATAAAGTTAAGTTATTTGAATTTTGTTAGGATTTTTACTTATCAATTAATCAACGAAAAATATTGGTATTATTATGTTTTTATTATTCATTTTTAAAAAATTCCTTAGAACTACTACTTTTATTTTTATTTTTCTTATTATCTCTGAGGCATAATTTTTTTTTACTTGAGTTTCAATTTAGATAAATATATGTTTTTAATTTTTATAAAAGATATATTACTACATCAAAAAAATTCCTTAGAACCACCATTTTTTTTATTTTAATCTCGGTCTATGATGTTAGCAAGTTATTGATTGGAGTTTTAAATTTTTAAGATCCAAACATATAGAATTTGAAATATGTAAAAAATTTCTAATCTTGGTCTATAATATTAGCAAGGTTTTTTTTTTTTTTAATCTTTGTCTATAGAGTTTGCAATTAAATTAAAAGATGTAAGCATCAAAAATTAAAATTTAAGATGTGAAAAATAAATAAACTTTTATTTAAACTAAAATATAGAGTTTTAATCCTATTTAATAATAATTTTATTACAACATTTTTATTTGTAAGCACTTCTCTCACTTTCGCTGAAAAGAACATGTTATGGAAATCATTGCAGAAGTGGCATCACTTACACCGAAATGAATATCGGAAGTGAGAAACTGAACACTTCATGAAAAATGAACATAGATATAACTTTCACTACTTCAGAGAAGTGGTACTTCTCTCATTTCCTGACTTCCCACACTTCAACCCAAATGAACATGCCTTTAGTGTTTGGTACAGCTAAATAGAATAATTGTTAGCAGGCATACCCACTAAATAGTTTCTAAAAGACTTTATTCGCCCAATGTGACCGTGACTAGCTAGTTAATGGATGGATATATTTCAAACCAGTGGATCTTGCATCTAATAGATTTTTATCATTTGATTATATTTTATTTATTTAGATTTTTTCCAATTTGGGCTTATCAAAACCTATTTAAACTCTTACAGCCACATATTAAAAATAAATAAATAATCAAATAAATGAAAATCTCCTCTGTTTTTCAGATGATGCAAGCAATCATACTTACTAAGACTATGGGCGATGATTTGGTGGTTTTGGATTTATGGGAATCTCACTTTTATGCTATCTAATTAATATTTTAGAAAAATCTCATTTCAGGGTTTTAAAATAGAAGTCAAAATATGGGGTTTTAAATAAAAAGTAAATTTGATTTTAAAATTCTCTTAAACAAAAAAATGAAAGTGGATGAAAGTAGTTTATATTTACTGAATTTCTATGAATCAAACATATTCTTCAAAAGGTGAAAAAATTTATAATTCATTGGCATTAATTCCACTATAAAATTTATTGATGTGGAACATTCAAAATTTTTCGAGTTTAAATCTCATCAATCATAATAATAATAACAAATTTTTTATTATAAATGTGGATTTATAACTTACATTCCGTATAACCCGATGATGCCCATAAATTAAACTTCTAATTTTTGACATGTCTCTCGTTATACTTGTCATATTTGTAAAAAAAAAAAAACAACCTTAAACTGTACTCCTCACATTAATCTCCGTCCAAAACTGGGATTGTTGTAGCCCACAGAGTGGGGGGACATTTAAAAACGCTTGACACGGAAGAGCGAAATCAATAATAGCTTTTTGTCTTTATTAAATCTTAACATTTCGAAATTTTACATGTAAAATTCCGTCCTAGTATGACTGTTGACACGTGATACAAGCCATGTCGTTTCCTATTGTGTGACTTTTGTCACAATAGCAATTGCCACTAATTGGTGGCATACCACATCAACAGAGTATTATTCTTCATTTAGAGCAGTTGCCATGCCAATGTCTCAATTTCTAAATAGCATAGCAATACTACAGCATTTCCATTCAGGGCTGCTTTATGTCACATCAAACATTAATATTGCTTTATATGTATCAGATGTTATCCTCTATTTAAAGTTATTCCACTAGACTTACCTTGTCCCACATCAATTAATATAAAATTGCTTCACACAATAACAACTTATTTTCCATGTTATTTTCCGTGTAAAATTCTTACAACTTACAAGAAAAGAAAAAATTAATTAAAATTTTTGGGATCAAAGTAATATTAATTACCTCAAACACAAGAGTATTTTAACTTAAAATTTTATTTTATATTTTACATTTGACATGAAGAACTGCATATCATATTATATTTTACAAAACAAAAACAAGAACATGATAACAACTTTATTAATTGACAACATTACTCATTCTCATCTTTAATGATCTTCTTTGAGTGGTTTGACAATAAGAACAGGACACTTTGCATGATGTGCAACATAATCACTTACGCTTCCCAAAAATGCCCTGCAATGCCAAATTAATTAATAACACATAACCCAAATTCCATTAAATATAAAATTTTCAAGCAAATGAAAAAACAAAAGACCCAATTTTATAGACTCAAATCAATTCAAAAGGGATGTTGAAATTACCTCTTGATTCTCCCAAGGCCACGGCTCCCAACAACAATAAGATCAACACTTTTTAATTCAACAGCTTGACATATCATCTCTTTCGGCTCACCATCCATAACTAAAGTCTCCACAGTCACCTATATATATATATATATATATATATATATATATATATATATATATATATATAATATTTTTATCAATATATCTTAAAATGTACAGTTGAAATGAATGAAAGTGTTATACTTACATTTCTCTCCACACAAATTCTTTTGGCTCGAGAAAGTACATTAGCAGTGTTTTGTTCTTGAGCTTTTCTCATAGAATCAGTCACCGCCGCAGGAGCATAAACAGTTACTGACAAATTAAAAAAAAAACTAAATCATAATAATATTATTTAAAATACATGCAGATTTAGAAACAAAAATCAAAATTACGCATCTTGATTACATTTCTTAATTATGTTAAATTCTTTGTTAGAATCTTAATAGTTTTATACCAAAACTAATGAGTTTATTTGATGAGATATGAATCATCTTGAAATATATTAAAGTTTGGTGGAAAGGCAGCTGAACGTATATAATGAATATAATTTATTTGTTGGAAAATTAATGTTGATGTACCTGCTCCGGCGGGGAGGATGTACTGGTGGAAAGGTTGCTGAACATGGACAACGATGAGTGAGCCGAGCCAAGCCGGAGCCGATGAAGCCGCCATGAAATGGTCCAGAGTCCATGAAAGAGCGTACAAGCTTGCATCACTTTCATCGACGGCCACCATCACTCTCATGCCCTTTTCTTCCTCCTCTGACTTCATCTTAGCCGCTGCCGGGGCCTCCGCCACTGGTGGCTCAGCCGTGGTTCCGCTCACCGGCTCCGCCATGATCTCTACTTCTGTGATGAGATAGATGATCTCTTGACTCTTGTAGGGTGAGGGACTGACTATCTACCCTATTATGAGGGGATGTATGACTAAACTACCCTCATATGTTGGTGCTTTGTTGAGGGTATTTTGGTCAACCTGGTTTTAGCAGCTGTGGAATGATGTAGTGATGACACGTGCATCGCACGTGGCTATGGTGGCATGGGAAGGAGATAAAGATGAGATTGGCTTGGAGTGCCGTATCAACGTGTGAGGATGACAACTGAGGATAAGGATGGAAAAAAAAAAAAATAATAATAATAATAAGTATTTAATAAATACTTTTTTTATTTTTAATATGTTCTTTTTATATATGGTTTAAGAATATAATATTATTTTCTGCTTGGTTCACAAAATAGGCATGAAATTAGAAATGAGAGTAGTGGATGGGGATTGGGGATGTGTAAGAAGGTACCGCAATCAGAATGAAGATAGTGTTTGATTAGAAAGAATAGAAAGTGAGAATAAAAAAAAACAAATAAGAGAAATCATATAAAATTACTTTTATACTTTTAATATAAATAAATGATATTACATATAAAATTTAATTATATTTAAATATAACTATTTTTTAATTTATAAAATAATTTAAACAAAATTATTCATTTTAATTATTATAATTAAATATTTTAAATAAAATCTAATTTAATTATTATATAATTTTATTATAATTATTAAAATAATTAATTCAGTTAACTATTATCCAATTTAGTTTTTATAATTAAATATTTAATTAAATAATACATTTTAACTACAGTTTTTTTGAAAATTAAAATGGACAAAATTTCTACTATTCTAAAATAATTTCAAAGTCTCTTTTAATTATGATTTAATTATGATTATTAAATATTTAAATTTTTTTATTTAATTATAATAATAAAATATTTTAATGACATAAATTAATTTAATTAAAAAGTGATTTAATTATAGTATGTATTGGGTGTATTATAAAAATAATTTTTTTATTTATTAAGGGTAAAATGGTAATTAAAAAGCAAGGAATGCTCATGCCCCCTGATACTCATGCCCCAAAAAATTGGGGGGCATGAGCAATCTGGGTTTTGAGGGGATGAAACCTCCCCTCAATCCCATCCCCAACCACATTGGTGCATATCCAAATATGGGGTATGCACCATGTGTTGGAGATCACTCACACAATCCAAACACAAGGTAAATAACTCATTTTGAAAATAAAAGAATGGAACCCTCAAACTCCCTGATAAGGAATTTCAACTTTGGTTGTGAGATTTTTTTTTTTATTTGAATAGGTGACAAGTAACTTTCATTTAAGGGATTGTTAAAAAGACAAATAGGTACGGAAGTAATCAGCTATTGTGATTTATAGACCTCCTAGAAAAGTCTCCATATCTTATAATTCTAGAGAGGTGAAACCATTATTTCTTCCACATGAAATTCACATCCGGGTTGGTGAATAATACTAATAAACAATATTAAACATAGGTGTACATCGCATAAACAATACAGAAACGTGAGGTTGGATTTCACTCTTTCATTTTTATATAGTTTTTATTATCCATTATGTTAAATAAATAAATAAACACAGAAATAAGCGAATATATGCTGTCTTATAGATCAAGGTGCGCACCACTGGCGCCCTCTAGCTAGAAAGTCATAGCTATTCACAGTGTAGGTACGAAAGAATCCAAATATTCTAAATATCTAAGGTAATAATGAGTTAAAATGAAAGATAATTTATAAGCTTAGTTTTTAATGATGATATTTGATTAATTGGAATAAAAACAAAGGGAGTGGTTAAGCCATACCTATATACAATTCTCTTATTTTCACGACTTTTATGCATCTTAATTCTTTCTTATCATATATGAATATTAATAAAATTACTTAAAAGATGACTAAAATTGAAATATCTAAAATTTCCTTTTATGTTTTTTTAATTTTTTAAATATCTTCTCATTTTTTTATTTTGGATATATCAATGGGCTATATAATTTGACCATGTTAACTGTTATTCAGGTAGTGCCTAAGCTAAAATAGCCCATCAAAGGAGAAGAAGAAAACATGCTTTTGACAAACAAGTTGAATCACATTGTTATATATAAAATGATTTTTTTTTCCATTTTTTTTAAGGTGTATTTATACAAATATCTTTCTTTAGAAAGTGATTATAAAGAGTAATTAAATTCATTCCAAACATGTAATTTCAGTTTATTTAGTTAAATATTAACAAATTTCTACTCCATTATGAATTTTGTATAAATCAAAGGCTGAGGACTGTAAGTCCCTCCCTACTTAGTCCCTTTTTCTAAGCAAGGATTCCCCATCCCCACTCCTGTTGGGCAACCTGGAAAGAGAAAGCCCTCACCACCCAAGGAATCCCCGCCCCCACTATCGAAAAATAAAAATACTTCCCAAAAACTACAAATCATATTTTGTGAATTGATTCTTAAATCCATGAACCAAGCTTGTTAAAGATTCCCAACATTTTACGTCACATTGATATATAATCCAATGCAATATATGCAATGTTTTATTTTTCAAGCAACTACCTAAATTAATATGTTCCGAGCTCACATTTTGCATTAATTAACCTCCTCCACAAACCGGTTTAATTTTTTTTTTTTTAATTTTTGCTTTTAAAGCACATGTTACAAATAATATTGTCTCTGGGCAAGGAGTGCTCTCTCTGCCCCTGCCTCACTATAGTAGTTTGCGAAATCCCCCTTCCTCTTCCCCGCCCACATCGCTATAGTGGTCTGCAAAATCCCTCTTCCTCCTCCCCCAACCCCCATGATGGAATAAACCAAGGAATCCCCACTTCCAACAAGGCAAATATTTGGGAGGACAGAATTCTCCACCCCATGCCCATCTCTAATCAAGTGTATTGGTTGGCAAAGCACATCAATATATATATATATATATATATATATATATATATATATATATATATATATCACAACATACCAAATTAAACATTAATTTTAATATCTAATAAGTTTAGGATTTTCTATTTTTATTTTACATAAAATTTAACTTATAGGTTTGACCATAGGTATTTTTTTCTTCTAAGTGTAGTTCGATACTATTTATAACCTTGAGACCTCAAACCTTAGCACTATTAATATCTAAAAACAAATTATGTTTTATATGAGTCACGACTTAGTGAGTATAAACAATCATTGAATTTCATTAGCACTAAGAAAGATAATTATATTAAGGGCACAGTATAGAACAAGAAAGAATCACATTAAGATGATAATGCTTTCATCAAGCTTCAACTATGGAAATGCAAAATACAAAGTTCATTTTATTGTGTTGTGACCTAGCACGATTAACGTCGCCCCTAGATCATGTGAAAAAAAATAGTATGTGATCTATTGGCTAACAGGGATCATATGATTTCTTTCTCCATATGAATTTGCCATGTGATTAACCTTTTCATCCATTTGTATTTGTCTTATGTTTGGTCTTTTGATCTATATAACAACTAATGTGTGTGATTTGCAGTATCTAATAAGCTAGTCACAATGCCTCTTTTAATTCCATATGTAAGAAAAATTAACTTATGTGACTATTCGAGACAAGTAAGATTCACATGAAAGCATTAAATTAACACACATATTGAATCCAGGCAACCCAATAAGTTAAAGCACTTAAAATGCAAATGTAATTACATAAATTGGCAATTTATCACTCGTAAACTTAACGAAATCACAAAAATCATACAACAATCATCGAGTTCAAATCACCTAACTCATTTTAAAATTCAGTTCATGTTTATACTAACCTCTGGAGGCCTACTTTTTTAATGAGGATTTATCTCCTTTTCTTGAGCTCCTTATATTTGATGGGATTCCATAATATATACACATATGGTCATCAAAATACCTACAATGCATTTATATTATTGCAATATGCTTATATGCATGCATCATGCAAAAACTAGCAAATTTTCAAAACACTTGTGCACTATTTCTATCATAACATTTTCTACATTTGTCCAAATCATATGATTCTTAATTAATGTCATCAATTTGAATCTTACCCTATTCTATATCATATTAAGATTTAACAAAAGTATATTCAAAACACTCCTTAATTAATGTCATCAATTTGAATCTTACCCTATTCTATATACATGTATATTTCAGCATGTCTCACTAAATCATATCTAACTCTTAAATGTATATTGAAGTGCAAAGGTATTTTATAGGCATATACTTAAAATATAAATGTACATTTTTTTTTTTTATACTTTTTACTTTATAAATATGCCTCTAAGATAATGACAAATTTTGGTCAACTTTCATATCAAGCACAAAGATAACATCTGAGATAGGGAACATTAAACGATCATATCCCATAAAATAAATTTCCAATAAATCCAAAATTTTGCAAGTATTTAGTTAAGAAAAAACATTACAACTTTCAAGTTCTACACTTTGCCAAATTCAATTTCTATGGCTTCTAAATTTGAAGTACAATCTAGCTAGCTTAATTATTAAAAATTCACAATTCCTACTACAACCATGCATAATTTCAACTCAAATCAGCCTTCCAAATTCATATCCCTAAGTTTCATGAATCACTCATTCCTTCTCACATATAGACAACAAAAACATAAAGAAAAAGCAAATAAAGTATAATCCTATATCATCCAAAACACCACCAATAGAGATAGCATGTCACTTATACCTTTATTTTCTTTTTCTTTTTCCCCTTCTTTCTCTTCATCTTCTTCACCTCTCAATCAATTCGCTTCTCTTCTACTTATTCTATGCCTCCCCAAAAGTTTTCCTCCATCTTCCTCCTTTATCACCTCTTTACAATTTACTAGAATCAAAATTAGTGCTACAGCAACTTGCTACTATGCATACACATGAAATTACTATTTTGATCCTCATTGAAATTACCATATTGGACCGAACACTTTTGCTAAAATCCAAAAATTCCAGATAAGTTGCCCAAATATTTCCAAACATCTCAACCACTTTTAAGAATACCATATAAACCCAATACTTAAATACTTCCCAACACTTCAAGAAAATAGCAATTTGGCACCCCAAAATTGGCACTAAACAAAACCGCATTAAAATGCCTCAAAACCAAAAAATGTTGCCAAATTTGCCATGGCATTTGGCACAAAATCAACTAATATTGCCAAATTTGTCACAATATTGGGTACAAAAGAAACATATTGTGCCAAGCTTCAAAAGCAAAATTTTTCATGGTCAAATCAATGACAAATACCTTGAAAAAGAATCAGGGAGGAAGATGTGGATGTGGTCATCCAATAACTGTGCCAAACACAAAAACAAATTTTGCACAATTTTTAGCGTGATATAATATGGCACAGTATTTAGCAATGTTGTTTTTGCACGACATTTGGCGACATCATTTGACACTGCATCATTTGGCGCTGCACTATTGGCATGGGAATTAGTACAGTCTTCTAACTGTGTCAAAATTGCAAATCTACACTTAATTTTGTTTAGCATGACCTTTGGCATAGATTTTAAATTGTTTTGCCAATTGTCATGCCAAACGTTTTTGTTTGACATGGTTTTTGGCCAGGTTTTTAGTTAGCTGTGCCAAATATTTCACCTAGTTTAATTGGGAATGCTATGATTTCTAATATATTCATGTAAATTCTACTACGTATCCACTAAAAACTAAATACATTAAATAAATTTAAAACAATATTGTGGATTGATGACATGAGGAGATGTTTATAAACAATTCCCACCAAGTAATCATCCATGTCAAACTTACTTAAACCGAAAACCATGACAAATATTAATCAACCTCCACTAAATTCATCATCAAATTACTAATAACTATTTTTTAAATGCTTTCTTGTTACTTGCAACCATAAGCCCCCACTTTGCTGACTATCACAAAACCTTTCTGATGTAATCCCAACTTTGTCAAGATTTACTAGTCAATATTTCAAAGATATGAAGAAATTTGGTTTTATTTGGCATGGTATTTTATATAGATTTTAGTTGGTAGTGCCAAACTTTTTTGTTTGGCATGGTTTTTAGTTGGTGGTGCCAAATGATGTGTCAAATAGCCTTGCTTTATTTGGAATGATACGATTTCTAATTTGCACATGCTAATTCACTAAAAACTAAAAAAATTAAATAAATAAATAAAATATAAATAAATTGGCATCACAAAAAATATTGCAAATAGAAGATTAAATTTAACATTTGTTTTTTAATTTGTCTAAGTATTATTCTTAGATTATTTTACATTTTTAACTATTTTCCATCCATTTATCTTGGAAATTGACAGAGGCCCGAAAGTGCACGGGTTGTCGAAGTAATAAAGTATCCAGGTGAGAGGGTAGTCGAATCCACAGGGAGTAGTGATTCAAGACAAGAGGAATTGCTACTTAGCTAGTGCGAAAATGATGGTGGTGAGAGAAATCAATGTATCAATGTGTGTGCAATAAAACGAAAGAGAAATATGAAAGAGAGAAGAGTGTAAGCAAAGAGTAGAGAGGAAACAATCAATGCAAGTATGGGGTCCCCGGCCAAGCTCCCCCCTAAGACTAATGTTTCTAGTGCAAGACTAGTATTATACTCCTTTATTGATGTTTAATGAGTCGTGGAAATCCTTAAGCACATGGTCCCAAACCTAAGGTCAACCGTGACTAGTTCCAATATTATGCCTCGGCATTAGGTTTCACTACAAACCTTCACTCTGTCGATCTCTCAACAAAGCTCCAAGGGAGTCCATCTTCCTAAACCTCACACTACATGGAACTGCTTGATGTTCTAGGGATTCCAAGTGATAGACCATGTCCTTAAGTATAGTTCTAACCCTTTGATCCAGGCGAAAGAACCCTAGTCTCAGTTAAGCCCCAGCACTAGGATTCACTACAACCCTTCACTTTGTTGCTCAGGGGCGGAACCAAGAAGGGGCTAGTGGGGGCTTTAGCCCCCCCGGAGGCTCCGGTGAGGTTGCTTTCCCGCACCGATGAAGTTATATATATATATATTAATGGTAGATAATATTTTATTTGTGCTTAATTGTTGTGTAATGTTGAAGTGCTTTAGTGGTTGATGGGAAATAGATGGTTAGAGACCACCCTGGTTCCAATCCCATAGGCTACAATCTTGAGTTTTTTTATACTTTTACTAAGTTTTTTTAATTTTTTAAAAAGTTGCTGAAATTTTAAATTTTAAAATAATTTAAGGAAAAAAATTAAGTTGATAATGGGTTGTAATGTTAAGTTTTTTATACTTTTATTAATTAAAAACAAGTTTTCTTATTTTAAAAAAATTGCTGAAATTTTAAATTTTAAAAAAATTTAAGGAAAAAATTAAATTGATAATGAGGCATTGAAATTTGAAACTTTCAATAAAAATTTATGAATAATATTAATAAAATTTATAAAAATAATTTAATAATTTAAAAAATTAAGTTGATAATGGGTTGTAGTGTTAAGTTTTAATACTTTTACTAATTAATAAGTCTTCTTATTTTCAAAAAGTTGCCAAAATTTTAAAGTTTATAAAAATTTAAGGAAAAAAAATTAAATTGATAATGTGGCATTTAAATTTTCAATAAAAGTTTATGAATAATATTAATAAAATTTATAAAAACAAATTAATAATTAAAAAAATTAAGTTGATAATGTGGCATAGCAAATATAAATTAGTTGTTATAATATAATAATATACATGTTAGAGTGAATGAATGATTGTTTAGTTGTCTAGTTGAACATAGTTGTTTTTTTAATCAGATATATCATGACAACGATAGTAGTTCAAATTATAGTTAATGTTATTTTTTTTACTATATGTATATTCAGTTATATTATTGACCTATTTTAATTGTAGATAATTATTTTATTTGATAATTTTTTACACTTTGACTTTAGCCCCCCTATCGGTAAGTTCTGGTTCCGTCACTGCTGTTGCTCACTCAACTAAACCCAGGGGAGTTCATCTTCTAGCACTTCACTCTACCTTGATCGCAAAGAACTCGTGGAACACGGAGGTAGGGAAAATCATGCCGAAGGGGATTGGGGACGTTTCACTACCTCTCGACTCACCCTCTCGACCCTCTCCAATCTCGGGTAGTCTAATCCTATAGAAGTTGTCACACCTTCAAAAGATAACCTAGATGATTCTCAACCCTAGTGTCATGGCTAAGGTAAAATCAATACAATTAACATGCAAGAATGGAACTCAATTAAAAGCATCAATTAAGAAAGCATAATAAAAGTCATAGAAACAATGTCATCCTAGGGTTTACAAGTCCGAATACCCACTAGGGGTTTAGCTCTCCATGGAGCTATACAAAATCATCAATGTATATGAATCAACAAGCATAGAAAACATGAATAAAACCCCCTTGTGATGCGTGACGATGGTCTTGTTAGGCCACTCCGTCTTCTTCACCAAGGCCCTTGTTAAGCCTAGGGCACAACTCGCCGGATTGGTGCCGACGAAAGCCCCCCCCCCCCCCCCCCCCCCCCCCAATACCTATCTTCCAAAGGACATCGATGTTGATGCCGTAGACTCGCTCCAAACCTCCACAAAATCCTCTCCAAACCCTAGCCGTGAACTCTCCAAAAGTTGGGCGAAAAGTCCCTGAATAAATCCGAGTCGTAGTTTTAAATAGGCTGAAATCGGGTATCCACACGCCCGTGTGGATTCTCTGGAATCAAATTTTTGGCATGTGTGAACAGTAAAATGCTACAACGATTTGCTACAGTACTCACGTCCAAATAGTTCCCAACTTCATATTCTTCATCGAGACCGTTGTATTGGGCACACAACCAACGGTAAATCATGTTGTTGCTTCTTTTCTCCTTATTGACGAAGTTATTCAATGTTACACGGGTTAGACTTTATAAGTGTGACTGTCTTTATGCCCCTCCAAATCATAGACAATTCGAGCACAATGGAGGTTGGCACACACCCACAAGTCTAGAACCCGTGCCTTGATCCAAGAGCCTTCCCAACAAACGCTGACATGACCTAATTTTGCCCATTTTTCCTCAAACTCTTCTCCACAACCCTACATGCACAAAAGAACACAAATGCACACTAATCAATGATAAAATCTAAGAAAAGTAATACTTAATGTAAGGAAATAACATTTCGTATTACTTAAACATGAGCACTTATCAGAAATCATACATCCCTAAAACATTATTTTAATTTATAATTGCCCCTTGGACTACAAGTAAAAGATTGATTACATTCTTATGATCATTAAAAATAAAATAAAATAATGCAAAGTTTAGCAATTAGTAATTTAACAATTACCTTCCTTTTATTTATTTATTTATTTCTCAAATCATCGTGTGATCATCTAGTGAACATTTCTCAAATAAATAAAATAAAATAAATAATACTAAATAACATAAAAATTGTATTGAAAAGACTATTTATATTATCAAATGATATAATGTATTGAATAAATAGCCACGTGTATTCTTGTGTGCATGCTACTGGATTGTCTTTTTGTTAGGAAAAAGAATATATATTAAATATTATTCTATTCTTTAGAATAAATTTTATAAATAGTGCTCGAAAGTAAGATATTACATTAGTGCTTTAAAAGATACTTGAATAGGTTTCATAAATGAACTTAATTCTTCAATGATGTCTTCCTAATACAAGAATTATAGTTTACCAGTAGATTGAAATGACATCAAACATTGAAAATGAATATTTTTTTTCATCATAGAGATTACATACTAAAAGGGGCCTGCCTATGATGATTGGTTCAAATCATTTTGGAGCACTTAACATTCATATCACAAGAAAAAGCAGTTTAAGTGTCATACTGTACCTTCAATGGACCAGGGCGAACAATAGTGTACCCAAGACCATATCTTGTTAATGCAGCCAGGCCTCTCCCGCCTAAACATATGCAAGAGAAAAAACAATGCAAGATTTATCCAAGCTGCAAGCAAAATTAAAAGCTCAAGAGATGCTAGTTTGGAAAGCTTCAAAGGACCTGATGGCGGCCCTGGTGATGCCGATGTCGGATGGAGATGCACCAGCGACGATGACAACCGCAAGATGGAAAGCTTCAAAGGCTGACAGTCCACAAGTGTGTGCAGCTCTCAAGGACAATGAGAAGCTTCCATGGTTAGGGTTTGTTTTCTTTTTTTATATATATAGGTGTCTTTTCTTTGTTTGTCAAGGGCATAATTGTCATTTACTAGGGGGGAATGAACCATTCCCCTTAAAATGGGGGGAATGGTTCATTACCCTGTGGGGGTTAATGGTGACCCCCCATGGTAATGATTACCTCCTAAAAAATCTAGCCAAACACATCCATGGGAATGTTTAAGCCATTACCTCCATCCAAACACACACTAAGCAATATACGCATTTGGAAAAGAATTAAGCCTTTTAATTTGATTAAGTATGTCAATTAGAGTATTATCTTTTACTTGCATGATTTCTCTCAATACTTTCAATTCAAAAAATAAATCTAAACCATCAATATCAGAGTAGCTATTATGCTTTAAGCAACATTCAAGGTTAATAGATCATTTTTTCAAAGTCTCATTATCTAATGATTTCAATTTCTTACCACTAAATAGAAAGCCAAAAGTTTCTTCATATAATTTGAATTGTTCAAATCTACTTTGAAGTGAAAGAATAGCATTGTCCACTATATAGAAGAAATAATCAATTCAAAATGATTCTTCCATGGTCTTTGTTGTTTCACAAGTATCATTGTCATCAAATTGTCTTTTCTTCTTATAACATGTTTCTCCCAAAATTTAGGTTCTATATTCATTTCAAATGCAATTTCTTTAGTAGACACCATAGCACTTACAAATCCTTCTTCTCTATATTTTTGAAAAAAAGAGATAAGACCTTTTATTTGATCTATAGCAACATCAATGCACATATCTTTCGATTGTAAATTTTTACTAATTAAATTAATAGTCAATATATATCATACCAAATAGACATACCCAATACAAACTCAAAATTTTCAAGCTCATATATTGCTAAACAATTAGCTTCGCTTTTAGTTTATGGAGCCTCACTAACTTCCACTAATTTCAATAAAGCATCTCTTATTTGTGGAGTTTGAAACCTTATAGCTTTAACACTTTCAATACGACTTTGCCAACATGTTTGTGATAATGGCTTAAGAGTTAAATTGGGTATAGTATCTTTTAAAATTTTCCATCTTTTAGTAGAAGAAACAAATAATGATAAATATGTTGTATTACTCCAAAAAATGAGATAGCTTTAGTGCAAGAATTAGCCATATCACATAGCAACAAATTTAGATTATGACAACCACATGGTGTATAAAATGAGCTAGGATTTATATCTAAAATTCTCTTTCGCACTCCTTGGTGTTTTCCCTTCATATTTGATCTATTATCATACCCTTGTCCTCATAAGTTGTTAATTTTTATTGGAGTTGATGAAACATCCACAATTCTCATAATGAAAGACATTTGCTCTTGATGACTTATATCTGGAGTACAATCAAGCATAATCAAAAAATATTTTGCTTCTAAAATTTTGTAATAATTTTATCTTTAATTTCATTTGCTAACAAATTTATTAATTCATTTTGTATGTTATGCCCAAGATAATGGTTATGAATTTCATCATGTCTAATGCATCAAATATGTTCTTGCATCACTAGATCAAATTCGCAATCATTTCAATTAGACTTAAAAAATTTTCATTACTTTCTTGATTGATTTTTTCATTTTTTTCCCCTAAATGCCAAATTATTTTACCAAGAGTTTTTATCACAGTAATAATTCTTAATAGAGGACCAATAATCTAGGGACGTCCACAATAGCCGTGGAATGATAATCCAACAGCTTGATTATCATAAACAGTGATGTAAACGCGTTCTACAGTGTTGTACATATCATGAACAGTAAAAGTGTACAATGCTTATATAAACAAACAACCGTTGAATGATCATCCAACTGTTTTCAATCAAGCATCCCTAGAAAAAAATAATCTAGGGACTTACCTAGATTACCTTTGCCTTCTTAATAATATATTTTTACAACATTCCCTCTCTCTATTAATTTGTTCTTGGGCATGCTTATCGATTGTTTTGTTTTTCAATAGCCTCATTTCTAAATCAATCCATGAACTCATATTAATAACATGCCCATTGCTTGTTTCATGATTTTTAAGCTTGGTACTTAGATTTCTCCAATCATTACTACCTTCATTGGCTAGGTTACCAGTACTTGAAATAAAGCTAAACAACTTGAAACAAAAACAAAATACTTTATCTAAATATTTGGAATAAACCAACCATCATCTTTCATGCTTCTCTCTATTTGCCAAAATTTGAATTTAATGTGTTGCAAAAAAAAAGTCTCGATAATTTATCTTTTAGAAAATATATATCAGTAACTCTAATCGGCCCTTTTTCAACTAATAAATCTCTCAAATTTGCATAATATTTGTCCACTGACTAGGATCATATATATTCTTAGAAATGCAATCATTAGATTCATTCACAAGTTGGTCCTCATAATTATCTATGTTAGATTTTTCACTAGCTTCTTCTTGTATTCAAATATCATTTAACTCAACCACATTACTAACTTGTTCATTCACTTCATTTAAAGAACATTCTTCAGTTTCTTCTATGTTGTCTAACTCTATTTTTGCATTGCTTATTAAAAATTTATCAATAGCACCTTTTTGAGATTGTATTAAAGTTTCAATTCTTTTATTTTTCTAGAGTTTGCGTAACCAGATTCATACTTTCGAGTGGACATATTTAAAAACAATATAAATTAAAATAACATAAGAAGGGTAAAACAATATAACATGTTAACTTGAGTAGTATATATGGATAAATTGCCTCCAAGGAAATATATGCCTGGAACTCCTTGTCGCCTGTCGGTTATCACTTGTGAGTCAGTGAGTGATGAGTATTGCAAACAAGAACTCAATAGCAATTACCAAAGATAAAAAAAACTTTAATGGTATAAAAATTAGAATCTTTATTTATAATAGAAATTAGAAAATTTGACCATTAGTCACTCATGCCTATATCTTTTTTTTATTTTTTTATTTTTTGGAATAGATTGGTTGGTTGGGAAAAGATAGAGCATTAATAATGCATTGAAGGTATATTTTTTTTGGAAATAGATTTGTTTGTTGGTTGAAGAAGACAAGTAATTATGCATTAAAGTAAAAAAAAAAACTTAATTTATTAGTTTTTATTTTAAAATGCTAGTTGATGAAAGATTTGAAATAGGTGAAATATTAAATAAAAAATTCAATATTGATTAATTATACAACAAAAATTATTATGATTACAAAAGATAGAATTTTAAAATTTTTAAAAATTTAAAGTTAATGATGAGGCCTTAAATTAAATTCATAAGTTGTTATGGACTCCGAGTTATTATAATCATCTTAATAAGATTTTAAAAACTATAGTGGTTTAAATTAAGGTGAGGCCCTCAATTTTTAGGACCTAAAGTGATTGCTTGATTAGCTTTACCCTTGAACCGTCCCTGATATATATATATATATATATAAGATGTAAGGATTCGTGCTTTCTTTTTCACTTTGGTTTTGTCTTATTTCACTTTGGTTGTATTTATTTAATTATGTGACAAAATATTAAAGTTGTACAACTAATTTTATTTATTTAGTTATATTATTTTGTAAGAAAAAAAAATAAAGTTTTGCTCATTTTTGGATTGGAACTAATGAAATTCAAATGTGATTGGACTAAAATAATTTGGCCCGATTGTAGCCTACCCAACACAACCTAAATATGCGGTTGTTTTGTCCAACCTTAGAGCTAGGTGATCCACATCAAATGGCTATGGTGATGATTAACTTTTAGCAACAAAGGAATTGCTTTTTGTCCACACATGAAGGTCATCACTAGAAATAGGGCTCCTTCCTTTGCTTGTTGCTTTGACCCGTGATCCCTATCACCAAAGGTAATTTTTTATTCAGACCTCCGATTTTATTTCTTGCCTTGTCTAACATCTCATTTTTCGTTATATTTCTTCGGCCATTAATTTAATTAAATTTGTTTTTTAATTAGAAACAAAAAATATTCCGTTGCAAATCCGTTGCTAATATATATATATATATATATATATATAACATATTAATCTGTTTCTAATCCATTGCTAAAATCCTAATTAACAAAAAAATATTATATTTATTTGCGTAATTGATATATACAATGCTTGTTATAACAAATTAAATTTTCCAACTAATTAAGCTAACAAATAATTATTTCATTAATGCATGTAGAAAACAAAGTTTAACAAAAGAAACATGCTATAAAATAACCAATAAACTACAACTCATCTAGATTGGTCAATATCATGATCATCATTAGTTGGCTATGAGTCCAGAGTGAACTGTGAGCACTGAAGCAACTTAGCTTCAAGCTCCATCATCATATCCTACATCTGACGCAACATCTGTTCACGATACTAATCTCTCTCCTCCCTCATCTCGTGTAGACTCTACTTAAACCCCTTGTTATCATCATTCATCTCATGCAAACTCTGCTGAAGCCCCTTGTTATCATCCTTCATCTCGTGCAGACTCTCCTGAAGCACTTTGTTTTAATCTTGTAGCTGATCAACAGTCTCACTCAACTGTGTAATCTTAACTTGTAGCTCCTTGGATGATGTACCTATAAATGAGAAACAATTCAACAATATTGCATGCTTGTCTAATATTAGCATGTAGGTCCATATATGATGCACCTGTAGATGAGATCTGCAATAACTAGGGATAGGAAACAAATGCTTGGGAGCCCACTCCATAAACCCAACATTTCTTTTTCCCTCCCACATCTTGCAAGAATATATTTGCTTTGTCCACAACAGAAGTCTCATTACCCTCTTCTTGTGTTTGTAATGCTTGATCCACAAAGTTCAAATAATGATCCTACCACAATAAAATTGAGAAGTCAAATATTGTGATTAACACAATGGATTAAAACTCATGAATTGTAAACAAAGTCTACAACTTTAAATATATAGAAATAAATTGCTCATCCATAACCCAAATACACATAATGAATTATTTGATTTATTTACCTTGATGGGATGAGCTCTTGCATCAATAAGGTCAAAGGTACCCTTCTTTGTATGTGTCGCTTTGAAAAGCTCATATGGAAAAGGCTCACGACCAAGCCTCGATCGCTACAATAATATAAATTAATGGTAGAAATATTATATGGAGAATAAAGTTATATTTATACAAATAAAAATGCATTACCAATTTCTCCTAATGACATATGCAGGAAATGGAACCTCCTGAGTACCGGGATATACCATATCCATGTCCTTCAACCTTAGTAAGATGGTTTGTAGAAAATTTCAGGCTTCGAGCTTTAAACTCCAGGGAATTCCATGCTTCATTCCATATTTGCCACGCAGTGTTAGTGACATACCTATTTTTTGCTTTACCTTTTCTAAAGACACACATCAATGGTCTATAACGTTCTACAGCTTTGCGCTACTATGCCATCTTGATAATAAATGAAATTGACTCATCCCAGATGAAGTGTTTCTGTAGTGTAAAATGAAAATGAATACATCAACTACGTATGAATCTACCCATGCTACTTTTTAATTCAAACAGTAGATAAATATCAAAACATTAAAAAAAATTAAATGAAATTGTGACAAATGTAAGTTAATGCTTGTTAAGTAATTAGTTGATTAGATACTTAGTCAAAGTTATAACTCTAGATTAATTGAAATAGATGAGAAAAGTAGCTTAAACATAAAGCTGACAAAATGATCAAAATTTTTTTTATAAATTAAACTTATCTTTGCTCTTGTTTATAAATGAAGGTTTTGACCTAAAGAATGCATTTGATAATCTTATCACTGGTTAATTAAGACAAGAGAGTAGGAGATTAAGCAATCAACTTCTCTAATAAAGAAATAAAAAAAATAGTACATATAATTTCTAAGTTAATGAAAGCAAAAGAAACAAAATTTATACATGCCAAAACAAACAAGAAATAAATTACATTAATTTTTTCATTTTAACTAGTAGTTAATTAAAAACCTGAAATTCATTCCAGTAGAAGTCTTTCGCCTCTTTAGAAACATTCTTCCAACAGTGTCCATTCTCATCCATTATTTCCTTAAAGATAGATGTGAACTATAAACAAACAAAAACAATAACAACCAAATATAAAAGTTTAAAACAATAAACAAAATAAATTATTTGCATCAAACAATTGCACTTAAAAACTAATAAATTTTAAACTTACACTCCATTCACTACTTGTATGTGCATTCTCCCCAAACTTATAGCATGATCCAAATCATCCAATGATGATATTGGATTTCCACTAGTAGGTATAATAGGAAAACCGTCATCATGAGTAGCACCTCCACAAGGAGTAAAAGTAACATGTGCTAAAATCCGCTGTGTCGTGGAAGATGAACCGTCATCATGGTCATCGTGCGTAGAGGTAGTCTCTTAATCTGTAGGTGAAATGATATGTCTAAATTGATCTAGCATACCTCTGTAAGAGAAACCTCCTCTACGACCTCCTCTCATCTTACCTGAACAATCACTACCACATCAGAATATATACAAATATAATACAAGTATAAATTAATGCTATTATTATTATTATTATTATTATTATTATTATTATTATTATTATTATTATTATTATTATTATTATTATTATTATTATTATTATTATTATTATTATTATTATTATTTAATTTTATTGTTACCCATTTCATTTATAGATTTACCTTAATTCATTAGCTATCACTTTCAATTTCTGCAAATTCATCATTTTCATCCCCTTCATCATTACTTTCTAATTCAAGTAGAGGCTCCTCTTCACTCTCTACTTCTTCATCATCTATTTGAATATCTGCCCCATTTGGATCGTTTAGAGACTGTTCTGCATCATCAATATTGATGTGTATCAAAGAGGCTTCCATTTCATATTGTTGAAAAGGTGCTTCACGTGATACTGATGTTGTCCCAGGAACTTGTTTAGGAAGCTTTACAATGGATGGAGCTTTTACTTTGAATACTGCCCACCAATCAACTTTGTCACGCTTTAAGCTAGGGTATGTTGTATAATTAACTTGTGTTGCTTGAACGACAAGAACAAAGGGTTCATACTTCTTGAAGAACCGCTTATGGTTAACGTCCACAAGTTTATATTGCAAATGACATTTAAACAAAATGGTTCACTTGATTGGTTATCCTGGGTACTCTAAGCATAGAACCTCTCTTAATTGGCCGTAGTAGTCATTTTAAGCTGTAGTATAGTTTGTACCCTTTATGCATACACCACTATTCATTATCGTGCTATCTGAATTGTAACTTGTTGAATGAAATTTATAGCCATTTACTATGCATCCACTATAAGATTTATAGCTTCTCAGTGGTCTTTTTGACAAGTCTTCAATAACTGATTAGAAATATTTTTGGAGGCATCATGTGCAAAATTGTAGAACCACATTGCAAATTCATGTTCTAATTTCTAATCAATGTGTCTATCTTCAATCTACGGATACATTGAGCTTAACTCATCGACATAGATACTTCACATATTAAAAAAAAAACAAAACAAATTAGTATAAAATCAAAGCAAACCAAGCCTTTAATTTGAAAATAAATTGCCATACTTTATGAATGGTTGGACTTCTAGACAATTTAATAAAATGTATATATGTGCCGCCGAATATTCTTCTTCTGTAAGATACTTGATTCTTGATTTTCCTAATGTTCTTTCAGGATGTGTGAAAATTGATAAATTGTCAAGACATTCTATTATATCTTCTTTAATATCAACATTATTTATGTTAAGGGGATACACCAATAAATTATGCGTCTCACCTTTCAAATGGATACATCCACCAATATTGTACCAGACCCGCAATCCATGCTTCACAAGCCAAGTGCACCGGAAGATGTTCCATTGAAACAAAAAAGATTGGACGAAATATACGCTCAAGCTTACAAAGGATTAAAGGAATTTCTTCATTAAGCCTTAACATATCTTCTTTTCTGATTACAGTCGAAGTGAGCTCTTTGAAAAAATTACTCAATTCTGTTAATGCCCGCCAAACACCTGATGGAAGTAGTTCCTTGAATGCTATTGGAAGTAACATTTGCATAAAGACATGACAATCATGGCTTTTCATACCAAAAAGCTTCAGCTTTCGCATGCCAATACATCTACTCATGTTTGACGCAAATCTATCTAGGAACTTAAGATTTCGAAGCCATTTGGAAAGCACAATTTTTGAATGTTTGTCCAAAGTATAACATGTTTTTGGATATTTACCCATAGCATCAATTCTTTCTAACTCAGGCCGATAATAGAATTATTTCAAATCTTCTCTTGATTTAGCATTATCTTTGGTCTTGTCTTCAACATTCATCATAGTATTAAATATGTTCTCAAACACATTTTTCTCAATATGCATAACATCAAGATTGTGACAGATGGAATATTTTTATATATATATATGAGCTACCTTGTCGGTGCTTATACCTAGGATGCTCACAAATTTTGCAACTCATTAATTCATTGTCTCCTCCCCCCAATATATCATGCATCCATTAAGGGTGCGTTTGGTAGCCTGGATATCTTGGGACGGGGATGGGATATCCAGGGCTACAGGCCCATCCAGTTGTTTGGTTTCTTGGATGGGCCTGGATGGGGATGGCCCCCATCCTTGAAAAATGGATGAGTGGCATCCCTCCAAATTGGTGGGATGCCACTCATCCCTCTCACCCATCCCTCTCCATCCCTCATTAGCTACAAGAATTATTTTGTTTGCATTATAATTTAATTGTTTCTCATTAGCTTCACTTATAATTATTTTGTCATTAGTTACAATAATTAAGTTAATTTTTTGTTTATTTACATTATGATTTAATTGTTTGTCATTAACTTCACTTATTATTATTTTGTCATTAGCTACAAGAATTAAGTTAATTTTTTGTTTCTTTACATTATGATTTAATTGTTTATCAATTAATACTGTTTAAATGTTTATTTAACTTGATTTTTTGAATTAAATTCAATTCGAAAAATCAAGTTAAATAACAAATTGATATGTTATTCATTAATAGTCCATTACAAATTTTTCAAGCTAAATAAATAAAAATTTTATCTATTAATATCCGCTATTTAAATCAAATACTTACATAAAATATTTAAAAAATAAATTTCTCTAATCATCCACTAATAATTGAATTTAATTAAACAATTTAGAAATATTTTTAAAAAATAATTAATTAAATACCTCCTCATGGATAGGGTTATCATACCACTCCCATATCCATTCAACCAAACATTCAAAAATGGATATCCAAAACTTTACATATCCTTATCCCTCCAACCAAACACCAAACAATCTTTATCCCTATTATTAAAACCATCCAACCAAACACTTAAATATGGATATTCCCATCCATGGATATCACCATCCATGAGAATATAATATCCCACTATCCAAACGCACCTAAGACAACAATGAATTTTTTCAACCAGTAGACCCAAGCCTTGAACTAACTTCTTTGTGCTGTAAAAGTTGCTTGGTATTACATTATTGGCCGGTAACATTTCTTTCAAAAATTGACAAAGGTCATTGAAACACACTGATAAATTAGTACATATATCAACATATCCAACCTAAAGAAATCCCTAAATAGACTCAAAAAACATAAAGAAATACACTGTAGAAGAGAAATCATCTAATTAGACCCAAATCAAACAAATGAAATTCCATTGAAAAAGGTGAAGAATTTGGAAACTCAATTCAAGATGAAACAAATGAAGCACACTCATAAATCACTACAAAGATCAAGAAATCCTTAAATTAACTCAAAAAGAAAAAAGATTGATACACCAAAGATCGCATCTCTCAATCTTAGCATAAACAAGCGATCAACATGAAAAATAATAAGAGATCGGTGAGAATAGAGTAGAAGCACATCTTACACAATGTTGATGATGATGTTGAGGGACGAAACCAAAACCTTCAATGATGTGCTATTGTGACCTCTCGGATGAAATTTTTAAGGTTAGCGCTGCAAATTCAGGAGGAATAGAAGAGGAGAAAGAGAAAGAGAGGGAGAGATATTTCAAGTTTTAATTTTTCCATTCAATGATTGGGATCCAATACGAATCGAATCTCGATCCGTTAAAACAGAAATAGATCCAAAGTCCGTTTGTAAAATTACAAACGGGTCCATGATTCCTTTATAATTTTACAAACAGATCCTGTTTGTAAAATTATAAATAGGTCCTTGATACGATTGTATTTTTACAAACGAATCATTTATTCGTTTTGATTCTTATTGTTTAAATTTTATCATATGTATTTCATTTTTTTTTTAATTATTTAATCTATATTTAGTCATTATATTTATAAAATTTATGTATTTTATTTTTTTTCAAAACCTATTATACCTTTATTCAAATGTAAGTTCTTATATCTATTTTTATTTTATAACGATATTTTTTTCGAATATTATTTTACCTATGTATAAATGTAAAGTCATTTAAATTATTTTCCAAATAATTTTATATTATTATTTAATTAATATTTGTTTGAATTTTTTTAATTAATTCTAAAAGTAAAATAACTTTTTATAAAAACTTAGCTATGGATGTGAATTTTGTTTCTAAATTTTGCAACGGAGTGTTGCTAGATGTAGAAACGGATTTCAACTCCGTTTCTAAAATTGCAATGGCGTTTAATTCTATTTCCAATCGTAGTAACAGATTCCAAATCCATTTCTAAGTTTAATACTAATATATATATATATATATATATATATATATATATATATATATATATATATATATATATATATATATATATATATATATATATATTATGAATTTACATCCTCTATGGACGGCCAACATCGATAAACAGTATTGTTGTTTCATTATACTATTCCAAATAGTAATTATTGTAGTAACTACTATTCATCAATATTAGTTGTTGGATCCCGATCTAACGGCTGATAATGGACATTCATAGATTTTTTATCTATGGACATCCACAGAGGAATGGTCCTCTCTCTCTCTCTCTCTCTCTCTCTCTCTCTCTCTCTCTCTATATATATATATATATATATATATATATGACAATTCATTCTGTTTAAAAGAGTTAATATATTGTATAAGTTATATATATATTTTAAAAGGGCGACATGTCTTTATGACGATCACTCGTGAGTTAATCTCTCACCACTCCACACGCCACATGGGAGACTTATTTTTAGTGCCGCTAACAACTTGAACCAAGTGGTTTTGGCTATATAATTTAAATTAATTATTAATAATTAGAAATTAATATTTCATGACTAGATTTTATGAAAATTTATAATTACCAAAATTTATTCCACAAAAATTTTCCAAAGAAAATATAATAAAAAAATAAAATTATTTATCCAATATTTTAGAAACATTTATGAGAACTGTTTGTAATTTTAGAAATGGATCCCCTAATCCGTTTATAAAATTACAAATGAACGGAGGATCTGTTTATAATTTTACAAACAAACAAAAATCCATTTAAAAACAATGTTCGAAAAATCGGCCTAGGCGGCGCCTAGGTGCTGGAAGGTGATAGGCCGCCCCGTTTTTACAAAAAACGGTGAAAAAATCTGCCTAGGCTTTCCATCAAAAAAACGGACGCCCAGGAACCACCTAGGCGGGCTGGGCGGCCGACTAGGCGGCCTGGGCGGCCTGGGCGGTTTTTGGAAAAAAATTTGAAATTAAATGTTTTTAACTAATTTAAACCCCCCAAATTAATGTTTTGTGGGACTTGTACTTAATTATGTTTTTTCTTAGAGTTATATCCATCCAATATTTATTATTATTTATTATTATTTAAATTTTTTAATAAAATTCTAATTTCTAAGCACATAAATAATAAATAATATGTTATGTATAACGAACCTTGTCTTCGCTTATTCTTTGATTGTTGATGCATCAATTTGGTTGTTGATAAATGTCTATTTGGGTATTATATAGAATTAAAATTATATTATAAATATATATTTTTTTCTAAAAGGGTAAAACCGCCTAGGCCGGCTCTCTAGGCGCTAAAAGGTGGCTGACCGCCCGACTAGCGCCTAGCGTTTTTTTTAACATTGTTTAAAAATTACAAACAAATCCTCATCTGGTTGTAATATTACAAACAGATTCCCATATCTGTTTGCAATATTACAAATGGATCCCTATTGGTTGTATAATTAGAAATAGATCCTTGTATACGTTTGTAATTTTATATTTTAATTATTCATATTTTATTTTTAAATTTCATTTTATCTCAAAATTCTCAATACATTTTGGAAATTTAAATATTGTAATTTTTTTGAAAAACTTATTATGATTGTTTTTATATAAGTATTATATCTATTTTAAATTTTTAATGATATATATATTAATTATTTTTAAAAAATTATTGGTCTGGTTTATCTATCTAAGTCATTTTAAAATATTGAACTAATATTCATTAAATCCTAATCCTATAAATAAGTATCTCCGCAATATATTTTAAAACAAATTTTATACTTATATATATACATAAAAGTTATTTATCATTTGCTCAAATCATCTTAAATGAAAAAAAAAATTAATTTTAGCAATGAAAGTTTGTTTCCATTTCTAATTTACAAACTAAAATATGTTTCGTTGCTAATAACAGAAACAGATTTGTAATCCGTTTCTAACTTACAAACAGATTACAAATCCGTTGGTAATTTACAAAAGGAGTTATGTGTTGTTTCTAAAATAGAAACTGATTAGCAACGGATGACATTTACATTTCAAATTTTGAAACATATGTAATTTTCATTTGTAAAACTGAAATGGATGAGTAATCCATTACTAATCAGTTGCTAATTAGTAATAGAACAAGGCTGTTGCTAAATTATGGTTTCTAATTCAACATCTTCTTGTAGTGATTGGTTTCCATCTCATGTTCCATCCCAAATAACGTTGTGATAATAATTTTGTATCTACACTAACCTATGTTTAAGTTTTATTCATTAAGTGCATTGCCTATGGTATTAAATCAATAGGAAATAACAAGATTTGACATGTTATCATTAGCTCTAGATGATCTTTACATAAATATTTTCAGTACTTTAAAAAAAATTATTTAGACCTTCCATTTGATACACTATGAATTAATAGAAGAAATTTATAAATTTAAACTTGTTCTGTGGATATTACCAAGTAGTAAAGGTGTTTATGCAATATTCTAATCACTACAAAAAAAAAACAACAATTAGTTTGGGACAAGGAATTTTTCATAGACAAGGAATTTGCTTCGAAACCTTTCCTGGGAAATCCCTGGGTAAGTTTATCAATGTATTTTTCATAGGCAATCCACTGCTAAATTTTCAAAAATTGAAATATTAGGTCTCTGGGTAATCCCTGGGTAGTCCCTGGGTAATATTTACTAGGGATTGTTTCCAGGGTAATTCATTAGTATTTAGATGGAGCAGTAATGAATCATAACCTTGGTAATCCCTTGCTAAAAATACTTAGGGGCCGTTTGGTTTGTGGTAATGATATATTACCACGCAATGAGATTACCGTGGTAATAGTATTGGGAATGTTATATGCCCAGGAATGTTGTAGTAACTTATGATAACCATGTGTGGTTGAAAACTCATATTACATAGTAATCAACTTGGTAATGTTCTAAATTTCCCAAAATACCCTTGTGTCTACCATTTTGTGCAAATTTAAATTTAAATTAAAATAAAATTTTGGATAAAAAATAAATTTTCAAAGTTAAACATATTACCAAAATAATGTTATTCAATTTTTTTTTTATCCAATGAATAAAGTATGAAAATTATTATTTTTAAATAAAGGGCATATTTGTCCAAAAAATATTTGAGATTACTACCCACTTGGTAATTAAACATAGCCACCTATTTTTGTGGTAATGGGATTACCAAGTTTCTTGGTAATCTTTCAAGGTTGGTAATCAAAGATTACCATCAATATTACCATCGCCACCAATCCAAACGTGGTAATCTTTTCAGATTACCATGTAACAGGCGGGTATATTCATTACCGCGAACCAAATGCCCCCTTAGTGATTATTTTCTAGGTAATCCTTGGGTAATAAAATTTGAAAAATATGATTATTCCCTAGGTAATCCCTTGCTAATATAAAACAAAGTTTTAATTATTTATTTTAAAATTATATTATAAACTATAATACAAAACCCCGTATTAAATCATTCATTTAGAATAATCAATAAATTTTAATAAAATATGCTAAAAGTAACAATTTCAATATATCATAATCAAGTATGAAAGATTATATTAAGCATTGTCAAAGACATTAAAAAAAAAACAACACAATTCATATTCAAAATAAGTGCAAGCACACATAGCTAACATAAGTAGCAAGTACAAAAACTCAAAAATATCATAAGCAAGCAACAAATATGAGAAATAAGCCATAGCATAAGAACAACAACTACTAATTTGGTGAAGTAGGATCAACATCTTCATCATGACCTCCTTGATTTAGGGCTTGTTTGGATCAGCTTATAGCTGATCCAAAAGCACTTATTTCATAAGTTAAGTGCTTATGAATTTAAAGTTGGTGTTTGGATGGGCTTATTCGGATAAGCTCAAGCTGTAAAATAAGCTGAAAAACAGCTTATTTTATAAGCTTCAAAAGACTAGCTTATGAAAATAAGCTGTTTTTTATAAGCTGAATGGTTAAATGCAATTACAAAAATACCCTCATTCAATCCAAAAAATTACTACCTTTTATATATCTCCCCAAATCCTCTCATCCACATCTCAAATCAATTGTAATAATAATAATAATTATTATTATTACTATTTATAATAATAATATAATAATAATTATTATTATAAATAGTAATAATAATTATAATTATTATTATATTAATTAATAATAATAACTATTATTATTATTATAATAATTAATAATAATAATAATTAGTATTAATTAATATAATAATAATTATAATAATAATCATTATTATTATAATAATTAATAATAATAACTATTATTATTATTATATTAATTAATACTAATTATTATTATTATTAATTATTATTAATTATTAATTATTATAATAATAATAATTATTATTATTAATTTTTTAATTATTTATTAATTATTATTAATTATTAATTATTACAATAATAATTATTATTAAAAATAGTAATAATAATAATTATTATTATTATTATTATTATATTAATTTATAATAATAATAATTATTATTATTTCTATTTATAATAATAATAATTATTATTATTATTATTATTATTATTATAACAATAGTAGCAAATATTATTTATTTCTTAAGTAAGAAATGTGAGAAATATGTAAATTATGAAGTTATTATCATAATTTAGTAAAAGGGCATTTTAGTAATTTTTCACTATAAAAACACTTTTCAAATAAACATCCCAAACATTTTCACAACTGCAAAAGTACTTCTGAATCTAATACATCCAAACAAAAAAATATGCATAAGCACTTAACTTACTCTAAAAGTACTTTTCTCAAAAGTGCTTCTACAAAAGCCAAAAAAAGCACTTTTTTTATAAGCCGATCCAAACAAGCCCTTATTTGAGAAGGTGCTTGATTTTGAGATATAAGTAATTGTAGCATCCTCCTCATTTCAGCCACCTCTTGTCGAGTTTCTTGAAGCTCTTGCTGATGTCGCTCTTCTTGGACTTGTTGTTGATTACGCACCAGAACCTTCACATTAACCATGAAATCCAATTCATTGTGAAACGTGTGAACTCCATAAAAAAAATATAAAGATTGACCTCAAAATATAACATTAATTAATTGTAAGAAAATATCCAGTACCCGCTAGATTTGTATTAATTATCATTGTTCATAGTATCTAACAGTACATAATAATACCTAATACCCAACATAGTAAATAGCAATAATTCTGCATGCCATTAAACATTATAGTTGTTGTTAGATCATAATTTAATAGAATAATAATTGCCATCAAACCTTTATAGATTTTAAAAAGAAAAAAATGGCAAAAAATTATATATTTATATAGAGAAAATGAATAAATAAATTTAACTTGAGCACAAATCTGGGAAAAACTAGACTGTTTAAATAAGGAACACATTATTAACTTCTTTACTTCCATGCAAAAGTAGTAAGGTATTATGAAAAATTGCATGCATGTTTACTAAACAAAAAGCGCTTTTTATTGACTTATTCATTAATAAAGAGAATAGCTTGTTGTTTGAAGCTCTCAAGTAGTTAAGATAAGACAAAATCTGTGAAGAAACAAAACCATTCCAAATCAAAGATTAACCACTTGGAATTAAAAATCAATACTGAGTTATCAAAAAAAAATTCATGCTTTACTACAAAAAAAAAAAACTTTTATTTTTATTTTTTTCTTCAATAAATACAAGAGCTTGTTATTCAAACATATGAAACCCTTTACATACAAAACAGAATCAGTTACACCAGTCAATCCATGAATTCATCTTTCTGATTTTTTTATTATTATTACTTGTACAAAGCTAACGCTGCAAATTACTTGTACCATGCCATTTGCATGTAAACTTGCGGAGCATGGTGTAACTACATCTAGATTGCTAGGCTAAAGCAGTTATCAACTCACACGGAAATCAATTAATGAGCGTCTGCCCTATAAGATCAACTGTTGAACAGGTTGAGGATGTATGTTGCCTTAAAAAGATTGGGATTTTCTCTTACATTGGGAAAACAACATGGAATCCAATTATAAATTAATGACACAATTATGAAAAATTCATCAATTACATTAAAGATTGGCCCTAATGATGATGATGAATTAATTAACAAAATCAGCAGCTAATGATCACACTAATCTTAATCTTGGAATTTAATTAAATATCTTTGCAAATTAGCATTCACTATAAATAAATAAATCCACAGGGGCATAGAAATGCATTAATTAGGACAACCCATTCACTAACTCATGCACAGCTAATGAGTTCTTCAACTTTCACTCAAATTACCAACGTATATTCAACAACAAAAAGGTTAAATGAATTTACCTTCAATAATTTCAAGTAAAAAACTTAGATTTCAGTTATCAACTTGGTTGGAACACCCATATTATCTGAACCCTCACTAGCAAAGAAATCATCCACAGAGAGGCTTTGTATCAAGATTGCTTGTAGTTAGATGAAAAAAATTTCAACATGACACTGGCATTAGATACAAACACTGAAGAACACATAGAACTTGCAACAATTTAGCCTGTATGTTTTTCCCTTTAAAGGATTAGAGCGTAATCACTCTTCCAACTAAAATACACTAATAATCACATGAATATTGAGCAGGAGCAAGGAAACAATGTACCCATCATAGTATAAAGAAAACTAAAGAACAGCTGACAAAGATCTACAGTATGCCATAAGAAACAAAATTTACCCAAGTCCTTATGGATCTATGATACCAAACTCATGAACCTCAAACATCTTCTCAATTTTATCTTTTCATCTGATAAATCAATTCAATCTTACACACATATAAAGGAATCTGGCAAATCATAAATTTGGTTCCTTTTTTCAAACAAACATTAATCACTCAAATGCAATTAAAAGATTGAAATGAGAGAGAGACAAACATGGTAAAAAAAGAGTGCTGACCAGGAGCGGTGAGAGAAAAGTTATGGTTGAGAGTAGTGGGGGTAGTGTGTGTGTGTGTGTGTGTGTTACCAGTTGGGCTCACGGGGCTAGATGACGATGCTGTAAGCTTTGAGCCCAGAGATGCTGAATAGGGAGGAAAGGATCAAGGACCGGCTAGACCATGGCCCCAATGCCAACACGATGCTCCCTTAGATGACCTCGACGATGAGGACGTTAGCGAAGGAGATAAAGATTAGGGTTTGGGTGAAAATGAGGCAGAGATCAGGGATTAGGGTTTGGGGGTCGACCTGGGCATTGGTTTTGATAAAAGAGTTTATGATGTTCTCCAAACGTAATTCATTCATTAATTAATTGACTAATTAATTCATAGATATGGATAATGATTAATTAATTGACTTATAATTAATTCATAGAGTGAAGCTTATGTTCTGCATCATAAGTGTTATTTAAAAAAAACATAAAATAAATACTTATTTGATAAACACATTATAGTGATTTTTAATTAAAAAAAAAAACATAACATATTCTAACAAATTTATCCAATTTATTTTTTTTAATTAAAGTTTTACTGATGGAGCGGAATTGAGTTTTGAATCTCTAATTAAGAGGAAACGGCGACAAATATCTAATTACAATATTCATAAAAATTAATATTTTATTATATCAAATAAATTGAATTTTTTAAAATAGAAAAAGTAGGGATTGGAGGATTTTATATTACATAAATAATTATTTTTTATGAATTATAGCCAATTAAATTGATCACTATCCATATCTTATCTGATATATTTGGTTTCTTGAGTCTAATTGTAAATAATATATTTGAGTCTTATTTTAGTTGAATTGAGTTTAATAACTAAATTAATTAATTATGGTGTTGTGGTTAACAGGGAGGTTGGAAAAAAGATGAAAACATAGAGGCTGGAGTACAAGGAGACGTTGAGGTTATTAATTATTTTATTTTATTTTGAAGCAATTTTTTTAATAAAAATCATACTATAAAATTATATAAAATTAAGTTAAAACAATTAATAATAATATTTTTAAACTTAATAACAAATCTAAAAAAAGCAATTTAATACTCTTATAAAAAAATCAAGTTACTTTATATTTACCTAATGATTAGCTATGAACTAAACATGATGGCTATTTTCCCTAGCTAATCCCTGGGTAATTTTTAAGATCAACAACTTTACCTACGGAAATTAATCTCTTGCTAAATAAAAATCCTAACAAATAAAAATACCCAAGGATTAGCTACGGACAAATAACAATGACTATTTACCTAGCTAATCCCTGGGTAATGTTAACGCTATTCAATTTACCAAGGGATTAGCTAAGAACAAATAACAACGAACTTTTGACCTAGCTAATCTCTGGGTAATTTTAAAGCTGTTCAATTTACCCAGGAATTAGCTAGGGACAAATAACAACAAATATTTTACCTAGCTAATCCCTGGGTAATTTTAAAACTGTTCAATTTTACCCAGGGATTAGCTAGGGTATAGACACCAACGGAAAATTTTCGATGGTAATTCAGTGCTAAATATTAGCCGCCTAGTTCCCATGATATTTAGCAATGGAATAGCTTGGGAAAGTTTTGTCGTTGCTAATTCCCTAGGTATTTCCTTGTGTAATCCCTGGGTAATGTTTTTAACCTTTATATCTAATCATTCCTTTCTAATCCTTATCTATTCCCTGGCGAATTACCCAAGAAAATGTTTCTTGGGTAAATTCCGTTGGTAATTAACAGTTTTCTTGTAGTGAATTGCCCTGAAGTTTCTTCAGTGTTATATAGCTATCTATATTCGTGTTGTGGTATGATATGCTAATTAATATGGCAGTGAATCCCATCTAGAGCAATTAGACAATACCTTTTGTTCATGGGTGCTACGTAGATTCTATTTCTTTTCTTGTATTAAATATTCATATTAAATCAATGGATAAACTCTACATCTAATTTATATCTTTTAGCACATACTCTGGAAATTACCAAGTAATAAAGGTGTTCATCTAATAGGTTGTAACAATCTATCAATTTAATTTCTCCCAAGATAAGAATTGATGGTAAATTTCAGGGCTATCTTAATGGAAATAACATAAATCTTGTCTAGAAAGAGCTGACAAAACCTTACATTTTATATATGCTAATTAGAGATTTTCTTTGCTTTCCTTAAATCTTTCATATTGGATTTGTAGTGTAAGCTTAGAAGAAGAGAAACATGATGAGAAACATGACATTATATATAGAACTATCCATTAGGGTAGATGTGAAGTGCATAGCAATAAGGAGAATAGTAAATCAAGCAATTTGTCATAGAAAAATGTAATATGATAGCAAGATATAATTGACCAAATAAAATAATGGATCTAACATGCTAAGTTTTATTTGATATTCAAACTATCTTGATTAATTTAATTATATTAGCTGGATCTAGTTAAGAAGCTTGGGAGGGCATGTTTTTCTTTGGTACCGATAGAATCTGTTATTTAGTTTGCCATCAATAACTCTAAAATTGCATGTTTTACCTACACTTTGCTAGTGAATACAACATTTTTTCTTTGAAATATTCTCTCATATGTATATATATTTCTTAGAGAGATTACATGACTTGGGTAAATCAAATATTGGATGCATAACTTATACGAGCAGGTCCATGTTTATGGTCTATAATTAAGAAATTCGTTTCTTATTTTTCTTCCTTATTTTTTGTTATAATTGTTGTTGTTGTTCTTCTTCTTATTGTTGTTGTTGTTGTTGTTCTTGTTGTTTTCTTGACTGAACCAAAACCATAAGATAGTTCAACTAGCTCCCAACTTGTGGAATCATATATGCAGAGATATTGCTCCATCTTACATGTTGATCATTATTTATATGCACATTTGTTTAGATTTGTATGTTGATAGTTTTGCACCATATAGGCAATTTTGAAGGATTTATTCATGTTGGCTAGTGATAGTGACTCCCTATAATCACTGATTTATCCTAGTCCTAAAAACCTGAAGAAAAGTATGGATGTTTTTTTGCAACATTTGATTGAAGAGTTAAATAATTTGTGAGTTGTTGGTAAAATGACTTATGATGCTTCAAAGAATTAATATTTTCGCATGAAGGTTGCACTTTTGAGGATGATTATTGACTTTCCAACTTATGGGATGTTATTTAGCTAGAGTACTGCTCATGATTTAGGATGCCCAATCCATATCGAGAACTCCAATGCCTTTTGTCTACAACATTATAGGAACGCAAGTTATTTTGTATGTCATTGGGTGCTTTTACCATGAAATCATTTACGCTAAAATAATAAGAAATCTTTCACCCCTAGATCAAGTAAAAAGGAATGATCCACCACGAAGGTTATCAAATGAGGAAACTTTTAATCTGGTGGTGCTTTTCCTGATGACAATGTAGGACCACATTAATATACCTCTAGATTACGCAACAAGTCATAAACCGATGGAAAGAAGCATTTTTTGGGATCTATAATATTGGGAAACTAACTTAATTAGGCATAATCTTGATGTGATACACATAGAGAAAAATGTTTTCATAATGTGTACTACACTGTAATGGATGTGAAAGGGAAGGGCAATGATAACATTAATGCAAGGAAAGATGTCTGCATTTTTTTCTCGACCATGATGAGATAGCAGTTCCTGCAAACAATTCAAGTGGCACTATTCCAAAAGGACTATACACCTTGGCCAAAAAGCAGAGGAGGGTTATTTGTGAATGGCTTTAGGATTTATGGTTTCAAATGATTATGCTTCTAAAATTGGAAGGTGTATCATCATAAACGAATTGAAAATGATTGGTTATGAAGAGACATGAATACCACGTGTTTGCAAAACTCATCCTAGTTTGCTTTTAGAGAAATATTGCCCTCGCTCATTTGAAATCCATTGATAGAATTGAATTTATTATTCTAAACCATATGCTCTGTTGTGCTTGACAATGATAAAACTATTGAGTTGAAGGAAAAAGGTTGCAATGAAAAATATTTCCTCTAGTTTTGTTTGATTCTATAGAATATCTTATTGTCCATTTGCCTTATAAGGTTAGAATTGGAGGTCTTGTCCACCATAGATGAATGTATACTTTTGAAAGGTAATAAAAGCTCCAATCCAATTTTACTAAATTCTATATATTTTGTATTTAGTTTATGTAGCATTTTGTCATTATTATACTTATAGGTTTCTTCAAGAATTGAGAAATCACTGAAAAATAAAACACATGTTGAGGGTTCAATTTATCAAGCTTATATTGCTCAAGAAATCAACATTTTTCCAGAGCATTACTTTGAACCTCATGTATCATGCAGAAAAAGGAGGCCTCAACAAAACGATGAGGAGCAAACAACGGTATCTATGAACCTTTCTATACATTAATTATATAGGTCAAGGTCAGAGTCATCTAAAGATTAGGTGGCTATCAAATTACGAGTTACATATAGCACATACCTACATATAGCGAAACTATCAAGAACTACAACCATATTATGAGTAAGATATATTATCAATTTATAGGACAATCAAGCTTACAAAGTTTAAATATCTAACTCTGATATTTTTTTTTAATTTTTCATTTTTAAAGGCACATGCATAGGATATGTGGCAAATAGCTAAAAAGGAAACTTCTCTTATGCTATTCATAAGGTAGGTGATAAGCATTTTTTAAGTGGTTTGAAAATTTTGTAAGTAATAGTACGAATAGGTTGAAACCATACCAAGAAAATAAACAAAATGTGGTACCTTGCCCTATTTTTAACCTTAATTTATTATTATTATTATTATTATTATTATTATTATTATATTTTTGAATATTTGGGAGTTAGAAGGGTAATTTGATCTTTTTCCATGTCCCTTCTTTTGGCCATACCTCCAACCATACCTTGTTATTTCAAATCCATGCCTTTTTATTTCAAAACCATGCCTTGTAAATTCAAAGCCATGCTTTGTCATTCCAAAGCCATGACTTGTTTTCTTTAAAAGCCAAGCTTTTCCTTTCATTTCCTCTTTGTTTTTCTCTTGGAGAAGAAGGAGACCTTGAATGAAAAATCCTTCCCTTGATAGATTGAAGCTCCATCTTTCCTTCATCCTTCTCTCTTGAAGCTAGCAAGGTAAACACCATATTCTTTCTTGTTTTCTCTTTGTTTTCTTCATCCTTGCTATAGAAGTCTAGTGTTTGTGATAAATGAGCATGTTTGAGCTTTGATTCTTGCATTATCTTCTTGTTAGAGTGTAGAAGGTTATTGGATTATGATTCCCTTGTTTTTATCCCAAAATTTGTTGGAATCATGAGTGAGTTTTATGCTTGGATTTTGGGGTTACTGTAGCTACGGTGAACTTTCCTTGTTTTTCTTGGTTTCTTTAAGTTAGAGTGAGGCTAAACCTTTTAGAACTTCTTTAGTAGCCTAAGGTATTAGTTGAGCAAACCCTAGTTGTGATTAGGGTTGTTTGATAGAAGAAACGTAGGGTTTCTTACTTGGCTTTTGTATTAACAATTTTTGTGTTTTGTTGTGTTTCGGCAAGGAGGTGAAGCATTGGCTCGAGGCAAAGAGTTAGCCGAGGATTAACTCGCTAGGAGGAGAATCGTCAATTTTTGTGAGTGGGATTATTAAGCATGACTCTATTAGAATATTACCAATATTTATATGTTTATATAATATATCTTGCTTACTGAGATTTTGTTGGTCATAATGATTGATTTTGAGATGTTTATTGTCCTAAAATGAGTTTATTGCTTGATGCCTTTCTTAGCCAAGTTTGTGTTCAAATGAAAGGTTTTCAGGTTGTCGAAAGGAAAGAATTTACATATTATTGCTTGTGTTGGATTTTTGTAAATCAATTTGTGTTAAAAGCTTGAGTTTTCTTGTGCTTTTATCATTTCCTTGTGGAAATGGTTGAGGTGTTGTTGGTTAATGGTTATTATTGGCTATTGTACTTCGTGTGCAACTTCGTTTATAGTTGAAATTTTATGGTGATATTCTACTGCAGTAGGTGGTCTCCACGACCAGCCTGTTGAGGTGGCGTGGTAGGCCAATTGATTATTCTATGAGGGCCAGTTTAGGTGGGAGTGTAGAGCTTGATTGGATATTTATTGGGTAGCCGGAGTCACCATATGGTAAACTGATGGGTCAATGTCAAGGGCATGAGTACCTTGACTGCTCTGATCCTAGCCGCGGCCACAGCGAAGGTTTGGAGAGGTTTCTAGAACATCTCATGCTGGGTGGTGTTGTGGGTTGAGGATGCTTTTAAGTTGTTTTCTTGCTTTGGAGTTTGAGATTTATAGTATTGTGTTTCTTTGTAGTGTCATCTCGAATTGGTGGTGAGCGAGTGAAGCCCAACTGTCACTCTTTGGAGGGCAGTCTCCCATAAATTCGATTTGTCACTAGTATTATAATTACTCATTTCGAAACTCGTGTTGATTAGTTTGTTATACCTATATTTTGGAACTATTTTGGTTTATATGTTTTATGATTAAAGATTTGTTTTGTGATTAGCTTGTTTTCATAATTTGGAACCCCTATGTTCAGTATTTTGTGGTTTTGAAGTGGTAAAACAATAGTTAAGGCAGATTGCCTACTTGACTTTATCTTTTTATATTATTGTATTAAAGTTTGCGATTATATGTATTCAAGCTCTAAGCTAGCTATCTTATTAGTAAATAATCATTTTGAAGATTTATATTTATTGTATTTTGGTGCATTTCTGTTAGAGTTGTGCTAACCTTCCCTCACTGAGTAACTTTAGTTGCTCACGTCTCTTTCTTCCTCCTAGTCTGTTGCAGGTAGTAGATGCGGTTTTGTGGCATCGTGCTGAGCATTTGCTACTGTTCCATGTTTTGTATTTCTCTTTCCACTTCATGTATGTTATTTTTATCATGAACATGTTGTTTGACTTATGGATCCACTAGTGTGTAGAAAACCTTGTTGCATGGTTTTGTATCTAAACAACTCTTAAACTCCTAGTGCATTATCTCGTTGTTGTTGTTGGTGTTGCCTCCCTATGCATTTGTGAAACCTCTCTATTTCTATGCATTTTGGTTAGTGTTACTGTTGCTACTTCCATTGTGTATCATTGTACTTCTTTACCTTGTATAATGTAAATATTGTTGTTTCCAGGTTATTGTTTAGCCTTACAGAGTTCCGAGGGTTGAGTGGCGGGGTATCCCTCCTTGGGATGGTTGCTAATCCTCTCTTGCATAGCCTTGCTTAGGGTCCATCTACAAAAGGAGAAACATGGTCAAGTACTTCATCAACGGCTATAACATCACACTGTTGCACATGGCATAGGAAAAACATTTCTCAATATACATGTACTTATTTTAATAGTTTACTGCAAAATATAGTCTAACTCGAGTACCATGATAGCAGATAGAACCATGTTGTCCTCTTTGAGTATACATGGTTTAACACAATAAATGGCTAAGGTTCATCTCCTCTATAAGTTGGTCAATATTAATCATAAAAGGCTTTATCCAAAATATGATCCATTTATATTGGTACAACAAGTTATTCATGAGAAATATATAGAGTAACTGAGCACAAAAAATAATAACGTTGATTGGTTGACCATGTTTAAGATGTAAACTAGGAGCATGATTTAGGTAAGCTGACCAAAGAAAGACTACAACGCATACCAAATTGAGGAAATTCAATTAATGCTAGTCATTAGTATTATACAAGACATAAAACTCTTTGTTGACTTATCCAATATGTTGCAATAAATCTTAGAAAATGAAACTAAAAGAGACAAAGAAATTGAACTAGTTGACGATGAAGAAGATGAACAAAATGATGATGAAGATGATGAACATCATTTTTATTAACCATGGATACTAAAAATATCCTCTTGTTTTTGTCTCCTTTTGACATGAACCTTTTTACCCATAAATTCCTTATTATTTTTATTCTGTAATGACATCTCCTTATATGGTGGGTAATACTTTTTAAAGTGGATGAAAAATCTAACATTTTCTAGCTATCTTATAGATTACCAGTTTGTAGAGAAATAATGCACTTTTAACTTACTTATATTCTCACCCATGCTTTTTATCTAAAATAGATTGATTTACTTGTCAAATGATGAATTGTTGTCTACATGTTGGCTCAGCATCAAGTTTGATTAGCCTTTTTTTTTTAGTCATACTTTTTCTTCATGCTTACCTTCAAATTCAATTTGTCAACACATTTGTCAAATATGTAGTAAAAGTAAACATTAGTATTCTATTGAAGTCATTCTTATATCCTTAGCATCTAATTTGATATGGATCCTTATGTGACTTGCTTGTTAGTTGCTTATCATGTTTCTCCACTTGATCATGCTTGTTCTATCTTTTTGTTCTTAGCTTATAACAAATAAAAAAAAAGTTAGGAAATGATCCTTGTTTGGTGACAGTTGCAAATTGTAAATTGGTCCAATCCTCTATTTCCCTTTTCTCATCTTCATTTCCATTTCTAGTTCATAAAGTTTCTACTCAAAGTGTTTCCTAAAACATTCATGTCCTAGATAGCAAAAAAATGATTAGAATTTGATTCAGTTGCTTCATGATATCAAACAAATTCCATGGTTACTACCACTACAAACAAATGGGGAAAAACATTAGAATAGTTCTATACTAACTGTTATAATAATGTCGATTATAAGTTGCAATTGCCACAGTCAGTATACTTTGTTATGATATTTGCAAGAAACTTCGGTACTATATATTCCGATATTCATTATGACATTTTCCCAACATTTGTAAGTAGTCGCAATATAAATTTTATCCCAACGTTTGTACATGGCTTGAGCAACATTTTTTTTTTTATAATTTTTGTGTAACATTTGCAAATGTCACCACAAGTTTTTATCACATTAATTTTGAAATGTTGCAACATTTATAACTGTTGTTATAGAGATTATATGGTAACATTTGTTAAAGGTCTCTTAAAATATTTATATTGATCTTTAATAAACATTGGTTTAACAAAATAGCAATTATTAGTACCAATTCAATTTAACATTTGTAAATGTTGGTAGAAGTTATTCAGCATTTTAAATTTTGATAAATCAACATTTTTTGCAAAGTTCTAAAATATTTTTAATAAAGGAAAGTCCTAAAATTAAATGCCCCCTCACACAAGATCTCAAAGTCCAGGTGTCAGCATAGAATATATTAAATCCTTTCATCATCCTCTTTCTTGTGAAACCCATGACTTTAACCTACTTTGTCTTATTCGCTGCAACTCTCTTTTTGAGCGATGTGACCATGGTTGTTGTTGAACAGGTGAAGGTCTCATGTGAAAGATGGATGATAAGGATGCATAGGAGAGCCGAGAGAAAAGGATGGAGGCTGGCATACTTCGGCCCCCGGTCTTGAAGGGAGACTTTTCCTTCAGCCAAACGCTGGTTAGGGTGGCCTCACCGAAGCCAAGTGGGGCTGAAGTCCCCGCTAGCCCCCCTTGGTTCTGCCACTGACTTTTATTATCTCCAACTTGCAATAGTTTTTTTATCCAATAAAATCAAGGTAAAAAATAATAATAATTAAATTACATTAAATATAAAACATATATAATATATTAGAATCAATAATACTAATTTGAAATACTTTTTCTAATAGCCCAATACTACCGAAGCTAATGTTAAAATTAGTTCACGCAACATAGCAACTTCCTTTGTTAATCCTCCAAATTTATCTTCAAGATTTTTATTTTTTTTCCCCCCTCAATTATTCATTCTCCTTTAGGCTTTACAAATTTGAATTTGCAAACATCTTTGGTGTCACTCCAAAACCATCAAATTACAGGTAATTTTTTAAAACCAAAAATTATATTAAGAAATAATTACATAGTTCCACATGTATATAAACAATTGCTTATTGAATATTTTGCATATAAAACAAATGTTTAATAGGGATTATATATTCATACACATTAATAACAACTGAATCAAATTTGAGGATATACATATATCTTTACTGGCCAAAGATAACTTAAAAGTATATATGATGTCATAGGATGCTTCAAATTTTTTTAACATTAATATTGTCAGAGTATTTTAAAAACAAATGTTTGAACATATGAATAAAAATGTCCTCACATGAAATAAAATTAAATTTTGAATTACTCTTTTTCTAACATCAACATCAATAAACTTTGAAATATAAATTAAATTAAGTAAATCAACCAAACAAATTCTTTAGTTTTCCTTCCAAAGATAAGAATAGAACTTTGAAGCATCCTAAATCATTGTATTTATTTTAAAGTTAATTATATTAATTAGCATAACATTTCTTTCCTAAAAGAAGTTATTTAGATTTCATGGGTTTATGGGCTTGTTTGGATTGACTTTTAAAAAAAGTGTTTTTTTTTTTTTTTAAGTTTTGTAGAAGCACTTTTGGAAAAAGTACTTTTAAGAGTAACTTAAGTGCTTATGCATATTTTTTTGTTCGGATGTATTAAATTCAGAAGTACTTTTGCAGTTGTAAAAATGTTTGGATATTTATTTCAAAAGTACTATTATAGAGATAAATTACTAAAATGCTCATTTACTGAATTATGATAATAACTCAATAATTATACATTACTCATATGTCTTACTTAAGAAATAAATAATATTTGTCACTATTGTTATTATTATAATTAAATTAGTTATTATTATTGTTATTGTTGTTGTTGTTGTTGTTGTTGTTATTGTTATTGTTATTGTTTTTTTTTTTGTTGTTGTCCTCGTTATTGTTGTTGTTGAGGGTATTATTATTATTATTATTATTGTTGTTGTTGTTGTTGTTGTTGTTGTTGTTGTTGTTTTGTTGTTGTTGTTATTGTTAACGGTACTATTATTATTATTATTATTATTATTATTATAAATGCTATTGTCTTTATTATCATAAATTATTTTTACTACATTATAATAATAAATATTCAACAACTAATATTTTCTACAATGGAGGAACAATATTGTTTATTACGAGTATAATAACAATCACATTAGCATCTTACAAGTAGATTGCATATTTTACCATAATAACAACAATGATATTAATATGATCTAACAACTACAACAACCAATACAACAATTAATAACAAGAATAAAAATGGTTTTTTAACACCCACAATAGCCATAACAATATTTTTACAAACATTACAAAACCAACCGGTACATTAATTGGAGAGTTGATTCCAAATAGTGTTTCTAACTATGATTATTTGTTCAGTGTCTTCATTGGTTGGTTGTTGCCATGAACTTTCATGATCATCCTAAAAGCCCCATTCTCTTTCTTGGAATCGGTTAATGTCTTCAAGGTCCTCAAGAGCATATAAATCATTGTTTCCCATTCTTCGAATATAATTATGTAGAGCAAACCATGCCCATATAATTTGAAATTGTACCTTCATCGTGTAAGTGGTCATATTTTGTAGGATCCGCAATCTTGCTTTACAAACCCCAAATGTTCTTTTAATAACACTCCTCAAACTAGAGTGATGATAATTGAATACTTCATTAGGAGACCTAAAAGCACGAGACATCTTAAATTGTGGAATGTGGTACCTTGCATTCTTATATGGCCCTAGAAACCCTTTTATGGTAGGATATCCAGATTTCACAAGGTAATATTTTCCTACAAAAAAATATAATTAAAAATAAGAAACTAGAAGTAGAAATTAAAATTAATTTTAGGCAATTACGAACCTTCTGGTGATCAAGGAAACTTCAAAAATGGATTTTGTAAAACATCAAGTAGAATACGCGTGTCATGCGCCAATCCCTCCCAACCAATAAGTGCATATGTGAAACACATATTGAAGTCACATGCAGCTAAAATATTGGTTGATGTGTACCCTTTTCTATTCATGAACGGGATTTGTTTGTCAGCGGGGACATGAATTGCCACATGTGTTCCATCTATTGCTCCAATGCAATCTTTGAAGTAAGGCTAATATCGATCATCACCCAGGATGTGCTCCTCTACATCTCTAAAATTTCTGTCTACTGGTCTAATGATATCATTTCCAAGTTTGTGGACAGCTTTCAACACTCGATGAAACTATCGATGCACTGTCTCTCCAAAATATTGAAACCTCTCTTCCACATTTCTACAAGTGACTCATTGTTCAATCGTGTATAAGAATATTAGTGCTACTTTTTTAGCAGTGACATTTCTTGTATGTTGTAGACCATATTTTTGAGTAAGCTCAGTCACCAAACTCCTAAATACAGACTTTTGCATACGGACTTGCTCGAAGAACCGATTTGCGGATCCATTCAGTATCTCATTGATCCACATGTGACCAGTCAAGGAAGATGTTCTTTTCTCATTCTTTAACATTAACTTCATATATTGATATTGTGCAACTACTGCACCTGCATACATCCTTCCAAGTAATTCCCGTGAGAAGTCCAAATTGCTATCTTCATCTTCTGAATCAGATATCCTTTCATTCAATTCTATATCTGGATCACACAAGAAATCCATTGTCTAGTTATACCTACATAAACCATAAGAAATGAGAAATATGATAAACACATAAGGCAAACACGTAACAAAAAAAGTCCAACAAATCCAAAGCCATAAGAAACAAGTTTAACACAACAAATGCTTCTAACAAATATTTAACACATTATAAATAAGTTCATTGTGTTCTACTAGCATGAGAACTAAGTTCAAAACAATAACTTCAACACAAAAACAAACTACGTTCAACATAACGAACAAGTGCAAACATATATAAGGATAGATGCACTATTGTCGAAGTTAAAATCAGTCGATGTTGTCCATATTGAATGTGTTCAACCAGCCCTTAGCAACTAATGGATCCCTATCCATTAAGTGCATGAAGGTCTCTCTATAAGTTTTCCTTGCAAACATCCTCACCATGAGGCAGTATTCTGGGCTCCCTCGTTCAATCCTTGGCATCATGTCCAACAAATCCACGCATTTGCCAATACTGTAGAGATCCTCGTTCTCATCTTTTGAACTAGTTGAATAGGACATATTATCCATTTTATAGATAAGATGATCAAATGATTCTTGTAATTTGTTCGTTGCACTTTTCTTTCTTTTTGTGAAGTTTTTCGTCTCTTCTTATCTTGTGCTGTGCTAGTTTCAGCCCTTGGGGTATCATTACATTGTTCAGGAGTTACAATGTCAACATGAAAGTTGTCTACATCAGTTTCTCTTTCATTCATCTCAATATGAACATCATGATTACAAACTTCATTGTCAATAGATGGGTCTGTATATGGTACCAATGCCATGTAGCCTGTCGCCATCACATTTTTGAAGCAAATCTCCATCATGTCTAAGAATTTTGGACCCTCATTTCGCCATTTCAAATATTCTGGGTTTTCATGGTGCAAACAATGCAATAAAACAAAGACAATGTGTTATAATTTCTTCAAGATAAAAATAACATAAGAATTAAATGAATAAATGATTGTTGTAAGCTTACTTGTCTTTTTCTATCCCACCAATCATCACTTGCCAAAACTGTCCTCTTAACAGGGTCCCAGCGAAGGCCTGTCTGGTGCTCCACTAGCTTTGCCCATATGAAGAATTCTTTCTTCAATATGTCCCATTTATTTTTTTAATTACTTGTAGTTATAAATTACCCCTGTTCTCAAAGAAAATTTTGCCACGATATTTTTCCAACCTTCTTTTGTGAAGTAGGTGTGTGGCCTATTACCAGCTTAAACCTCCTCAACACATATCTTTAGTAACGATTCAGTCTTTATGTCATCCCATCTAGCTTTTGGAACAGTTTTAGATACAACTGCATTTCCATCACTTACATCTGTCCCACTTGCAACTCTTTTGGGTGTTAGTTTCAAAGCCATGTTTAAGAGGATATGATTATGAATTTGTGCCCTTATACACCACACTAGAACTTCAATTAAATCAACCAAAGAATATAATATGTCACTAATAAATTTTCAACACAAATGGATAGTCACTCTAAGGTGAAATAACTGAATCAAGGAAATAAAAACCTTACTTGCATGTATCAACTCGGCACAAGCTAAAATTCTTGACTATAAAAATGATTCCTAAAAGGAAAAACAAACAGTCATGATACTTTTTATCATTTCCTCAATAGATCAATAATTCAATATTTAATTCATACTCAAAAAATCAAAATGCATGACAGTATTCAATAAACATGAAGGCATTCAATAATCAATCAGTAATAGTGTAAACTCTGAACTCTAATTTCCAAATCAAAGATTCAATAATGGTGGCAAAGTATTCATAGGATATGATTATAATGCATTAAATCAAAATGCAAAAGTTATTACAAGTCATAAATCACCTGCTTAACTACAGGTAATAAAGGATTAGTCTTGCTATTAGTTTAATAACAATGAGCGCACTGAGATGAGTATTAATTACTAAAGTAGCATTAGTCTTGAACTGGTTTTAACGATAACCAATTTGATCACTTTATAAAACTAAAAATCATGCACAATAATAACTCTTATCTAAGTATTTATAACCACACTAAACATTGGAACACTAATTTCATAAGAAACAAAACAAAGGATCCAATTTTTTTTTTTTTTTTTTTTTTTTTTTGTGAGAGTTTTTGTACTTTTCAAGATATAAATGTAATTTGATCCTAGTTTATGTCAAATTATCAATGTTTCAAAAGATCAACAAAGAGAGATTCTAATTTCCTACATTTTTTTTTTATAACTAACAATACAAGAAAATCTTATCCACCATTCTCTACTACTAAGCATAATTCCATAAGCCCTGATAAATCAAAATAACATTAATAACAAACATATCAAACAAATATATAAAAACACACACACATATCATCAAATCTAGGGAATAAAATGAGGAAATTCAGACCTCTTAGTTTCAAAGATCATCTTATTGAAAACAAAATCCACAAATATGATACTAAGACCACACCAAACCCTAGAAAAAAAAACTAAAAGTCATTCTATCAGCACCCCCAACTCAATATCAATGATTATTTAGCAGTATATTACCGAAAACCAGGAAGACAAGCACAAGCACTATGATTCATCATTCAGTACCTGTTAGGAAAACATATAGTCAGCATGTAATTTATCCTAACAGGTACTGAATGATGAATCATATAGTCATCATTCAGGAAGACAAACAGTTTGTGCTATAGCACAAGCATGTAATTTTTTGGATTGGCTGAGGGTATTTTAGTAATTGCACTTAACCACTCAGTTTATCAAAAACAACTTATTTTCATAAGTTGTTCATTTGTAGCTTATAAAATAAGCTGTATTTGGGCTTTTTTCACAGCTTGAGCTTATCCAAAAAAGCCAATCCAAACACAAATAAAAACCTCATAAGCACTTAACTCATAAGTTACGTGCTTTTGGGTCAGCTATAAGCTGATCCAAACAACCTCTATATCATATTTTTTATAATTTAATTAGAGTAAAAAATGGTAAAGTTTGTGTATCATAAGAAATGTCAAATATGCCAGCCCGATTCAGCATGACATAGGCCTGGAGTGCCATGGACACTATATAGGCTTGGGCTGGTATGTCTTCTAATCTTGTAGAGCCGGCATAACCACCTGCTCTATGGTCAGTCTAGTACAGCCCATGGCCCATTTAATTTTTAAATTTATTTAAAAATAAAAATCCAAAAAAAAATCTCAAAATTTTGAAAAAAATTCTAAGTAATAAATAGTTAAAATTCTAGAGTATTTAAAAATTGGCTTAAAATAATTATGCAAATAGAAAAACTTCAATAATAAAATAACCTATTAATAAGAGAGAGAAATAGAAAAAAAAAATCATTAATAAATAAACTATTAATGAGAGAGAGAGAGAGAGAGATAGAAGAGGGGTTGGAGGCATGCCCCACTATTGCCACCTGTACCTATACCCTGCCAAGCATGGCCCAAGCATGGCATTGTAGCTTGTGCCTAGCACAAACTGTTTGATATCTCTAGTACCACGTAATAATTTACATTATAAAAGCATCATATAAAATTTTTTTGTTTAATACAACCAAAGAACAAAATTACTTGTTAATTTGTTTTAATGAAAAGCCCAAATTCAAAATTGCTTATGGAAAAGAAATGTAAAGAATGATTTAATTTGAATGCATTTTAATCTATTTGGTACTTTTATCACCTCAAATTATTTATTGTTTTTATTTATTAATAAACATGGCCAAGTTATAATGGATTTTGTTAGTAAAATGTCAACAATATATTGGAAATATATTGCTAAGTAAATGATGCGTCAGTTATCAATATCAAGATTTCAGGAGTAAGAATGGTGGTTTTCCGCTGGCCTTAAACCTTACACGAGTATTTTTTTTCCTCTTCTAAAAAAATAAGAAAGAGTTTGCTGGGGTTCGACTTGACTTTCACCATTCTAACCAATTCATTGTTAAGACAATAAAACTAATAAGGGGAATATGTATCCCAATACTAGTCATTGATGATTTATGGTGGTTTTATTAATCATCATCATCATTGTCGTCATCATCATCATCATCATCATCATCATCATCAACAACAACAACAACAACAACAACAACCTTCCAAATATTTTTGAGAAGTTACTCAAGAGCGTCATTAGACACAAAGTCATAACAATACATTAGACACAAATATTTTTACAAAATGATCTATCTAAACTAAAATTTAGTAGTGAACTCAAACCATCCAAAAAAAGAATATTTACTCAAAAATTAATCATCTACCTGCGTTCAATCTTCTAGGATATTTTAAACAAATGTAGTAAGGTGCTTAATAAACGTTTTAGCTTCACAATCTTTTTTGCACTTTAAGCAAAGCCCTAATTAGTTTTACTCCCAATTTTTGTAAATTTTGCAGAATACATGCTCTGTCTTTTATACCTATAGCATTTCTTTTTTTCCCCCGTCTCATGATAAAGAATAATTTCCCTCCCTTACTAATATTCTAGCATTTGCCCTACATTAATGGGTTTCTTTATCACCGAGGAAAGAAATAATGCCAATAAGGAACCAATTCAAAGATTTGGCACAATGGGGAAAAATGATAATTACTTGCTTAGTGGAGAAGCGTTGCTAGCTCATAAGACAAGCTCCTTGAAATCATGAGAAACTTTCTCACTCATTCAAACAAGTAGAAACTACAAAGAAGTGGCCATAAACAATAACGGTGGTAACATCATTGATAAAAATGTGTAAACTTTGTTAACAAATAGTGCATTAGGGTAGATCAGTGCGAACGAACAAAGAACCAATAGTCATCTTTACTCTCCTTCCATTGCCAGTTGCTACTTTGATGGCATTAAAAGTGAAACGAACTACAACAGATAGATAGTTGAGCATATGTTTAGTGATACTCTTAGAGGTTGAATACTCATCTTCATAGCCATCACTACTTGTGATCATATTTACTATAGAGGCATTATTTCTTAAGCCACATGGCTCAAGTATGCATTCAACTAGATGAAATAAATTAGTCTTGGATCTATTACTTTTGCAACACTAGCATGCCCAATGTCTAGGGTAAAGTACGAGGTCCTTCTTGTCAAGAATTGGACTATTTTCTACAAATTTAGCAAAGCCCCTGTGAGTTTTACTCCCAACTTTTAAAAATTTAGTAGAATACAAGATCAGTTTTTATACCTGCGGAACTTCTTTTTTCTTTCACATAATGAGTGATAAGTTTGGTCACTTACTCATTTTCTAGTGTTCACTTACATTAACGGGGTTTTTCCATCATTGATGAAGGGAAAATGCCAATAAGAAACCAACTCAAAAATTTGGCACAATGGGAAAAAGAATGATAATTACTTGCTTAGTGGAGAAACACTACTAGCACATAAGACAAGCTGGTTTCTTTTAATAAAAATTGATTATCTTACTGAATTCAATTTTCTCGATTATTTCCCACTCGTTATAGCATGGTATCCCACCACCTTTTTATTTTTATAATTTTTTCAACACTTTTCGCCAAGCCCTTGTGAGTTTTACTTCAAATTTTGCAAATTCAGCAAAGGCCAAGCCCAATTTTTTACATTGTAAACAATAATTTTGCTTACTTACTCATATCCTTGGGTATACTTTGCATAATGGGTGTTTTTCTGTTACTAAGGAAGGAAGGAATGCAAATAAGGAACCAATTTGATGATTTGGCATATTGGGAAAGAGACTGATAATTGCTTGCTCAGCAGAGAAACACTACTAACACATGGAACAAGCTGATTTCTTTAAAATCATGAGAAACTCTCTCACCCATTCAAACAAGAAAAAATTATGGGATCAATTACCACAAATAATAATGGTGGTAACATCATTAGCAAGACTGTTTAAGCTTTATTGACAAATGGTGCATTTGGGTAGATCATTGTGAACAAACAAAGACTTAATAGCCATCTTTACTCTCCTCCCTTTGTAGGTTGTTGCTTTCATGGCACTAAAAAGTAAACTAAAATAGATGCATAGTTGAGCATGTGTTCATTTATACTCCTAGAAGTTGAATAATCATCTCCACAAGCATCACTACTTGTGGTCATATTTATCATAGAGGCATTATAGCTTAAGCAATATGCATTCGACTGGATGCCATAAATTAGTCTTGGGTCCATTGCTTTAGCAACATTGACATGCTTAGTACCTATGGTGAAGTAGTTACCTACAAGGTCCTTCTTATCAAGAATTGGACTCCTAATGTTTTACAACTACTACTACTATGAAGCCCTGTCCTAATTTTGGACCTTGGTTCTCATTAGGCATTCATGCATGTTCTAAGATTAGATTGGTCATTTTGCATTAGTAGCCTTTTTACACGTTGACATAGTGGTCTTTGTGTGAATTTTCAGCTAAAGCCGAGAGTAATTGGTTCTTTGGTGCTACAATCAAGATGTATAGTAACCCAAACCGATATTTTCTTTTCGATTTTTTTAGGCATGGAAATGTTTTATTTTACTTGAAAATGAGTTTGGTATTTATTTTCTTGATTCGACGTGTCATTTGACAAGTTTGACCAATTTTGACTATGTTTGACTAGTCAAACCCAAGTTTGACCAGGTGAAACTTGAGCTTTGACCAAGTTAGAAGAGTTTTGACCGGTTTTGTAGGAATGTTGACAGCTTGAAACAAAATTTCAGCCATTCTTCAAATATGAATTAAGATTTCAATTCACTAAAACTATTCACTATATTTATGATAAGTTAACCTTGATTAGTGAGTGTTAAGCTTGACTTGGTGCTTTGTCTTGGCTGATTCTTTTCCTTCTTTTCATCTTCTTCCTTGTGCCACCATGCTTCATCCTTTCATCTCCTTCTTCTTCTTCTTGGCATTACGTTCTCCAACTCTCCTTCATCTTTTCTTTGCAGTAAGTTGAATTTCATAGAGTTTGATTTTGTGTTCATACTAGATGTATGCTTAGGAAGCCTTAGAAGTTTAGGGTAATCTTGTGAGCTTTTGGCTTGGGATTAAATAGTAAAATGGTTGCCTTGTGTTGTAGAATGTTTATACATAGACTTCCTTTTGAAAACTTGTTGTAGTTTAATCGATTCATGCCCAAAATGTTGAGAGAATTCACTGTTTATTGCAGCAATACTGTAGTATCCGAAACCTTGTTTCTTTTCTTCCCAATTTTGGGTAGAATCATAGATGCTAGTGTTAGGAACCTATTAGGTCTTATTGTGGGTAATTTGGACATTGTTTGAGTCTAATGGAGCTCAAATCGCACGGATTAGGGTAGTCGTGCGTGTCTTTTTTTTTTATATATTTTGTTGTTTTTGTCATTTTCATGTGTGATATTCTTGCTTGCTAGGCAGAACAACCTACGGGTTTGGCTAGGAGCTCGCGGAGAAGTGGAAATGACTGTTTGGGAGCATTTGTTAGTGAGTGGATAATAGTGTTTACATAGGAGCATTAAGGTTTTAAAGTTCATTGGTGAATTCATGTATGCTCTTTATCGATATAATATGATCGTGATGCTATCATCCTTTCTAATAAGGTTTTGTAGGTTTCATTGGTTTTTTTTTTTTTTTTTTTTTTTTTTTGTATGTTAAAGGCCAAATGCGGATTATTACTTTATATATAAATGTTTGGAATTTGAAACTCGTATTATGTTCGGATATATGCTAAGTTTCATGAATAACTATATGTTTATTTTTATTTTTGCTAGTTATGAGTAAATTGCTTTCCAAAGTGTATTTATTTTGACAGAAGTATGCTCGTATGCATACATATCTACATCCCAAGGGAATATGGTTTGTTGTGTATTTATTTAATTGGGTATTTGTGTGATGAATTCCTTGACTTGGAAATTGGAAAAAATTAAATTATTGTATTTGGTGTTGATGGTGACTACGTACATTAGGTCAACACTGTAGCGGTGGTCCCACAGTCTGACATGATGGGAGGCGACGTGGTCAACCTTGAGTTTGCCCTTGGTCAAGAGGTGCGTAGAGCTATTGACAGGGTTCATTTATGTGAGAAACCCGAGGTCACCACACGGAGATCTCAATGGCCAATGCCAACGTAGAGCTTTTGTTAAAGAACATATGAAAACCTTGGTGGGACCTAGCTGTAGCCACAGGGGGGGTCAGATATGTTTTGGCCAGCTTCATGTTTTACGATTATGAACGCCGGAGACCAACACCAAGTTGAGGAACTTTTATTAATTGATAAAACCCTTGGCGGGACCATGCGAAGAGTTGCTAGTCAATGTTGGTTTGGTCAGCTTCTGTTAAATGTCTTTGTGTGCTTTAATATATATATTAAACTTGGTTAAATTATCTTGGAATATTTTTTCATTATTTGCATATCAGCATTTTGGAAGCTTTATTGCTGCATAGAAAATGGAAATGTCTACCTTTTAATCAAATTACTTTAATTTATTATTCTTATTATTCTTCTTTTTATTATTGTTGTTGTTGTTGCCGCTATTACTTGAATATTGAGTATTGATATTACTATGCTTCTATGACTTTATTACTCTAATGTGTTGCGCATTTATCCCATACTAAGTAACGTTGTTACTCACCCACTCACCTCTTTTCCTAAGTTTAGCTTAGCACAGCGGTGGTGCATTACGAGCTGTGCAAGGCAGTATGCATCTGGCAATGGTTTCTTTGGGCCTTACTGTTTTGTTGGAGCATGTTTAGTGGATCCACTAGGCTGTTATAAAGTTTTATTGGTTATTTATTATATATTATTTTCTATTTTTGGTATTTTTGACCACTGCGTGAGTTATTGTTGTATTCTTTCTAGTATATATTTCATCTCCTTGTATTTGTTTGATTGAAACTTTCTAGAACTATTTGTGTAATCTATTATTTTCTTTGTTGATAGTGAATCAGTATGAGCATGTTTTCTCTCTTACAAGCCTTGCGGCAATTCGAGGGTTGGATAGTGTGTATCTTTCCTCGAGGTCATCGCGGCGGTTGTTGTATCCTGTGGGCCTGTGTCTACTACTACTACTACTACTACTACTACTACTACTACTACTTACTAGGTTATTTCCCACACATAGTAGCATGATGCCCAACAAACCTTTTATTTTTACAATCTTATCTACATTTTTAACAAAACCCTTGTGAGTTTTACTCCTAAATTTTGCGAATTTGGTAGAATATATGCTAAGTTTTTTACATTTGTGGTGCCTCTTTTTTCCTTTCTCATCATAAACAATAATTTTGCTCACTTACTCATTTTCTAGCTTGTGCTCAGCCTGAATAGGTCTTTCCATCACTTGAGAAGGAAGGAATGCTAAAAAAGAATTAATTCGAAGATTTAGCACATTGGGAGGGACTGATAATTACTTGCTCAGCAGAGAAATGTTGTCAACACATTTGATGAGCTTGTTTCCATGAAATTATAAGAAACTCTATCATCCATTCAAACAAGTGGAATCCATGGAAAAAGTGTCTGCAAATAATAATGGTGGTAACATCACTGATATGAATGTTTAAGCTTTGTTGACAAATGGTATATTGGGGTAGATCGGTGCGAACAGACAAAGAACAAATAACCATCTTTACTCTCCTTCCTTTGTTGGTTGCTACTTTGGTGGCATTGAATGTGAATAGTTGAGCATGTGTTCAGTCATACTCGTAGAGGTTGAATAACCATCTCCAAAAGCATCTCTATTTGTGCTCATATTTATCAAAGAGACATTATAGCTTAAGCCACACAGGTAGCTCAAGTAGAAATTCAACTTGATGTTATAAATTAGTCATAGATCTATTGTTTTAGCTACATTGACATACCTAATGCCTATGGTGAAGTAGTTACCTACAAGGTCATTCTTGTCAATGATTGAACTCCTAATGTTTTATGTGATATCAACAGTAATAATGATTGTAAACTTAATTATAGAACCTCTATAATTAGGATCCATACTCTTCAATAGTGCATAGTAGTTGTTGCGCTATTAATATGATATCTACACCATCATTGATATCAATAATAAAATCATTAAATGCGTCACCATCATTGATATTATTAGATTGTATATATGGCAATATGGGTGAGGCTATGCCAATAGCAAAGCTATTTGCATTTCAATGCCCATCCCTATAAAGGCAAACTCACATACACCCTTCATTTTGCTTGTAGAGATGATATCTCATGATCATCCTCAAATAAAGGATGGTCAGTTATCCACACTTATGTTTATCATGCCAAGGATCATCCCTTTATCCTGGTTGATGATATTTCAATCTCCATTTTTGTCACCGATGTATATGCCTAGTAAGGTTGGGATGTAAGTTATACTAGTACATACATAGACTTATTATAAGGTTACAATTGGAATTTGCATTATGGGCGGAGAATGTAAAATAAGAAGGAAATCCCCAATGGTGTGCAGAGGAGATTTACATTCTAATTAAGTCAGTGGTTAGAGAAAGAATGAAAGAAGAGTTTATAATGACATTGTTAGTTATCAATCCTAGCTGTCTTTCTACTCTACCATTTACCTATTTAATTGATATATTAAAGTATATACAACTTACTTTTCTCCACAATTTTTCTTGTTTACATGGTATTAGAGAGAGTTTATTCTAACCTTAAATTTTTTTTTCTTTCTTGTGAAGGTTAATCAATCCCCTCTTGTGTGATTGATTTCTTGTAACTTTGCTTTTGAAGCTATATCTCTATTTGAGGTTGTGTATTTTTTTTTTTTGGTACTTGCATTTGTAATTCAAAATGATAGATAGCATGACCAACTTTGATTTACTTGTTTTTGTTGGAACTACCATTAATGGAAGAAATTATGCCCTTTGGCCTCACGCATTTGATACCTTTCCTTGGTTCTCAAGGCCGTGATCATCATCTAGTTCAAACAATGCCAAATACTAAAGATTCCAAATAAGTAGCCTGTCGTCAATCTGATTGTGCGGTGAAACATGACTGCTAAATTCCTTAGAACATGAGATTGTTACCTTCGTTGGATTGATATCAACTGCTAAGGAGATGTGGGACTTTATCATAGATATGTTCTCTAATGAAGGTAATAAATCTCATATTTTCTCCTTGTTTCAACAACTTGTTGATAATAAACAAGATGAAAAATCCCTTATTGAATTTTTCGCTACCTATAAAGGAATAATCAATGAATTATGCAAATTGTAACCCCTTTGTACAGATTTATAAACTCATAAACATCAATGGAAAAATCTCTTTATTTGTGGATTTCTTATGAATCTGGATGACTAGTATAATACTCTTAGAAGTCAATTACTTGGAGATAGCACAATGCTTACTCTTTAATTAGCTTTCTCTCATTTGCAATCAGTCTCTTTAACTATGTTATCTCCAGCTGTTACTCTTGAACATTCTGCTATGGTTGCACAAGGACATGGGAACAATAATGGCAAGAGTAAAGGATGCCATAGACAATGTGATTTTTGTGGCAAAAAATCATACTAAAGAAGCATGTGGGACAAACATAGTAAACCTAATTGGGCTACCAAATGTACCACAAGGCACAACGCTCCTAAGGCAACTGTTGTTACCTTCACTTCTAATGGATTAGCTTCTTCAGTTGAACTTGAGGATGTGGAGTATGAACGGTTAATTCACTCACAACCTAATTGTGTTGCCTCCCATACTCCCCAAATAGGTAGCGCTTTACTTGCAACTCTTTCCAGTAATTCTTGGTTAATAGAGTCAAGTGCATCAAATCATATGAATGGTGACTAGGGACAATTTTATAATTTTACTCCTTGTCAATCACTGTCACCTTTTACTGTTGCTGATTAGTATGTTTCTACTGTCTCTATTTATGGTATTGTTCATACCTTTTCTCTTACACTTAACCAAGTCTTACATGTTGCCAAATTATCATTCAATCTCCTTTCAGTCAATCAAATCACAAGAGCTTTAAATTGTTCTATAACCTTCTTTCCTACTCATTGTATGTTTCAGGATCTACAAACGAATACATTGATTGGACACAACTCTGAATCAGGAGGTGTTTACTATCTTAATTCTTATATTGCTACTATTGCTGGTGGATTGTCTCCTTATGATTAGCATTTCATTTAGGTCATCTTAGTTTTTCTAAACTTAAAAAATTAGTACCTTTCATTGAGTCTATTCTCTAAAAAGTTGTGATGCATGTAAGTTCAAAAAACATCGCAAAGTGTCTTTTTTGTCTAAAGAAAGAAGAAGTTTAAATCCTTTTGATCTAGTTCACTCCGATGTATGGGGTAGTTATCATTATCCTAGCTAGTTTGTCTGGTCATAAATATTTCATTACGTTTGTGGATGATAATTCTAGTATGACATGGATTTATTTGTTAAAAGATAGGTCTTTTGTTTTTTATGTATTTCAAACTTTTTATAATGAAATAAAGGCTCACTTTCTACTAGCATTCATGTTTTACGATCTAATAATACTTTGCAATATATGAAAACTGACTTCTCTCATTTTTGTTCAGCTAATGGCATTATTCACCAAACATCAAGTGCTCATACTCCACAACAGAATGGCATGATAGAACATAAAAACAAACATCTTTTAGATGTTTCCCATACTATTATGATTCAAACGAATATACCCAAATGTCTTTGGAGTGATGTTGTTCTCACTACTAGATTTTTTATTAATCGAATGCCATCTGCTACTCTTGGAGGCGACATTCCTTTTAAATGTCTTTCCCCAAATTCTCCATTGTTTTCTTTAACTCCTCAAATTTTTTAGTGTGTCTCATATAGCTATCCATTGTGTTTTCTTAGAGTATTCTCGCACTCAAAAAGGTTATAAATGTTATGATCCAATGTCAAAAAAAAATAATTTTTAGCTGATGTCACATTTTTCAAGTCATAATCATTTTTTTAAAACTTTAAAGCCAAAGAATCAGTTCCTCTTCCTACCACAATAACACCATCTCTACTAAACCTTCCTCATTCAAAACCTTTACAAGTTTACACAAGACAAAATAATTTACAAACTCCTCCTGTCTCATAGCCATCTTCTTCATTGCATTTTGCTGATGATCCTCATGATTTGCCAATAGCTTTCCGAAAAGGTAAATGTTCTTCTACCCAACATTCTACTACTACTATTGTTTCTTTTACTCACCTGGATCCTGTTTTTCGTTATTTAGCTTTATCCCTATCATCTATATCTATTCCTAATAATTATCTAGAGCCATTTCAAGATCCTCATTGGAAACAGGCCATGAATGAGCAAATGTCCACTCTTCTTAGAAGACACACATTGGACTTGGTACCTTTACCTAAAAGAGTTTCACCTGTTGCCAGTTGTTGGGTCTTTACTGTCAAATACAACCATAATGGCTCTATTAACCAATATAAAGCCCAACTAGTTGCCAAAGGATACACACAGACATTAGGAATTGATTTCTTTAAAACCTTCTTACCTGTTGCTCAACTAAATTCTATTCGTGTGCTTATCTCTATTTGCAATCAATCATGATTGGCCAATGTATCAATTAGATGCCAAGAATGTGTTTCTTTATGGAGACTTAACTGAGAAAGTTTATATGGAGCAACTGCCTCGCTTTGTTGTTCTGGGGGAGACTCACTTAGTATGTAAGCTCAACAAAGCTATTTATGGATTAAAGCAGAGCCTTAGAGCTTGGTTTGATAAATTCAGTCAAGTTGTTTTTGCCGCAAGATTCAAGTGAAGTCAAGTTGATCATTTCGTATTTGTGAAATATAGTTCATCAGGGCTTGTAGTACTTATTGTTTATGTTGATGATATACTCTTGTTAGGTAGTGATGTAAATGGCGTTGAAGTAGTCAACAAGCACTTGCAGCAACAATTTGTCTTCAAAGATCTTGGTCAATTAAGATACTTCCTTGGTATTGAAGTTGCCCATTGTAAAGAAGGTATAGTACTATCTCAAAGGAAGAATTCAATTGGTCTATCACAAGAATATGGTTTACTAGGTGCAAAACCATTAAATACTCCAATGGAACCTAATCTAGACTTGTGGAAGGAGGATGATGACTTTACAAACTATCAACAATATAGAAGATTTGTTGGGAAGCTTATCTACTTAACAAGCTAGACTGGACATTATGCATGTTGTGAGCTTGATTAGTCAATTTATGGATAAACTTAAGAAGGGTCATTTGGAGGTTGCATGTAACATTTTGAGATATATAAAGAAATCTAAAAAAAAAAAAAGGATTATGGTTCAGAAAGAACAAGCATGCGAAATTAGTTTGTTATTATGCTGCTAACTATGCTGGTGATAAGAGTAATAGAAAATCTACATCAGGTTATTGTACCTTTGGAGGAGGGAATCTAGTAACTTGAAAAATTAAAAAAGTAAATAGTTGTATCAAGATCTAGTGCTGAAGCAGAATACCGTGCTATGGCTCATACCACATGTGAGCTGATTTGGTTGAAAGCTATCCTTAAAGATTTCAATGTCACCTATTTAGATCCTATTCCTATGCATTGTGATAATCAAGCTGCAATTCATATTGCAAGCAATCTTGTTTTTCATGAACGGATAAAGACCATCAAAATCAATTGACATTTTGTGAAAACTCTTTCTGATAAGAAGATCTGCACTCTTTTTACACCTTCAAGAAATCAAATTGCTGATATATTCACTAAAGCACTTAAGAAGAGAGACTTCCTTATATTGAGTAACAAGCTGTGCATGATAGACATCTCTGCTCCAGCTTGAAGGGAAGTGCTAGCTATTAATCCTAGCTGTCTTTCTATTATAATATTTACCTAGACTAGGATTGACAGATTTGTGCCTAATTCATAGGCTAACTTATAGCTAATTCCATATTATTAGACTTTCTTATTAGGACTCTTGTATACATGTATATATATAGATGTAATTGATATATTGAAGTATATACAACTTACTTTTCTCGACAATATATATATATATATATATATATATATATATATATATATATATATATATATATATATATATATATATATATATATATATATATAACATCGTTGAAATAGGAATATATTAATGGATAATGATCATCTTTACCTTTCACTATTACTAAATTTGACTTAATTAAATTGAGGTTTGTTAGACAATAGATTGACATTTCATATTTGTATTAATATGGATATCAAAAGTTAGTCACCTCACATTTTTCAAATTAGTTCATTTTAAATTTGGATTAAACCCAATCCATAGTCAATTATGGGTAAAAAATTAAACTAACAACTCCAACATATTTGCAATAATGACAAATATTTCGTAAAGTTATATGAAAAAGTGAGTAGTTTATTATGCAAAAATCAAAGAATTCACATGCAATATAAAAGTAGAAAAAGTTAAATTGTTTTGGAAAATCTTCTAAATAAATTAGAAATAAAGCGAATATGAGAAACATTTGTAGAATAATTCATGAAAAGGAAATCAAATTATACAACTCAAGGCTAGCTTAAAGTAATTAAAGACTAAAAGTCAATGAGACCTCTAATGTATTTAATAAAAACTATTTTTTCTTTAAATTTGTTTTAACAAATGTTTATGTGATATATTTGTTAATTTTTATAGGCTAGACTTGTCATTATGTATATATCTATTATAGATATAATTTAAATTTATAAGCAAACAATCAACTAGTGGTGCGAAATGGGTCCGCCCGACCCGACACTGCATGGGCCCACTGTGGGTGGGGCACTATGCGTGCTAGGTTGGCATGGCCCACCTGGATTTTGTGCTGGGTCGGCATGGCCCACCTGCCACCAAGGTAGACCCAGCACGTCCCACTATGTTATATTTATATATTTTCTTAAACCCCAAAAAATATAAAAAGAACTCAAAAAATTGCTAGAAACCTACTACAAAAAAAGGGAAAATCTCGAAACATAAAACTTAAGGCCTCATTAGTTTAAAAACTAAAAATATATAAACAAAGAAGGAAAAAAAAATCCACATGTGCGTGTTGCCCCGTGTTGGCCTGCGGGCTACAAGCCCCCCGCCCAACACAGCCGGGGTCTGTGCCTTGGCTAGGCATGGCCCACCTCGTACTGGGACTTGCCGAGACTGGGTCGACAAAGCCAGTTTGACACCTCTACAATCAACAACAAAGACAAAAAGGGTAACAACATAAACAATTTCAAAAACTCTTTATTTATAATAAAAGAATGAAAGTTCAAGTAGTATTAGAAAAACATATTATTTTAAAAAGAAAGTATTAAAGAGGATAAAAAGAAACATAGACATTTTAAATAATTGGTTGAGTGAAGGCACAAAATTAAATTAAAATATTTAATACGTTAATTTTTTTTTTCTAAATTTTATGAAAGTAACTAAGATTATTATCACAACATTAAGTGAGTGGTTGTGGTTATCCCATTAACTCTTATGCAGAAGGTCGGGGTTAAGTTCCCTTTAAAAGGAAAAAATATTGGATGGAGCCGGTCTCATCTAATGCTAGGTGATTCTTCAATTCACTCATTGACACCTAATAGTTAATAAATGTACAAAAAAAACATTATGGTGAAGAAGTTAACATAGACCAACTAAAGAGCAAGCTTTAAATAAGAGGGGGAACTTCTAAAGAACAAGCTTAGCATGATAACTTATTCAACTAAATGAAAGCTCTCGAAAAGGCGGCACTTTGCAAACTTTAAAGACACAACAATGGTAGAAGCCGGGGCTCGAGCAGCAACCAATGTTGGTGCTGAATCAATCGCGGAGTTACTTTCTCAACCGCAAAAACTAATCTCCCTTGCACTTAAGCCTGACTGCCTGACGGTTCTAGAGTAGCCATTGGCACTTTAAGAAGTCTCTCTGCCATGCCCAAAATGGACAAACTCTTGTTGACGAGGGAATTGTCAAAGTAATGATCAACCTCCTCCACTTTGGCATTGTCCTAGAATCCAAACAACACGCCACCAAATGACTAATGAATTTTAACTAACGACAACCTTTGCCATTTTATTGTCTATGGCTCCCAAGCTTACTAGGTTATTGTTAAGAAAATAATCAATTATGATATTGATTTTGTTAAGAAGATATTCAAGATCATCAATCACGGTGTCAATTATGTTAAGGAAACATTCATGGTGCTATTTACGGCAATGAGATAATCATGGTGATATTGATTGGAGATTGTTATAGGGTTAATTATGGAGATAATTGGGATTAACTTCAAGAGAAAGCTAGGGTGATTTTTCATTTGTAATCTTTATGCGCACTTGCAAATATACAATTCAATCTTCTTCTCTTCAATTCAATTGCTCTTTTCATATTTAATTTGCTTTTTAGTTATATTTACAACCTTGTGCCACAATAATCCAGATTATCAACATTACGAAACATCATCACCTTCATCCGAACGGAGACCCTCATATCTCTCTCCTTCCTTCCCCATCTCCTTCACACCGTGATAGACAGTTGTTTAGGAAAGCAACAAGCCATGGAAGCAATTAGTATCATTTATCTTACTGGGAATGAAATGCTAGTTTGTGACAACAATTGCATTGAATATCTAGTAAGGATGATGGAGGAGGAGACTAATGGAGCTAGCCGGGCTTGTTTTGTGCAAGTACTGTGCAGTGGGGTTAAAGAATTAAGCATGAGAATGAAGTTTGAACTTGGTGTAGTTACTGGATCCAAGCCTGGCGAACAAGATGAAAAAAATGTTGTTTTATGTCTATTGAGCATTTCATTAAAATTGAAAAGGGCAAGAAGATGATGATGGCACATAGAGCCATTGGTCATCTAAAGAAGCTCTCAGATGTGGGCATACTAAGATGTTGTTAGAGAGGTTGGAAAGTAGGAAGCTGAAGAGCTTGTTATAAAAATTCACCCTCTATTCACTCATCCAACATGTGTTTCATGCATTTAATGAATGCCAAGTGTCAATAACTAAATGCCAAGACTCATGTAGTGGTAGAAGAAGAAGCCAACTCCGTGCAATATTTTTCTCCTTCCAAAATATGGTTAGAAATTTAAAATGTAATCCCGGGGTGGGTTGTGATTATATAATATTGATTAAAACATTAAATTTAAAAAATATAATATCTTAATTTAATTATAATAAATAATATTAGGAAAACTATAGTCTTATCTTTGAGCAATGCTAATACAACTTTTATGAGGAAATATGCATGTAACAATAATTAGTATTTTTTTTTTTTTTTTTTGGAAAACACCACTTTAATCACTACCTAGTCACTCTCATCTTAGGCCAAGTTGGGCCAGGTGGGTCTAGAAAATTGAGGTTTTGGCCCTGCTTAAGCCCAGATCTGACGGGCCTCATGAATAGTTTGGGTCGTACTGGATTGGCCCAAATTTTAAAAACATGAATCCCATGGTCCAACTCATGAGCTAGGCTCTTTTGATCAATTATTAGATCGGGCTAGAACGACCCGTTGATTTGGCTCGGTCTGTTGTTATTCTCTTATTAAACTTTATTTAATTAAACTTTGTGATGATTTAAAAATAAAAAAGTAAAATAAAAATAAAAATGAATAATTTTATTAATTTATTAATATTATTACATTTTTACTTGAGAATTTTGCATCATTACAATATAAGTGCATCCAAACTAGCTTGGCACCTACTCATTTGTCAATCATATGCAATTTTTCCATTGTACATAAAATAGAACCTCTATGTATTTGATTGATCAATGAAAATATAACCCTCTTTCAAGATGAATCATGGAAGAAGCCGTTGGTTGGCGTGACATGACTCATGAGACTGGTCCATGACCGTTAGCTACTTAGCTAGTTAGCTCCCTTGTTTAATGGGTTGATCTCAATTAATTAATCAATCATTTGATTAGCCAAAAAAAAAGTTCAAATGGCCCGACCCATCACTTAAAAATGATATCCATATCCAATCCAAAGTTTGTTTTTGTTGGACTTAGACTGATCCATCAAACATTGACTTTGGATGTTTGGATCAGGCTTAGCCCAACCTTGGGACTAATGATGAGAGTGATTGCCTAGGCCCCTTTTTTTTTTTTTTTTTTTTGTATATCAACCCTTATAAATTTATTATAAGAGCATGTTTGGTCGCCTATAAGTAACTGTAAGTAGATGTAATGTAAGTGACTGTTTAATTAAAAATCAAAGTTCAAACAACTTACACCTCACCCACTTGCATTTCAATTTACAGTAAAATTTATTATAAGTTGAAATTTATTATAACTTGAAATAATGTAAAGTGGCATTCAGTCACCACCATGGTTATTTTACGACTAAAGCTATTTCATATTTAATTATTAAAATATTATAAAATATAAGTATAAAAGTATTTTTGTATTTTTATAATTAAAATATTTATATAAGAAAATAGTTTATGATAAAAAAATTTTATAATTGAAAATATTGTAAAATATTTAATAAACTAATTTTTTTAAATTTATTATAAAAATATTTTTTAATAATAAATTTAAATAGATATTAAATATTTTATTAAATTAATTAATTGTTTTTACTTAAATTATTTTTTATGATGAATCTTAAATACTTAAGATATCTCATTTTTAATTATAAAAATATTATAAAATTATAAATATACAACTCTTTTTATAGTTTTATGATTTAATATTTATATAATTAAATATTTTTGATAAAAATATTTTATAATTGCAAATATTATAAAAATATTTAATAAAGTAAGTCTTTTTTAAATTAAATGATAATTTTATGCAATAAAATTAAAGAAATATTAACTATTTTTTAATTAATAAATAATTTAATAAATAAATAAATTATTTTTACTTAAATTAATTTTTGTGATTAATATGAAATACTTAATGCAAATAATAAATACTGAGATAATCTCACTACCTCACTTTTTACAAAATGATAATATCTTCAATTTACATCCAACTAAATAATAAAGTAAATATAACATTTTTATTTATATTATGATTTCAATCACGGTATGTCATTAACCAAACCACCTCTTACATGTGTATATAACTAACTACAATTTTAACAGTGGTGTGTATGCAATTGTAATAACATCTAAAAAAAAAATTCAATTTTAACAAATGATGGATTGATGTTAGGGTAGATGAGTATTTTTCAAGAACACCCTTTCTCCTAGCAGACCCCCCAGTCTCAGTCTAGGTGGCGTCAGGGTTTTTTTAATTCAATTAAACCCTTATAAAACTTTATAATTTCATTTGTACCACATCTAAATTCATAATTTTCTAGAAACCTGAAAATGGTAACTTGACTATTACTACAAATAATTATAAATTTTACAAGGTGTATATATAATTATAAATGGACTTCTTTGCTCTGGACTTTCATTTATGCCCTTGTGATTCTTTCTAATTTCATGCACACTTGTGCCCTAATAAAACAAAGTTTTCTAGGTCTTCATTTGCATATATGTGAATACCTGGCTTTATTTGCTTGCAAAACCTGAAACAAAACCTTATAAAATTCACATTTGTTTTTATGCCTTAATATATATATTATTTTTATTTACCTATTTACTCCTCCGACAAGAGTTAATTAAAATTATATAAAAACTAAATTATCTCTTATATTTTTAATTAAAATTTTAAGTTTGATAAGATTTTTACAAAAGTACAGAAGCAAAGTACTTCTGGAGGGGTGTCCAAGCAAATTTCCTAAAATTTCAAGGGCATATTAATATAAAATAATTAGAGTTCCATTTATCATGTAGGCACACGTGTCACGTAGACTTCAAGAAAATTCCCAAATTACCCTCATCAAAATAAAACCCAGGCTGTGTGTGTTTCGGTGCCGTCGCTCGTGTTGCTCAGGGCCTGTTTCTTTTTTTTTTTTTGGTTCTCTTTTTCTCTTTGCTGCTCCGGCGCTCGACTCTCTCCTTCGGTCCTTCTTTGCTGCTCCCGCTGCCATTGCCGTCGAACGCCGCGCGGATCGCTGCGTTCTCCACCGCGATCGCCGTTGCTGACTGTTGATGACCATGATGACCCCGCCCCCTCTCGATGTATGCTTATCCTCAATCTCCATCCGACTTTTGTTGTGGTTTTGATTTGTTTTGATGTTTCTCGCCTTTTGATCTTGATTTTAGGGTTGATGGTATAGATTATTGGTGGATTGATTGTGTTTTGTTAGGGTTTCGTGTTGTGTCTGGGCTTTGATGAGTAGAGTGGGATCGATGGTCATTTCAATCGGGATTAGTTTTTGGGGTTTTTAATGGGGCAAAGGTTGGGGATCCTGCTGGATCTGAACTCTGATCGCGCTTTACGTTTGTTTTCTCTTGCAGCAGGAGGACGAGGAGATGCTTGTCCCCCACTCTGATTTCACCGAAGGTCCCCAGCCTATGGAGGGTAAATCATTATATTTATGTTTTTTTTAGTGATTTTATTGAGTGAATACTAAAACAAGTTGTCCAGCGATCGAAGCTTCTGCTGGAGGCTTGTTGATGTTATGCTATTATTAGGGTTTTGATACATGAATATTGTTCTTTTTGTAATTTTTTGGTGTTGATTTTGTCTTAGTGGCTCAACCAGAGGCTGCTAGCATTGCAGAGAATCAGCAGGTGGAGGATCCTCCCACATCCAAATTCACATGGGCTATTGAGAATTTCTCCAGATTGAACGTAAAGAAGCACTATTCTGAAACTTTCGTTGTTGGGGGCTATAAATGGTTGTTAGATCTTATCATTGACATCCAATGTTAGGAACTATATTTACATGTGGTTTGAGATAGGTCAAGAGAAGCTGATGCGTTTGTTTTTGATAGGCGGATCCTTATATTCCCCAAGGGAAACAATGTAGACCACTTGTCTATGTATCTGGATGTTGCTGATTCGCCGGCCCTGCCATATGGGTGGAGTAGATATGCACAATTCAGTTTGTCTGTTGTCAATCAAATCCATAACAAGTATACAGTCAGAAAAGGTATCCTTCAAGTAATCATTGTGTTTTCTCGTTAAAGCACACTCTAGTTGTCGTATTTGTGTTTGCCTTGTAGCCTAAAGAGCAATGAGGATTGTTAGCTATATTTTATGATATTGGTACAGGTTCCTACTATCGTGTGCATTTATTACCAAGATCCACATGCTCTATTGTTTTCTTGTGCTTGCTTTCTTCCCTTTCTTCATGCAGATATTGTCGTTTAGTAACAACACTTGATACCTATCTAGGTGCTTCACATCATGACTAGCCACGTGGTGAAAGTAATCATTCAAATTACAAGAGGATCACCTTTTCTTCAATTTAAATGATTGCTGCCAATTCAATAGAGTTACTTTCCTTTGTCTAAAAGAGGATTCTGGTCGATCCATTGGGCGTTCTTCACTTAGCTTGAGCTGACAATGTCCTTAGAGATTTTGTGTGCCACCTTTTCCTGCGTTTGCAATTAATTGCTGTTTGGTCACTGGACAGGATCGACAAATTATCGATCATTTAATATATTTTGCTTGTCAGTCTGGACCATTATTCCCTTCTGAGGCCTTAATTGTCAGAACTCATATGATTTTAAGTAATCAAATAAAATAGTTACTCAGAGAGCGTCTTCGAGACTTGTTTGGTTCATATTTGATACTTATTGTGTATTCAAGAGCCATGCAAGTTGTGTTTGCTAATCTCCAACATTGGTACTGCTGACTATTTTGGAAACTTAAGTGATTCTTCTGGTATCTTTTTTAGTTGTGGTACTGTGCCATTTCTAGATTGATTAATTATATAGACATAACTATTGTTGAAAAATGCTTATGACTTAGTTTTTTTTAATGCATATGCCACACATGTTTAAGTACATTTCCTTGGTATAGTGTTAGGACTCACCTTCGTTACATCACCTGATAAGTTTGGTGGGTAAGTTGATATTTACTTCAGGTATGTGCTCACCTAGTTTGCTTGGATAAGTAATGGGCATTTTGATTGATATTCTAATGTTACTTTGTCTTAGTTTCCTCATCAAATGTCTTTTCCCTGGCAACTATTTAGTATTTTTTTCTGAAATAACATTTTATTTTGTTTTACTATATTTTATTTTGTTATTCTTTGATTCTCAGAAACTCAACACCAATTCAATGCTCGTGAAAGTGATTGGGGTTTCACATCATTTATGCCTCTTTCTGAACTTTATGACCCAAATAGAGGATACCTTATTAATGACGCATGCATAGTTGAAGCTGAGGTTGCAGTTCGTAGGGTGGTTGATTATTGGTCTTATGACTCAAAAAAAGAAACAGGCTATGTTGGTCTAAAGAATCAAGGAGCTACATGTTACATGAATTCTCTTCTCCAAACCCTTTATCATATTCCGTACTTCAGAAAAGTATGATTATACTTTATACCTTGTTTTAGGTTGTATGAGTAATCTTTTGGATTTAATTTGTATATTTGTCTCTTGCAGGCTGTATACCATATGCCGACAACTGAGAATGATATGCCATCCTGGAGCATTCCTTTGGCCCTGCAAAGCCTTTTTTACAAACTTCAATATAGCGATAATAGTGTTGCTACAAAAGAGCTGACAAAATCTTTTGGATGGGATACGTATGATTCATTCATGCAGCATGACGTGCAAGAACTTAACAGAGTTCTTTGTGAAAAGTTAGAAGATAAGATGAAGGTCTGTTTTAGCTATTGTTTTTCTTCTTAATTCTTGATGTAGTTAATGAATTATGCATCTTTGATGTCGTCCTAGGGAACTGTTGTGGAGGGTACCATACAGCAGTTATTTGAAGGCCACCATATGAACTACCTTGAGTGTATTAATGTGGACTATAAGTCTAGCAGAAAAGAATCATTTTATGGTACGTTACAAAAGAATGTTATTTACCTTCTGAACCATCCTTTTTTTTGTCAACCATATTAACAAGCACATTTGCTTTTGAAGATCTTCAACTTGATGTAAAAGGCTGTCAAGATGTTTATGCTTCTTTTGATAAGTATGTTGAAGTTGAGCGACTTGAAGGGGATAACAAATATCAGGCCGAACAATATGGTCTACAGGTTGGTTGTTTCCATCATAAATCTGACATGAAGATTCTCAGAGAGCATTTAGCAAGGTTAAAATTCTGCTTCCGTTTTGGGCAGAAGCATTCGAAGAATTAGCCTTCTTAATATGTAAAAGCTCGCCATTTAGACAGCTTGTCATACAAACTAAGATTGCTTTTCTATAATAATCACTTTAGTATTATGGAGAGTGTGTGGACAAATTTTCCTGCATGATGGAGGTATTTGAATCCTGAGGGGTTTTGAGTTCCATCCTTGTTTCACATTAGGTTCTTCCTTAGCGTTCAAGGCAATTAATTGAAAATAGTGATGATAATTTTCTTTTTGAAGGCGAACTGTATGGCTTCTTTAAATTATTTTGTTTTATTAGATTTTATTCTTTTGCAACTGTCTAACTCCGGTGAAGATAATGCACTATATTATGACATCTGGTTTTTGTGCTACTATCAAGCTTGGTAATGCTTAGTGAGCTTTATATGATTACAAGGTAAGATCTTTTTCATGCTCAAGATTCTGTAATAACTATAGAGACAAGGATGCATTTCAAAGAAAATACATAGTGTAGAATGGACTAGCCTGTATAAGACTCCTGTATGTCGGCTCTCTATTGATGTATAAGCTCATTCATTCTCTGCCATTGGTTCTATTATTCTCATTCTCATGTTATGTCAATGTATCCATGATTTGGCTCCAAAATTTCTGTGATCAAGGGGCTCTTATGGTAACATTGCACTTCATTTAGTTTTATGGTTTTTTACTTCACCAGCTTTTCTTTTGTTGCTCTGTTTGGTGTGTGTTGAGTGCAATGTTTCTATTTGTCCTTATAATTTGATCCATGTGGTCTTTTTTTGGATAAGATCCTTAGGAAGGCAACTATAAATTCATGGCTTTGCAGGAGGCAAAGAAAGGTGTTCTCTTCATTGACTTCCCGCCTGTTTTGCAACTCCAGCTGAAACGGTTTGAATATGATTTCATGCGGGATGCTATGGTAAAGGTCAGTATTTTGAAAAATGCTAATTTGTGCAAGGCATGCATGAATAATACATTGTAGTTACTTGTGTGACAAGCTTTTTCTCTGATTTGTTTGGACAACTGGCTTTACTGAATATTCTGAAACTGGAAATGCAGATAAATGATCGATACGAGTTCCCTTTGCAATTAGATCTGGATAGAGATAATGGAAAATACCTTTCTCCAGATGCAGACAGAAGTGTGCGCAATTTATATATGCTTCACAGGTACGTGGTTCCATTGAAAATATTTGTTCCAGTGATCACTAAAAATCAGACAACTGTTGGGTTATGTGGTTTTGAGCATTATTTTACGAGTTTACCCGGAACATTGTCAAAAATCAACATGATGTCCTTCATGGAATTTATCTTCAATTAAATAAATAAATAAACAGAAGTGGCTTGGTACTTAGTTTCTCCAGTTCAAATGCCTGAATCTTGGTGTTTAACTTTATGTATTTTGGTAGTTTTCTTTTTGGCTTCTTTAATGCTCTTGTCTGGCCATTGATATTTCATCTTTTATCTATCCTTTTATTTGCAAATTTTAGCTTGGAAGGTTCTTATTTTGGTTTTTGCTGGTTTGTGTTTCATATTTTACTTGCCTCCTGTTGGCAGGGTTTGACTTTGATTCTTTTTTTGTCTTGTGTGCATGTATGTTTGTGTGCATTTTCTGGTGTTCCTTCGAGCAGTGTCCTTGTTCACAGTGGTGGGGTTCATGGAGGGCACTATTATGCTTTTATTCGGCCTACTTTGTCAGAGCAGTGGTAAGGAATTGTATGTTGTTTGGTTTTCTATCATGTTTCACATAGCTCTTGAGTTAAATATTTTTTTGTTTATGTTCCTGATCTTCCTGAGAAGGTTGAACATTCTTTTTATGGATGCGGCCTACTTCCTTGCTTTGGTAGATATTGGAACAGATGGGCCATATTCATCAGATAAACTTAACCTATTCTTTAGGTCTTTATTCGTGTTAAATATTGATGTGACATATAGAAACCTCATAAGATTTCTATATGCTTGGAAACATTTGCAAATTTCAATTCTTACATACATATTCCTGAGTTAAACTGAAACATTTGCTAACATTTACTGTTTGTCTGAGATAGTAAAATGGCATTTCTTCCCCTATTTGTATGGCTTACACGACTGCAAGAATGATTAAAAGGGCTTCCAAGTTCTTTTACAATACTGATTCAAGTTGCATTTACAAAACATCCAAATTTAACTACAAAAAAAATATTTAATTGTTAAGTGTACACATGTTAAAATTTGAACTTTGCAGGGGAATTTTTTTCAACTGAAAGCTTTGCTTGTGTAAGGATATTTTATCAGGGTGCTTACAAAAATCTATGGGAAACCTGCTGATTTCCTCTAGATAACTGATTTTGATGTATTTTGAAGTTTGTTATTTCCTTCTATAGAAAAAATGTTGTAGACATTTGGCTGAAAGCCTGGAGGTCTATGCAACTCAGATACCTACAAGTTTAGTGATTTTACAATAAATGCAAATCTTTTACTTGGACAAGTGTCCTCAATTCAATTGAATCCTTTTGTCTTTCCAAAGTCTATATGATTGCATAAGAAATTGTAAGTTGCATGAATCTCTTTTTAAGAAAAACAATTAGAAGAATTTTTTAATAGAACCCTTTGATTGTCCTCACTTTTTTCTTGCTTTCTTTATAGATTTTTACAGGCAATTGTATTCCTATGTCTCTGTTTGAGAAAGCTATTCTAACTCAATGTTTGTTATGAACTGTGCATATCTTTTCATATGCTACAATATCCAAATATTGGATGCATCATCTTCATAGTCCTTCCAAAGGATCACGCAAGCCTATTTTGCCATGCCTGTGCATGTGTCACAGGTATTATTGTATCAGGGTACATATGCTTGGACAGGCCTTTTGAAGTTAAGGAGCTGCCTTCTTTAAATCATATTTTTAGAATATATCTCCTATCATGTATACTCATTCAAGAATAGCAATGTTAGCCATGTTAGTAGAAAGCTTCTATTGATTATGTTATTTTGATGTTGGGTGACATTTTCTTATTCTGATAATTCTATTTTTGGCTCCTTTTTTTTTTTTTTTTTTTTTTTTATAATTTTAGCAATGTCCTTTACCTCTTTTTGAAGTTTTCTCTGGCCAGGTTATGGTGAGAACTATTTCTGACTACATTTTTGTGGCAACTATGTGGTTTTTAATTCTTTTATGATTGACGATAAATGCTCTGAGCTTGTGACCAAAAGATCATTTGCTCTGTGTGTAGAAATTTTGTTCTATACTCCTTTCTATTTTTGTTATTTTTTTTATTGGAACTTGAGTAAATCATTTATGTGGCAGAAGAAAATTAAAGGACCTGATGAAGCTTTGGGGGTTTTTCAGGTATAAATTTGATGATGAAAGGGTAACCAAAGAAGATCCGAAGAGAGCGTTGGATGAACAGTATGGTGGTGAGGAAGAGGTAATATTTTGTCATCACAAACTTCTCAAGTATCTGTTCTTTGTGTTTTTGACCCTCATTAATTTTTTTTTCTTGAATAAATCAGTTGCCTCAGGCAAACCCTGGGTTCAATAATACTCCTTTTAAGTTCACAAAGTATTCAAATGCATATATGCTTGTTTATATTCGAGAGAGTGACAAGGACAAAATAATTTGCAATGTGGATGAGAAGGACATTGCTGAACACCTAAGAGTAAGTGCAGTTAGGTTTATCATTCTCTTGGTTTTTCATATCATGGTGGTTCTTGGGTTAACTCATTATTTTTCAGATAAGATTAAAGAAAGAACAAGAAGAGAAAGAACACAAGAAAAAGGAAAAGGCAGAGGCACATCTTTATACCATCATAAAGGTTTTCCATTTAATTTTCTTCTGGATTTTATCCTTTATTTGAATGGCAACTTCAATGAAAATCATGCCGTTTTGCTTAATTCTGTTATTGTTGCCTCTAGGTTGCTCGAGATGAGGATTTAGCTGACCAGATTGGAAAGGATATCTATTTTGACCTTGTGGACCATGATAAGGTCCGCAGCTTCCGTATCCAGAAACAGTTGCCATTCACACTTTTCAAGGTAATGGATTTTTTGTTGGGTACAGGGAGCAAATTAAGTAGATTGTTTTCCTTTGTCTTTCTTAATAGCTAAACAAATGATAATACCTTGTGTAGCTTCAAACCGTTAGAGATCATATTTCCTCTTCTAACATATAAGTTGTGTTGTAGGAAAGTAGAGGTAAATAAAAATGGGATGACATAAGTTGTCTTTTTCCTTTTATTTTCCTCAACATTTGTTACACTTACACTTGTGCCATGTTTGGCTGGGGAGTAATGGAAGAATCAGGTCTGTTACTTTTTATAGAGAGCCTAACAACCAATTTACTATTCCAACTAGTTTAATCTCACTTGTTCTGATTGAGAAGGCTTATTCTATAGCAAGCTTATATTCTTAGTCCACCCTCTTTCCCAATCAAATTGCTACCTTAGACCTTCTTAAGAATAAAAAATTGACCGCTTGATCAATAAGTTAATTCAGAATTCTTTTTATCCTATTCAAAATAAGAACCTCTACCAAGGGCAGCCACTTTCCTTAAAAGGACCAAATGGATCTGTGCCAAAATGTCACAATTCCTGTTTTATTTCTGTAGGCATACACAAATTGTGATGAATATTTGTTTCTTATGAACTACAATGTGGCTTCCCTTTTTCTAAATGAAGAGGCCCATTCTTCTAAATGGAATTACCTCTAAATTAATGATGGTGATTCAGTCTGGCAGCAAGCTGACCTTGTCACATTCATAGTCTAGCTTGTTTCAAGGTTTTTATTCTTTTTATGTTTCCATTGTCTACTCAATAATATTTAAGGTTCTCAATGTTGAAGTCGTTAACAGGAAGAGGTAGCAAAAGAATTCGGCATCCCTGTGCAATTTCAACGTTTTTGGCTGTGGGCTAAGCGTCAAAACCACACTTATCGTCCCAATAGGCCTTTAACTGCCCAAGAGGAAGCACAGTCAGTAAGTATTAATTTTTGGCACCTTATTTTAAGTATCATGAACCGAAACTTGCTATTGAAGTTCAGACTGATCGACATTGTGTGCAACAATTATCTCTGTATTTATTGTTGCTATTATATATATACATATGTATATTTGTTTTGTTACAAGAAGTAGGTGCTTTCCATCAAGTAACTGCTTTTTGCATAAATATTAAACTTTTTTTTTTAAATTATTAGAAATATAATTCATATAAAGGTAGTTAGATTAGTGGATGCTATTTCTCTCTTTGTTCATCAACATGACATGTTTAAATTTTATGATCAATTTTGTTAGAGGGTAAAATATTCTGTTCATAGAAATTTTAAATTTGATTGCAAGCAGTAGGCTAGGTTGAACTGAAATGATTGCATTTATGTAGGTTTAACTGTCATACGTGGAAGTTGTGTCGGTAGGTTTAAGGTATTAAACTGTAAAGATAGGTTAGTATTAACATTAATATTGTAACACCTAGGTTGTGTTTGCTTTGGGGGTCAAGTGTTGGAGCCAAAGCTTATCCCACAAACGCCCAACAAAACACTTAAAGTTGGGTTAGATTATCCCAGCAACCTTCTTTAACTAGATTTTATTATTTTAAAAATATTTTCACAGATTGATTTTTGAAAATATGTAAAATAATTTATTGTTATTTGGAAAGGTATATTTTTAATCTTTAAAGATTTAATTTTGGTTGGTATTAATTAAGTCAAACTGTAGTTAAACTCCAAATAAAAGTTCTCTCCAAAAAGATTTCAAATGATAAAGCCTTAGCTGTATTATGCCAACCTACAACAAAACACACCCGTAGAGTATTTTCCAAACAATTGAAATTAATTTTGCTTTTTTATCTTTATGATTATTCAGTTTCTGCTCTTGTATTATTAGCATAATACTGTCATGCTGTAATAGCCTCAACTATTTCTTCAGACTTATTCAAATTGGAAGAAAGTTTTCATTAGTTGTTCCTCTGTAGGTTGGACAACTGAGAGAGGTCTCAAACAAAGCACATAATGCGGAACTAAAGCTATTCCTTGAAGTTGAGCTTGGACTGGTAAATTTGCTTAATAAAAAAATGATAAGTAGCTTTTTTTTTTTTTTTTTTTGTCTTGTTAATTTTTTTGTTTTTGTGGGACGGGTGTCAGTGTGGCACCAGTACATCTCAATCAAAATCAAAAAATAAATGGTGATTTGTAACCCTCAATTTTTTTGTTCTTCAGGATTTACGTCCTCTACCTCCACCTGACAAAACCAAAGAAGACATCCTACTTTTTTTCAAATTTTATGACCCTGCCAAGGAAGAGTTACGGTATGTGTTGATAATTGTGTGGTCATTTTGTTGTGTCAAGTATAGTTTTTGCTAAAAAGCTCTTTTTCTTTGTTTAAAGGTATGTTGGGAGGCTTTTTGTTAAAGCACTGGGAAGGCCACTTGAAATACTGGCAAAACTGAATGAAATGGCTGGTTTTCCCCCAAATGAACAACTTCAACTTTTTGAGGTTGGTAGTTCATTGAGGCATTTGACCTGGAGGGCATTTCTTTTTTCATTCCAAGAATGTGATTGCATTTGCTATATGTTTTGATTCCCTCCATTATTGATGTTCAGGAAATAAAGTTTGAACCAACTGTTATGTGCGAACACATTGACGTCAAATTTACATTTCGATCTAGCCAGGTTCTAATGGACATGAATTACATTATAATAAATGCTCTTTTTTTTTTGTATTTTAATGTTTGGTGGCATCTCTAATTTCCTATCTGCAGCTTGAAGATGGTGATATCATTTGTTATCAGAAAAATCCCTATGTAATGAGTGATGTTCGGCATAGGTATCAGGATATCCCAACTTTCCTAGAATATGTGAACAACCGGCAGGTACCTATCATATTCTTATATTAATAACAGGAATATGTTTATATTATCTTTTCTATTGCAAGCTCCCTTATGGTAGAACTGCTTTCTGCATTGTGTTATCTATTGTTAAACATAACCTATTTTTATTAATCATATTACTTATTCAAATTTATAAGCCTTGCATTGCTGAATATTTGATGGAAAGGGAAAGGAGTTGTTTGCTTATTACCTCCTGGAAAATGCAAGCATCAATTAGCTGCCTGCATTTTTTTAGAAATTATCTATTATCTGCTTTACCTTCACTTTTCTGTCTGCCTTATGTGGTTCATCATTGTCATAGCATGCATGTGTTGAACTTCCCACTATATATGCAACGTTACCATTTTGTGCCCATTTCTTTTACTCATGATTTCCAATGTTTGTGTTATATGTTCCTAGAGGTACCAATAAAATTTCTTTTTATCTGAAATATTCCTGTATAGTTTCTTCTCCTATATAATTTTATAATATCAGCACATTATGTTTTGATCTCTTGTGGAGGTGGTGATATGTGATGACTAAAAAGTTTCAGATTGCAATGTAGATCTTATTAGTAAGAATTGTTTTTATTTGAACAGCTAAAATGACACTACCAAGTGAAGGTTTGGAATCTTCTATGAATAATTTATATGTTTGGATCGATGGAGTTGTGGGTAGTTCATAGTTGGTACACTATAAGCTCAGTATTTGGAGAACCTTGAGGACCAACAATGTGGATGTGGAATGTACCTCTCTTTGACGACCTTTAGCTTTTATGGTCTAGGAAACCTGTTTCCCAAAAGCTTCAGATGTTTCATACTTTCATTGTTAAATTCCTGATTCTAGATCTTGTAGAGGAGTCATTCACTTATTGCTTCAAGGCTTATTCTACTTTCATTCTGGAACCTTATATTTGGATTGACTTTTCTTGTGCAAACTTTATTCAAACAAAAGAAAAAAAGAAAAAAAAATCATTGCGCATGAAAAAAGATTCTATTTGTGCCTTTTTTTTCATCTTTTGATCACTTTTGCACATCTGATGCTGTTCCTACTTGCCCTGACTCCACTACGCCATGGTTTTGAATCTACTTGGAAATTTGGTTATAAGCTTCTTCTGCTTTGGATATTCGGTTTTTCAACATCATTCCTTTATTATTGGACTTAGTATTTTCTTGATGCCGGATGTGGTTTTTTACTTACCATAACTTCACAATTCCTTGGTCTTGAATCTACTTGGAAAGTACAATTATGAGTTTTTTTCTGCTACAGATATTCTGCTTTTCAACTTGTTTTACACGTCATACCTTGTATTTGGTGCTGTAGGTTGTTCATTTTCGGTTATTGGAGAAACCGAAGGAAGATGACTTTTGCTTAGAGTTGTAAGTATTCTGATTGTTAAATATGTTAATTTTTTCCCTTTTCAGCTGGTACTTGGCCCATTATGATCAAATTTATTTATCTGAGAAGTGTTTTCCTTTAAAGGTCTAAGGTTTTCACATATGATGACGTGGTGGATAGAGTTGCTCGCCACCTTGGTTTGGATGACCCTTCCAAAATTCGCCTTACTTCCCATAATTGCTACTCTCAACAGCCAAAACCCCAACCAATTAAGTACCGTGGTGTAGAACATCTTTCTGATATGTTGGTCCACTACAACCAGGTTAGTCTCTTAGACCTTAAATCACTTAATTTTTTATTTACATATTATATTTGGGGAATTGATTGGTTCCAAACATGTTGACATGCAGACTTCTGATATACTGTATTATGAGGTTTTGGACATTCCTCTTCCAGAATTGCAAGGATTAAAAACTCTTAAAGTTGTATTCAATCACGCCACAAAGGATGAGGTCGATTTTTGTGCTGGTTCTGTTCTAAGGCCATTAGTTTTGAACTGGTAATCACTGCAATGTTTGTGTTTATCTTCAGGTGGTGATTCACAGTATTAGACTCCCAAAAAATAGTACTGTGGGTGATGTAATCAGTAACCTAAAAACCAAGGTGACTTTTGATTGAATCAGTTTGAGGATCTGCTTTCATACAATTATCTGAAATCAAGAACTTCTCATGGGTCATTTGTTTTATGGCTCTACATCAGTTAACCTTCACCTTCTTGACACCTCCTTGAAACAGGTTGAGCTCTCCCATCCCAATGCAGAACTGCGATTGATTGAAGTCTTCTATCACAAAATTTACAAGGTATTCAAGAAGTTATAACTAATGTTTGCAGTGTATTCTTATATGTTTATTTCTAAAGATTCAATGTAGTGGTTTGAAAATGTTTAGAGTAGCGTACCAAGAAAAATACAGCATTGAAAGATATGAGTCAATTATAGTTTGTTTCATTATCAACTTGACTCAATTGTGGTTTATTGTATTTGTTTTGGATTTGTTCCAGGTCTCGTCTGTTGCATTGTCATCACTGTTTGAATGTTCTGCAAGACTAACACTGTTATTTGTTTGAAAGAGTTTCTTGAAATTGTTTTTTTAGTTGCCTATTTTGGCAAGTGAAGATCTGTGGATGGCATGGGGTATTAATTTTTATGTTACAGTTAGCTGATCATTATTGTGTTTGTTTCTTGCAGATCTTTCCACATAATGAAAAGATAGAAAATATAAACGACCAATATTGGACTTTACGAGCGGAGGAGGTAAGTCAAGTAACAATTCCAGGTTGATAGCTGTCAGGCTTTTTAATGTTTGGGTAGTTCCACATGTTAGATGATATTGTAGATTTCCTGATAGCCTGCACAGGTATTTTTTCCTGAAGTTCTGCAATTCTGCCTCACTACAGATTCCTGAGGAAGAGAAAAACCTTGATCCCCGTGATCGCTTGATTCATGTGTACCATTTCATGAAAGATGCGAATCAAAATCAGATGGTATGTTTTTGCTGCTCTATATTTATATGTAAAGTTTATTTCTGTCCAGTACATTAAGTTTATATTGTGGATCCCATGACCTTTTACACGGAGTAATGGGCAGTAGTTGTAGTCATGGAATGAATGGTCGACATTGGAAATAGAGTGAGTATTGGAGGTCTGGCAGTAATATGTTCTGCAATCCATGATACCATTGACCTTTCTTGTTAGTCTCAAGTTCACTATTATCGTAAAGAATCTTCTGAACCACATTTGGTTTTAGAATAGCATTCTTGAGGCAGGCATCTCTGTATGGTTGTTTTTGTGGAACATTAAAGATGAGCTCACATGGTTGTTACTCTTCCAAATATTCTTCTCTGTATCTATCTAAACTAGAGTATAAACTAGTCAAATTAAGTTTACTTGAAAATCTAAATTATGTCCTCATTATCCTATATATTTTGATTTTTAAAAGAAAAATTAGACATTTTAATTTGGCTTGCAAAATAGCATTGTCTAATCTGTGTGGATTATGTCTTCCATCTCCTCAGCAGATTCAGAACTTTGGTGATCCTTTCTTCTTGGTTCTTCATGAAGATGAGACTTTAGCTGAGGTAAAAGGGCGTATTCAGAAGAAACTGCAGGTTTCAGATGAGGAGTTCTCTAAGGTATAACTTGTCCTTTGGTGTAGATATACCAAAATATTGATTTGAACCATTTTTCTACATACTTCTTCAATCTTATCTTCTTGTTTCTCCTCTTTGACATAATATTTTTTTATACTTCAAATTTGTCAATTTCCATATATAGGTATTTCTGCTTTTACTTGGCATCCAAATGTGATTTTCCCTGGTTTAGTCTTCCTGGTCTTTGATTTTCCTTTTGCTTAATTTGTCCAGTGGAAGTTTGCATTTTGTTCACATGGTCGGCCTGAATACCTTCAAGATGTCGATATCGTCTCCACTCGCTTTCAGGTAGATCCCTTTCCCTTCGGTACTTCTTATTTGGTTAAGCATTTAATTAATCCAAGCTGCTGCATGGTCTGAATTCACCTCTTCAGAGAAGAGATGTGTATGGTGCTTGGGAGCAATACCTGGGACTTGAGCATGCTGATACTGCTCCAAAAAGGTCTTACACAGTCAATCAGGTATGCTGCCATTTGTTTTAAATCCTATTTGACCCATGCTCCCAATGGTTTTACTGGTTTCTATTTCTTACATGTTTTGCGGCTGATTAATTTTGTTCTCTTTTCACCATTCACAGAACCGCCATACATATGAGAAACCTGTTAAAATCTACAACTAAATGGATGGCAAAACCTGTTCCCCTCACAATCCATGAGATTTCTTAAACAAGAGTGGACAGGAAATCGAAGTTCTCAAAACAACATCCTGTTTAGATTCAGCAGGGTCATAATCTTTGTTGTTCAGGTACATAATCAAATTTCAATGCTGACTAGGGAGAGGTCCGGGATGGTGCTGAGGTTCCCCCACCAATGCTGTTTCTCAGTTTTCCTTATGCTGGTTCTCTGATAAAGGCCCCTCCATTAGAATAGTGGATCACATCAACCTTCATTTCCAGTGTAATTTAGATAGTATATAAAAAAAAGATTTTGGAATAGGTGTTGTATACAGGTTATATAGTTGAAACTTGTTCCGACTTTTTGTTTTTTTTTTTTTTTATTTTGGTTTTTCTTACCAGTTTGTTTTGCCTAGTTGGTGCAAAAGTGGGGCTGTATAATATATGGTCATTGGTGCAGGGGATTGCTGAGTTATGACATTGTCATATTTCTGCAGATACCGATAGATATGTCCTCTTTTATTTATTTTTTTTCCGGAAAATTCATAATTGCTTCAGATTTCGGTTCTCTGGCAGGCCATTAGTAAATGGCAACGGTATGAAATGCTAATGTTAACTCATATGAGCCTAGCTTTTTATTTTTTTGTTGTCCCTTGACAATGGCTACTGTGTGACCAGTCATGTGGACTTGCTTCTCTTTGCACAGCCAGACAACCGTATGGTTGGTGATTACTTAAAATTTAAAGTGCATTAAGTGGTATGCAAATGGAAATATCCTTATATTCAAATTTATAATTGATATGTTTATAAAATCACGGCATTTATAGAGTAATTTTTATTTTTAAATTGAAACTTAAATGATAATAAGGTATGTTGACTTTGAACTTTTTCTTTAATCATTGATATATGTAACGAAACAAGCAAAAGATATCCGTCATGGATTTAGAAAATAAATTATAAATTTTTATAATTTACGTGTTCATGTATATATTTTTATTAAAAACATAAACAGACGATTTTATGATAGGAGCCTAGAAACGAGGAATATGTACTTATATGAGTTCCTAACAAATGTGTAGAATGCGCATATTTATTATTGGAGTTCAACGAACACAAAAAAGTACAGAAAATAAAAGGCCAGATATACGTGTCTCGAGAAATATTTTTAACATGAAAGAGCAGATTGATCAGTGGGATAAATTTTCTTGATGATTTTGCCTTTGCATGGGTCTTCATGAGGAGTTGTGTTCAATATATAAGAATTGGTTGATGCTTTTGATGGAGGTGTAAATGGCAATGAAATCTAGAAATAAGTATTCTTGGAGAAAAAAAAAATACCTGACAGACTTTATAATGAGTAGAGGCGTCAATTGATCTAGTTTTTTGTGAGCAACTCAGTTTCAATTTGGCAAAAACATAGAGCTCGAGTTGAAAAATTAATTTTTGCAAGTTGTGCTCAAGCTCAGTTTTTGAGCTTAAAAATAATTTTAAGCCGCAGTTAAGGGATGTCGGGCTCAATTTAGCTTAGCTTGATGGTTTGAAATATATAAATATAATATTTTTATCTATTTAAAATAAATAATTTAATTTAATATTATAATAAACACATTTGGTACTTTATATACGATTTATTTTTTTCTAAAGAAAATCAAGTCATAAATAAGACTTTCGTTTCAAATTAAATTTACCCAAATTTTGAATTCTCAAAAGTTAATATAGTTAATTTGTAAATCTAATTGAGAACTTAAGGTTTTTAAATTATAATCAAGCCGAACTTGAACTTGAGTTGGGCCCAACCCAATCAAGTTTAGTCTTTCTATAACCCTATTAATGGAAATCAAGGGAAAATCACTTCTAGGTAGTGAGATGTTTGTAAATGTTATGCAAGTTCCTCTAACATTTATATAGATTTTTTTTTTTTTTTTGGGTTAATACTTCCATAGACCTTACAAACATTTTTACCTTTTTCATTTTTTGTAATATTAATTGCCCTTACTTTTTTTGTTTTGACAAAAAAAAAAAAAAAAAAAAAGCCACGGAAAATTGATCCTCTATATATAAAAGTTACTATCCTTTTGATAGTATTCTTTGGCTCTTGCATTATTTATTATGTTTTTTTTAAATTTCCTTCCATAGTTGCTTATTTCCTTCTTTTAGTATGATGAATAATGGACTCTTTTATTAATCTTATTTCAAACTAAGATGGTTGATAAGTGCTATATCATACATATTTTATTGATTATCTTTTGCACTTATGTGTTTTTAAGAGTGTTTTTATGAATAATTTGGCACTTAGTTTGTTTTACTTATACTTTTAAAGGAAAAGAAGCACAACTCAAGCCAAAGTACGAAATTGAGAGCAAAACGGGGTCGAAAACAACTTCAGAGAAATACACAGGCACGACACACGCCCATGTACTTGCACTTATATCCTTCATAGTATCGGCAAGATTGAGCATCTAGAGAAATTCACAGCCAATGCATATGACTATGTATATGACCATGCACACCCCTGACTTAAGTCCTCCCGAGAATAACACGGCCGTGTATATGATGTATACACCCGTGTACATCCAGAAATTTAAAGAACATGGTCCAGAGGAGAACACGGACTGAAGCAAGACATAAGCCCGTACATCTCAAGGAATGAGAAGTACAATCATCTAGAGATATACACAACCAGACGAAGAGATACACGGGCGTGTATGCTTGGGCATGTACCCTAGGAATCTTGGTTTCGAGCTGTCCAGAGATCTACACAGGCAAAGTACACGCCCGTGTACTTGCCTGTATATTTACTCGATTCCTGGGGGTAGAAATAGAAAGCTGAAAAAGTCATTCAGGTGCTAGATTTTGGGAAGTGACTATTGGATGACGGCTAGGGTTTCGAGGTGAATCAAAGGAAGAAGAAAGAGTTCGAAGGATTTGCTGGAGTGACAATCTAAGGCAACTATATCGGCTCACATCGGTTCCTACTTTGAAGACATTGAGAGGGGGTTTTTCTTCCATAAATAGTGTTCTAGGGTTTTATTTCCATTGATTTGAGATGAACATGAACCCCATGGAGGGGTCACTTCCTTGGGTGTTCGGATTTGATGTAGCTTGGGATGATTTTATCATAATATTGCTTTTAATATAGATTTCTTCAGCTTGTTGGGCTCACCTATGTCTTTATATTATTGATTTAGCGTAATGGCAGTGGCTATCACTTGATTGAGATTAAGAGATTCATCGTGTGAGATCACCCATAGATGAAGGGAATCAAGAGTGCGCGCTAGAGATATGCCACTTGTGATTTTTCCGAGTAGAGTTGAGTAGCAAGAGCTCCGATTTCTATTAGGGATTTCTTAGATCTCTATTCAATCTTATGAAAGTAAGATTTAGAAGATATTCAATTCTACTATACCAGATATATTTTTGAAATCCCTCGGTCCAATAATACAAGGGTTTGATTTATATTTAATTGCAATTACTTCAATTTTAAATTCCCCAGTGAAATCTTATCTGGACACATTCTTCTTCAATTGATTACTCACTTCCTAGACTTGTAATTTTGGTCCTTTTCATTCTTGGATTTTAGTTGATTTGACACCTATTGATACTTTGTTCTTAGCTAGATAACGAGGTTAGAGCTAGTACTAGTATTATTTAGTCTCTCTGGATTCAACACTTTACTCACACATTATTACTTGATGACCCGTACACTTACAGAGTAGTGTGCGTCAATACGACACAACACATTAATGGTCATGTGATAAATTTCACCTTAACTCATGGCAATCAGTTTTTGAGAGAACATATGAAGGTTGCAATGATCGTTGTAATGGTGATGTTATCCTTAGTAAGTAAAAGTTTATATGTTGGCTTAAGAATAATGGATATTTCTAGACTAGGTTATACTTCTTTTTTTTTATTTATTTGTTATTTGTTATTTTTTTTTATATTTGATTAGAATATACAACATGTTATTTAGTTACTATATGCAATTAATTGGTGTTCCTCTCTATGTATTTGGTATTATCATATTGTTTATATAGGAAACAAAAAGGGATTTTAATTTAAATAAATTTCAATTTTATCTATACTCAGATTAAGAAAAGGAAATTAATCCCAAGTTTACTTTGATGGATATACATCTTTGTTTGGGCATGAAAAAATTTAGAGCTTATTCATGCTTGAAAATTTAAATCAAATTTAATTTAAATAAAAAATTGATTGGATAATGATAAATAAGTATAAAAGAAAAGGGTGTGCATAAGATTTAAATTATTTAAAGTTTTAAAAATCCCAGATATTAAAAAAATCTTCAAGTTGTTGGTGAAAATCCGGCTTGGATAAAAAATTTTAATTTTCTTTTAAAAAAAATCTTGGATTCAATTTTTAAAAAAATTTAGGGGAAAAAATTAAGGGAGATTTTTTATTGAAAAAAATCTCAACAACCTGATTATCTAACCATCCATAGTTAGGGATGCAAGTGGGGCGGGGAATCCCCGTTCCCCGCGGGGCCCCGCCCCGACGGGGCGGGGATTCCCCGAAACACTCCCCCCGCGGGGCGGGGAGCGGGGAAAAAATCCTCCCCGCCTAGCGGGGCGGGGGCGGGGAATGCTCTCCCCGCCCCGCTCCCCGTGGGGCACGGGGATTCCCCCAAAAAAAAAAAAAAAAAAAAAAAAAAAAAAAAATATATATATATATATATATATATATATATATATATATATATATATATATATATATATATAGTGTATTTATTAAAAATTATTTCAAGATTAATATAATATTATATATATAACTAATAAGTTTTTAGTTATTAATATATATATTTGATAATATTTTTTAGTTATTACTTATTAAAATAAACCCTATTCATGTTTATGTGGTGGAGTTAAGTGAATTGGTGGTATTGAAGGGGGGATTTGATTAGTGAATGAAAATAAAGTTTTACCACAACTCTTTGTTTAAAAAATTTATTAATAAATTTAATTAATAAAATATTTGTGTTGACTAAGTTTTTTTGAATTCACTTGGTTTTTGTAAAAATATTTGGGTATAATTACAAATTAAAAACAATTTCATTATATTTAGTTTAAGTATAGGCCAAATAAAAATTTTTGATGGTTTTTAATTACAATTTTTGGATCAATATTTTGGGCAGGGTGGGGATTCCCCGACCCCGCGGGGATCCCCGCGGGGGAGTGAGTGGGGGGAATTTCTCCCCCCGCGGGAAATTTTGAGGCGGGGAATCCCCGCCCCGTGGAGAGCGGGGATGGGGACGGGGATCCCATTCCCCGCCCCGCCCCGCCCCGCCCCACCCCGCCCCACTTCCATTCCTATCCATAGTGGGCTCGGATCCTTGGCTTTTGTTGAGAAAGCATGCATGTAAGGAGGGGGAAGGTGAAAAAAAAATCCAAAAAAAAAAAAAAAAAAAGATGGAGAGCTATGCTTATGGATCCCATGGTATTTTCTCAATGGTGGGACCTGGGAAGAGAAGAGTGATGGCATAGGAGGGGCCCGGCTTTTTTTTTTTAAGGAAAATCATACATGCATGGAGAGAAGGACAATGTTTTTAGAACCGGACCGGACCGGCAGAACCGGGAACCGGCCGGCAGTCCGGTCCGGTTCTATAGATTTGGTTGACCGGGAGTCAACCCGGTCAAACCTGGCGAACCGGCCGGTTTGACCAGACCCGGGTTGACCCCGATTCTATAATTTTGGGCCCATTATTCAATTCAAATGGACTCATGGGCTTTCAGTCGGCCTTCAATAGTTCAAATTTCAAATCACCATCTTGTTTATTATAACATAATAATATTCACTATTCACAAAATTATTGATTCCATTGAAGCAATGGAAATTTCATATGCAAAGAAACCTAAAGTTCGCCCCCCCCCCCCCCCCCCCCCCCCCCCCCCCCCCCCCCACAACTAAATCTCTGGAAGCTGATGCTTGCTCCCTGGTCCCTCCAAGGCTCCAACTCCAAATTCATTCAAATCTCAAAGATTTCATCACCATCAAAGCCCTTTCTCTCTCTCTCTCTCTCTCTCTCTCTCTCTATATCTCTGGTATGCAAGTTTTATCCATTTTATTTTTAATTTTTTTCTTCTTTTTCACTGGATTTCAATTTATATAAAAAAATTTATTTATAATTTTTTTCATTAATTTTTTAAGGGCAAGCAAGGAGGATCTTGTCACAATTGAGAAAGGTTGTGCTTGGGCTTGATCTTTTTATCCGGATCTAAATTGAAAGGTATGATTTTTTTTTTTTATTAGATTGTTGTGAGTTTAATTTGTTTGTGATGGTTTGGTGGTGAATTTTGAGTTAATTTTTTTATGATGATGATGATTATTATACAAAAAAAAATGTTGTCTTGTGATGGTGATTATGGGGATTGGGTGAGTGTTTAGATTGTGATCATCTCTTAATTAAGTTTATTTTTTATTTTTTATGGCAATTGTACCAAAATTGTTGTTTTTAGTGGTGTGTTTAAATTGTGATTAGGTTATGACTTATGAGTCATGATCAATTTTGTAGTTCATTTATTTTGATAATTGTACCAAATTTTTTATTTTAGTGGCTGTGATTATGGGGTTTAGTTTATTTTGTATGTATGATACTTGTACCAAAATTTGTTCTTTTAGTGCATGGAGTTATGGTGTACCAAAATTGGCTCTAGTTATGATAATTGTGAGTATCTTAACTAATTTTTGTAGTTCATTTTCATTTTGTATGATAATTGTGAGTATCTTAACTAATTTTTGAATTCATTTTCATTTTGTATGATAATTGTGAGTATCTTAACTAATTTTTGTAATCTATATAAGAAATTTTATTTATAGTTTCCTTCTTTTTTTCCGTTTGTGTTGTGGATTGTAAATAGATGGAAACTATTGGGTCTCAATCAACACTGTCAAATGAAGTTGAATCTACCGAGCAAACTTCTTCTGGTGTACATATCCGACAAAAAAAAGATATTGCATGGAGATATGTAACTGAGTGGCAAAATTCTCAAGGGAGAAGGATCTTCATTTGTAATTTTTGCCAAAAGCAAAATGCGGGCGAGGGAATCAACTGAATGAAACAACATCTTGCCGGATCAAAAGGCAATGTTGATTCATGCAAAAAAAGTCCCTTCTGATGTTCGTTTTTTGATTCAAGGATCGTTACAAGATAATGTTCAAAAAGCTAAAGAAAAAAAAGGGGTTTATGATGATACCGATCTTTATGGAGAGTCTATGCATGAATGCCAAGGTGATGATGTTTTGGTTGGTAAAAGTACTACATGTGTGGAGATATCCTCTAAAGGGAAACGAAAAGCTAGTTGTGGCATTGGGTCTTATTTTAAGCATGGAGTTGGTGATCCTACTCAACCAACTATAAAAGCTTCTATGCAAAGTAAGGAGAGGTGGCATGATACTGATATGGCGATTGCTATGTGGCTTTATGATGCATGCATACCATTGAATGCCGTCAATTCTCCATTCTATCAAACTGCAATTAGCAAGATAGCAAGTATGGGCCATGGGTACACAGGTTTTACATATCATGCATTGAGGGTCAATTTGTTGAGAGATTGTAAGCAACAAGTGAAATTAATTATCAACAATTTTCGAAAGACTTAGGCTGAAACAGGATGCACAATTATGGGCGATGGATGGACAGATAATAGGTAGAGGTCATTGATCAATTTCTTGGTATATTCTCCTAAAGGAATATCATTTATTAAATCAGTTGATGCTTCAGGTTTTATTACAGATGCTCAGACATTATGTAATCTTTTTTCTAAAATCATTGAGATGGTTGGTCCTCAAAATGTAGTGCATGTTGTGACAGATAATGGAGCTAATTATAACGATGCTGGAAGGAAGATTGCAGAGAAATATTCTGATATATATTGGTCTCCATGTGCTGCTCATTGCATAAACTTAATTATGAAAGACATTGCTGAAATGGCAACTATTGAGAGTTTGGCAGTTCTTGCTTCGAAGATTACAGTGTTCATTTATAATCATAAGTGGATTTTGAATTGGTTGAGAAAACAACCAAAGTGGACAGAAGTTGTTCGTCCTGGAGCTACTCGTTTTGCCACAACCTTTATTGCATTGAAGAGTTTATATGACCACAAAGATTACTTACAATCTTTGGTAGTTTGTTCAGATTATAAAAAATTCCTCAAAGTGCAAAAAGGAAGAGAAGTTAAGCAAATTGTTTTGGATGAAAATTTTTGGAAGAATTGCTTGATAGTTGTGAAGATTATGGGTCCATTGATACGCTTGTTGAGAATTTGTGATTCCGATGAGAAGCCGGCAATGGGATATATATATGATGGGATATATAGGGCTCGCAAGGGAATCAAAGAATTATTCAAAAATAAGAAGCACTTGTATAAGCCTTATACTTCCATTTAAAAGACCGATGGAATAGGACCTTGCGCACGGGGATACATGTTTTAGCATATTGGTTGAATCCGGCATTTCAATTTAGTCAACAAAACTTGTGCCAAAAGTTGGAGGTTCAACGTGGTATACTTGATATGATTGAACGACAAACATTGTTTAAATCAAGTGATTTAATGGAAGAGATGTGAATATTTAGAGAAAGGCAAAAGACTTTTAGTCGGCCACTTGCTTTAACTACTTGCAAAAGTACTACTCCTGGTGAGAATAAATCTAATTTGTTTTTTAAATCGAGTTATATGATTGTTTACTCTACTAATATTTTTGTATTCTTTTTCATAGATGAGTGGTGGAAATTCTTTGGTTGTGATGTGCCTCATTTGCAAAAATTAGCTATTAGAATTCTTAGTCAAACCGCTTCTTCTTCTGGTTGTGAACGTAATTGGAGTGTGTTTGAACGTATACATACCAAGAAAAGGAATAGATTGGAGCATCAAAGACTTAATGACTTGGTGTATGTTCACTATAATCTACGTTTGCAACATAGGTATGCCATTTATAGTTTTGATTTGTTAAGTACTCTTTACATGCAAATGATTTTAATTTAATATTTTGTTTTTTTGTATAGGTCATCTTCTAAAAATAGATCTTACGATCCAGTGGATTATGAATCAATTGACAAAACTGAATTTTGGGTCGTGGAAGAAGAACCGGAAGGAGAACTTGACTATAATGAATTAGAGAACATGTTGGAGGAGCAACCAAGAGATAGTGAACAATCAACTAAGATATTTAAAGGTTAAGTTTCTAACTCTTTTTTAATGTCAATGCTTCATATTCGTATTCATATTCATAACTATTAATTCATGAAATGAATTTTTAGGTGATGATGAACAAGATGATGTGATGATCACCGAAGATGGTGACCATGAAATAGTCGGTTTTCAAGGAATGACTAGCAATAATTTAGATGAAGAAGATTGGCTACCATCCCCACCTCGACCCCCTCCAAGGAATTAGATGAAGATGTTATGTTTTTTATTTGCTAAACCTTTTATTTTTCATGTATGCATGTTGTTTTGGCCTTGTTAGATTTTCTTTCATGTTGGTACAAGTCTTGTGACAATGTTAAATTTCCTTTTCTTGTTGTTGTGATGTTGTTGTGACTTTGTTAAAAAAAAATCATGTTGTTGAGACCATGTTAAATTTTCATTTATATTGTGACCTTGTTAAATTTTCTTTCTTTATAATATTGTTAGATTTTCGTACTATTATTTAGATGTTATTCTTTAACATTGGTTTTACCATTTGACATTATGTGATGAATAAGTTGTAGTTTTTTGTCATTAGATTAAATTGGACATGGAATATACATGTGAGTTTAAAATTTTGGAGAATATATATATATAATTATTACGTCATCCGGTCCAACCGATTGACCCATGACCCGATTGCTTGGCCGGTTCACTTCCCGGTCCGGTTCTGAAAACATTGGAGAAGGAGACATCTCTTTTGATGGTGGGACCCGAGGGGAAAAAAAGAAGATGAAGGCCCTTGATCTATCCATCCATGGCCATCTCTTGTTCTTTATGGTGGGCCCGCCTTGGTGTTCTTATTTTTGAAAGAATGAACCAGGTATGTATGCATGTTTTTGCATGCTTCACTCTCTCTTCTTAATATCCAAACACCGCCTTTTTTTTTCCCAATCCCAGAATCCATGCTCATTCATCCATATGTAAATCTTTCATGTGAAAGAAAGTGATATCCATCGGAGAGATGCTGATCGACATGTCTCTGACGTCGCCGGTGTTTCTCTCGTCAAATCCAAAGGCTTTTTGAAGGCTTTTGGTGATGCTCTCGCCAAAGTCAATGTTGCATCTTCAAGCTCGGCGGACATTCTGCCTTCATCGGCAAGGGAGGGGAGGAACCATGCATGTTGGCATGGAAGCTCTTATTCCGATCTCCATTCCAAGGCATTGAGGAGATCAATAACCGATTCTTGTGAAGAGAAACTTGAGAATCCAAGCATTGCCGAAGTCCGGCAATAGTCCTTCGGCTCCGATTGCTTCACACATGGAAAGCAAGACGAAGTTCATAAGCAGCTATGGTTTCAAGGAGAATGGAAGCATGCACGTAGGCAGAAGCATGCATGTTCTTCGTTCCTCTCCCACTCTCTCTTTCTCTCTCTGAACACTACCACGAGATGAGCCAAAGAAAATCAAGGACAAGATGGAAGACGACAGCGTGGTGGTGACGATATATGGCTTATGCCACCGTCACCGCCCTGGCAAAACCTAAGAAGCCCGTCGATAGTTCTCTTCTCCGACCCAAGATCTCGATCTCCATCCCAAGGCATTGATAAGATCAACGAGAAACAACACTTGATGATACAAAAAAAAAGATACTCTTTGGAATTCAATGTTTTGACATTAAAACCCTCGTCACAGCTCGTCGATGAAGTTCCTCGTCAAATTGACTTATCGGCAAGCAAGATGATGTTCATAACCTTAGCACGAATCTCGAGGGATGCTTGAGAAGCTTGTGAAGTGCTTATATCTCCAAAGAGGCAGATGCTCTTAATATATATATATATATATATATATATATATATATATATATATATATATATATATATATATATATATATATAAGCATATACATGTTCTGGTAGCATCCATGCAAATGCCATAAAAAAAATCTTCAAAACCCATGTTAATCTCTTGGTGGAACCCATCCTTTTGCATATTTTTGTTTTAAATCATGTACATAGACAAGAGCATGCATGTTGTTCATTTCCTGTCCCATTTTTTTCCTCTTTGTGAACGGCATCACAAAAAAAAAACAAAAAGAACAAAAAAAACAAAAAAAAGAAAAAAAAGCTTAGGATGAAAAGGAGAACAAAGAGATGGTGCTGATATATGGCTTATGCCGCCGTCATCACCCTCGCAAAGTCCAAAAAGGCAATATTCTCTATATACTTAAGTTGCATAGAATTGGTTTAAAGGTTCGTCAAGTGGTTATTGCTTCAACAAGCTTCAATGCAATACCATGCGTGACCCTCTCTTTGATGAACTGTAGTATGCATGCATCTTTTACTTAAGAAATTAAGCATGCTTCATCTATCATGCTATGCCCACATGTATCCTTTCTTCTTCTTGGCTATGGTGGTGTGGTGAACCAAAATCAATATACTTCATGTACTCATGTCATGCATTGTATTGAAATTCTTTCTCTTGGTTCACATAAAATATATATATATATATATATATATATATATATAAAATTGTGAAAAGTGTGAAAATATGATAGCTCGAGGGCTTCAATACAAAAGCCATGAAAAGTATGAAAACATGAAAGTTTGTGGGTTTTATTTGCAGAATTTGATAAAATAAAAAAATGATGAAAAGTAAGAGGGTTTAAATGCAAAGAAAAAAAAGGGTTTTAGCAAAGATGAGGAGTATTTTGGTAATTTTACAAGACCTCCTGAAGTCTACCGTGATATCCAATGCATGGCGACTATTCTCCTCGAGAGAGCCTCTCCATTGCCTCTTGACAATCACAAAGGCGAATGAGCTGCTAAAGATTCTTAAAGACCCTCTTGAAGCTAGTTTGATGTCCAATGTATGACGACTATTCTCCTCGAGAGCCTTCCCATTGCCTCTTGACAATCACATAAGCTGAAAGAGTGGATGAAGACTTTTGAAGAACTCTCTTGAAGCTCGCTTTAACACATGACGATATCTCTCTTTGAGAGAACCCCCCATTGCCTCTTGACACTCATAGAGAGGTTATTAAGGACTCTTCTTTGAAGATGTTGATCCAAAATGTGGTCTAGTGCAAAACATGCCACACTCGGGAATTAAAAAAAAAATAATGTTTTCCAAAATGAAAGAAAGTTTTTCTCCAAAAAAAGACACAAATAAAAAGAAGAAAAAAGAAAAATAAAAAAAATTGGAAATGAAATGACAAATGAAACTTTAAAGTTCTGAGATATAAGAAAATCAAAGGCTTAAAAAAGTTTCACAAGTTAAAGTTATAAGGACTCCACAAGCATAAAATGCCGAAGTCCTCCACAAGCATAAAATGCCAAAGTCCTCAAATGCCAAAATTAAAAGAGATCAAGTTCAAGATTACAACTTGAAGTTCAATCCAAGACTAAGCAAGTTAAAGTCATCACATAAAAAGTCACTTCTTGATGATGTGCAAAAAAGATCAAATCAATGATGAATGAACTCGGTAGTCTCAAGACATCAGAAGTCAAGACTCAAAGAGTTTTACAACTCAAAACTAAATAAAAAAAGAAATTAAATCAATCGACAAATGAACTTAGTAGTCTCAAGACATTAGAACTCAAGACTCAAAGAGTTTCACAAGTCAAGACTAAAAAAAAAAAAAAAAAAAAAGAGAAATCAAATGAATCGACAAATGAACTCAACAGTCTAAAGACATCAGAAGTCAAAGACTCAAACAGTTTCATAAGTTAAGACATAAAAAAATTAAATGAATCTACAATTGAACTCTGAAGTCTGAAGACATCAGAAGTCAAATACTCAAAGAGTTTCAAAAGTCAAGACCTGAAGGAAGTTTCACAAACATAAAAGCTAGATCTTTTCAAAAATAAAATTAAGTAAAAAAAAAAAAATCAAGTTTGCGATTCATCAACATAGAGATTCCACCGCTTGAAATCCAAATCAAATCCAAGGTGGAAAAAATCAAATAAAAAAATGCAAATTCAAATGTCCAAGTTCCAAGTTTCAAGCGAATCAACAAATGAGCTTAACAACCTCAAAGCTAAATCGTTGAAGAGTTCACGAGTTGTAGAAGGTTTCACAAGCATGATAGCCGAAGCTTATAGAAAGCCAAGTCGAGTTTATGATCCCTCAACATAGAGAATCCACATCTTGAAATCCAAATTATGTCTAAAATGCAAAATCGAATGTTCAAGACTCAAGTTTCAAATGAATCAACAAATGAGCTCAACAATCTCAAAGCTAAAGAATTTAAGAGTTCACAAGTCGCAAAAAAAGTCTCACAAGCCTAAAAGCCGAAGCTTGTGAAAAGTCAAATCAAATCCAAGATGCAAATTCAAATATCCAAGACACAAGTTCACAAGTTTTTAAATCATGTTCAAGATGCATATTTCAATCGTTAACGAAGATCAAAAGTCAACAAAAGTCAAAGCGCACTTTTCAATGAAATAGTCGGAAGAAGATAAAAAGCTATAATCATTGTTGTGTCAAGATGATTAAATTCCAAACGTCTTGTACTTTCAATGAAGTCTATGAATTCATGTTTATTAAAATGAATAAAATTTATTTGTTACAATTTATTTCCTTGTTCACACTTATTTTTTTAATCGGAAGTTCCTGCGACAATGTCTAGGGTAACTAACATTAGGAGGTTGCCCCTAATGGAAGTCATGAATCTACAATCCCTTGAAGTCAACAAAATATTAAAATTTGATTTGTGATCCGTCATTTTTATCCAGTCGACCCGAATTAAAGGCTGGGTGAGAAAAAGGGAGCCTACAAAGTCTGACATGCCCAATGGGGACCGACTTCTCCTCCCATCTTTGAAAGTAAGTGTTAAAAGGATGGTGATAAAAATGACATTGCTTCATCTTCCTGTGTGAAGTTATTTTGTGGTATGTCTCATAACTACCTTATTGGAAGGGATATAAGTGAAGCTGCTTTATAAGTCTACCTATATGGGTAAAAAAGAAAAAAAATCAAAATCAAATTTTGATGATGTCAAACTTTATCAATGCCTTGTTGAGTCTGCCATCGTCATTGCCAAGCTCATATACAAACTTGTCAAAAAAAAAAATCCATGATTGGTGAGCTTCGGTTCTTGTTAATAATTAGATCAAAAGGGGCAAGCCACCAAATCTCATTGAAATTATAGACTAAGATATGACAGCAAAAAAGTTTGCATTAAAGAAAATGAAGTTGCTTTTGAAGTCACAGGCCTTTGTCTTTGTTTGACTTGTTGCGTAAAGGGGGCAAGCCCATAAGAAGTTGCAAGGGGCACAAGATTCCATGCTCGTAGCTCTTGCCAAAGTTTCAAAAAAAAAAAAAAAGGAAAAAAAAAAGATGAAGAGATGCGTGACGCTAAAGTACATATTGTATAGGTGATCACTGAAATGGTCAAATTATCACTTGAGCGAAAGTGTCATCTCACTTGCTTAAAAAAAAAAAGGATAAAACCTATCAACTCCATCATTGAGGATAAATGGAAGAAGTGCCAGGCTTGTTTGCGTTTTATCTCAAATTTAAAAAAAAAAACCTCTCACTTTTAAGCTTGTTAACTCTATTATTGAGAACAAGTGAAAGAAGTCTCAAGTTTTATCTCAATAACGCAATTGAAGAAAAAAATCGACACAGAAAATGGTGTTTTAGAACCCTGGGCACTATAGAAACACTGTAGCAAGTATTGTAGTACGAAGAATTGGAGAAACGTCAAAGTCTCGGATTTTGTTAACGGGTAACCTAACAGCCGTGAAGATGTGCACTATACTGTAGCAGTCACTGTAGCACTTTACAAAAATTTCGGCAGAAATCCCGAGGTTCTCACGACCATCCTTACACCCGTGAACCAGGCCATGAAGATATCTTGAGAATGCCTTTAAAAGAATGTCTAGGGAATTTGTTCATTATCTTCTTCCCCTTCTTTAAGCTCACCACTCCCCCAACATGGATCTAAGGTGAAAAATGACATTAAGGGCATTTCTAAGGAGGAAATCGAAGGGAGAAGCACATTCCGACAAGATCTACCCTTGATCCCATTTGTAGAGGCTTGGAGACGACGAAGGAAACCGCCTTAGATGTGGCATTTGTTGAAGCTCTTCACCCGATCCAAAGTGTCATCCGGCTTCAAATCTTTGAGGGAGTCTTTATTATGCTTGTTTTAGTTGTTCCCATTATATTGAACCTCATATTTGCTTGTATGGACCTCTAAACCCCAAGGTCACCGGATGCTGGTGAACCTTACAGTGAACTTGCTTATTTGGATGTTTTGATTACTTTAATGCATTTAATAGATTTGTGGTTTAAGCCTTGTGTTGTTTAATATATCGAATTGCATGAGAACTATGTGTTCGATTCCTAGTTTGTTCTTGGTTGCGTGACCATCGCCCTTGTACTAGACTCACTCGGTTTATAAGGGATTCATGTATGAATACGCCGTGACCATCGGGTTTTTCGTACCCTTTCAACCATTAGGGATGAACCTAGGTATTGTGTTTGACCCTAATTAGAGACTTCCCTAAGCATAATGCAATCATAGGAGGATTTGATCGGAAGAGATTCCAAGCTAATTCTTGTACGAGATTAGGGGTTGACCGCCGTGACCATCGGGGTTGACCTACTTTAGGTTGTATCTTGGCCCAAAACCATCATTTTTTTTGTAATCTTAACATTCTTCTATATTTAGTAGCACTAAGGAGATCCGTATCCGTGACCATCTTCTTACATAGAAATCTCACCTTTTCACCCGGCCATGTAGACATCTTCTTTTGGTTCTTTCCCCTTTTCTTTAGTAATTTAGAGCACTCACTCGAATTTGTGGGCTAGAAAACAAGTAAAGAGGAAGTGAGGGTAGCTCTTTGACCCTGTGGAATACGACCTCTATGTCACTCACAGGGTATTAGTTGATGACCCCATGCACTTGTGGGCATCACACTAAGTTTTTGGAGCCATTGCTGGGGACCCACGAGGAATACTCGGAAAGCTTAGAGCTTGTTGATTTAGCCATTTTCTTTTTTTTTTATTTGTACCTCTTGTTTTGTTTTATTTATTTATTTTTATTTGTTTTTGTTGTATATACTATCTTGTTCATTGTTATCTCCACTGTTGGTTTTGACTTTTGAGTATTGATATTGTGCAAGGTACCCATCTTATGACACGCGCAAATCAAACAAACTTGGTATAGCCGAACAGCGAAATTGAGAGAACCTTCCATAAAAGATTAAGGGAAGTAGCTGAGATTTTAGGATAGTAAGAGGTCCAGATTGAACAAAGTGAACTGTCAGTCATGGACGAACCAAGGAGGACTTTGTCAGACTATGAGAGGCCACAGTTTACCCGTGAAGAATTCAGGGTCCAAGCACTAATGTTCCCGATAAACAACTTTGAAATCAAAGCAAGTATAATTAAAATGGTTCAGAATTTTGTTCAGTTTGATAAGTTAGCCGATAAAGATCCTCATGCTTACTTGTCTCGTTTCCTCCAAATCTACTCCACTTTCAAGATCAATTCAGTCTCAGATGATGCAATCAAATTGAGGCTATTTCCGTTCAGTCTGAGAGGAGCAACTTATAGATGGCTCACTTCATAAGCTCCTAGATCCATCACCACTTGGAAAGAGATGGTGGAAAAATTTCTTACAAGATATTTCCCACCAAGCAAGGCAGCTGGATTGAGGCAAGAGATTTTAGCTTTCAGGCAGGGGGATTCCGAGACACTCTTTGAGGCTCATAAAGGATTCAAGGATCTCCTACACAAATGTCCTCATCATGGTTTCTCTTCTTGGATGAGAGAACAAATGTTATGTAATGGACTAAATTATGCAACCAGATAGCTTATCGATGCTACGATAGGGGGTTCTTTGAGTAACAAATACGCTGAAGATGCTAAAAAATTGATTGAGGATATGGCGAGCAATGAATGCCATTGGAGTACTTGACAGAAACCACTAAGGGTAGCAAGAATTTATGAAGTGAATGACAACACTACACTAGCCGCCAAAGTTGAAGCTTTGACCAAGAGGTTCGACCAGTTCATGATAGGTTCAAGCTCGAAATTCTAGGGCAGTCCTATCTTGTGAGACATGTGGTAGGGGCATGCAACTACACAATGGCCTATTTCTGCTGCTTCAGTGGCCCCAATGGAGACAGTAGATTATGTTGATGGAGGACCATGAGGCCTGAGCAACCCCTATGGTAGCACGTATAATCTGGGGTGGAGGAGCCACCCGAATTTCTCACGGAACCAGGGTCAACAATAGAACCCTCACAACCTTAAGGGACTCAATATTAACCACCTCCACAACAAGAGAAGAAATACACTACTAAAGATGTTATAGAAAAATTCATGATCAACATGGAAGTGAAATTTCAGAACATCAACACTCAGCTTGCTCAATATGGGACACAGTTTACTGAGATCAGTGCCATCCTAAGAAATGTTCAAGCTTCCATTCAATCGCTCGAAAACCAAGTCAAGCAACTTGCTAGGGTAAATTCAGAGCGTTCTTCGGGTAGCTTACCAAGTAATACTGAAAATAACCTGAGGGAACACTTAAAGGCCATCACTCTTAGGAGTGGAAAACAAGTGGAGACAAGGGCCGAAGAAGGCCCAAGTGTTGAGGAAAATAGGGTAATCGTATCAAGAATGGTAGATGAAGGAAGTGAGAAAAAGAAAAATGAAGAACCCTCACAACAACCACCATCAAAGGTACCTGAATACAAACCCTATATTCCTTACCCGGGCAAATTAAAACAAGACAAGGAGGATGCTCAATTCAGAAAATTTCTCAACATATTCAAGCAGCTACATATAAATATCCCTCATATGGTAGCATTGTCACAAATGGCCAAATACGCTAAGTTCATGAAAGATCTTCTAACCAACAAGAGGAAGTTTGAGGAATTGGAGAGTGTGGCACTTTCAGGAAATTATTTGGTGGTGATCCAAAAGAAACTAGCAAAGAAGTTGACTGATCCTGGAAGTTTTATCATCACTTGTGAGATTAGAAAGGGGATGCAAGAAAAAGCCTTAGCTGATTCAGGAGCCAGTATAAATGTGATGCCCTATAAGTTGTTCCTAAAGCTAGGGTTGGAAGAGTTGAGATCCACTAGGATGACATTGTAGCTAGCTGTTCGATTAATTAGGAAGCCTAGAGGGGTTGTTGAAGATGTTCTAGTAAGAGGGGACAAGCTAATTATCGCGATGGTTTTCGTAATACTTGATGTTGACAATGACGTCAAAGTTCCCTTGATCCTTGGGCGCCTGTTCCTTAACACTTTGGGTGCCCTCATTGATGTAAAAGGAGGAAAAATGACTTTGAGTGTCGGGGATGAAGAAGTGGTTTTCACACTCCTAGATGCCATGCAGCACATGTTGGATCATGATGATATTTTGTACTTTACTGATGAAACTAATTTGATTATCTCTGATTGTGTGCAGGAAGTGTTGGCCATGAACCCATTGGCAAATGAGATAAAGAAAAAGTATCTACTCGTTCACCAGTGCCACAAGTGAATTATGTGGAAACAAATCCATCACCAAGTGGTAAGAAAACGAAAAGCTAGAGGAAAGTGTGGTGTAAGGCAAATGAAAAACTCAAGAAGAGTATGAATCTCACATTATCGTCATCACGGGAGGTAGATCGATTGTACTTTGATGATCCAGGAGAATTTCAAGTTTTCTCATGTCTTTCAATAAACTTTCCATGTGGACACATGCTCAAGAAAACCAAAGGTAATTCTCCTCCATTTGATCCACCATGGATGTAAAAACAAAGTTACATCGAGCTAATGACATGGACCAAGCATTTTTTGGGAGGCAACCCAAGCTTTTGAACACGTCGTACTCTCATTTTCATATTCTTTTTTATGTTTATTTGGTTAGTTGTGTCTTTGTTGAGTTCTTAGTGGTTGAGTAGTTATGCTTCTCTTCATTGTTATGTGATCTAGCAAGCTTGTGATTATTATCATGTGGCATTATCTTCTTGTTTCCTATATCTTTGTAGTTGTTATTTCATGCTTGCTTTGAGTTCTCAATGATTATTTTTTGATTTGGTGCTTTGTGGATGAGTTTTTGTGCTTAAATTAATGTGGAATTGGTTATGCTTTAGTTGGTTTGAAGGTTGGCTAGAAGGAGTTGGAAAACTGGTTTTTTGCATGTATTCACGGGCTGGTTCACGGGCAAGTTTGCCCGTGAACCTTGGCCGAAAGAGCTCACGGGCATCCTTGCCCTGTGAGGTCTCCCGTTAAGCTTGGCTAAAGAGCTTCACTGCTAACCTTACGGCCATGAAGCTCCCGTGAGAGTTTCTAGAGAACTTTCACGGGGAGCTTGCTCGCAAGTTTCCCCGTGAGAGACTCAGGCGGCCTTAATATGGGCTGCCACCCCCCTCTTCAGCACCTTTTCTCTCTTCTCTTCTCCTCCTTCTTCTCATTTCTCCACCTTTTCTCTTCATTTATTCGCCATTTTCTTTCATTTTTCTTGCTTTAAAACACTCTCCTACTCCTTGCCACTTGATTTGCATGATTTATTGGGAGTTTTACCATTGTTTTCACCAAATATTCAAGGTATTCTCTCTTAAACCCTAGTAGGGCTTGGTTATTTCTCCAACTTTCCTCTTGTTTTTCAAGTTGAATTAATGCCAATATTGTGGGGGATTGTTTGTTTGTTATTTTTGTGGTTATTTGGAGCAATTTTCTAGCTTTGTAAAAAATTTTATGGTCCATGTGCAAGGGAAGCTCTAGCAAAATTTTTTTGGGAGGTTACTGTAGATTTTTAATTCTTTCACACTCTCATCATGATGAACCCTTGTTTCTCTTATTTTTGGTTTAATCTTTTGTATCTTGTTTTGTAGGTATGCCAACAAAACACACGGCCTCCAAACAACCACGAAAGGTTGACGCACCTCCCGTTAATGAACCGCTTTTCAAAAATGAAGAACACAAGACAAGATACGCATTATTAACCCAAAAATCCTTTGGCACAGTCCAAAATATTGATTGGAATGCCTTACAAACCTTGGGCGTGGATGACACTATATTGGAGCATATCTCCCATGATGGTTGGGACCAAGTTTTTGATATCAATGAACCCACCAACCATGAACTCACCTTGGAGGTGTTAAGCACAATAGAAGTAGTCAAGCATTGTAACTTTGTATGGTAAACAAGTTCTCTATCATTTCAAGCTTTTGGGAAGAAGCACAAGATAGAGTATGCTCAATTGGGTGTATATTTCGGGCTCTATACAGAGGCGTACACATGAACACCCAACTTTTAGTGCCTACCCGTGGACTTCCCCTCTCACGCTTCATCAGACTCATATTGATTGTTGAGTCTAGGAAAAGGAAGTCATTCCAAATGGACAATCCCACCCATCGCTACATCCACGCACTCTTGACTAAAGGGGTTGGGGATCGGATAGACTCTATAGGAGTCATGTCGCGCTCTGACTTTTTGATGCTCTACAGTATAATCAAGCGCTACTTGAATCACATGGGACACCTCTTCACAGATATTCTCTCTCATCAGGGACCGTATGTGCACCTCGGGGCTATTTTCATCGGACTCTACATCACACGGTTGATTCGAGGCATGGGCTTGATCGAGTGCACTCAGGGCATGCATGTCGTTGGCAGAACCTCTCATCTTGGGATGTCGACTTTAGTCTCTATTGAAATAGTATAAAAAAAAGGGAGGTACTTATGGTGTTTCCCAACATCAGGGGATGAGAGAGCATAATACAAGACCGTCACATGAGACAGAGTCAGAGATTGAGCCAGAGGATGCACCAGAACCACTTGAGATAAGATTCCAAGAACTACACCATGAGGTCCAGTGTCAGATATAGACCCTTTAGCAAGGGCAGTAGGAGATCATCGCATCACAATGCCAAGTCGAGCCAGACATTATCCAAATTCTTAGCATTCATTCACTGGTCTTCTTCATCCATCAGCACAACATCTGTTGCCACCACATCTGTGGCACCACCTTTCTCTCCAGACACACAGCACCCACATTGACTGTGCTTAACACGCATGAGTTTCTTTTATTCGTGTTGTTATTTCTAGTACTCTATTGTATTTTGTAATACTTTTGTTATCATGTACTTTGTAGTTAGCAGAGGTTCAATCCCTGCTAAACTCTGTTCATTTTATTACCTGCCATCTTGCTTCTCCCATTTTATAAATTGTGAGTTGTGATCCACTTCTTGATCTTCGCAGGTTTATTATGATAGGAGCTTCTCTCTCACCACCCCTCAAGGATGAAACTCACCTCGTATTCATGCATGTATTGTACAATTCTCATCGAATAAATGTGGAATTCCTTTACTCCATCCCCTTGTACTTAATTCATCTCTTTCACCATATACTGCTGACTTATGTACATTGAGGGCAATGTACAACTCTAGTTGTTAGGATGGGGTATTTCATACTTATGTATGCTTGACCTACCTATGATAGCTATGATATTTAGTTAAGAACTTCCTAGCTTGAAAGAATGATAGATGTGAGTGTATTTTTATGCATGCTTGAATGGAAGTTCTGTTTTATCTCTAGTGCACCTTCATGCTTTGTCACGAAAAATTCCACCTTATATGCTCTGGCCAACCCATAACTTTGATGTTGGCGTGAGAATGTTAAATTCTACTTTTAATTCTCTTTAAAGAGCTTTTGGTTCTTGTATTGTTTTTCAATAGCCTAAGTAAAGTTGTAGAAGGACCAGGAAACATGAGACAAAGTATGTATATATGTATATAAAAAAAAAAAAGAAGAGAAAAAGAGAAGAGAAAGGAGTCTATGATAGTATTCCTCTGCTAGTAAAGCATGAATGCGTCTATGTAGACATGTAATCGAGTAAGTTGGATGGCTCTTGTGCCTAATCAGCATGATGAGAATGCAATCACAAGTCCTGTAAGAAGCAAGGAAATGGCTGATAATAAGAGATGTAATCATGAATGACATTTTAAAATAATAGTTAGAAGTAGTTTTGCATGTTTTATTTTGTTCTTTATTTTTGTATGACATGTTGGTGTCATGAACTAGTAAGTTTGTAAATTTTGTAATTTGATTATACTTTCACAAAAATTGAAATGAAACTTGTTTTTGTAACATATTTGTTTATAAATTTATTTCTAGCTTGTATTTGAAGATAAGTTTGTTGTCTTTTGTAATTTTTTGAATATATTATCATGCACAAGATATTTACTTGTATACAAATTACATAATGTAACAGATGGAACCTGGAGAGATACCATTAGAAAGCCAAGATTTTGTTGGAAAAAAGATGTCAACCAATTTCCGATGCTAAGTTGTTTAGTTGAGCAAGAAAACTTAGGGCTTAAATCCAATAAAGGATTTAGGGGGTCGTTTGGATTACCGTAATGGAATGAAGGGGAATGAAGTAATGAAAGAGGGGGAAAGGAATGGGTAAGGGATGATAATGAAAAAGGTGTTTGGTTGGAGAGGTAATTCATTGGGAATGTGAAAAGTAGAAGAGTAATATATTGGTAATTGAAAAAGTAATGAAAAGATATGATATAAAGTTACTTTTATGCCCTTAATATAAATAAATAAATATTATTGTTTATAAAATATTTAAATAAATTTTAATTATTATAATTAATTATTTAAATTACTTATTAATTATTTTATGGCTTACATTTGAAATAAATATTTATTTAATATAATTATAATATGATTATTATAATTAAATGTTAATTATTTTAATATTAATATATTTATATTAAATATAAATATTATATAATATAATTATTATAATTAAATATTAATTATTTTTAATATTAATATATTTATATTAAATAAAAATTTATTTAAGATAATTATTATATGATTATTATAATTAATTATTAATTATTTTAATATTAATACATTTATATTAAATATAAATATTTATTTAATATAATTATTATATGATTATTATAATTAAATATTAATTATTTTAATATCAATATATTAATATACCCAAATATATATATTAGTGAGGGGTAAAATGGATAATTTACACCCATTACCCCTCCATCTAGGGCTGTAAATGAGCCGAGCCGAGCCGAGCTTTGCTTTGTTCAAGCTTGGCTCGTTACTATTTCATCGAGCTTGAGCTCAAGCCGAGCTTTCTTCGAGCTTCATTTTTCAGGTTTAAGCTTGGCTCATTACTATTTTAACCGAGCTCGAGCTCTAAGCGAGCTTATTTCGAGCTTCGTGCTTGAACTCAATTTGTTAAGAAAATTTGAAGCTTAGACTTGTCTCGTTAGCTTGATTAAGGCTTGATTATTTTTTTATTTTCCATTTAACTTAATGAACTAGCTAACCCGAGCTTTTAACGAGCTCAGCCTTCAAATAGTAGTTTACAACCCTATATGTGTGACTCAAGTTGACAACAACGACATAGTCACATATACACCTTAATATATATATATATATATATATATATATATATATATATATATATATATATATAAACGAGCTTGTTCACGAGTTTTGTTCGTGAACCATGTTCACGAGCCAAAACGAGCCGAGCTTTCAGTTGCTCAAGCTTGGCTTGTTTATTAATCGAGCTTGAAAATGAAGCTCAAGCTTGGCTCGTTTACAATATGAACTGAACATGAACGAGCTCTTATCGAGCTGAACACCGAGCCGCTGGCTCAAATACACCCCTACCTTCATCCTCCTTCATTCCCCCCATATTGGGGGGAATGAACCATTACCTTGTGGGGGTTAATGGTAACCCCCCCCCCCCCTCCCCAAGGTAATGGTTACCACCTTAAAAAATTTGCCAAAACATGGGAATGGGTAATGGTTCCCCGCTTGGGGGAACCATTACTCCCATCCAAACACCCCCTAGGAGTGTTGCTATTACTACCATGACTAGAGCTATTAGTGTAAAGTTCAATATGGCCATGAATGACATGCATGTCACAATCGTCTTTAGCACATAAGGAAGATATGGTCGATAATAAACACTACAAAAAAAAAAATCATAATTTTGCAATGGACAATTGTAACGGAATAAATCTATTGCAATTTTATAACATATTTGTGATGGATTAAAAAATTTGCAACCGGTTTTGCGACTGGAAAAATCCATTGCATAAGTTATTTGAAACGGATTTTCAAACATTTTTGCAATAGAATTGTAACAAATTGGTGACGGAATAGGTTTCCATTGCAATAAAATGAAGGGAATAGCAAGGGAGAAGTTTGCAACGGATTTGCAACAAACAGGAAACAAACATTTGCAATGGATGTATTTGTTGCAAATTTGTAACAACAGTTGTCACATATTTGCAACAGATTTTGTCATGAAAATTTTTTTAAAATAAATGGAGTAAAATTAATATACTTTCCTATTTTAGTTATTATAATTACTTTCCTATTTTATTTCTAGAATTTTATTATTTTTAAAAATTATAAGTAAATTTAAAAAATATTTAAAACCAACAAATTATTTTTATAATATTTTCAATTCTAAAATATTTTTATGAGAAAATATTAAATTATAAAAATATTTAATTTTTTATTTTATAAATTAAAAATATTTTAATTAAAATTTTAAAATAAAATAATTATTATTTAATATTAATATTTTGACTATGTATTTATAAGAGGAATGTTTGATTCTTCTAAAATTGAACATATAATGTACATATAAGTATAATTTTAAATTTATATACAAGTTTATTATGAAATTTCTCATCTTTAGTAATGTTCTTGATGAACTATTTTAATTTCAGCTTGTATATGCATGTTGATGAACATTTGCAAATGATTAAAACTTTGTTTAGCATCTAATTGAATGGATCAAGAGTAATTAAATATGAGAGAGTTCTTATCCCGAGGCAATATCAGAGGGCAAAGCATCCCAATTCCATCCCTTCTTCACAATCTCATCTTTCCTTCTCCTCCTCCTCCTTCTCCATCTACCGTCCCAAATTCATCCCTATCTCGCGACCAAACTCAGTTTGATGCCATTTCCTTCTCAAGCTCTTCTACGACTTTCGCTTCATCTCACGGAGCTCTCCCAGTTCCACTCGCGCGCAGTGGCCCCAAAGCTCCTTGAACCCTCTCGATCGGTATGATTCCTTTGAATTCGTAATTGCAATCCATCTCACGCTATGGTTCATGAGGTTGATCTTTGTTGTTTCTCAATCGATGAATTGGATTGTGCTTTCCTTTTTCTTTTTCTAGGGCATCATTTTAGTTTTGTTTCTATTTTTTCTTGAATTGATTTGACTTGTTGTGCTACAGTAGTTGGAATTGAAGATGAAAACGAAGATTACTACTGAAAGAAGGGCCATTGTTTTCTCAGCTGATATTTATGCTGATAAATTTCTCACTGTGTGGACATAAATGTTGTTATACCTCTGATTATATATCCTTTAATTGCATATAGACCTCATTAATTTGCATTACCAACAAGGTATTTCTGAAGTATGTTTATTAAACTCTTTTCCTTTCTTGACTTTTTGTCATAGCTACAGTTTAACAGGCTACAAAAAAACATTTGATTGCAGGTTAGGCCCCCAAAGTTAGTGCTTGAAGTTTGCTGGATAAAAGCTATTATACTAGGTAATAACTCATATTCATGTATATATATAAAGTTGTTACTCAAGTACCATCTTAAAATACAGCTATTGGCATATTGTTGTCTGAATTGGTGTGGTTCTCCAAGCCTATTTGCTATCTTCGTATAATAAATCTTTATTATGTTATATGGTGAATTATTGAGAAATGAATTTTAGTTTATTTATATTGCATTGGTTTTGCATCTTTTTGTTTAAGCTCTTGTCGTGAAAACATTATCATCTCATTATATGTGAATAACATCTTAACAGGCTAGATTAGCCGGAGGCCTCTCCCTTGTCATCACTTTTCGGTTTTCTCATCTCGTTTTCTCTTTTGCAACTCTCGTAGGTGATTAATTTGTATTTGTCTAATTCAACTAAAGTAGAGAATTTTATGAGTTGTGATTTATTTTGGGGATGATTTCAATTTTATGTTTTGGTATATTGTTGATTGTTTTACTTGAGATCTATGTGGATTCAATGATTTACTTGATTTTGCTTCCTTTTTCTCTTTGGTGTTTTTGAAAGTGATGGTTCTGCAAGTATTTATTCCGTATTTGGTTGTGGGTCTTTTTTCATTTGTAAAAAATTGCTCCTTTTGATAAGGTGTTTAGCAAATCAAGGCCTTGTCATACTACCTTTTGTAGATTGTTTTAAATTAAGCTAATAGGGAATAAAATTAATAAGTTTTAGGTAACTTGTTATTTTTTTTTTTTTATCATGTAAATTTCTCATTGATGCACAGTCTTGAATTTGAAAGTACTTGTACATGTATCAAAGGTATGTTATGGTCTTGGATCACAGGCATCTAGCGTGTATCCAGAGTCATTTTGTAGTGGTGTTACATCAGCTTCCCCACCACCTTCAGCAGCTACTATTCCCCCAGAGATCATGTCTGAGATGGATGGCATGAAGAAGAAGATGGTTGAGTTGGAGTAGCAAAATTAGAATTTGATCCGACAAACCCAGATGTTCTGAAGATGCTCCTTGAGTGGAGGTATATGAGAATGATGATACTATATGGATTGCCACCTGATGGACCAGGTCAAAGTTCTCCGCATCAGGAGCAGGATGAAGAGCAGGATGAGGATGAGGATGATGATGATGATGACATGGACTTATAGATCTACTTTGTCATTTGTATTTGTACACACTTCTATTGTTATTACTATAGATGTTATATTTTGTTAAACATGGTAGAAATTTTATTTTAATATCCAACCTTTTTTTGTTACAAAATTTAAATATCAACATTTAATGTAGCAGGGTAAATATTGACAATGCAAACCCATGATTAATTTAAAAAAGTTTGTGGATGAAAGTGCAGTTGAGAATACCAACCGGCATGTCTTCGCCCTCACTGCTACTAAATACTTCAAAAAATGGGTGGAAGCCGAATCCTTCATACATGTCAAAGCTTTTACCCTCGTTCGGTTCATTAAAAAGAACATAAGCTTCGAGGGCCATACACCCTTGAGTGAACTAGTCCAATTCTGGGAAGTAGCCCATAGTGACCTGACAAATCGGTGAGGCTGAAAGGACGTTAGGGAACTCATGAGGCCTTCGATCAGGTGTAATCAGTCTCATCCATGTAAGAATTTAGAATTCCTCTTCCAACCTGTCCCGGACTGGACGTTATGGAAAAAATAAAAAAAATAAAAAAGAAAAAAGAAAAAGAAAGAAGGAATTTGTCCAATAGTTACAAATGGTGCCTCTACAAGTTGACATCTGATCCAACCTAGTAGTAAGCAGTCCGCCAGGAGCATCACTTGATGGAACTTGTCAAAATCTTGATCACTTGTTGGAACAAGTAGGGACGCTGGGCGGGGTAGCAATGGGAAAGCTAGTGTTGGATATGTTTTAGTAGGATCTACGAAACTAAGGTGGTTGCAAGAAGAGCTACTTCAATCAACTGCACATTACATTGCTGGACCGGGATTTCAGATCTTCTAAGAAGACAAAAAAAAAAAAAAAAGAATGTAAAAAAGAAGCTCGCTAAGCTTCGCTCGGAATAGCAATCTTGTAGTAGGTGTAGGTTCGAGTACAGCAAACCCTGTTTGTTTTGTTCGACATACAACTTTGGAACAAGGCTTCGAAAGCATACTTGACTCAAGTGAGCCCTTCTTTTTTCTTTTTTTGTCTACATGACCACCTCAGTGGTTGTCAATAGAAAAGTGGCCGAGTAATTGAGTTCATTTTTCTCCTTGGCTGGGATAGCAAGATTGGAAGGATTCGGATAAAATATCTCTCCAAGGGCAAGCAATGTGGGCAAGGCAGGAAAGAGCATAAGCAAGAATCCCAAGTTTGGATTAACCAACAAGTAAGAAGCAAGCAAAGTACGATAGGAAAGAAATAGTACTTTTTACCTCCGTCTCTCTTGCATGGTGCCCCTCTGTCCCTTTCTTTCTAAGAGGTGATCCACCAATCCTTTTTCAACATAAAGTATTTGAAAATTAATTTTACTATTAAAAAAATTGTAAGGGATTTGAAATGGACTTTGCAACTGATTCGTTGCAAATTTACTACAGCTTTGCAACGAATATGGAATGGAATGATTGTTCCAAACTCTTTGTAACTTTGCAACGGATTTACAACGGATTTGTCACTGAATTTGCAATAAATTAAAAATCAATTGCAAATATGTTGCAAATTTACGGACTTGCAACTAATTTGTCACGGATCTAAAAATTCCATTACAAATTCGTTGCAATTTGCAACGGATTTGGTAATGTATTTGTTGCAAATTTGTCACAAAATCGTTGCAAGTTAGCGACATATTTGCAACGGACTTGTTGCCCTTGCAACGGATAACTTTTCCACCACAAAAATATTTGCAACAAGAGAAATAGTGACGTCCGTATTCCATTGCAAATGCATCGCAAATTCTAGTTTGCAATGGATTTTAAACGGATTGTGTTGTTGCAAAGTTGTGAATTTTTGTTGTGAAAAAGGCTCAAGAGTTTAAGTGGTATGTAGTGGGATAGTTTTTAGAAAAAAATAATTATGTAGGAGGAGGATTACCAAATATATATACAACTAAGTAATAAGTTAGAGAATATGAGTAATAATTTGTGTGATATTTGTTCATTGGCTCTAATTATAAAATGTGTGTTTTATGTGCCACATTATATTTAGAACGATATATTTTGAATAATGTTGTATTTTGGGTGAATGTTAAATCTTATATTTCAAATAAATATTGGATGCCATTATTTTTGTGTTAATGTGATGTTGAATGTTCTAATTTATATAATGTTATATTTTAGATAAATATTGATGTCACTATTGAATGAAATTTGTTTTTGTAATATATTTATTTAGCATGACGTAATCCTTACCCGTTACCCATTGAAAAGGGTATTGGTAAAACCCGTACATGTACCCACACCCTCAGATATATATATATATATATATATATATATATATATATAATTTTTTATTACTTGTTATATAATTTTGAATTTATGGACATGTGTTTAAACATGGCATTGTAATGGATTATGAAATTTTTATTATTATTAGTATTTAAATTTAATTCAGTAATTTGAATAACGGGTAAGCGGGTACTCTGCTGGTACACTCATACCTTGCGGGCACGAGTAAGGGTATGGATTTTTTTCTAGAGGGTATGGATATAGGGTAGGAGTTACCAGTACAGGTAAGGATTTTGGTATACCCTATCCATACCCAACCTATTACCATCTCTAATTCAAACATCCCACTCACATAGTGACCATATCTTTACTAAGCAAATACAGGCCATGTTTAGATTGGCTTTTTTAAAGCTTAGAAGTGCTTTTTTATAAGTTAAGTACTTCTAGGTTTTAAAATTTATGTTTGTATTGGCTTTTGGGCGAAAGCTAAAGTTGTGAAAAAAGCTAAAATGCATCTTTTTTGAGAAGCTGCTCAACTAGTGCTTCTCAAAAAAGCAATTAAGAGAAGCCATTTTAGGTGTTATCTAATTACCATTTTACCCTCAACAAATGCAAAAATTAATACACTCACTCCTAACATTCTTCTCCTACATCTATCATCCAGATAAAGGAATAGAGAAAGGAAGAAAGAAAAAAGAGGGAAGGAGAGCTTTGCGATTGGACTCCGGTGATCTTGGGAAAAATTAGAGGTATATCTCATGTGATTTATCTTCAATTTCGTTTTTCTCTAGTTTGAATATGTGATGATCTGTGTGAAAACTATTGTTCTGATGCCCTAGCCTGTTTCTTTTGTAGGTTTCTTTTGATCAATCCTGGTAGCTTGTTTTTTCTTCAAGCTTGTTTATGAACTGGAGTGTTCCCTAGTTTGTTTTTTTTTTTATCAATCCTGGTTTCTTCAAAATTTACTGTAAATATTTGTTGGTTTCTTCAAACTTGTTTTTTCTTTTGATCAATCCTGGTATCCTGTAATTATGAACTGAGTGAGAAGCTTTTTTTTCAATGATCATTCATTGTTATATGATTTGCTGAACATGAGCACGTGAGCGATCTTGTATGGGTCTGGTGACATTTGTTTGGAAGGTATATGCTTTTGTATTTTTCTAGTCAAATTTTCTAAAGGATTCTCAATTTTATTTGTCTAAGTTGACTACCTGGAATTTTTCCACTTGCTTGTCATCCTGTTCACTGATCTTGCTTGAGGGTGTTTGTCTTAGCCCTTTTGTATGCGCAAAATTTCATCTTAATTATTATAGGAACTATACGCATTAGACTGTAGATCTAGTGTGCTCATTTTGTGATCCTGAGATGCATTCTTTACTCTTCAGTTTCTGACCATTTCTTTTTATCATAATTTCCCTCACTGGTTTAAGGTGGTATTTTTGTTTAATTGTATATTTTCCTTGCCAGAACTTAGTACAGTTCTTGGTGGCACATAAAATTTATAAAGTGGATGAAGTTAAAGTTAAAAACAAATTGTCTTCCTTAAAATGTCATTTTTTCTTGCACAAGTATTGGAATCTTCCTTAAGCTATGCTAATAGTAAATTTGAATACCAATTGCAAAGAAATTTCAAACTTTCTAAGACCAGAGTGTCATATGCATCCAACATTCTCTTTCTTGAACACCTTGATTGGGGTTGTTGCTAAAATTAACCAGATGTGCACCATAAAATTCCATTAAGTAAAATCGTTTGAACACCAAATCTGGCTAACCATTTTGAACTATATTGTTTGTCTCTTTGATATATGCTCATGAGCATCAGGGATTGATCCATACTCTACCAAAATTTGCACAACCCTTGTGTTAGAGTAGCAATCCTCATGTCATGCATGTAACAAGAGTGTGGTTGGTTTATTCAGCTAGTTCTGATTCTATCTACTACAGCATTGTGTAATATGATTTCAGTTTTATTGAATTCAACTCCAGTGGATTATGCTCAAATTAATCAGTTTCTTAATTGGCTTTAATGTTGTTTAGATAAACAACTTATTTTCCTTTCCAGCATTTGCTTCTCTGTTCTATTTCAAAGAAAACAATGTGAAATAGTTTATAACATTTACAGCCTGCGAGAGGCCGAATAACTGTAGCAGGGGAGGACTTGAGAATATTTGATAAAAGAGACTAGGCTCGTGCTGTTTCTTTAGTGAAATAGGTACAAATAGAACTCTTGCTAGTGTGTGGTTGTGGCAAATTATATTCATTCTTTTATTTGTTAAAGACCTTCCTGAGAGCCTCAAATATTAAATTTTCATGACGAAACTTTATGAGTCTTTTCTTTTTAGTAATTAGAGGCATTAGAACAGCTATATTCCAAGCACTAGCTTTGATTAGCTTTGATTAGAATTCAAGGCCACATCTCTCAGCCACTTTCTTTGATTAGAATAGTTATATATATATATAATTTATGTTAGAAAGTGTTAAGATTATTTTTTTCCCCTATGTAATTAAAACATGATTTCTATGTTGATTTCGCCATGTTATTTTTTTATTAAGGGTTCAAGAGGATAAATATTTTTGAACATGGCCTCAAAACTACCACTCAAAAGAATTGTACAAGGGACAAATGTGGGTGATGTCAATTTGGTTGCAAGTGAAAATACTCCAAAAGCAAGGTGGGATGACACAAATACTGAAATATTCTTAAAAATATGTGTCAAGAAAGTCCAAATTGGTAATCGACCGCACACACACTTTACAAAAGAAGGTTGGAAAAATGTAATTTCAAAGTTTGCTACGAGCACAGGGGTGAGTTACAACTACAAACAACTGAAAAATAGGTGGGACTCTCTCAAGAAAGAGTTCGGCATATGGCCAAAGCTAGTGGAGCACCAAACAGGGCTTCTTTGGGACCTAGTTAAGAGGATAGTGTTAGCAAGTAATGATTGGTGGGAGAGAAAAGGACAAGTAAGCCTACAAATCCACATGGGGATAAACCAGTACAACACAAGCTAGAAAGAGACAAAGAACATCACAAAGAGAAAAGAAAAAAAAGCACAAAAGAGAAACTACAGGAATCATTTAACCGCCTCCTCTCTGGGATGGATAACATGTCATGTACAAGTAATGTAAGAGTTGAGAATGATGACCGTTGTAGTATAACCAGATGTGTAGATTTATTGGACACAGTCCTGGGGATGGAACGAGGAAGTCCACATTACTTTCTCATGGTAAGGTTATTTGCAAAAAAATATCATAGGGAGACTTTTGTGGCACTAGTGGAAAACGATCCATCACTTGCTATCGGTTGGTGTCACACTTTCACCGTGGATGACCTCACTCGACTTTGACTTCAACGGATGATCATTTATCTACGACAACTTAATTTGGATTTTTTTTTTTTTAGTTTTGCTTATGTCATAAGCTTGTTTGTTATGTGATAAGTGCTCGTGTTATAGTAATGCAAAGCGTTATTATCTTGCAGTGAGCATTGATTTAATCAGATTTTATCACTAAAAAGTGTGCATTTGTTTACTTTTGTGCATTGTAGGGCTGTGAAGATAAATTGGAGAAAAGGAACGAAGTTAGATCGTGTTTGCCATTGTTGGGGAGATTCTCGCACTAAGCAAGGAGTAAGGCATGGGCATAGACTTGTGAGTGTGTGCCAACCTCCTTTGGAGGGGCACAAAGGCAGTCACATTCACAATAAGTCTAGCTCGTACTAACAAGGAGAACTTCACCAATTAGGAGATCTGAAGCAATCGGCACGATCTACCGTTGATTGTGTGCTCAATTCAATGGCCTTGATGAAGAACGACGAATTCGGGAGCGTTTCGGCGAGTACTGTAGCAAAACACTGTATCAAGCTACTGTTCATTTTCGGCCGAAATTCAGAAAACCAGAGAGTTCACACGGGCGTGTGGAAATTCCACACGGCCGTGTGAAATCCCGATAAGTTCAATTTTAAAGCCGCGACTCAACATTATAAAAGCCCGTTTTGGAGACTGTTTTGGGGATCTTTTTGGCTCTTCTTTGCCCTAACTTTTGGAGAGGCGCGGCTAGGGTTTTGAGAGGACTTCATGGAGGTTTGAAGCGCGTCATTAGCGTCGACATCAACGTCCGACGGCGGCACAAGACCACGGCCACATCGCACACAAGGGGGTTTTCATCTATGCATTCAAATTGTATGATTATTATTATTTTTATGGATTTGTATAGCTCCATGAGGAGCTAAACCCCTTGTGGGTATTCGGACTTGTAAACCCTAGGATTATTATGTTTCTTTGACATTGCTATTATGCTTTTTCATAATTGATGAATAAAGTTGAGTTTCAATCTTAAATTCTTTTCTTTTATTATTGTTTTCCCTTAGCCGTGACATTAGGGTTGAGAACAATCTAGGTTATCCTTTGGAGGTGTGACAACTCCTATAGGATTAGACTACTTAGGGTTGAGAGGGTGAGTCGTGAGATAGCAGAACGTCCCATTTCCCCTCCGATGTGATTCTCCCTACCTCCATGTTCCATGATTTATTCGCGGTCGAGATAGAGTTAGGTGCTAGGCGATAAACTCCCCTAGGGCTTTATTGCGCAAATACCAAAGTATAGGGTTGAAGTGAATCTTAGCACCGGGACTTAATTTAGACTAGGGTTCTCTCACCTGGACCAAAGGGTTAGAACTATACATAGGAACAGGGTTAATCACTAGGAGTCCCTAGAACTTAAGGCAATTCCACATAGTGTGAGGCTTAGGTAGATAGACTCCCCTAGGGCTTAGTTGACAGGTCAACGAGAGTCAAGGGTCGTAGTGAAACCTAATGACCGGAACATAGTGTTGGGATTAGTCACGGTTGACCTTAGGTTTGGGACCGTGTATTTAAAGATTTCCTCAACTCAATTAACATCAATAGGAAGGTATAATAGCATTGTCTTGCACTAGAAGCATAAGTCCTAGGGGTAACTTGTCCGGATACCCATCTTTTCCCATTGCTAGTCCTACTCTTTTACTCTTACTTGCACTCTCTCGTCTTCCACACTTCTCTTTTAATTCTTGATTTTACCAATTATTTTCGCACTCACTCACTGATTTCTTTCCACACAACGCGATAGCTAAATAGTGAAATCTTGTATCTTAAGTACCTATTCCCTGTGGATTCAACTACCCACTCACCGGGGTATTTTATTACTTCGACAACCCGTGCACTTTCGGGCCCCTGTCATTATGCCTTTGCTTTATGTGTTGAGTTTATGTATCCAACATTGTCTTGAACTTTTCACATGTTGCACTTTTAGCGTTGAATTATTATTTTAGACTTTTATCATGCCTTTGTAATATGCCAAACTTTTGTATGGTATTTGATTTTGTTTATTCATACTTTTGTATTGAGTATTTTTTTTGTTGTATTCTACATGGCATTAAACATTTGATATTATTTATGTAGGGTGTAAAATCAAAATTGAGTTGTTATCCGATTCAGATACAGAATCAAAATAACCAATGTCTAATTCAAAAGAAGAAGCTAACAATATGTATATGGATGAGTACATTGGACGAATGTATGCCTGTGCTGCAACTGCACAATACCAGTATATGAAGTCAATGTTGAAGGGAGAGAATAGAACATCTTCATTAACTGGCCATAGGTGGATTACTGAAATGCTAAATAGATCAAATAGTCATTTCTTTAAGTAAGTCCAAATGAATAAAACTGTATTTAGAAGATTGGTGGACGAGCTTACTGAAAAATATGGTTTACAACATACGAGAAATGTTACTGTAGAAGAATCAGTGATAATGTTTTTGTATATACTTATAGGAATGTGGCCAAGGAGCTACTTGTAGGAATGTGGAAGAGAGATTTCAACATTCTAGAGAAACAGTGCATAGACAGTTTTATCGAGTGCTAAAAGCTGTCCACAAACTTGGAAATAATGTTATGAGACCGGTAGATGGAAATTTCAAAGATGTAGAGAATTACAACCAGGGTGATGTTCGATATTGGCCTTACTTCAAAGACTGCATTGGTGCAATAGATAAAACACATATGGTCATTCTTGTCTCGGTTAACAAACAAGTTTCATTTATGAATAGGAAAGGATACAACCTCAACAAATATTCTAGCCGCATGTGACTTCAACATGTGCTTCACATTTGCACTTATTATAATCATAATACATTAAGTTATTCTAGCCGCATGTGACAAACAAGTTCCATTTGTAATAATAATAATTATTATAATCATAATACATTAAGTTATAATAATAGTAATAATAATAATAATTGTAATTGTAATTGTAAGTATAATTATAATTATAATCACAATACATTAAGTTATTATTATTATTACTATTAATGTTTTATTATCATTATCAATAGCAATGTATAATAGTAACTCAATAAACTCAATGAATGCCTACTTTAGTTATTTGCCACCTCTGAAAGCCATTTTTAAAATCCACATCCAAACAACTTCACACATATAAAAATATTTTTGCATTAGCTTACCCAAATATAAAACACTAAGGGTTTGTTTGGATCAGCTTATAGCTGATCCAAAAGCACTTATTTCATAAGTTAAGTGCATATAATGTTAAAGTTGGTGTTTAGATGGGCTTATTCTAATAAGCTCAAGCTATAAAATAAGCTGAAAAATAGCTTATTTTATAAGCTGCAAAAGATCAGCTTATGAAAATAAGCTGTTTTTGATAAGCTGTGTGGTTAAATGCAATTACTAAAATACCCTCACTCAATCCAAAAATTACTTGTTTTTATATATCTCCCCAAATCCTCTCATTCCCATCTCAAATCAATAATAATAATAATAATAATAATAATAATAATAATAATAATAATAATTATTATTATTATTATTATTATTATTATAATATTACCGTCAAAAGCAATTAAATAATAATGAGAACAACAAATTATAAAAACAATAACAACAACACCAACACCAACAACAACAACAACAATAATAATAATAATAACACATTTAATTATTATAATAATAATAGTAACAAATATTATTTATTTCTTAAGTAAGACATGTGAGAAATGTGTAAATTATGAAGTTATTATCATAATTCAGTAAATGGGCATTTTAGTAATTTCTCACTATAAAAGCACTTTTCAAATAAACATCCTAAACATTTTCACAACTGCAAAAGTACTTCTGAATCTAATACATTCAAATAAAAAAATATGCATAAGCACTTAACTTACTCTAAAAGTACTTTTCTCAAAAGTAATTCTACAAAAGCCAAAAAAAGTACTTTTTTTTATAAGCCGATTCAAACAAGCACTTAACTTACTTTCAAAAGTACTTTTTTTTTTAAAAAGTATTTTTACAAATTAACAATATAAAGCACTTTTTTTAAAAGCTAACCCAAACCAGCTCACAACATTGCTTGTCACATCCAACTAAATATCATTGTTATAATTTGAAATATAATATTTTCTCTTACATTATAATTAATGAAATCCATGACTTTATTTACAGATAAATGTAAATCGTTTCGCATGTAGGTTGTATGTTTACAGTATACAAAATAGTAGATTTAGTAGCTAATTATAAAACCACTAACATTACACCTACTTGCAACTAACAAAACAACACTTTAATGTCTTTTATATTTTAACCATAAAATGAAATAAAAACAAAGTAGTTTTTTTTCTTAAGGCTGCAATTTTTTTATTAAAATTGGTTGAAAAGAAAAACTTATAAATCACTCCTAGCTTTGTTGGGAGTTTTATGCAAACATTACAGGGACTTTAAGGTCTTTACAGAAGATGTTTTAATTTGAAGGAATAAATCAACACAAACTCACTTCATTCAATGGTTTTTGCATGATCATAATAATTAATAATGGCTTCTAAATTTATTTAAAAAATTAATATGTAAGATCTCTCACAGGTTATGAAACCACATGAACTGTCAGCGTTCAACTTTTTAGCGCATCAAAAAGACATTATTATTATTCAGCAATATATGTACCTAAGAAACCGTTCATTTTAAAGAACTATCCTACGTGGCACTTCATCTTGTGACTCATCACAAAAAAAGTATGAATAGTAGTGGGTCTTTTTTTTAGGTTCCTCTACTGAAGACCATCCAAAAGACATCTCCGAGTTTTCAAATCCAAACGGTCCTGAAATTTGAATTCTTCCAATCGTGACCGTCCATTCATCATTCCTCCACCGTCCGATCTCATCTAAAGCTTCAAATCCATCCCCCTTCTCGGTCTCTCCCAACGTCTCTCTCTCTCTCTCTCTCTCTCTCTGTTCTCGAATCCCATTCCTTCGAAATCGAAACCCTAAAATTTCTACGAAGCTCCTCCGTTGATGAACAGAATGCCGGCAGTTTCAGAGCCGGGAAGCGCCATCAGAAGCAGATTGAGGTTTCAGGATCTCTCATCGGGAGCCGAATCAGTGCCTATGGAGTTGGGAGGAAGGGATTCGGATGGCGATCGGGAGGCCCCCGTTGTGGCTGGGTCATCGGGCGAGGGATTTGAGCTTCAGGAGGATCCTTCTTTCTTGAAGGATAACAACGTTCAGGTATACCAAAATTTCAGTTCAAGATGCCATCTTGGAAGGATTCTCCTCACAAAGTTGTTCTTGTGTTGGTTGTGCCTTCTTGTTGCTTGTCTTCTTTGAAGATGTTCTAGATGATGTGCAGATTGATTGTGTGTTAATTTTGTAATAGGTTGTCATTCGGATTCGTCCTCTCAGTGGCACCGAAATTTCACTTCAGGGAAACAATAAGTGTGTTAGACAGGATAATTGCCAAACAATCACCTGGACTGGACACCCTGAATCTCGGTTTACTTTTGATCTTGTTGCTGATGAGAATGTCAGCCAGGTAGTTCAGTTCTGTCTGCAATTTCAGATTTATCCATGCATTTATCAGTCAGTTTAACATGTTAGATCTCTTGACAGGAGAAGTTATTTAAAGTAGCTGGAGTACCTATGGTTGAAAATTGCATGGCTGGCTATAACAGCTGTATGTTTGCCTATGGGCAAGTGAGTTCTAGCCACCGTTTGCTTTCTGTGAATATAAATGTGTTTTAATATTTGTTTGAGGGCGACTAATTTCAGTGCCTCTAATGTTCATCAAATTTTTTATTTTTTCCTTTGAAGTGCATGCATGTTATTCACAGTTTCAGAAGAAACTGATGTCTCAGATATGTCATTTTCATACAGACTGGGAGTGGGAAGACGCATACAATGTTAGGAGACATTGAAGGAGGCACCCGCAGGCATAGTGTTAATTGTGGGATGACGCCTCGGGTATTTGAATACCTGTTTTCGAGGATACAGAAGGTAAATTGGACTTCTGCACATGCTTTTCTTTTTGGATTTTATTTATTTCTTTTAAGTGCGTTGCTATTTCGTTTGCCTTTCCTGTTGTAGAGATAAACTCAAAATGCCTAATGCGCCTTTCAGTGAAAAGTTGTTACTTTTGTTTCTCAGCCAAGATTGGAGAACCTTCCCAGAAAGCAATATTAACATAGCCTGTAAATAATATTTTATAACTTATTTAGAACTGAGATTTTGATTTGCTAAAAACTTGCTTGACGACCTGCTAAAGCGTAAGGCAACTGAAAGACAAATGCTGTGTGGATTTCATTTCTTCTAAAGCTTTCCTGAGACTAATTTATTGTGGATGTGTTGACAGGAGAAGGATACACAAAGAGATGAAAAGCTACAATTTACTTGTAAATGCTCGTTTTTGGAAATCTACAATGAACAGATTCTAGATCTTCTGGATCCATCCTCTGCCAATTTACAGGTAATTTTTCTTGTTAATGTTCTGGTTGAATCCAGCATCTCAAACTCTTGTTGTTGTTATAGAGTTAAACTAACTGCAACAACTCGCTATGCTCTAACTTTGATTTTAGCTCATTGTATTAATAATTTTCTCATTTGGTCATGATCCATCGAGTAAACATGCATTTTGATCCATTCAGATACGAGAAGATGCACGAAAAGGGGTCTATGTGGAGAACTTGACAGAATTTGAGGTTTCAAGTGCTCGGGATGTTCTGCAACAACTTGTTCAGGTTTTTGGCTGCTTGATGAATTTACTATTGTTTCAACTTTGGTTTTTGAGCGTTCTACTATGAATCTAGGGTTTGATTTGACAACTCACTTCAACTGGCTTGCATTTTATTTTGTTTATATATTTGCTTGTAGGGGGCTGCAAACAGAAAGGTAGCTTCCACGAACATGAACCGAGCAAGTAGTCGCTCTCACAGTGTTTTTACCTGTGTGATAGAAAGTAAGGTGTGTAATGGCATCCTATTGTATTTCTAATCTGATTATTGTTGACGATCTGCACTTGTTTTCATCTTAGAGCTTTTACTGAATGGTCTTCATATATTGAGTTTTTTTCCTTTTGTAGTGGGAATCCCAAGGAATAACTCATCACAGGTTTGCTCGTCTTAATCTTGTAGACCTTGCTGGTTCAGAGAGGTAAGATCCTCAGATATCACAACTCAATAATATGTTTACAGATGCATTTTTCTATTCTGGCAATGCTAGATGAATATCAGTTTTTAATTGGCTTTCAGTATCTTAGCTAACTAAATTATATCAATATCCTTTGATTTCCTGAGTACATTAAACTACTAGTGGGATAATTGGTGCTAAAGTTTTATAATTTTGGTAGATGGTTGATTTTTATGTAGCAACTGTTTGAATGAAGGAGTTGCCCTGCTGTTTCAATGTGATCTTTGGTTATTACAAATTTTGCATATGCATGTTTTTTAGGCAAAAGAGCTCAGGTGCTGAAGGTGATCGACTTAAGGAAGCGACCAATATCAATAAATCACTTTCAACTCTAGGGTTTGTTTATTTACTTCCAGCTTGATATTCAAATTAGTTTTCTTCAACAAAATTTGTAACTTTTGCCTGTCAGCCCACTTGTTTCTGCTCACTTGAGTTGCAATCTTTTTTGCAGGCTTGTTATTATGAACCTAGTCAGCTCAAGCAAGAAGTCGTTGCATGTCCCTTACCGAGATTCAAAACTGACCTTCCTTCTTCAGGTGATTTCATGTCCATTATGATAGTTTTAGGCGCATGAACTCTGGATGGTCTTTGACTTGATTCATATACTGGGGCCAGCACAAAACGCAGCCTGCTATTTTCTTCTGTAGGATATGTTCATAAATAAATTGAGTAGTTGGTATAAGAGCGATGCTTGAGACGTCGATTTCAAAATGGCACAACACATTTTTTTTTTTCTATCTTTGTTGTACCAAGTGAATGGAAATTTCAATCACTATGAACACCACCAATTTTCTAAAACAGTTATTGAATTTCTCTCGGAGGAGGAACTCCCAAGTTCCAGCCCTCATATAAATTGAGTCAAAATTCTTTCAATGGAGTTTTAAGGAAGGAATGAGCAGATTTGTTACTGAGCCATAACGAACGCCCTAGGGACTTATCCAATGTAAATTTGTGCTGTGGGCAAACTTTATGATATGCATATCATTTGTTGAGATGTTCCTTAGTGGATAAGTAGTTTGAGATTTTAAGTTTTGCGTGGCCATTTATAAACTTTATGTTAAAAGTTTTTGTATATTTTTATCCCACATTACATGTAATTTGTATGTAGTAAATTACTAATTATGCACATTGAGGTGAATGAGATTTGATGCGATTTACAGAGATTTATATTATATTTTTTCTCGGGTTACAAGCAAGCATGGCAAATTGTTATATATGATAGGAAAACATTATCTACCCGATTTAAATGCCTACTATTTCTAGAAGTATTTGGTCATGCCATATAAATTCCAAATAATGAATAAAAAAACTTATATCTAAGGTGGTTTATGCTGACTTGCAGGAAAAACTTGGTTTATAAAAACTTTAGTGACATCGCATAAAATTGACCCATTAGATCTAACTTATCAAGAACTTATGTTGACTTATTTGATGTTTTCTTAGGTAGGTTATGTTTTTTTTTTCCCCTTTCTTTCCCGAAGGAGTTCTTTCTGAGTACTAAATGACACTTGGAACAGGTTATATCAAAGTTTATTCCTGTATTTGCATGCTGTATGTGCTTAAAGGAACATCAATATATTGATGGGCTAATTTTTGGTCTTTATTATATGCAAGAAATTTACTGTGTATTATTATTGTGCCATTATCATTGACATTCATTATTTCTATTAAAAGCATCATATAAACTTTTATATTTGGTCTTTGCACAGGACTCTCTGGGAGGGAACTCTAAAACTACTATAATTGCAAATATAAGCCCTTCTAATTGGTCAGCGTCTATTCTCTCTTCTACTTTATATGTAAAGCTCATTATTATACAATGGTTCTGTAATGCTGATTGAATTTGGATATCTTATGCAGCTGTGGTTTGGAAACATTAAGCACGCTAAAATTTGCACAGCGTGCGAAGTTCATAAGAAATAATGTAAGCTGTACAATTCTTGTCATTACACGTGTTTCCACTGAATGTAGCGTAACAGTATCTGCTTAATCCTTCTACTTTCAGGCTATCATTAATGAGGATGCTTCTGGGGATGTGCTGACTTTACGGCTACAAATTCAACAGCTAAAGGTACTATTGATAATGCTTTAGCTAATTCAAGACTTTTCTCTGCAGTAATTCGGCGGTACTTCATATTTTTTTTGGAAACACAGTCATCTCTGGATGCTGATCATCATTTTTCTTAAAAATTTCCATCCAAATGCGTAAAGAGTGTGCTCTATGCAAAGTTACGGCCTTACAAATTCATTATTTATTTTAAAATATTAGAACCCCTGCGCACAGTGATGCTTTGGTCAACATTGTTCATGTTATTTTTTACTTTGTGATTCTTTGCTCGATATGCATATTATTTCCTTGGAAGTGAGAATTCATCAGTCCAGCCTTGGGTGTATGCTTATCACCCAATTAGGTTTTGTTTAGTTTATCTAGCTGACTTATGCCTTTACTTATGCCTTTACGGCTACAAATTCAACAGCTAAAGGTACTATTGAAAATGCTTTAGCTAATTCAAGACTTTTCTCTGCAGTAATTCGGCGGTACTTCATATTTTTTTGGAAACACAGTCATCTCTGGATGCTGATCATCATTTTTCTTAAAAATTTCCATCCAAATGCGTAAAGAGTGTGCTCTATGCAAAGTTACGGCCTTACAAATTCATTATTTATTTTAAAATATTAGAACACCTGCGCACAGTGATGCTTTGGTCAACATTGTTCATGTTATTTTTTACTTTGTGATTCTTTGCTCGATATGCATATTATTCCTTGGAAGTGAGAGTTCATCAGTCCAGCCTTGGGTGTATGCTTATCACCCAATTAGGTTTTGTTTAGTTTATCTAGCTGACTTATGCCTTTACTTTTATGTAGAAAGAGGTGAATCGTCTGAGAAATTTGGTCAATGATGTAAATGAGAATCAAGAATCTGAAAGCAAGACTGCTTGCTCTGCCGGATCACCAGGTATTTTTAAATGGGACGGAGGCCAGGGCTCATTTAGTCCACTTACATTTGATAAAAGGTTATCTCAGGTGTGTTTTCTTTTATTTGACCTCAAATTTCACTTATTATCTTCTATAGCTGCCCCAGTTTTTCAATTCTCTATTTCTTATTTCTGAAATTTGATTTTTATCTTCAGCTCCGTTACTTTTTCTATTCTTACACTTAACAAATCTTTTGGATTCTAGCGAAAAGAATATGAGGCAGTACTTGCTGCAGCTTTTAGAAGGGATCGAGAAAAAGAAGTTACATTGAAGGCAATGGCTGCTGAAAAGCAAGCTGCAGAGCAGCTGGTATGGACTCTTATATGATTTAATGAGACTATTCGAGTTATTATATCATTAATCATGTGAACAATATAACTGGAGCTGAATTTTATCAATTTATTATCTGACAAAAACTTCGTTCCTATTCAATTATATGAGAAGCCTGCATAGTCACTGATGTGAAACATTTTGATGTCATCAGGCTACTCAAAGAACTGAAGAGGTACAAAGTCTTAAGATGAGGCTTCGGTTCCGTGAGGAGCGAATTAGAAGGTTGGAGGCAGTGGCATCTGGAAAGCTTGCAGCTGAAGCACATCTTTTGCAAGAAAAGGAAGAAATCTTGAAGGAAATTGAGGTTCTGCGCAATCAGGTTGATAGAAATCCAGAAGTAACTAGGTTTGCCATGGAAAATTTGCGCTTGAAAGAAGAGTTAAGAAGGTATGTTCCATTGTCCCCCAGTAGTTTGAGTTTTTGTTTTTTATTTGTATGTCATGGACTTACTATTGTTACTGGAACTCATCACAATTTTGTCCACCAGCTGTGCTTATTATTCATCTAGTCTATAAAATCCTATATTGTGATTAATTAGATTGCAGTCATTTGTTGAAGAGGGTGAGAGAGAAATGATGAAAGAACAGATCACAGTTTTGCAAGATAAGGTATTATTTAATGATATCAATTAGGATTTTGTGTTAAATATCCACATTTTATATTTACATCAATAATTTCTATCTTGCAGTTACTGGAAGCACTAGATTGGAAACTTATGCATGAGAAAGAATCTGTACAGGTTAGATTTCCCACAGAGTCTTTACCATAGCATAGCCTGCTCTTTACTAATATGCTCATAGAAAATGGTTTAGATGTTCTTATTCTGAGTTACATGTTTTTTTCTGTCCGTAAGTATTTTTAAACATTTGACTATATCATTCTGCAGATATTTTAGAATGTCTGATGTCTAGAATAAATTTTGCTGTAACGGATCATGGTATCATATCTTTGTTTGGTACATATGAATTTTGTTTTTCGACACAGGACCTTACGCTAACTTGGGATTCTGCTGTAAATGAGGAAAATGAGCTCCTTCATTTGCAGGTTGGCATTTTCAATGGTTTCTCTAATGCTTTGCTCTGCTATGCAGGCTATTCAACTGTTTGTATTCTGTATTTATCTCAATGTTTTGCTCTTCTATGCAGGCTATTCAAAATCAAAGGGAAGTGGAGGCACTTCGTAAAAACTTAAATTTCTGCCTTGAGGCAAAAGAAAAATTGGAAAGGTATTAATTAAGATGATGATTGCTTTATTTTAAAGGAAAAAAAAATCTAATTCTAAACATTTTAAATACTTTATATTTTACACAAATTTTGTTTGATTTCAGTAGTTTATGTTCTATGATAGATCTTAACAAAGTTTTGGTGACCTATTATTTATCTCCTGTTGATTGGATTTGGTCCAAAATCCAAGCAATATACGCAGAAATGTAAAAGGAGCTTCAAATGCATATTTGTAATATACATCACCAAAACTAAAAAGGTAGATGTTGGACAACATCATAATTATGCATCAATTGGATAGGATATGGGTGGTTTCTTGTGCAGTCTTTATAAGAAATGCATAATGGAGAATTCAGAAGTAAATTTACATGTTGCTCTATATTCACATCATTGGTTCGAAAACCTATCATGATTTTCTTTTCATTGCTCTAATGACTGTCAATTTTGCATAATAGCAAATAAACATGATATGCAAGGCCCCTATAAAAATTATGGATTGCAGTCTAGATAATTGTGAATGAATAGGACTTCATTGAAGAGTTCATATTCTATTTAGCTGTTGTACAATGTGTATTGTGCATTAGTAAGATCTTACTGACTCTACTGATTGCAGTCTAGATTACCTGTCTAATCGTCCTTGCACACTTGAGAATCTCCTTTGTTGGTTTTCATACAAGTACATGCAAGTGGAAAATTGATGTGCCTTTCTTATCATTTAGAACATTCAAGCGTGTTTTAAATTGTGAGGTCCTTGTGATGTTTGATTTTATCTATCTGTCTAGCAGTTTGTCTTATTAATGGACCGCCTAGTCTCAGATACTTCATTTTCTGGTTGATTAATATATTGAAAACATCAACAGGCGTGTGGATGATTTAGAATCTCAGCTTGAAGAAAGGAGAAAGACAACAAATGTTCCAGCTGAAGCAAGCCAGGAGCCAGAAATTACTGAGCCTAATTTTCCAGAAATAAATAGTTTATCTGATGACCAAATAGAGCTTAAAACAATGGTAGATGCCATTGCAATGGCTAGTCAGCGAGAGGCAGAAGCTCATGAGACTGCCATCATATTGGCCAAGGAAAATGAAGAACTCCGTATGAAATTGAAAGATCTCATAGAAGACAACAACAAACTCATTGAACTCTATGAGAGCACTGCTGCAGGATGTACAGGTAAGCAGGCTCAGGATACGGTTCAAGTTGAGAGCAATGAAGGCCAAAAGAACATTCGGGAAGAGTTCATCATGCATGATGATTCTAGCCATCAGAATCTTTGTTCGGATACTAGGGATGTCGGATACCTGGAGAACCAGCTCCGTGAGATGCATGAAGAGAATGAGAAACTGATGGTCTTATATGAGAATGCCATGCAGGAGAGGGATGAATTTAAGAGAATGTTCTTTTCTAATGAACTAATGAATGTTGAACCTAAACAAGAGATTTGCTGCCCCGAAAAGCTTGTTGAAATGGATCAAGGAAATAATGATCAGAATCTTGGTCATGCTGAACCTGAGGAACATACCGAGCAGGTTGAAGCTTCAGAAGAAAAGCTTCAGTATGTCCAAACCAAGTTATGTGAGGCACGACTTAAGGTAGTTACTTCAGCAGATGCTATTAGAGCTTCTGCATTACTTGAGAATGGAACTGTTGAAGTCGATCAGCTTCTGCAAAAATGTGAAACTGTAACTCAGGATCTTCAGTCAAAGCAAGAGGAGTTCACAGCTCTCAAGTTAGCCTTGTCTGAAAAGCAGGAAAGGAAAGCTGTTATCGAGAACAAGTTATTAGCCGCCAAATCAGCAATGGAGAATTTTTCGTCCAAGTCTCATTATTGGGAGGAAAGAGAATTCCATGCCAGGGCAAGGGTAGAAGCATGTTCTAAACCTTTAGCAACCAAGAAAGAAGAACTGATGAGACTTCAGATGCAGAAAGAAGAAATTGACGCTGCATATTTGAGAGCCCGGCAATGTGAATCCGACTTTCGAAGTAGCATCGACCTCCAAAAATCAAGATTTCGAGATGCTGAAACTCAGAGGAAGGAAACGGAAAGAGTACTATTTGCTATTGATAATCTGGACAATTCAGAAGCACAAGTTCAGAGAGGCATGCATTTTGGTAAGGCTTCTGAATTACTGAAGTCTGAAGAAGAGAGAATAAAGATATCATCTGACCTGAAACAGTTGAGAGAAAAACTTCTTGTCATCCAAAAGCAAGTTTCTAATTTTAGAAAGTCATCAGAAGCATTGGATACTGAGATTCAAAGCCTTGAAGCGGGAATGAAGAGTGAACTAATCTTGCTTGAGGAAGCCAAACTAGGCCTAGAAAAGGCTACCAAAGAAAAGGAAATGCTCTCAGAGATGAGACAAGAAGGCCTAAATCAACTGGGACAGTTATTAGTTGAATACCAGGAGTGCATTTTCGAATCAGACCTGAAGGAAGGAGAGATTGAACTCTGCCAAGAAGAGATAAAACAAAAGACAGCAGACTTGGAGGACTTGAGATTGAAGCGAAGGATTGCAGTAGAGAAATTAAATGAGATGATCAGTGAAAAACGGTTTAATTATCAGAAAGTAGAGGAAGGCCTCAGAGATGTAGAGATGTCTCTGAGTGAAGCCATCATTGCTGCTGCAAAGTGACAGTGCTAATTTGTAATCTGTTTGTTCAAAACAATTCCTTAGCCTTTTTCTTTTCTAACTCATTTGATAATCAAATCAATGTTGTTGATTGATTGAGCGTTCTTGCTGTTGGACTTGGCGAATTAACCACAAGCAAAGTGACAAAATGATCCATAATACTTTTTTTTTTCTCTAACTCATTTGATAATCAAATCAAATTTTTTTACATGCTAATACTTATCTTCTTAAACATAATATATTTTTTTTAAAAAGTATTTGCAAAAACTTATTATTTAATCTATTGATAATTTATAAATTACTATATTTAGTATATATTTTTCTTTTAAAAATCTATGTTTAGTTTTTAGTTTTTTATAAATTAGTTTACACAAAATATAGAATTATATTTTTAGCTAAGTTTTAGTTTTGCATTGATTTTAATTTTATCAACTTTTGAAAAATTAAAAATGACATTATGTGATGGAAGCTCGAAAAAAAGAGTGTCATTGGCTTGGCCTCGTTGCCTACCCAAGAGCGCAATGAATGGCGAAAATGTGAAAGCCAGGCCGAGAAGCCGACATCGTCTACTGTGTCCTTAGTTACTAGTGGAACAAATCCTATGGCAAAATCTACCCCTAAATCTGACATTTTTAAAGTGTATTTTACAAAAATTTATAATAATGATGGTAGTATAACCCATGTTAAATGTAATTATTGTAATTCCGAATTTAAGCATAGTAAAGGATGAGGGTATGCCACATTTACTAAACATATGGAGAAAAAGCATCCTGACAAGTTAGGGCATCCACAGACACAATCTTAAATCTGATTTGTCGTAGATGAATATATGTACGGGTACTTGCTTTTCTTTGTTCATGTTTTCTCAACCAAGATATAGGGATAAAATCATGTAGACAATTTCTGTGGAGCATTTGCCATTCAACTTTGAGGAGTGATGCCAAGTGCAAGAATGCATCACTGAGACCTTACAACTGGCATGCAAAAGGTGTCAAGAAGGACTATTCAAAGAACAATTTTCAAACAATACAAACACGGTATAGAACAACTTTGTGAGTATTCTGCACTTGTACCTCTCCTATTTCTTTTTGTTATGATATATGGACCGATGTATTCCATGAAAATTCTTTTATGGGTATTACAGCACATTAGATTGATGACTCGTGGAATACCAAAAGCTAGCCATTTCTCATTCAACAAGGCCCATACCGCTAATTGATATTTATAGGATGATTAGTGGAATTATCAAAGAATTTGGTTTAACTTTTAATTTTTTTTTCAATTTTGTTTGATAATGCCTCAGCTAATACTGCCTCAATTAGACCTTTAGAAGAATATTTGAGGCCTTCGTGTGTGGTTAAATATTTTCATACTAGATGTGTTTGTCATGTATTGAACCTATGTGTACAAACCGGGCTAGAGTCCCTAAAACAATATGTAGGACCAATTAGGGATGTCATATCATATATAGGAATGAACATGACCCTCATGAAACAATGGACTCACTATTGTGGAGCAAATAACATGAGTGCCAAAAAGTTATTGAAAGATGTTAAAACTAGATGGAACTCTACTTATCAGCTTTTTAATACAGTATTTTCTTATAAAACATTGTTGACCGCTCTTATTAATAAGGTTTTGGCTGGTTTTAGTTTATTTGAATATCAATGGAATATTTCTACTAGAATTATGGAATTACTTTTTGTGTTTAATACGTGTACAAATTTATTTTAGCAAGTTTATTTTCTCACTGCACATTTATTAGTGTATCATGTTGTTGATGTTGCTAAACAATTGTGGAACTTTAGATTAGATACTCAATTAGTTATGGACCTTATTTAAATGAAGGCTAAGTAGTTAAGCTATTATAGAGATATACCACTTATTACTTTAGTTGCATTTGTTTTAGATCCTAGACAGAAATTAGAAGGTTTATCTATATATTTAGAAGCTTATTATAAGTTCTTAGGGTTTCATGGAGGTTAGGAATCCCAATCATAGGTCATGAGTGTTAGAAACTCAATGGTATGCACCAGAGTCCGACATCTTTATGAATATTAGTGCAATCGTTGGTAATGTTAAGTCACAACTTTTTGAACTGTGTGAGAGCTATTGCTCTAATTATGGCCATGTAGTTCCAAAGGTTATAGTTGAGGTGGTAGGACAGTCCAGCAATAGCAGGGGAGAATCATTTCAGCAAAAGCAAGACAAAAAAAAAAAAAAAAAAAGCCTAGGGTGCAATACACGGAGGTCAACCTATATTTGAACACTACCTTTTGGTTCTTTGAGGACATGAACGGAGATATGACCTTCGATGTTCTTCAATGGTGCCAAGGTAATGGAAATTTGTATCCTAGTATTTCATTAATTGTAAAGGTTATTTTTGCGCGTCCTATGTCTACTGTAGTGTGCAAGTAGACTTTCAGTGCAAGTGGAAACATGCTGGACACAACACGATTGTAGTTATCAGCGCTAAACATTAAAATTCAAGTTTGCACATATGATTGCAAGTATGCACAAGTTCGACAACAAGAAGTAGAGTTAGGAAGTCCAAATGCAAGTGACTTCATCTTTACTTATAACATGATGAGCATAACAACAATCCCCAACATTGAGCAAGAGCTAGAACCTGACGTTGGTGAATAGATAATTGGGTGATAAATCCAGTCTAAGGTAAGAGAACTACGTTGGCTTTGATTCCTCTTACACGCAAGAGAATACATAAGCAACTCAATTTGATCGATCAACAAATTAAGTGCAAGCCATAACATCATAGCTTTTATTTTTGAATTATTTAAATGCTACTATATTATGTGTGTATATCTATATATTTCTTTTAATTCATGGAAGTGCACTAATTAAAAAAAAAACATACAATAAAAAAAAACGTGTGATAGAAATCTGACACTTGTAAAGTGTTAAGCAATGGTGGTGGACAACACATAGGAGGGGAAAATAAATATATAAAAAATAATATCATTTTCTTAATATATATAATTGCATCTCATTTTCATTTTTTTTATAAATACAGTGAAACTTATTTCTTTCTCTTGCCATCTGGCCCATCTCTGCCTTTCTCTTAATTTTTTTTGTAATAAATTTATAAATGCATCTTATTTTCTTAAACAGAGTGAGACTTCTATTTTTCCCATCTCTTTGTCATGCTCTTTGTTCTTGGTTTGTGAGGTATACTTTGGCCATGGGTTTGGATTTTTTTTTTTTTTTTCTATTTTTCTTACTCTATGTGTGTATGGGGGTAAGTAATGAGTATAGGTGAGACTAACATTGCGATACCAAAGAAGTAGATGAAGATACTAGAGCTAAAGTTAATTTTTTTTTTTTTTATAAAAAGACGATAAACCTCTAATTAAAGCTCTTCATCAATGGTTCTTTTGTTGATTTTCTCTCATGACCATCTCTCTCTCTCTCTCTCTCTTTGTTTGCAGTTATTTTATTAATGATTTAGATGGATTTTTAAAATTTTCTCCTGATTTTTTTTTGTTAATTTTTACATTTTTGATAGTTTTAAAATTATATTTTATAAATGCAAGCCCGAAGCCACTCATCTTTGAGTTAATTTTTTTAGCGATTTTAAAAATTTTCTCTTAATTTTTTAAATTTTTCTTTAAATTTTTTACATTTATCTGTTATTTTTCAAATTACATGCAAGCCCGAAGACACTCATCTTTGGTCGGCTTGTGAACTGGCAGGTTCCAACCTTGTCCACGGGTTCCAGGGGTGGTCCAAGCCAGTCCTGTTCACGAGAATGCCTGACTTGGCGATTCAACACTGTTGGTCGGGTCGGCTCCTGGTCAGGCAAAGGTCGACCTAGACCCATCGAGCCCGGTTACCCGTCCGGTGCCCATCTCTACTTGTAAAGGATGTGGGATTGAGTACAACAAAATACAAGGCTAAAAATCATAGTTAGAGATGATGGGCAACTACATATATGTACTGGATGTGGATAACTTGTGGACTAAGATTTTTCAAGAGGGACACAATACTCATACCATGCATACGGATACTATGAAGATGTATAGGAATTTGAGATCTTATTATCAATGGCCTACAATGAAGAAAGAGATGGGTGAGTTTGTTTCTAGATGCTTGATCCTTCATTTAGTTAAAGCTGAGCATTTGGCTCATGTGGGGAAATTCAGGCCATTGGCCATTCCGAGTGGAAAAGGGAGAGGATCACGATCAACTTCATGATTGGACTGTCAAGCACTAGCCGTAAGCATAAATAGTATTCGGTAATTATGGATAGGTTGACTAAGTTGCTAACTTCTTACTTATGTAGCAGACCTACCTTATGGACAAATTGGCTAGAATGTATGTAAAGGAAGTAGTTAGACTACACGAGCTGCCTATTTCTGTTGTGTCAGATAGGGAACCCCAGATTCATTTCTAGATTTTAGGATAGCTTGCAAACAACATTGGTGACTAAGCATAATTTTAGTACTATTTTCACCCTCAAACAAATTGTAATACCTTGAACAAATACTATTATATACATGATAACTAACTAGTATAATGGTTGACAGTATGATTACAAACTAGATTTTTTTTTTTTTAATTGCACACAACGCTGATAGATTTTACTAGAAGAATAGGTTAATATATGCTCTAATGAAAGGAAAAAGAGGAAAACTTGTCGGTCAACCTTTGATTTAATTGGCCCTACATATGCCTTACTCCTCAAAGCTTTGATTTTACTCACAATATGGAAAATATTGTTGTTTTTTGAGTCATCGCTCAGTGAGTATAAGATATTTACAACAAGAATAAATTACAATCTGTATCAATAAATTTTAGGAAAAAGTTTGCTAAACTAACTTGTGTTTTGTCTATTTATTAATTCAGGACTTGTGGTTTGAGTTGTAACACTTTAGTATCTTGTAGTCAAAACTTTTTGTAAATTGGTATCAAGATGCTTACCTCCATTAATTCTTAATTAATGTGTATTTTAGTAATGTAAATCAGGGCAAAAAGGTCAATTCTGGTTTAAATTAATAGAGTTAAGTGTTTTGGTATTTTTGATTTACAAACGGTTTAAACTACAGGGTAGTAAAGTATTACAATTCAAACTACAAGTCTTGATTTGATAAAAAGACACACCATAGGGTAGTTTAGCAAAATTTCTCAGAAATTATATTAGCTCTATAAATAAGTTTGGTAAAAATAAGAGATCACTAGAAGAAAGAATCACATTAAGAGTATAAACTACCATCCAAATCGGTCATGTACATGATGTAAGTGCAAATGCAAATATAAGGTCTATTTTATTATTATATTATGACCTAATAGGACAAACATCACCCGACCTCTTGTGATAGCAAGTTACATGTGATCTGCTTACCAACATATAATATGTGATTTCTTTTCTCAATTATTTTTGATATGTGAGTGAACTTTTGGTCGATATATTTAACCCATTGGGTCCACATAACATGTGAAACAAGTGTTTAATGAATGTTTGCCAAGACGGCCACAACACCTTTTTAATTTCATATGCAAGTGAAATGCCTTATACAAGTGTAATGCCATCTGTAAGAGACATTCATATACAAGTGAAATTTGACACTCACTGTCCTTTCTTATGAAGCCTAAAGGCAAATAAGAATACTATATTTTTCCTGTATTTATCCCCATTTACAGAGGTGATGATGAACACAAGTGTAAGCATCACAGTCACATTTGTATCCAACCCAAGTAGCTCACATAATTCCATCCATGCATAAGTAGGAAATAATAATAAACATAAGTAAAAGTATCATTATCTCATGTGCATCCCATCCATATACAAATAAGACACAAGAATAAACGCATATGACACATGAATTGGCGTATGTATCCAACCTAAGTGATTAAGAAGTGAAATCATATGGAAATCATCAAACCACATAAACCATATAAAATGGATAAATTGAATTAACACTTCCATTAAAAATCACTTCATGATTGAATTCAGCTCATGTTTACATTCACCTCTTAAAAGCCCATGCTCTAATGATCTCGTAGCTCATGTCCTTGAGCTCTTTATTGAGTTCCTTAACATACAAATATAATTATCAATAAGTTGACATGCTTGTGATATGCCAATTATGTATTTGCATGCTTATGATCTACTTATATACATATTTAAACAAAATTACTAGATTGCATGACATATAAGGACTATTTCTATCCTAACTTTTCCCACACATCTAAATGCCACTATTCTTTTCTCTAATTGAACTAGATGTGTAAGGTTGTAATGTTTCCAAATTCCACAATGTTTGGATCTCTCCACAATTAATAGAATTATTTTGACTCATGCTCTGTTTCTGCTCATTTGCAGTCTAAAACAAGTCTCATTAGATCATTCATAACTCCTAATATATCTATCCATATGTGAAAATATTGCACATGCATGCATACTGTTAAGAATAATGGCACACTTTTTATGTTCTACACTTGGTCTAATTCCATCCCTAAGGTCATGAGGAATAGTAAATAATTTGCAGATCTTGTACAAAACTGACTTCTAAGATAGGTTCCTTACACGGACCATATCTTAAAATCTACAACTCCAAAACATCAAGAGTTCGAAATCTTATAAGGGAGCCTTGTCATTGTCTCTTGGCACTCATAGGGGTTGATGAAGATATTCTTTAAACCTAAAAACATACTATGATGTCAAAGCAATGATTAACTATTGTTTTCAAGGAAGCTTCACCATCGCTTTTGGTGCTAAAAAAAGGTTGATGAAAATATCCTTGAAGCCACTATTTTATAGTTAGGTCAAAGTAGTGGTTACTTATTTTCTTCAAAGGAGCCTCATCATTATTTTATCACTCACTAGGTCAATGAAGACATTTTGAAGCCAATGACCTATTGTGAGACTAAATTATTGGTTGACTATTCCTTTCAAGTGAGCCTCAGCATTGTCTCTAACCACGTAAAGAGGTAGATGAAGCTATCATTTGACCCCAATAATCTACTATGAGATTATTATTAAGGTTGACGAAGACATATTTTGAAATCAATGACCTATTATGAGGCCAAAGTATTGGTTGATTGTTCCTTTCAAGTGAGCCTCACTATTGTCTCTAGCTACTCAAAGAGGTTGATGAAGATACCATTTGAAGCCAATGATCTACTATGAGCTCAATTGATGGTGGTTCTCTTCTAGGAAGCCTCATTATTATCTTTTGGCACTTACAAGGTTGATGCATACATCCTTTGATGGCATCTACTATGAGACTAAAGCATTAGTTAGCTTTTCTTTTAAAAGGAGCCTTGCCATTGCTCCATAACACTGTTAATGATTAATAAATATTTCTTTTGAAGCCAATAACCTACTATGAGGTCAAAAAATTAGTTGATCACTATTCTCTTTAAGAGAGCTTCACCAACAGCTTTTGAAGCTCTCAAAGGTTGACGAGAACCACATATTAAACTAAAGACTTATGTGGAATCAAAGCAATATTTGACTGCACTCTTCAAGAGAGTCTCCTTATTGCCTCTAGATGCTGACTAAGGTTAAAGCTTAGAGTCATTAAGGCCATTAGTATAACTTGGTACTATATACCTAACACCTATAGTGATTATAGAAAAAGATTACACTAAAAGGATTTTTGGTGTAGTGCATGGCCTTCCACTGCTAATACCTAATATCGACACTCAAAAGGATGATCAAAATAGTACATGGTTTCTCACCACTAACACTTTACGCCCATGCATGAGAAATAATGCTAAGACCTCTCAAATGATAAAGAAGAGGAGTAATTATCTTGAATAATAAAGAGGAGAGGCACCTTTAACCAAAGGGGAAAAATTCTCTAAGGCAAAGATGAAAAAGAGGCTTCATCAATCGGTAAATAGAAAAGACTATTTTAAGTGATGAAGGGGAGAAGTATACTTGGACAATAAAGAGGAGCTAGCCTTAATAAAATATAAAGATGAGAAGTGCTTTTTAAATGACGAGGAAAAGAATGCTTTATGAGATGAAAAAGCGACCTTTCTCACACAATGATTAAAAGAAAGGTTTCTCATGCAAAGATGAAGGAATCAGTTTCCTATGGTGACTTACAAAGTCATATATTGACATAGAAGGTCGTTATATGTAACCAGAGTTTTTTTTATAAGTTAATAGGTATAAAGTTTTAAGTCAATAAATGGAAGAAGGATCGAAGACTAAAAATAAGAAAAAAATTACTCAAAAACAAACAAGTCAAAGTAGTCAAGTTAATGACTTAATGATGTGTGAGCGTCATCACTTGACAATGCAAATATCAGGATAAAACTCAAAAGCATAGAAGAGTTAGGACTTGAAAAATCTCAAATCAATGACAAATATGACTTTGAAGTTCCAAGATATATAAAAGTGCAATACTTAAAGAGTTCTATAAGTCAAAGACTTGAAGACTTTACAAACATGAAATGTTGAAGTTTTCAAATGTTAAAATCAAATGAAATCAATTTCATAACTCATAAACATGGAGAGATCACCACTTAATATCCAAGAAATATTTCAACATACAAACATAAAAATCAAAAAATAATCAATGTTAACAAGTCAAAGAAGATATGTTCAAGCACTTTTTGACAAGAAAGTAGAGAGAAACCAGAGTTTTGTTGTCCTTTTTTTACAAAGTCAAAGTGGCTAAAGTCCTTCAAAAAATGGGGGGAAAGGATTAAAAAAAAAAAAGGCATATTCCTAGTAACTATAGTCAAGTCCATGTATTTGTTACTTTGAGATTAATAAAGTTAATTTTATGTTTATCTCTCATTCACACTTATTCTTAATCTAATGTTTTCATGACAAAATTTGGAGTATTTATCATTAGGATCTTAATCCTAATAGAAGTCATGACACCATAATCACTTGAAACTTTAAATAATTAAATATTGGTTTGTGATTAATTATTTGTGCCCAGTCAACCATATCAAGGCTGGGTGAGATTAAAGGACCCCATAAGTTAACAAACTAAAATGATCACTAAGCATGTAAGATAGATGAACTCCTCACAATAATTTACTTTTATTGTTATGGCACAAGTTAAGGACAAAGAATTAGGTTATAGGTTAGTTGAGTTACAAACATCCACTTCATGCCAAAAGTTTTTAAAAACTTGACCATATTACTAATTCAATGGGGAACTGATCATCAGCCTTGTCCAATAAACTTTATAGAACCATTACTTTTGTGAACTAGTACTAACAGTTTTGGATGGAGAACCGTGAAAATAGTTTGATTGGTTAACTAGTTGTTCAAAAGAAGTTTCTTTAGATCTAAGTTTTCCTCTATCAACTCTCCCTAACCTCCATGGCAAAAGCTAGTTTGCCATTTTCTTTGTCACAGCCTCACAGGCCTTCGTTTAGTCTTCCTCTTTGTTCAGATCACAATTGCCATCTTCTATGTTTAATTTTGTTTACATAAAAGAAGAAAAGGGGAGAAGAGTATCTGAGAACCTATAACAAATCATTGGGCTTGTTTTTGGTTTAATTTCATTTCTTCTCTAATGGTTAAGATGAATGAGGTTTGATTTCGTATCCCTATTTTTATTTTTTTTCTTTGATTCATTTTGTTTTGTTGTGTCGGTTGAATTTTGATTTTGTAGGGTTCTTTTTAATTTTTGGTTTTGATTTCATATATTTTTTTGGTGTTTGATTGGGAAAGAACGCTAGTTTTTTATATTCAAGTTGTTGCAATTATTGATTGTGTGAAAGTGATATTCATGTTTAGGCTTGAATACATCTTTGTAATTTGGAACTCTATTACAAGTGGCTACCATATGAAACTAACATGTGCCGTTTGAATTTGGCTAAGAGAGTTCCATGTTGCTGTTTTGAGTACATTAAGCAAAAGAATGCAGAAACTTAAAGACCTAGTATAGTTTTTATGTTAAATTGATGTCATTTTTTGAAAAAGTAAAAGATGGGTATTTGTTTTGCATAGTGTGTTGATAGATATTAGGAGTTTTGTCCGTCTTAAGATATCTTACTTGAAACAAGATCATTTTATAACTTTTCTAGACCAAATTTCATTTTTTTATGAAAATATTTGATCATATTTGCATATTCATTTTTCTTGTATGGTTTATAGGCCATTCATATGTGTGTGTGTGTGTGTGTGTGTGTGTGTAATAATAATAATAATAATAATAATAATAATAATAATAATAACTAGCTATGTTGTACATGACATTTGGTACTACAGAAGGTCTCACATAAAGAATTTGCCAAGAAACAAAGTTATTTTAAAGAAAAAGCTGCTATTCATGTGAGAAATTGAAAACTTTTAGTTGATTATAGATGCATTGTTATAAAGATGGGTTTGATATGATGATGCGTGGCATATACTCACTTGTGCAAGTGCACCCTTCACACAAGTAATATAGTGTGCATTGAAAGCAAGCTTGTCAATCCCATGAGGACTAGGAGCACTAGTATTCAGTACTTGTTCACTATCTAGCCAAATGACAATTGGGTTGGTTAAAGCTAAAATCTAAGGATATGAGAAAACAACCAAAAGTACAGAAAAGCATTGAACAAGTAGAAAGCTAATTGGGGAAGGAATCAATCAAGAGAGTAGGTACTCAGATATGGATCACCTAGGATTCTAATAATAATTATTGGAAATCAATATGGATTGGATAATTGCAATATCAGACTGAGGGAATTCAAAAGTATACCAAATGCTCTCTTGAGACAATCCAATACCTAATCCCATTTTACGGTGATTGAAATCTCTTTCAAATCTACCTTCATACAATTACATAGAGCTCTAGGAATTTTTCTTTAATTGGGGTGGAGCGAGACCTCGCTACAACAACCCCTACTCAGGAGAATCAGGGCACCCTATCTCTAGCCCACTCTAATGAATGCCTTCATCTATGTGTGATTTAAACACTATGAATCTCTCAATATTTATCACATTCAACAAACATGAATAGAAGTTCCCACTATACTAAACATGGCATTCAAAGCAATATAGATGAATCCAATAAAACACCATAGGATCTACTAATATCTAGCCACTCAAGGAAAGCTTAGTTCTCCATTGGAGAAAGGTTCAATATAATAGAAAATATTAAAAACAAAGAACAAAGCATCAATAAAATCCTTTTTGACTCCACTTGATTGTTGATGAAAGCTTGCCAATGACACTGCCTTGAATCTTTCCTTCAGTGGCCCTCTTTGAATAACCTTATATCTCTGCCACAATCCTTCTCTCAAACTATTTCTCCAAACCCTAGCGGCTCTCCCCATCAAACCCTTGATGTTTCAATTTATATTTCCAGAAATCAAGGGTTTACACAAGTTGTGCATGGAAGTGTACATGTCGTGTACTTAAAACCTAGCGCAATTGGATGCTTATGCTTGAAGAATTCACAAAACAAAGAGTTACATGGGCAAATCCACGGTCACCGAAAGTACATATGAGTACAAATTGAGTTTGGCCAGTGTATCTTTCTTGGCTGCACTCATTTTGTGTTATTTTAACTCTGATTTGCTCCAAACTTGTTTCTTTTGCTCCAACTGCATGAATTATAGTATGAACAAATAGATGAAGTATTATAAATACCAGATCAATATCAAATATGCCAAAAGGCAAACTAAGTGCCATAATTTCTAATAGGAAAATAAGCATGTTCAAGCACTCATCAAATAACCCCACACTTAAACTTTTGCTTGTCCTCAAACAAAAAGATGAAAAAAAGATAAGTGCTTGACCTCAAGTCTCAAAAATTGGGGAGTCTCAAAAGTTCAAGAAAAATTTGAAAAATGTCAAATGAAACATGAAAGCTCAAGAAAAGTATGAATATGACCTATTCCAAGCTCTCACATGTGTGTGCGTGTGTGTGTGTGTGTCTTCTACTATGCTCCCCTTCAAACTTGGATTAGTTCATGCACAAGGGATTTATTAGATTCTAAAAGCTAGTAAACAACAACTTGACATGGGTGGTAGCTTCACACACCTCTGAGGTAGCCGTTTTCTTTGTACCTAGAGCAGCTTTCACACTTCTGAGATGGTAACTCTTTCTACCATCTTATTTCCAAAACAGTAGCTTTCACATACCCCCAGTGGTAGCTCTTTCTCTCGATAAAGCATACAAAGTATCTAACTTACACGGATTAGCTTCACTCTAGAAGAATGGTAGCTCTTTCTGCTCCTCCAACAAACAAATTCAAAAACACAAAAAAACTTCCAACATTTTTTTTTTCTTTTTTTCTCATTTCATATATATATATATATATTGTTTTCTTATTCATTTTTTTGAATTAAAAAAAAAGTTAGAACTCTACAACTTCATCTTAAATACCACAAGTTGCATAAACTATGAGCTTTTGCAACCACGACGCCTTTGTGACCAAGACTAAGGTTGTAAAAATTATGAGTTTTTGTAACCAACACTAATGTAGGTCGCAAAAAATATTAGTTTATGCAATCAACTTACATGCCACAAAAAAAAATATATATTCTTTAAAAATACGTGCATTGACATATCAAGCTCTTATAAAGGAGAAAATAAATATACTTGTGCATCCAAAAGAATCATTGCAATAACTTTTGAAGAATAAAACCAAGAGAATATTCCTTAAATTAGTAAAAATTACTTGTTAAACATTATAATTACTAATATACCATCGTAAAAATGATATTTACTTATATGCCGAATGCAAAACATGTTTATTGTATTAGATACAATAAATTTTTTATTATAATAATATTTAGAAAAATAAGATTAATTTATAGTTTTTAAAAATATTAAAAAATAATACATTCTTTAATAGTATTGCTATATGTTATTTATAAAAATAATTATATTTATCTACAGTTTTTGCTAATAATATATTAATAAATAATATACTAACAAAAAAACTTTTATTGTCAAATTGATTACAGTTGGGTTTAACCAACTATAAATAAATATGTAAATTTATTTATATAATTGTAATTCATTAGTAAATATTGTAATTTTAAAAATGCATGCTTCATAATAATAAACAACAAATCCTAATTTAAAATTCTAGCAAAGGTTGATCCATGTGGTATGGGCTTAGGCTACTTAATCAAGTGGTTTCAAGTAAGAGGTCTACCCCTTATATGGCTCACAATATCTTGCCCAAGGAAATCGATGTGTCATAGACTAACCAAACCTTTTGCATTAATATTTACTATTTCTTCACATTGGATAGTTTGGAGAGTCTCCTTGTTTACTTTATATATGTTACTTTGATCTTGATCTTATTATGGTGGTATTATTATACCTTTTTTCATTTTCATATATGCTCTTCATTTTCTTAGAATTTTAATATTGCTAAAAATCTATTATGTTTTCTTACTTTAGTATTCTAAACTATGATAACTATTTTACTAATAAGCCATGAAAGTCTTAAATGTATTTTTTTTGTGTTAATGTGTATCTTCTTTTTTTTAGGTGGGGAAATATAACATTTAGATACAAAAGCTATATTGAAACATGGCAAACAAAGGAAAAGCTCAGCATAGAAATTATGCAAATTCAAAATCAACAGATAATTAAATACGAAACCAAATGAAAGATGAAAGACAAAGACTAATCTCAATCATTCATTGACCAGAAGCATCATCATATAACCCGTCAAGAAATAAAGTATGTTCTTCTTTGGCACCAGTAACTAAAAAACACGAAAAGGGTAATGAAATACATTTTTATTTTATATAATTTTTATGTATCATACACGATGAATATTTCCAAATTCATAGGACATTTTACTAAAAAACTAAAAGTGTCAAATCAGGAGAGGAAAGTGACTTGGAGATATATGATGGTAGGTAAATATACTACCCTGCAGCAAGTCATTTATAAATGCTAATTCAATATTTCTTTCAACTTGAATCATTGTTTAGCATTTGCAAAATATGTTTTTATAACTTTTTTTAACATATTTTTATTATCATTTAAACATCATAGCTTCAACTATCATTTCACTATTGATATACAGGATTGTAATACCAAAAGCCATTCTTGAAATACACGTCCTTTTGACCAAAAAAATAAATCGGCTATAAATATCTTATTTTCAATATCCTAAATCAGAGTTAAATACAACTTTTTGCTAAATATTTGGCCCCAAGTTTTCACATAGCCAATTAGAAGAAGTGAAGCAATCATTTAAAAATTCTTTAAAGTACTAATATTTTGATGAGATATTGCATATAAAACAACCGATTTTTAAGAAGCACAAAACCCGAGAAAATCGCTACAAATACCCACCTTCTTTTATTCTAATTAAGGTATAATTCCCTAAATAGTCCCTCTACTTTGTCAAACTTATCCTTTTAATCCATTACTTTAAATTATAACCTTTTAGTTCTTCTACTACTTTAAGTGAGCCATGTTAGTCCCCCTTCTGGAGAGTTTAGGGTTTAAGGGGATTGACATGGCTAAATAAACATAGTAGATGGATTAAAATTCTACAATTTAAAGTAGAGGGACTAAAAGGATAAGTTTGGAAAAGTATAGAGATTGTTCAGAGAATTATACCTCTAATTAATGTGTGGAAAGAAATGGTAGCTAAATGGCAAGTTTGATATATATAAACTATTGGATTTTTGCTCTATTGAGAACTATGGAGAAAATACTTATATTATTAGTCTGTATGCAACACAAAAGTGATAAAAATAAAATTAATCAGTCACAATCTCAAATTATTAATACTGCACGCAGAGTTTCAATGGCCAAGCATAGGAGTGATGTGGTAATTAATATTTATTTCAAATAGTTCAATATTTTTGTAAGAATATGTGTGTGTTTGCCTTTCTAATTAGCTAATGATTTTTGAATGGTTATAGATGAAAGAGTCAAGTTCAGAACTAGGCCCAATTGATTACTTCAAAATATTCCACATAAAAAAAGATGGAGAAACTTTGACTACTGAGAAAGTAAAATACCTATTTGTATAGTAGCTTTTTTTATATGTTATCATCTAACTCTCCAACTATTGTGATAAATATATACACTTATTTTTTTTCAATGTTAGGATCAATTGGATGTAGATCAACTGCAACATCTGAGTGCTTTGTGATCAATGAATAGGAAATTTATCATGATGTTACAAGAGAACCTAGCCATGGTCATGTGCTTAGGTTGAGTACAGATATAAAAGGAAAAGATGCGTCTGGTAGTAGTTTCAATTAACATGCAGCAAAATATATAAAGAAATTCAAAAGAGGAAAGAAAAAAAAAAGGAAGGAGCATTTTAAGTAAATGGGATATACTATTAATGAATTGCAATAATGAGTACCATTTATGGTTCAAACAATATTGCAAACTTTGGGGTTATCTAATATACCATTAGTTTAGGGTTGTCAATTTTCCTCGGACCCGATGGGAAACCCGATGAGGCAGGGGCTGGGCTAAAATTCAGGGAATGACGTCAAGGCCGAGGCCGAGCCCTCCCTGCCTTGTCCCCAAATATATAATTTTAATATTATATACATATATAATATTAGAAAATTATTTATATTAATTAAAATATATATATTATTAAAAGATAATATATATATATATGATTTATTTAATAGATGCCAAAAAAAATCGGGGAAGGGAATCCCCTAACCCGGGTAATTCCCATGGGGACAAGGACGGGGAAAAGTTTTTCACCGACCCAGGTTCGGGGATGGGCTTGGCAAGTCGGGGTCAGGGCCGGGGAATACATCCCCCGGTGATCCCCTTCCCGTTGACATTCCTACATTAGCTCCACAAGTGTAACTAATATTATTTGATGTTCTTCAACATTATATTTTTAGTATATTTAAATTATATTTAATGCAAATTATGAATTTATGTTATTTTGATTTATTGTAATAGGATACTATTATTTTTAATGATTATTTTTGTGTGTAGGGCAGTTATAAGGAACACAAAGATATGAGGATTAATTTTGAAGAAAATACATGGAGCCTAAAAACATTAATGAAAGTGAGGAAAATAACAATAGCTTGGAGGAAGACTATGAAGGAAGTGTGATGATCATCATGATGGTGATGCCAATAGTGATGAAGATGGTGGTGAAGATGACAATGATGATGATTGAAGATTTTTCACTCTTAAATATGTTTAGCTCATATTGAAATCATGTTTTAAACAAGTATTGAGTCAATGTTTTGTAAAAGCTATAACAATTTATTTTGTCACTCATAAATAGATTTTAAGCTATTATTGAATTAATGTCTTAAATTTACTTAATATTTTGTAGCAATTGAGTTCATTTTTAAGCAAGCTTATGGTCATATAATTTAAAATTATATTGTAATATAGGAGAATAATTAATGGGAACCATATTGCCAAGCATTTGCAATAGGAAAAAATTGATCACAAATAATACTCATTTGCGATAGAAGAAGTTGGTCACAAAGAATAATCTTGTACCAAGGGAAAAAAAATAGTTGTAAATAATAGTCATTTGTGATGATTATACATTTGTCGCAAATAATACTTATTTGTTATCACCAACATGCAGTTGCAAATAATAGTCATTTGTGATAGGAAAAGTTTGTTTCAAATAATATTCATTTTACTACAACCATACATTAATCGCGAATGACATTCCTTTCCGACTACTCAAAATTGGTCACAAATAATACTCATTTGTGATGGCTACATCTTGGTCACAAAAATATTTATATACGACGGGTTTATCTTGGTCACAAATAATAGTAATTTACCACTGCAAAAATATGGTTACACCTAATACTCAATCATGACAGTGGCATCTCTCATTTGCTATGGCTTTATAGAATTGCGGGGAAAAAATAATTCATTACCTGATTCATAATTGATGGTTTTGTAACTAGACATTTAGTATTTTGTAATGGGATGATGCTATCACGAAAACAATTTTTGCAATGGTTTGTTGTAAAAAGTTTCTTTTTGATGGAAGCAAATACGATGACATGCAATGGCTAAATGTCGTTGCAAAATGTCTTTTGCGACAACATTTAATTTTTTGCAATGACAACTAGCCATAGCAAAAAGTAATTTTTCTTGTAGTGAATTAGTCAAATTTGTTGATGCATCAAACATGATTTTTTGTGCTCAAACACTTTGTAATTTGTTTGCTAAAATTATTAAGATTGTGCATTCGTAAAATATCATTCATCATATAATAGATAATGTAACTAATTAAAATACAACAAGAATATTACTTGATGAGAAGTATCCTGGTATCTTGTGTACTATTTTTGTTTATACTCACAAGTAGACTTTGTGTTAGTTCAGGACTAGAAAGGGCTGGATAGAGATTCTTCGATTTGATGATCTTCATTTTGCCACAACTTTCATTGCTTTAAAGACTACTTCTAGATACTTTCTTGGCTGAAGCTAGTTTAAGACAAAGAAAGCAAAAAAAAAGTTTAAGATATTGTTTTAGATGATCAATTTTGCAATGATTCCTTAGTAAATGTCAAAATTGTATCTCTACTTGTATAATTGTTATGCATTGTAGATTCCGATGAAAGTCTTTCTTTGGGTTACATTTATGAAGGAATGATTTGAGCAAATAAGGTTGTAAATGAGACACTTAAATATGTACGGAGATTGTATTAGCCCTATTTCTTGATTTTGGAAGAAAGATGGGAGTGTCATTTGTGCCAAGATATTCATGCTACTATATTTTGTTGAATCTAACCTTTCAATATGATAAAGACAAAGTTTGCCAATCACCAGATGCCATGGATGGGTTTATAACTATAATTAGCAACCTTCATATTGCTTCAACCCATAACAAAATTATAGTTGAATCTTCTACCTTCCAAGAGTGATTGGGTAGTTATGTAAATACTCTAACCTAACCTTCTAGCAAAAACACAAGGCAAAGTATAATAACAGGTTAATAAATTCTATTTTTTCAACTATTAAGTTTTATATTTTCATTAGTAACATGAAATTGTTTTTATTGTTATTGTTGTTAGTTTATTTAATTTAATTTTTTTTTTTAACTTAGATGAATGGTGAAGGTCTTTGCCCATAGTGCTTCTAATTTCCAAAAGATGGCTATTAGAACTCTCAGTCAAACAACTCTTTCATTTAGTTGTGAAAGAAATTGAAGTGTGTTTGAGAGGATATATACAATAGAGAGAAATAGGTTGGAGCATGAAAGGTCAAGTGATCTTTTCTATATGTATTACAATCTTAGTTTGAAGATAGGTACCTATTTATTTATTTAGTTAATTTGACACCTTATTATGGATATTAACAAATTGTTTTTCATTTGTTGGAACTTCAACAAGAGCAAGTCTCTAGATCTTATCAATTATGAGTATATTGACAATATTGATTCTTAGATTATTAAGAATGACCTCCACATGAAGACGAACTTAATCATGAAGAGTTGGAAAATATGGTTTCTCAAAGAGAAGGAGAAAGGCAAAAACAAAGAGAAGGGAAAAATGAAGGTGTTTATAATATTAATGGTTAGTATTAAGTAACTAGTATGATTGCAAATTAAAGTTTAGATAGTTTTCTTAAATATTAATTGCTTACAAATAATTTAACTTTTTGATATATTCACCAAATTATGATGCTGAGAAATGTTTTGGTGGTTCAAGATTAAGATGATGAGAAATGTTTTGGTGGTTGATGATGAGAAATGTTTTGGTGGTTCAAGATGTTTTTAAATTGTTATCCTTTGATGTAAACCAAGGCGACAAGGAAGATGAAATTCATGGGAACGATGATAATGAATGATACAAGTGAATATGAGATTCATAATTCATAAAAATAGTGTCTCTTTCTTGTTTGTGTTTGAATTTGGAAAAATTAGACTTTGGATTTCTAATTTGAGAACTTAAAGTTCTTATGTTGTTATTGTATTTTATCTTATTCTTCATGCTTGTGGACTTGATTGGTTGTTGTACTTTGAAATTTTGAATTTTATAAAGGAGTTTTGAGGTAACAAAAACAAAATTTTGAACTTTTATGTAGGAGTTGTAAGCTAATAAAGGTAACAAAACTTTGACCTTAAATTGTTGGTTTTCATAAAATTATATTTTTTTATATTTTTTTAACAAGTTTGATGTTATATAAAATTTTTCTTTTTCTTGATTTTTTTTTCTGATTTTTCTAATTTTTGTGAGTTTTTATTATTTTCTGAATATTCATTTATTTTACAAAAACTAATATTGCAAAGAAGCTAGGTTTGGTTGGTTATCTAGAAATTTAAACCTCAATAAAACCTATTTGAAGGAAGTCATTATCTCCATTTTAAAACATTGTAGAACATACTAGTTTTAAAAGGACAATTGCAAAATACAAGGCTTTACACCTTATTACCAATTCTATTACATCCTAGAGAAGATATATATTAATATGGATTTCATCATGGAGCTGCCATGAATGATATGAATGTTTTATTTTATGTTTCTTGTTGGGGAAAATTTTCAATGATAACTCATTTCATTCTACATTGTAAGGTAAAATATCTAGCAAATGTATTCTTCCGTGAGGTGATTTATTCAAATGGTTTGCTTAGGACCATTATCCCTGATAGAGATGTTAGGTTTACTAGTTACTTTGGGAAGACACTATATGCCAAGGTTGGTATGAACCTACATTTTTCTAATGCCTATCATTCCTAAATTGATAGATAGATGGAGGTTGTTAATCACAAATTGGGAAACTTTCTTTGCTGCCTCATTACAAATCACCATCTATCCTTGGATTTGTTGCTTCTATTGTTGAGTTTGCTTATAACAACTTATTTCATCACGCTACTAGCACATCACCTTTTGAATTTATTGCAAAGAACAAGCCACTCACAAACATGTGTCCTTTGTTTTGTCATAGTAGAACTAGTTAGGAAGACAAGGAGGTTATTTAGAACTTCTAATGTTTCTATGAGTATGTGCATGCCAAAATTATCACTAGTAATGAGACAGATAAAAAAAATAAGTTGATCTCCAAAAGGCAAAGAGACTTTTAGATCAATAACCAAGTGCTGAAATGAACTAATTCTACTTAATTACTCATGCTTATAACTCACGAGTTGCATTCTTGTTGAATTGGTCCCGACAATACTATTAAAAAGCTTTGCACTAATACTTATTGGATTTAATTGTGACTTGACTACATACCATGATTCTTTAAAAATACTACTGAAAATGTCTCTTTTATTATAACTTCCATTTCCAAAAGTCAAGCTATTTCGAGAAAAGATGTGAAATGTTGAAGACTATTGCATGAAGTTCACAAGGGAGCATGGTTAGGATCATTTTGGGTTATATAAAAAAAGCTCTCATATACTCAAACAAATGATGGATATCTCAAGAGGAATTGTAGAAGCTCCATATTTGTTGAACAACTTGACCTCAACTTTCACAGCGAAGTTATGGAGTCAATTAGGGAAAGAAACTAATTCAAGTATAATTGAATTACTTTGAAATTCAAATAAGGTCAAATATTATTATAATAGCAATTGGTTTTGTAACCAGAGTATAAGTCGGTTTCCTTAATAATAAGTATAAAATAAGAACAAAAAAAAATTCATAATTTTCCTCTCTTAAATTATTCCTCTATATAAGAGGCTATCTTGTGAATAAAAATTATGTTGAAATTTGGATTCAACCTTCTATATTTTATTGTGCCACTAATATCTAATCTAGTGTTTAACCATCTATCCTTGAATGCCTATTAAGTTGTTTCTCACTATTCATTTATTACCTATGTTGTACCTATACCATTCCCAAGTACTTTATCCACTTTGTATTCTAACTCGGTTAATTAAAACATAGGGTATATTTTGAAATTTCAACAAATTATCCTCAAATCTATATCAATAAGGATTCATTCCACTAGTTTAGGTAAAAATATACTTAAGTATTAAATAAATTAAACAAATTATGTATGACCAAATAAATCCTTTTTATTTTACTATCAATACTTGTAGATAAGTCTAGCCAATGTTTTAAAACCTAGATTGACCTAGCTAATTCGGCATGGCTTGATCGGATCCGGCCAAGTCACCGCGTTAAGCCAACTAGGTAATTCCCCCTAGTTGCTTTAATTTTTTTTTTTAGCCCATCATCATAGACACTATTGCCTTCTCTCTTTTCTCTCACGCTATTAGAATTGGAGGAAGACATTCTCATCTTTCCCACTATCCTAGATGAAGCCTTTCGGTTTTCCTAGTAGGACTCCATGATGTCAACCTTGGTTTCCATTGAGGGGGAATTAGTATAGGGTTTTGATTCTATAGCTTTAGTGGAAGGAAACAAAGACCAACATCAGAGCTTCTCTTACAATAGAGACCTTACTTTGATGATTTTGAATTTTTTGTTATTTGAGCCAATTTTATCTGTGTACTCTTGTTGTTGTTTTCTAAGTTGATTACTTGTATCAATGGATAATCAAATGAACATCAAGAATGCTATTGTTTAGAATATTGATTAGGAGAGATGTTATTTACTTGTGTTATCTATCTTAAGGTTGAACTCTTTCTAGATAATGTACAATATTAATTATTTGACAAATTGAAATGAACCCGAACATCAAGAATTAGTGTTTTTTATTAAACCGGAATCCTAGTGTGAAGCACATTAAAATGTATGTGCAATTGAAATATAATCATCAATATTTAACATTCATTTCTTATTCCTAATCAACCTGTGTTTGTTTCATGTAAGGAATGAAAGTTTCAACTAATACCTAAGAGGTCATGTTTAAGAAGCAAGGTGTCCCTGAATAACTCTACATATGAAAAGAAACAAAGAACTTCTTTAAAACTTTTAGATTTGTATAATCAGTCAAACATGGATATTCTCTATATGTGATGAATGAAAAAGAACTGAACATTTTATTTAGTTATGATATGGCTACTTTTTTTATGCAATTTTGTATTTTGTTATTTAATGTAACATATATTTACTTTGTTAGCTCTTGAAATATAGAAAATGCATGTTTTCCATTTTTTTTTTAGCTTGTTGTTTCATGCTTTTTTAAGCTACAATTTCTTGGAGTAGTTCATCGTGCTTTTATTGTGACTTTCCTAAATATACATTTGACATTTTATTTTTCTATTAAGTATAAATACATTGGATAATGTAGCTAGTAGTGGAACTGTGATAGCCTGAAAGTAAGACCATCACATACATCACACTGGATAATCTATGAGTTGGCAGCGTGACTACAAGAGAGGTTTTGAATTTTGTTTATTATTTTTATATAATAACTACAAATGTGACTACTAGTGTTTTAGGTTATAGGCACTAATGACAGGAGAGAGAGAGAGAGAGAGAGAGAGAGAGAGAGCTTGTCTACCCATTGAAGCTCCAACTAACCCATCTACAGCTCTTGGACCACAAGATTTAACTCCACTATCATAATCTAAAAGCACAGTTGCACCTTTATAAGTTTTCACTCAGTAAGAATAAACAGTCAATAACTAACAATAGTCCAATCAATAATCATATTGATCGTATAAAAACCAACTACATTAAGAAGATAGCCATGGTGCCTAATCGCACTTAAATGCCAAATATATACATGCAAATGCCAATCTTATGCAATTGCAACCCCAAAATATATACAAGTGTAAAGACTAGATTATATGAATGTACAACACAAACCATATGCTTATGCTAATGCTAACCATATGCACATGTGAACACCCAAGCTTTGCAGATACAAAGTTCATTTTATTTGTTGTGACCGGTAGGACAAACACCTCCCTGGAATTAAGTAATCACATGCGCATTTATTCAACCTTTCGGTCCATGTACTTTTTCCATGTGATTGACCTTTCAGTCTAAGTCCATGTACTTTTGCTATGTGATTTGCAAGTGTTTGGAAAAAGGTTACATTGTCTTTGTAGTCTTTGTAAGTTCATATATACATGCAACTCTATCTAAGCAAATCCATATGCAAATGGGATCCTATTCAAGTGATTTCATGTGTGAGTGGAACCAAATACATGTTAATCATATATTCCCTTTCTTATGGCCATGCTTATGGTCGTAAGCCTCTTCCAGAGAACCTTGTGGCCATGCTTATGCTAGAAAAGAAGAGCATGGGGACAATTAGAGGACCTTATGGGCAGGACTTACGCTCGTAAGTCAGACCGTAAGGGTTGTCCAAAGAAGTTTATGAACACAGTATATGCCCGTAAGGGTGATCGCAAAGGCTATAAAGAAGTTTACAGTCCACCACTTACGGCCATAAGCTGACCCATAACACCAAATAGAAGAGCTTACGGATAGGACTTACGATCGTAAGTGATCCCATAACGCTTACGACACATCATCCCCAGCTTCTCACGGGCACGTTCTTATGCTCGTAAGCAGCCCATAAGTGGATAGGTAAAAATATTTCTGACAAGGGTTTTGAGGGTAGCTTTGCTTATATTCAACAGTAAGGCTTGGGGAAAGAAATGAGACAAATCTCTACAGCTTTGGAGGTGAATCAAGAGGAAGAATCAATCTACCTAGCTTGGATTAGAGAGGGATTGGAGCCGTCAAGGGTTGTCTTGACGGCGTTTATGGAATGTCCTTGGGCGTTCTTTGGCAATCACCTCTCGGCACGATTGAGAATGGGGTTTTCATGTTTAATTTGTTTCTTATTGCATCTTATTGTTTAGATGCTTGCTTTCCTCTAATGGAGAGCTAATTTTGTAGATGTTTGGGCATAGATGAACTTTGTTATTCTATTTTGGCATTGTTGTAGATATTTATGCTTTAAATGTTTCTTAATTGCAATCCATTTTTATTTGAATCCAATTGTGTTTTTCAATGTGATATGCTTTGTGATGAGTAGAAATACCTACCTAGCGTAGACAAACCACGATTGGAGGGGATTGTGAGAAGGCCTAGCAATGAGGTGCATTGGAGTCGAGAGTTCTCTTCCCTCAATCTTGATTTAACAAGTAATTTCATGCTCTTTGCAATCATAGAGAATAGATTCTAGGAGAAACTACAGTTCTATCCCGTATGGGATTAAGGAAAATTGCTTTGCAAGAAGAATTTTCTACTTATGAATTCTTATTAAATTCACATTGATTCACATTGAGAATCCATAGAATGCAATGCGGTTATGAGGTGTCTGTATCAGCACTGTACTAAACTAGTTAATATTTACCCTTGCAAGAGGGGTACTTTAGCATATTCTAGGATTTATTTCGGTTTAAATAGGATTGCTATATTTATGCAACCTTTGTCCTGGACTTATAAAACCCTAAAGGGACTCGACACCTAAGATCCTGTTTCTCCTTGAGTCTCGACTGATATCATTTTCGTATTCTTGGTTTTTATTCTCTTTCTTCTTATTTCATTTACACACATCACGGCTCTTTGATTAGGCTAGTTTTCGGAGTTAAACTAATGCTAATACTCTCGATCTTCTATGTGGATCGATACCTTGCCCTAGTGCGCACTTTACTACTTGATCAATGTGCACACTTGCGTTAACCCCTATCATAAACTCACATAACTAGCCACCATACATAAATCACAAGTCATAAAACATATACAACACATAATCCATAAACCACATAAAATGAATCAATTCAATATATTGTCACCACTATGAAGAGACACTTCATAATAGCATTCTATATATGTTTATACTCACCTCTGGAGACTGGATATTCTACTTATGACATGTTGACACACCCCTTGCGTGAGTGTTCCGCAAGTGCACAGGTCGTCGCAGTAATAAAATTTACCCTGGTGAATAGGTAGTCGTATATACAGGGAATAGTGTTTAGAAACAAGAGTTATCACTATTTAGCTATGAAGAAAATCAATGATGAGAGAAGTCGATATATATGAATGTAAAAGAAAGTAAAAGAATGCAAGAAGAGCAATAAAAGTAAAGAGAGGTAATCAATGGGAAGATGGGGTAATCAATGGGAAGATGGGGTACTCAGACAATGCTTATCCTAGGACTATTGCTTCAAGTGCAAGACTAATATTATACCTCCTAATTGATGTTTAATGAGTCGTGGAAATCTAAAGACACACGGTCCTAAAACTTAAGTTCAACCGTGACTAGCCTAGCCCTCTACACTATGCCCCGACGGAAAGCGATACTCTCGACGCCTCACACTATGTGAGACTGCATGGGGTTCTAGGGACTCCAAGTGATAAACCCTATTCCCTAATATAGTTCTAACCCTTTGATCCAAGCGAAAAAAACCCTAATCTCAATTAAGCCCCAGCACTAAGATTCACTACAACACTTTACTCTGTTGCTCGCGCAACTAAGCCCCAGTGGAGTCATCTCTTAGCACTTCACTCTATTGAGACCGCAAAGAACTCTTGGAATGTGAAGATAGGATAAATCACATCGAAAGAGAAAGGGGACGTTCCGCTACCTCTCGACTCACTCTCTCTACCCTCTTCAATCTTGCGTAGTCTAACCCTAATGAAGTTGTCACACCTTCAAAGGTTACCTAAATAGATTCTCAACCCTAGTGTCACATCTAAGGGAAAATCATGCAATTAACATTCAAGATTGAAACTCAACTAAAATCATCAATTAAAGAAGCATAATAAAAGTCAATGAAATAAAGTCATCCTAGGGCTTACAAGTCTAAGCACCTACTAGGGGTTTAGCTCTCCATGGAGCAATACAAAATCAATGAAGAGTTTGTGAACATATGCATAAAAACCATAAAGAAAACCCCCTTGTGGTCCATATCGATGGTCTTGTGGAGTCGCCTCATCTTCTCCAAAGGCTCCCTTGTCAAACCTAGGGCACACCTCTCCGAATCAATACCGATGAAAGCTCCCCCAATAGCTCTCCTCCAAAAAACTCGATGTCGATGCCGTAGGACCGCCTCTAAAGACTCCCAAGAACCTTTCCAAACCCTAGCCGCACTCTCCCCAAAAGTTGGCCGAAAGATAGATCAAAAGTCCCTCAAAATAAATCACATCACAGTATTTATAGGGCTGAAATCGGGCATCCATACGGCCATGTGGAATTTCCACACGCCCATGTGGATTCTCTGGAATTCTGAATTTTGGCGCACTATGAGCAGTAACTTGCTATAGTACTTGCGCCAAAGTTGCTCCCGACTTCATTTCTTCATCGAGACCGCCGAATTGGGCACACAATCGTGCGGTAGATCACGTCGCGTCTTCAAGTTACCGTATTGATGAAGTTCTTAATGATGTTGCACAATTCGAAACATGTGAGTGTAATTGCTTTTGTGGCCTTCCAATTCACATATTCCCTTGAACTTAGTTGGAGGTTGGCACACACTCACATGTCTTTGAAGACAAATTGTGCTTTGTTCCTTGCCCGGTCCAAGAACTCCCTCAACATTCACATTCATGACCTATTCTTGCTTCATTTCTCCTGAATTCACCTCCACAACCCTATATGCACAAAAGAACACAAATACACACATATAAGCGATAAAATCTTAATAAAGCAATGCTCAATGTAAGAAAAATATACTTTGTATAACTTATACACGAGCACTTATCACATGTTCCCATCTCCTTCTCCTTAATGAGATCCTATCATGTATATATTGAATTATTAATATGGCTTTACTAGTTTAACATACTAATGAAATGCTTATAAGCATGTTATGTAAAGCTTGTAGGTATGTATGACATACTCAGAGCATTTTGTTCCTAACATTGTCCACCCTCATCCAAACCACATAAATTTTTTTTCTACTAAAACTAGAGATTAAAAGCTTTAGCATATTTGAATTCCATAATCTTCTGAGTCTTCCCCTAATTATGACATTCATTTTCATTTAGAGAGATTTTAGTATAGTGACTGGATAAACATGCTGCCTTTAAACATTCATAGCTCCCAACATAGAGATCCAAATGAAATGAAACTTTGCAAGAAATTCTCTATAGCATAAAGGAGCATGTTCTCTATTATACACTTTGGCTACTTCCCCTTTGAAAGCCATAAAAAGCACTTTGCAATTTGCAAGTCCCACACATCCCCAATAGGAGAAATAAAAACATGAAAGGGCCATAACCTCAAGTTTCACACCCTAACAAGCTCAAATTTGGCAAGTGTATAATTGAGGTAGAGTAAAACAAATGTCTAATTTAATACTTATCAAAACTCACCCTCTAATTCCTCCAAACTTTAATGAGAACTCAATTGCTTCAGTTGCTAATCCGGAGCTTAGATCCCTTTCAATTTCTTCTACAATAACCATCTTTAAATCCTAACCCAAATCAATTATATATTATAAAGCCAGAGTTCAGAGAGCCTTCAATTTGACTTTCATGAGAGCTGAACCCCAAATAAAAATAAGTAAGCATGATGGAAATCATCATAAAGGCATGCATACTCACCTATCCAAGTAGCCCCTAATAGCAAGTTTCTTCCCCTTTTTTCCTCTACTGCCTTCTCTTCCTTAACTTTACACTAAAAAGCCTTATATAAAAGGTTTGGAGAGAAAATTCTCTGCAGTAAAGTAAGGCGGTGCTACAGTAATTTCATGAGTTATCATTTCGCCGTTTCCCTTTTTAGAAGTTGCTAAAGTGAAAACATCAAACTATCAATTTCCCCAGCATTGCATATTTTCTACTTATTATCTTAATGAGTAGTCATCTGACCCACATTTACGACCATAAGAAGAAAATTAATCGAAACAGTAAAAGTAAAAATTTAGGACCTTTCCCTAGGTTAAACTAGCCTAATGATCACACATGCCAAAATGAAATGCATGTTGTGCATATCCATTATGGATGTGACTACTTTTGGTCATGGATGTCACAAGAACTCAATCTTTAAGAAAGTATCTATAGTAGAATCTACATCCTTTATTAGGGGAAAACTAATCCAATAAAGGAGTATGCAAGTCAAAGGATGGTGCCAATAAGAGGATGGCGCTAACTTGTCTTTATTGTGCAGAAGTTTTTAATGGTAGGGGAATCAATAGAGTGAAATATCATCTAGTTGGAGTTCAAGGTCAAGTTACCAAATGTTAGAAAGTTCCCTTTGATATTCTGAAGAAGATAATAGAGGATGTTGTTTATACAGAGAAAAAGAAGAAAGAAGCAAGTGATTATTTATCTGCTTTTCTTGAGGCATGTAGTGACAATCCACCAATCTTGGATATTGATGATGAATTGGAGGAGAAGCAAGAGGAAGATATTGAACCTACAAGGAAAATACAAAAAGCAAAGGGAAAAGAGAAAATAGTGAAAAATCAAGCAGTAGAGGTTTAAAAAAATTTTTTGCTCAAAGAACAAAACTAGGATCCCAACTAGGTATTAAAAGTGCTAGCTATTAAAAGCCATTAATAAAGTTCATGTTTCTCTAGCAAGATAGTTTTATGAATTTTGTATTCCATTCAATGATGTACAATCACCTTATTTCCAACTTGCTATTGATGCTATGGTTGTAATTTGTCCTAGATATAAGGCTCCTTCTTATCATGATCATCATATTTCTTTGTTAAAAAATTAAAAAAAAAAAAAAAGAATGTCAATCACTGGTTGATTAGTACAGAAGTAATTGGCCAGCTAATGGTTACACAGTCATGATTGATGGTTGGACTAATAATACACAAAGAACATTGATTATTTTTTTAGTATATTGTACTATTAAGCTATCTTTTATCAAATTTGTTGATAAGTAGGCGTTGTAAAAAATGTGCAAATATTGTGTTTTTTGTTTTGCCGAAATTGTGGAATGGGTAAGGCCTTAAAAAAAATAGTTTATACAGCTACTCATTATGCTGCCAGTTATGTTACTACTTGTTCTTTGTTGAAGAAAAATATGTCTGGATATATTGGTCGCATTATACAGCTCATTGCTTAAACTTCACATTTAAAAATTCTGGTAGTTTGCCTCATATTGTAGATCTACCAACTTGTTCAAAGTTAACTACTTTTATGTATAATCATTCAATTTTCTTACATTGGTTGAGGAAAAGACCCAATTGGAAAGAGTTTGTGTACCTCAGTGTGACTTGTTTTATGACAACTTTTATTACTTCAAAAACTATTTATGATCATAAGTATGATATGCAAGCTTTGGTCATAGATCAATGTTTTAGTAGTAACATACTTACAAAATTTGCAAAAGGAAAATCTTTTTCTCAATTGTGTTGAATTCCATATTTTGGGATCAAGTCTTATTTAGGGCAGAAGTTGTTGCTCTAATTATAAGGTTGTTGTATATTGTTGATTCAAATGAGAACAATCTTTAGAATATGCTTATGAAGGTATTTTAAGAATAAATTCTGCAGTAGTAGAAACTTTTTTTTGTTCAAGAAAAGATTACATAAGCCTTATATAGACACTATTGACATGCGATGGGACAAGCATTTTCAAACTAATGTCCATGTAGTAGCTTTTTTGTTGAATCTTTCCTTTGCTTATATACCTAGTTTTAAAGTTACCAAGTCAATTTCATATGGTTTCATTGATATGCTTGAGTCGAAAGATCGACCAAACCACCTATCTTGATGCAGCCTTGAGTGAGATAAAAGTGTATCAAGAACATTTGGGTAGTTTTAGTCAACCTTTTACTAGATCTTCACGCAAGAAAATGCAACCTGGTATGTGTTGAATATAAACTAATTTTATTTGTTAATTTTCTTGATGATTGTTTATATGTTCCCTGATAAATAATTGACAAAAAGATGAGTGAAGGTTGTTTGGCCATAATGCTCCACAACTGCAAAAAATAGCTATTCGAGTTCTTAGTCAAATTGCTTCTACATTAGGATTTGAAAGAAATTGAAGTGCTTTTAAAAGAATTCATACAAAAACGAGAAATAGATTGGAGAATCAAAGGTTAAATGTACTTGTTTAAGTTGCATATTACTTGCATCTACAATTTAAGTATTTAATCTATAACTTAAATATCAAGTTTAATTTCACTTCTTTAATATCATAATGTAATAAATTAATAATTTCATTTTAGGGAATGGTCAACAAGCATACCTATGATCCCATTGATCATGAAATGCATTGACAAAGTTGACTTTTGGGTTAAGGAAGATGAGCCATCTCTTGAATTATATGAACAAGGTGATACTCATGGTGATCAAGGTAATTGATTTAGATTTGAACTTGAGATATTGTTTTGTCTTTTATTACCACTTAATTTGATAATATCTAAATTTTTATATGATTTTTTTTTATATCTTGTGACCCACGAGCCTTCCCGGGTCGCCCCAGGTCCAACTCAAATTCTAAATAACTTAGGACAATGGAAGAACTAATATGATAGCTCATTGAGACTTTGTGCATATCAAGCCATGTCTCACTAGAAATGCAAATGACAAAGTTTGTTTTAATAACTATCAAGAAATAAAAGGACATTGAATGTAATAAATAAATAAACTTTACCGAAAATAAATAAATAAATAAACCATATCATTTCACTTATTAGGACACAAATAAATCAATCATATCCCATCTATCCTAAGGAGCCTTATCAAGCATGAGTTTGAAGAAATTTGTCTTGCAATAATTAATCATAACAAAAGCATTAGGCAACTCAACCTACAAGATCAACCATTACTATCTTAGTAACAACTAAATTTCAATTCCTAATTATCCTTATACACCTTATAAACTTTGAGAGAGAAAATTATAACAATAATCAAATATTAATAAATTTAAAAATCCATAAAACCTTTGCAAACTGATAAAAATGACAAAGAAAACATTAAAAATCACTGTGTTATTTGAGAAACCCCAAACTCAGTTAGAGAAGAAAAAGAAAAAATCAAAAATAAGGTTGAAATCATAATACAAATATAACTAGGAAAACTAGTGATTAGGCCATATTGAAGTTGCACTACTAGATTGTAAATCTAGGGTTACTACCATGTACTTAACATTGTACCAGACCACCATTAACTAACGGTCCTCAACACTCTTCACGAGACTCTCGAAGCTCTAATTCAAGGTTTCCTCCATGATGTACTAACTGCACACATGCACACCAGCAAATAGCCAACCAAATAAGCAGTAACAACACATGGAAGCCACAACAACCCCATGAATTCATGATTATCATCATACTAGCTATAGTGATTCCTGAGTTTAATGGCGTCAATTTCTAGCAACTGGCAGCAATCTCTCATCTTTGACTCGTGGTTCTCCCCTTCTTCCTTTCCCATTCACCTTTCCTTCTCTCCTCTTATTCCCTCCTCAGAACCAGAATTTCTACCAATAGGAAATCACTATATCCTAATCTCCACTTAAGGCAAACCAAGATTTCTTGGTATTCCAGGCAACATTTCCCAATATTCTCGCAAAAAGGGAATCTAAGCTATATGATCCATTTGCTACAGTTCCATACACTAGCTATACTGCTGTAAGCGAATCCAATGCCACAATGTAGTATATAACAGTGCTCCAAAGTAACTACCATAGCTTTATAGAAACAGGGTTATATCAAAAGTAAAGTATCAATCAAAATAACTATAGATAATACAGGAATACAAATCAGCTACAATGGTCATCTCAAATTCTACATGTCAAATTCTATATTTCCTAACTACCAATATATGTATCCACATGTATATATACTCATATATTACTTCTACTAAAAAAAGGTGCAAGACCTCTTAATTTACACTGACACCTTCCTTATTTAGTATATGGCTTTTATATGTACACATTATTCTTAATCATAAGCATTCCCTCCAAGTTAAACATACAAGTACGCGCATACACTTTTAGTAGCTCATAAGTACATACCAACACCCACAAATGTATTGGCTTACTCATGCTTCATACTATAATCCTCCATACTTCCCACATATCCCCTCAAGGTTCTAAACTAACAACATATAGGAAACATTCATAATTCTAACTAAAGAGACTTAAGAAGCAGAGGTATAACATGTTAGCCACTAGAACCAATATCAATAATAATCTTAAAAGCAATAATACCAAGAACACCAATAATAGTATGGCAACCCCTCCTCATAACTGCAACATTTACTACTAACCTCACCTAGCTACTAAAGGCACTTAAAGATGGTAGCTCCCAACTCATGTGGGCATCTATCTCCAGTGAAAAGTAGCTAAACTGCCCCTATAAACTTCCAACGGGCTTTCCCTTACTCCACCTCTCTTCCCCTCTCACTCTTCCTTCTCCATTTTTTTCCCACTAGTTCCCTCACATAACCCCCCCCCCCCCCCCCCCCTTCCTTTTTCTTGTCAAAGACAGAGTGGGACCAGGGAATCCTAAGCTACAGTGGTTATAGATTACATTTACATTTATAGTATAGTGCAATATCATATATTACAGTTATGTATACTGCAGTACCTCTCTATAGTATCTTGCTACATTATAAAAGTATTTAACCAAATTAGACCTACAATACTATCCATAATATCTGACTAAGACATACTTATACAAATCACTACATGCTCAGTGTCCATAGTTTATCATTTCAATTTTTATTATGTATGAGTATGGCTCTCAATCACTCTTATATGATAAACCTATTTTCTAACTATATTATGTTAGAACAAAATTTAACTCACTTTTCTATCATACTGGCCCTCATATGCAAATGCCCATGCAACCATAATATTACATACATATATTTATGCATGCCAAGTTTGCCCATGTATAAAAGTAGCTTTGTGTGCAAACATCCTTCTAATCATCATCACATCACCCAACCATCAATTCTCACAACTATGCATCAAACACTTAAGTTCAATCCTTAAAGGCATTTTTTTCAAACATCATGCATGCATTAACCAAACACCCACACTAACATTTAACTCACGCAAAAATTCAAACCTAATTCATAAATACATACACATTCACTTATACACACCTTCATTCTCTGCATTCCAACTTTCAACAAGATATATTTGATCCCTTTATCAATCAAAGGTTCCAACAAAATCTTCACTCAATACATAGGAGGATATGTATCTTTTAAAAACACATGAAAATACACTACTTCCATTCACTCATTCAAGCATAAAACAAACATCACAATTAAGCACATATCCTCTTCTCATGTTTACAACACACACAACCCCTTCATCTTAAGCATGACAGTAACTAATCAAAACTTAAATGCTCTAAGCACTACTAAAGTTTTACATACCTTCTTCTCCTTCGTTGCCAAATTATCATCATCCTCTTCCTCATCTTCCCAAGCAATGGAGGGGCCACATAAAAGAGAAGGGGGGTAATTGTCCCCCTCTCTCGTTCAAATTAAAATATTTAATAATGTATATTACTTTAATATGAAAATAAAGTTTGAATTTTATATTGTTAATATGAAAAAAAAATGTGTGTGTATATATATATATATTATTTTACAAGGTTTAATATGAAACTAAACATATGATTTTTTTTTTTTTTAGAGCTTATTATGAAGGAATAATTTAATGTTGCAAGGTTTAATTTGAAAATAAATATCTAAATTTAATCTCCTATCAATATTGTCTCCTTGCCATGTTTTGTCTACTCTAAAATTGTGAAAACGCATCTAAATAATAGAATTGGTAATCAATTCTAGCTTGGTAAATGTAGAAAAATATATTTAATTATGTATTTAATTTTATAGATGATGAAATTATTTGTTGTTTGTAAAATATGAAAACTTGCTTAAATTAATTATGAATTTATTCTTGTTGATCTTTTGTATTATTTATGTACAAGACTTGCTTTTTATAAAAACTACATATGGCATTTAACTTGTACGTGTTATTATATAATTCCAACATACTTGAACTTTGATTTATTAAGTTTCATTCCCCCCCCCCCCCCCCCCCCCCTATTTCTAGCACCACCACTATTCCCAACCCACAAGCCTCTACATCTCACCTCCTCTCCTATTTGAGAACCTCATAGGTTTTAAAGTCAATTCATGGCCTACAGTAATCATTCTTATTACAATCCATGGTAGTTGACTATAGTGATTGGCTACAGTAATTTTACAATAGTGCATAGAAATAGGTTGAGTTAAATCTACAGTAAAAAAGGCCCTAGTATAGAAAAATCCTGGGTATTACAAATGCATATCAAAGATCACTATATAACTCATGTTAAATAATAGTAACATAAGTTAAAGATCCATTCATCATTTCAATATGTCAAACAGTGAACCATTATCTTTACTGGGATTCTAGGACTCAACAATAGTTAATGCCATCCTGACATCAACACACCACCATTAATGCCCCAAACTCATCTTCTAATGTTGCAATAATAAGGGCGAGAATCCATGAGGAATCCACTAGTACTCAAAGGTGAAATCACAATCACTTAACCTTCACCGATTTCCCAAACCACCAAATCTTTGTTTAAATTGGCTACAAAAGGTAAACAAGCCTTGAAACATGACTAACTCCGAGCAGAGTAGTATTAGTATCATGACCTCTAACACCTCACCAATAGCATAATAAAAGTAGTATTTCAAAAAGATAATAATAATAATAATAATAATAATAATAATAATAATAATAATAATAAACAACCATTTGACATATTAACCAGAGATAATTCCCCAAAACTAAGCAATAATAATAAACAACCATTTGACATATTAACCAGAGATAATTCCCCAAAACTAAGCACAAAGCCTTGAAAAATTTCTTATGATGATGTTCATCTTACGAACAAATAACTTCCTTATAATGGCTAATGGAATTAGTAGTAATCACTTTATTAACATGTCCAAGTTCGATGGCAAATGAAGATTTGTCATTAACAACAACATTAAATAGCCTATGGATATCTACCTAGATAAAGAGAGAAAATAATTATATATGCAAGTATAACCCAAAAGAGAAATTCACCTAGGAAAGATTAGAAACTAAAGTGTAAAGTACATGAAAAAAATTATGTAGCTCAAGGAGTGTGATAATTGTGTGATTTATAATGGAAAAATTAAGCTATTGTGAATGATGGAAAGTAAATGTTGAGTAAATTAATTCTTTATAATCATTAATATTATTAAAAACAATAAAACAATTAAAATATATATATATCTTCTAGTAATAATACCATATCAAAATGATTCCATACATTGAAAATTCCAAGTCCCAATCTCTGAACTGTGACCAAGAAAACAACAAAAACTAAAAATAAAAAATAAAACACGTTTCCAGAACACCAAACAAAACCAGCCGTTAAAATCACTCCTTTTAAAAAAAATAAATAAATAAATTCAAAATAGTATTCCTAACAATTCAAAAACATAATAATAACAAAAATAGAAAATTTTCAAAAAAAAAACAAATATTTGAAATTACAAAAAAGAAAAAGTGGGCAAATAAGAAAACCATTAAAAAAAAAATTCTAGGGTTTGAAACCTGTGAAGTTCCCTCCTCCCTCGCGAAGCTCATTGAATCCATTCCCGCAATTCGCGCGCAATTCCTCCATCTTTTCCTCCGATTCGTCGCCTTCGTCTTCCCCTTCCTCCCGTCCATCGATCCGGATCGAAGGGCGGAAGGGTCATCGGCGACGGCGTCGGAGGAATCCATGGATCCCGCCGATGAAGACGACGAGGACCACCATTCGCCGCCCTTTTACTCCACCATCACCGCCGGTGACCCCTTGCTTTGCTGCTGCACCAATCAATGCCCTTGCTGCGGTTTCTCCGCTGACTGGCGCCGCTCCATGAAGCGCAAGCTTGATGCCGTCCCTCCTCCCCCGCTGCTCCCCCTGGATTTCGCCACCGTTCGCGTTGAGGCTGAGAACGAGATCATGGCTCTTCGGGAAGCGCTTGTGAAACACCAGCAAACGATTCATGATCTCTACGCGGAGCTCGAGGAGGAGCGCAATGCGTCGTCGACGGCGGCGAGCGAGGCCATGTCGATGATCCTTCGTTTGCAGCGTGAGAAGGCCGAGGCACAGATGGAAGCCCGCCAGTTCAAGCGCCTTGCCGAGGAGAAGATGGCGCATGATCAGCAGGAGATCATCGCCCTTGAGGACCTCCTTTTCAAGCGCGATCAAGCTATACAATCCCTCTCTAATGATCTGCAAACCCTCCGTTACCGCCTCAACTCCTTCGATAACCCCCAGACCCCCACCACCTCTCTCCCCACCACCCCCTTCTCCGCCACCGTCGAGTTTCCTCCCTACCCTGCGCTTCGGTGCATCATCCCCACCGCCGACTTCGACCTCAATATTGCCGACGATGCGCCCTCCCCCGCCGACCTCGAGAAGTACGCCTTCGGCGAGACCCCGCGTGATCGGATCCAGAACCTTGAGCAACGGATATGCGAGCTCGAGCGCACGCCGAGCACCAAAGTCATGGAGAAGGGTGTCGTTGGCTACTACTATTCCCCGCGCCGTCCAAGGCATCTGCGTAGGACGTCTTTCGATAGTTTTGGATCGGGATCCTTCAGGAGAGGGGATGAATTCCCACTTTCCATCGAGCGTGCGGGATCGGAGAACAACGAGGAGATTTGTGACAGGGTTTACACCATTGATGCAGTGCATGCTTGCAATGATTCGATGAACACCTCAAGAGAGTTTGGTGCTGGGAATGGGACGGATGAAGGGGAAATTGAGAAGCTGTATACAAGGCTTCAGGCATTGGAGGCTGATAGGGAGTATATGAGGCAGGCCATCATGTCGGTGAGCACAGACAAGGCTCAGATGGTGTTGCTTAAGGAGATTGCTCAGCAGCTGTGCAAGGATGATATGCCTGTGGAGAAGAAAATTGTTAAGAAACCATCTTTCATCAAGAGCTTTTCTATCATGAATGCGGTTAAGGTAATTTATTTCTGGTTATTTGCTTTTAGTCTATTCATTTGAATTGATTTTTGAGAACATTTATTTCTTTTTGTGTATTGCTCGGTAAGATCAATTTGATTGAATGTTTGATGGAGGACAGAGTTATAGGCATTTGGATGAAACTAGAGTCGCATTGGAAGGATATTCTCTTCTTTTTTCTGGTTATTATAGTGTGGACCATATGAACTTTGAAGCATTCTTCTTTATGTATTATACGAACTGTTGAGTTATTCTTAAGAAATTTGCATAAATAGAAGGTGGGGGATGAGACTATTTGGCTGCAACCTAAGGGAGTAACCTGACAAGTGGATTTTATTTTATTTTATTTTTTTTTTTGTGTTACATATATCTCATGCTTGGTGAATCATACAAGGATTTTTTGTCTCTCCTTTGTTCAAATAAGAAGGCAACTGTGGAACTAACTTTGTTTATGTCATGATTGATAAATGTTGTTTCGAATATGTTTGACCTGCTGTCTAGGAAGTGTGGAAGTACTTGGTATCCCTTTCCTTATTAGATATCCTTGCTTTTTTCCCCGTTTTCTTTTTCCTTCCTATCTTTCTTTGGCATCTTATATCCGGCAATTGTTACCTCTTGTGGCATGTTAGCAGTTTTAATTATCAGGGATTTGCTTCAAACTATCTATTTTCTCCTTCATGTAACTTTCTACTTATATTGTCCATCCATTGATGAAGTTTGTATATAAACTTTGATAACTTATTGCTATATTTTGTTGGCAAAATTGATCCTTTTCATCTTTTTTGTAATAATCTACTCTATTGCTTTTCTTACTTGTTTTAAGTCTTGTGATTTATTGTGTGGAATTTCATTATCTGTTTGTAGTTTTCTGGTTTATTCCTTTCCATTGCTTTTATATTCATATGTTCACATATTTCTAGCAGTTGGTGACTTAGTTTTGTTGCCTTGACTTAGATTTTGGGGGATATAATGTGTTTCTCTCCTGTCGTATCTCTTTACTGTTTCCTTTCTTTTGTAGTCATTGGACACCCATTGGCTCCAAAACCTAGGTCATTGACATCATCTTATCAGGAATTTGTCAAAACACCATTTTATATCTGGTGGTTTGCAGTTGATTTGTTATGCTTACTAATGCATCATAAGCACTTATTGATGAGCCCACAGTGTTTCCAGATTTCTTGGTGTCGCATATTATATGATTGCTATTTATGATGACAAGCTACCATTGTCAATCACTGAAGACTTGGACTTTTTATGTACTTCTGCTCATGTTGTTTTTGTTTTTAGCATATCATTTTGATTTCTGAAATTAAAATAGAATAAAGTTGGTTCTTCAGTTTGTTATCTGAATTTGATATGATCTACAGTGATCACTGTATCAAACGTTTTTGCACATACAAAATAAAAGTTAAGATTCAGAAAAATTACACATGTATGATCTGATAGATGTTTGCAGAAGACATCATTGTATGTGAGAAGTTGCTCCCTCGTTGTTGGTTAGATTGCAGTCTTTTCTTTTCTACTTCAGCATTGAAATTCTCTACTGGTAACTGTAAAGAAATTATAGTTCCTTAAACTGTTTGTGTCACCTTTTTTACCCACTTTTTGATGTTATTTCTACTTCATAGTTCCATAATACAATTCTTTAAATATTTTGGCTTAGAAATTTTGTGCCAGCATTTTTCTTTCTCATTACCCTGATCAAAATCATATGATATATTTCAATGCCATTGAAACATATATTATTACTAGGCAGTTTTTATTATTGAGGCGTGTAATGTTTGTGGGAAATGGAGGAATATTCATTCCAATTATGAAGTTTTTCAACCTTAACCATATTTACAAGGTTTTATTTTATTTTCCTCATTTTGTAGTCATCTAATTTTCCCTTTGTTGTTTCCTTCTGCAATCCAGTGGGTCATGTCATTTGTTTTCTGGAAAAAGAAAGCAGTTCGATGCAGGTAATGGCTTTTATCCAGATTGCTGCTCATACCATTCCATTTACGTACAACACTCATCGAATGTTTTCACAGGTATCCTTTGGGTTTATCGAGTAGCAATGCTGGCCTGCTGCTGTTGTTAGAGAAGTCTCCCCGAATGAGACAGCGCCGTTGGCTCTCAGGAATACGAAGATGACTTCATCTTCCTCATGGTTTGCCATGCCCAGTCCCAGCATTGCATTTTTTTCATTCATGTAAAATCTGGAGTTGATGTGGATGGTAATCTTGTGTAACTAACTGATTTTTTTTTTTTCTTTTTTTTTTTAACAAATGATTTTTACTGTTCAGTCTAGGTGCTCCTGTATGATTGATGAGTAAATGTGTGTCTGAAACATAAGCACCTAGCCATTTCATTTGTTGAATTCTGTTTGTTTTACATATTATTATGGGTTTGTTTTTCTGTACAGGGACTTATTTTTTATTCAAGCATCATTTGTGTAGTTTTCTTGATGCAGTCAGACTATTTATTGGAAATATCATTTGATATGTCATTTGTTTTGTGTTTTAAAATATTAAATAAATCTGAAATTACATAAAAAAAAACCTATTAAAAGCTTCTCCTTGTGTATACACACATAAAACTTTAAAATTTGGATTCTTTTTCAGCATTTCTAACAATTGATGTGCCTTCTCATTAATACTGTAAAATTTGTATACTTTCATTATCTTTTTTAGGTGTATAAATACCAAATTTATGTAGATAAAACTATTTTGAAATATAAGTTTATTTTATAAATAGTTATAATTCAAAATATATATATATGAAAAAGTCACCTTATATAAGATGCTATAATATTTTTTTTAATAGAAAATAACACAACAAAATAAAAATTGAGGCAGAAGACATAACAAATCTAGTTAAATGCATTAAAAGAAATAAAAATCAAAACATAGCAACTAAAGCATATGATATATGATTATAATAATAAATAAAAATTGAATGCAATGAGATGTAAAGATCTGTATCACATGACTTTGCAAAATAAATGATTCAAATACAATCATACTCATCATTAAATTTAAAAAGGTAAAAAGAGACCAATTAATCACATAGCTCACATGAATGAATAGACCAATCAACCATAAATACAAACCGCCCCAAATCCATTCAGACAACCAATAAATACATTAGATAAACAACAAATACACATCAAACAAACACAAAAGTTGGATTTGAAAAGGAGATTTTATAAAGTTGGTTTTGAGGCTCATGTAGCAAGAAGATAATTAAGTTATAGTGAAGTCCAAGTTTGACTTTAAAAAAATCATGTTATATCTTAAATGTTATTTATATACATATATAAAATATCACAAGCACCATGATAATGTCTGAAGACGGATCCGTACCTCAAAAGACTAATATGATAAGAGATTTGTTCAACTTTTTTATAAATCTAAAAACTCTATACCACATAAATAATATAAGACTAAACTTGTGATAACCACAAGTAGAAAATATCTAAAATTAATCAAGCAAAGGAAAAGTTATAGTTTGTCATGTTAGATGATGTGGTTGTGGTTATATACATGCAGAAGGGATCCATATAATTTCTTTCTAATGTGATTCCCTTGTCCTCTTCCTCCAAAAGATATGATTTGTGTAGACTAAGTATGTGGACTTGAAAATTTAGAATCACTCTCAATGCTCTTTGTCTAACAACTGGCATGGGGCCTCTTTTGGATGAAGATTTCACCTTGTCTCCATCATTTGATGTTAAACAATCATGTATCTATTTTCACATGTACATACTCTGTATGAATGTCAATATGATGTCATATGATCATATCCTTGCAATTCCCACATCATTTTTTAGTTTTTATGATTTCATATTCCAATAATAAAGAGAAAAAAAAAATTATACTTTCTAACTTGTCTGTGAAAGTAATATTTAGTAAGTGAAAATCACACTAGAAAATAATAATAATAATAATATCATATATATATAACACGTGTCAAAATATAACAGGCTAGAATCAGAGAATATCCTGATTCCAGAACCATGGAAGATGACTTCAACGAATACACTATGTAAAACAGTGTTCAAATAAGCTAAATACTTTTTTTTTCTTTTTACAAATTTTTTATATAAGTTAAAATATTTCTGGTTTGGATTGGGTCTTCTGAAATTGCTCATGGGGGCCTATAAATATCTAAAGAGGAATACTATTTTAATTCAAACCTGTCAAAAGTGGCCATCTCATCCACCATAGAGAAAGAAGTTTTTTTTTTATTTTTTTATTTTTTCTTTTAAACCGCTTTTATTTTTTTTTGGAGAAAGATAATTTAAACATAATAAAAAATATATAGTCCAAGTTTAATATTTTAGATGGAGATTTTAACATCATCGCAATAAAAAAAAGTGGTAATTTATTTTACTCCCAAATAAAAAGTTGAGGGTTCGACAATCTTTCACAATAATGATTAAATATTATAATTTGTTTACATTTTTTAAATATTATTATAATAATAATTTTGCTTCAAATGAACTAAATTAAACATACATTATTATAATTTAAGTTTTTACGAATTGAGTCGATCATTTTTGAAATAACAACTTTAATGAAAACAAGAGACCATCACAATTGGGCTAGCCAATATTGAAAATTCTTAATACAAAAAATTTATTTTTATCATATAATCCATGGTCATACGATAATGAAAGATGTAACCTTGAAATTATGAAATAAATAATACAAGAAAAACAAAACACATAACCAATGATGTGTTAACTAGATGTGTCATTTACAATTTTTTTTTTTTTTTTTTTGTCTATTCTCTTGTATTTTCTAGAACTATCTTCAAGGGATTATCTTTTGAAATATTGGTGGTCATAATTTTGAGGTTGGTTGTACTATAGCATTACAAATTAATCATTTTCAAATATAATACATCTTGATTATGGTAAAATTATTTATAATAAACACATTGAGAGAAATGATAATAATATATTTTTAAATATTGGAGACCCAGATTATAATAAGAGAAGAATTCTGTTTTCACCAAAGAAAATTGGGTGAAAGTTCAAAGTGGAGATACTAATATTCATTCTATTGTATACGTTAGTTTCAAACTCCACTATTCATTCTATTGTATATTATATATGCTAGTTCTAAATATATATATAATTTGAATTATTATATTAAAGAAAAATAAACAATGACAGAAAACTTGTATTGTACATTGTATATAAATAGAAAAGAAAATAACGTTCTAGAAAAAAAAAATTTGTACAATGGCCTTTATACAACAATTTTCAAAAAAGATATTGCACACCTTGGTAGTATGTTTGTTTTTAACCAGAATGTCAAGTTTAAATCTTATTTCAGAATGATTATGTTTGTGAAATTCGGAGATTATATAATAAAATATAATAACTACGAATATATAAAATTAAAACAATCAATCATATAAATAGACTATATCCGGACTTATCCTAAAAGATAAAATCTACACTACAAAATAATTGTCTAAATTATATTTCTAATACTTTGTGACAATAAGAATACTAATGGTTGAAAGAATATTAACAATTGTCCTTTCTATCAAATACAGGGAGGCTTATATTATAGCAAAATATTTATGAAAAAAAGTAAAAAATAAAATATTTTCTAATAACCAAATTAAGAATAATCCCAACATGAATTAGGGATGGTTCTTTATCTTGTAAATTTAGTTCTTCTTCTTCTTCTTCATTTTTCTTCATTTTACTCATTATATATTATACCTATTTTGTGAATAATAGAACATATTTGTACAACTTAATTTCATCTCTTCTTATTATACAAACTGTTTCAATGTTAATTTATTTAAACTAATTATTAGGCACTTTATTTTATCAAATGAAATAGATGGGGTATTTTTTTTTTATAAACATTCAATCTAAATTAATTTATCCCTACTTAGCCACCTTTCCAAATTCATTTCTACGCAATAATATATATATCCATATATATAAATATAAACTTTTTTAATTCCATAAAACAGCACTCAAGCACAGCTTCAACATTATAAAATAACAAAATTACCTATTTATCATATCATTTATAAAATATATTAAATTAATATATAATCAAATAGATGTACTTTCTTAAATATCCCACATGTTTTTATCCTGCTTGGTAGAGATTCAATTTTTTATCATTGTCTGAGCACAAAGGACTCAGAAGAGTCAGAACCACTAAATTAAGATATCACCGAATAAATGTAATGCTAAAAAAATAATTCAAATTTAATAAAGAGTGTAACAACAAAACTCTTCCGCAATTATGGACACAGTACTAAAAGGGAAGGGACCCATGAGGAACCTTCCTCTCACTTTCCTCATCTTTTCTATGTGTACACTTTTTGGGGACCTGTTTCCATCTTTTTTTGACACAAAAGTTTTATTAAGACCTTATCACATGCATTCTTTCCTCCAACAACAACACCACCACCATTCTTAACCTGTCTTTGACTTTTGCTCTACTTAATGTTAATGGACCACAAGCTTGATGTTTTGTATTAAATGATGTTTATTTCTTGAATTTTCTTAATCTTATTAAAAGGGAAATTTTATAAAAAAATAAAAGATATATTTTGAGGAGCAGCCTATTAATACAAATGAAAAATGATTTTTTTTTTCTTTTAACTATTGTCCATAATTATAACTTTTTTTTAGGTTGGGATTAATATTCTCTATAGTTTTTTTTATTTTAGTTTTTTTATTAAATATAGGTAATTTACATTAGGGATTTACATAAGCATGGAGTTATTACTTCAATATAACTGTACCTTCACTTTATGTGAGATGAGGTTTGAATTCACATCCTCAATAAAGACAAGATCATTCTATACAAAGGACCGGGTGTCAATAGACCCAAAATTTTTTGTCAGTTTAAAATATGTAGAACAAAAAAGTGTTAGTTGGTTTAAATAATTTTGAAGAGGGTTTAATGTTATTGTATTATAAGGCTCATGGAATGTATAAAAGGAATATATATTTCTTAATATCTAAGAATTTCATCACATAAATTTTAAATTTTATATTTGTTATGCAAATTATAATTTGGTTAAATTTTTTATGCCCATGGTAAGAATTTATTACTCTTTGGGTTTGAGACAAATATATATAATAAATCATCTCCATCCAAGTATACAATATATTTGAAACTCTTTTACATAATTGTTGATTTTAAATTGAAAAATAATAAATCTGGTATAAAAAGTTAAAATGTAAATAAAAATTCTTATTTTATTATTATTTTTTATTATAAATTAAGATGTAAAATGTACTTAAATTGAAGTAAGCCAATTTCTCAAGAGACCTAAGTAAACTTTTCATAGATATAAATATATAATATGAGAATGCTACATTCGATAACTTTATGCAATAGCAAAATAGTCGAAATCATCTCCATCCAAGTATGCAATATCTCTTTACAATAATATAGAAAAAATTCATGTTAAATATGGGCAAAAACAACACTTGAATGCTCATCATTAATGCAAATTTTTTATTAGTACAATTTCAACTAAAGATTAGACTAATTAAATCACTTCCCAACATATCGGAATCTAACTCGCCATATTACAATTATTTTGATGCTAACATTGACAATTAATAGACTAGTACCTAAATCCCTTACAATCTGCCATTTGCTTGCTTCTCAATATATGATATTAATAACATATATATATTTGTTACATATAAACATAGATATGATTTCATCATCTTACAATTATTTCGATGCTAACATTGACATTTAATAGACGGTTGATTTATAACAATCAAATATAAATATAATATTAATCTTATTTAATAGTACATAAATCCCTCTCATGCTGTCATTTGCTTGCTTCTCAATACATATATATATACTTATTATTTTTTTTACATATAAACATAGGCATGATTGTCTGTTTTAATTTTATTTTAATTGTTCTCTATTATAATTATAATAATAATAATTATTATATAGATATGTTTTTTTTTTGTTTTCATATATATATATATATATATATATATATATGATTTTTTTGTTTTTTTTGTTTATATATTATATTATTTGTTATTATTTTACTAAATTTATCTAATAGTATTAGTGTTTGATTAGTTTTTCCATTTTGTTGTTAAGTGATTTTTTTTTTTAAATTTATTTTTAATAATTCGTATTATTAGATGAAACTTGTAACATAATCACAAGTATCTATACCAGCAATGACTTTAACTTTATAGTTTATCTTTAAACTGTTCTATATTGATTATGCAAAAATATAAATTTTAAAATGTCTACATAAAAGTATAATCACAATAATAACATTATATATATGGTTTTTTTTTTTTTTTTATTTCTCATATATAGTGGTTTCTCAATATTTAGAGGTACATAATACAGATTATTACTAAATTATAATAGAAAATTACCGTTAATGAGTGTCATAAAAATTACATAAGTTGAAATATTTTTAATTAAAATTCACATCTCAAAATAAAGTTGTCCATAAATAATATAATTTAGAATTATATTATATATATTAGTCAATGTTTTTAGGATGACAAAGTCGTTACTAATGAGGCTTAGGATCTATCAGTTTAACAGCCACCGGTGCAATAAATGAAGGATGTACGAGAGCCACAAAAATGGGAATCACATCAGTGAGAGATGATGGCAAACAAGTTTTCTTTCTCTCCTTATTATTTTTTTAATTTATTATTTCTTTGTGAAATTATCATAAAAAAACTCCAAAAATATATTTAAAAGCAGTTGATATTTTGATCTATTATATCTGGTCCTTTCACAAGGTATTTATGTCCTCATATATAAAATAACTTTGAATTTCAACACATACGGAATGAAAGAGTTATAGATGCCTTTGACATTATCTATTCCTTTTGTCAATATATATATATTAAAAAAAATAAAAGTTAGCATCCAACGATTAAGTTTTTTAAAAATTATCATGAGGCCAAAATAATTTAGTTCAAGTGATTAGCGGTATTAAAAATAAATTTATATGTTGTGAAGAGTGGTGAATGTTCAAATCCTAATTAAAAGAATTAATTCATAAGAAATGTCATATTCATACTCGTGCCATAACAAATAAGTATTTTAATAGTTAAATCATAACTGAATCAATATTTAATATTTAATTTGATAATCATGAATTATTTTAATTAAAATGAATAAATAAAAGAGATATTATTTAGAAAGAGAGAGAAATGGCCATTCAAGTGGAGAATTAATTATAGTAAATAGATGTGCCATTTCTTAAAATCTCTCTTCTGAAAATGGATTTGTTTCATTTTATCTTCCCGGAGTTCATTCTTTGGGGACTTTTTTTTTCAATCATTCTTGTATATTGAAAATAAGATTTAATATTTCTTTATTTTATTTTATTTTCGATTTTTTTTCATATTATTTATTCCCTAGATTTCCTTTTAATTTCTTTTTTACGTCCCCCCGTGTCCCTTATTTTAATTTTCTTTTTTTAGTTCTAGATAATTTCAAACTAATTCAAGAATTTCAAAAGAGATTTATTAATAAAATTTCCAAAAAAATAACAAAAAATTAATTTGATATAATTAATTATAAAAAAAAGGACGGCACCGTCATCTACTAGCTTCTAGGCTATATTGTCCTCCCTCCTAACAACATTAGCATTAATAATAATAATAATTATTATTATTATTATTATTATTATAAGTATTATTATTAATAAAGTCTACTTGTCGGTGCAAAAAAAAGTTTAGTCTTATTTGTTCTAATTGAATTAAAAAACATTACGTAATATTCATCAATTTTACCATCAATTACCTTTTATATGGATTGTTGTGCAAATTTTATTGGCAAAATTTCTTTTTTTCTTTTTAAATACAATATGTCTGTGATGTGTATAATAATCTTATTTTTAAATTGGTTTTGTATATTTATTTGATAGGTTTTTAATATAACAGTATTTAAAACTTTAATTTCATATGATTGTTTCATTTGCAAATAATTGGAAAAAACTAATTCAATAACAGTATCAATTAAATATATGAAATATTTGAAAATCTTCACTTTAGGTCAATTGGCATAGGGTCCTTATATAGGACTTTCATCTTAGGTAGCGAGTGTGGCTCATCGAGTTCGATCCTCAGATCACACAAGTAAGAGTATTATGAGGTATCGAGTATGGATCCTTTATGTACCCGTCCCTTGATTATAGCGCTTGTCACCCTTTTAAAAAAAAAAAATCTTCACTTTGGTCATTTAAACTTTACAGTATTAATAACATCACAATTTGGCTATGTAAAAATTTATTTTAATTAAAATGTATATATATATATATTTGTGCTTTCTATGTTTAGATGAAACCCAACAATAATTTTTTTTGTAATATTTTTTTATGGAAGTAAGTAACCAAACCAATTATAATTGAAAGAAATCATTAGCGACCAAAGTTTAAAACTGGCCAACCTCCTTGATCTTTAGATTTACAAATGCAGCTCCATGAAACCAACCAGCATTTATTCTGTGCCAGCTCTCAGCCCTTTCAAAGAAAGCTTTTATGGATTTTATCGGTATCATGCATTACCTATTTCAAAAGTTCAAATCTTAACATCTAATAAGTGAGGATGGTGGATATATAGCACAGGGTTTAATCAGTCTTTCCTTGAGATGGGAACCCTAAGATAGATAACTGAAAGTTTGTTAGTTGCTGGGTTAATTTTTCAAGAAGTTACCAAACTTTGACTTATTATCACTTCGGTCATCCAACTTCAAAATGTATCAAAGTGGTCACTCAAATTTTAATTCATATCACCGGGCAATCACCTGTGGCTTTCCAGCTCAAATTAGTCTACGTGACCCCTCGAAAAAACTAAGGTACCACAGTCACCAGTAGTTTTTCAACCTAAATTAGTCCATGTGGCCGCCAAACCTCAGTTTTTTCAGCGGTCACGTAAACTAATTTGGGCTGGAAAGCCACAGGTGACTGCCCGATGATATAAATTAGAATATGAGTGACCATTTTGATATATTTTAAAGTTGGATGATCGAAGTGATAATTAGCCAAAGTTTGGTGACTTTCTGAAAAATTAACCCGTTAGTTGCTTAAATTGAGGTGAGGGTTTTTATCGGATCTGATAAACTACCTCATTGAGAGGAGAACATGCCATTTTTATGATAATTGATGGATCCACCATACTACCATAGTACCCAACAATAAATTTGAGATCATATAATATTTAAAAATATCAGGAAAAAAGTTTTTTGGAAAACTTATAACCATTAATTAATAATGTCCCAATTGGACATGAGAACATTGAAGGAGGTACTTCAAAAGGACTGGATATGTATAGGCCAACATTGACATAACAACCCCTAAAGGAGTCCCACTTCATCCAACTGAATTATTTAAGGGTAAGTAACCTACACTCCTACAGGACAATGGCCATTCAAAAAGTTGTCTTCATGTGTCTCAAGCTTTTTCCCTGACCTACAGATTTTATTTATTTAATTTAGTGCTTCCACAGTCTTTATTGATATTTTATCAAATTTTTAAATCTTTATATAAGCAATATTACCTCTTGGTTTTTGTTAAAAAAAAAAAAAAAAAAAAAGCTCATAGAAATTTATGTTATCATAGACTAGGGCATAGCCGAGTGGTACCCATTTTACATTGGGTTTGAGGGATCTCTAGTTCGAGTTTCTTAATTAGCAATATGCAAAATCTTTTATGAGAAATTTGTGTGAGGAGCACTTTCTCACTTTTTCAGTGTTGTATGTAAGAAAATTTTATCTCTATAAGATATGTAAATCACCGTAATTGATGCACTTATGTATTTTTTTTTTTGTTCTAAATCATAATTGAGAATTTGGAGAGTGTGGATGGGGTGATTTGTCACATAGTTAATATATATATATATATATATATTCTTTTTTATGTTATTCTTCTTGTTCTTTTATTTTTATTTGTTTATTTATTTTATATTCTCATTTTGTTGTTTGTTTTTTCCTTTCCTTTGAACACTTTTTTTTTTTTTTTTGTGTAGTTGAAGTTTATTTTTTACTTTTCCTCATTTCTTTTCTTCTTCTATTTAGGTATTTATATGGCTAAATCATTGAATCAAAACAAGAAATAATAAAAACATGAAATGTAAAGCAAAAAAACAGTAAAAGGTCATTAAGCTATTGTAATTGATACACTTCAATACCTACATGTTCTTCTGACAATATTTGTGGCTTTTACAATGTGTGTATATATATATATATATATATATGTTAATGATTATATAAAACAGTAAGAGGTCATTAAACTATTGTAAATGATGCACTTCAATACCTACATGTTCTTCGGATGATACTTGTGGCCCAAATATATATATATATATATATATATATATATATATATATATATACTTTATAATAAATAGCATTACTCATATTTCCAAACACTAAAAAGTAGTCAAAATTGGTTAGGTTGGAAGCAAAGTTTGATGGGAAATGTTATCAAACTTTTGGTGATAAATCAAGATGGCATTGTCATGAAGTCATTGTATTGGAAAAAGTCAAAGTGACCCAATGATAAATCTCTATACATGTATACATATGTCTGGCTGGCAGGAGTAACAAAAAGCAAATAGAAGGCACTGATTGATTGATTTGGTGCAAAGAACTGCTCATTTTGTAATAAGAACAGGGTTCTTAATGTTCCATCAATCAAACAACCTATTTATGTGAGAAATGACTATTTTAATTTTTCATCTGTTTTTTTATTTGAATTACAATGGTGTTTTTTAAGCACATATTTTTTAATTAAATTTTATCAGAGAATTAATACCTTTTATGTGGAACATGAGACAGATAACTGGTTTGATTTTTCCTATATATAAAAGCAAAAATTTGAACACACAATTATTTAAGAGACTTAAACGTTTATCATTTGGACCAAACTTTTGTGGCATATTTCAGCATTTTTATTTTAAAATTTTTATTACTATTAATACAAAATTCTCATTATATAATTTTTTTTATTATTTTATTTTATTTTTATTTCTTTTTTCCCACAAACATGACCAGACGCATGCGTGCACATGCCAAAGTTTACTTTTGAGCTCACGTGGATTTAAGTTATTAAACCAGAATATGAAGGAAAAGGAAAACAATGAAGATGAAAAAAGAAATAAAAATGATAAAAAAAACATATGCATATACATCCCTAAAAATTTGTAATAGTGATAAAATAATATTTTAACATGTATACTTCTAAAAAAATAATTTCATTTTATTCACACTATTTAAATAAAAAATTAACAATGCCAGTTTAAGAATTTAAAAAACATTAATTTTTATTATCATGTAAAATTATTAATATTTATATCATTTACAATATAAATTTATGATTTACATGCAAGCATATATGCGAACTTTAAGAGGTATATATAGTATTTGGTTTCATTGAGAGATACATACATAATTGAGTGAATTTTGGAAATTTTTTGCCAAAGATTCTTGTAAAAATAACTTTTTTAAAATCCAAGAATTTTTAAATTTTGGTTGCCTAAAACTTCAGAGAGGGCCTTGAATGGAGTCCTTAAAATTTTATTTTTTATTTTTTATTTTTAAATTCTCCTCTTTTGTGTTTACACCACAGCCGTACTCCTTGCACCACCCAATGTCTTCCCGTATATTTCTAAGGGCCTATTTAGATAGTCCAGAATGATAGCATAATCCGTATATTATGCTGTAATTTAATATTTTTTGAGAATTATGTCATATTGGCTGTTTGGGTATTTATTTTAGAGTATAAAATTATGGCATAATATAGGTATTATGACATAAAAAAAAATTCTACTAAGCAGAATATTTTCTTATTGTAAAAAATTTCTCTCTTTTTTGATCCAGCCACCAGACAATAGTCCACCGGCGGTCCAGCCAGCCTTCGACCATTGTCCACCGGTCCAGCCAGGGTCCACCCCGACCTCCGGTGACCGGCCACCAATTCGGCCGGTCTCCAACGACCGACCATTGGTTCACCCGGGGTCCGTCCACCTGCCGGGCGGCCTCAGGTGACGCGTCGGCAGTCCACTGATGGTCTGCCCAGCCTTTGGTGATCGGCCACCAGTCCATCGGCTGTTTAGTTGGCTTCCGGATGATCTCCGGCGATCGGCCACCGGTGCCCAGTCGACCTCCGGCCACCGACCACCTGTCCACCAGAAGTCTGGTTGCCGACCGGCAGACATTCGTAATTTTTTTTATTTTATAAACAAAACACTCTGTAAGAATAAAATATGTCATAAATTCTGTAATAATTACTTACACTTCTTGCATAATAATATCATGTCATATTTTTTATTTTACAGCCAAACAGGTTTAAGGGTTTTTTTTTTTATGTTTTTTTTTAATAGGTGACATTCCACCATTAAAATAATCTTTATAATTAATGTGTTTAAGAATTTTGAATCATGTATGAGTTTGTCCACAATAGCTAGCAGCATATTATAAGAAAAATTAATAGACCAAGACAAAATGCCCATGCATAATCAGTGGTGATTGATAATATATTTTAAAAGTCAGACATCTAATTCTAAAACATGTGCACCCTAGATTGAATTTTATAACAATCAAGACTTGTATGTAGTAATTAATTCCAATACTAAATATCAAAATTGGAGGGCTGGATGACCACACTAAGAGAGAGACATCTTGCTGAACTTGCACCGTTCGGAAGACCCAACTGATTCATTTTCAATATTTCCAATGTGTTTTTGGAAGAAAGTCATGTCTCATTTTCTCTCAGGGATTCATTAATTTATATTTTACTTTTTTGTATTTTATCTGTTTTTTACTGTGTTTGAAAAATCGGTCTAGGCGGCGCCTAGGTGCTGGAAGGTGGCAGGCCGACCTATTTTTATGAAAAACAGTGAAAAATCGGTGTTGGCTTTCTATCGAAAAAACGGATGCCCAGGCACTGCTTAGGCAGGCTAGGCGGCGGACTAGACGAGTTAGTCGGGTTGGGCGGCTTTAGGAAAAAAAATTAAAATTATATGTTTTTTACTTTTTTGAGTTTGAGCAGGACAAGAAATGAGTCTTGGAGGGCATTCAAGAAGAGATAGATGCCTAAGTTTTATATGTATGTTTTTATGATAAATTTTTGTTTTAGAGTTGTTTGGATTCTGGAAGCTCTTGTATTATTATTTGATTGTTAATGCATCAATTTGGTTGTTGGTAAATGTCTATTTTAGGTATTATATAGAATTAAAATTATATTATAAAAATATATATTTTTTAAAAAGGTAAAACCGCCTAGGTTCTCTGGGCGTTAGAAGGTGGCTGACCGCCCGACTAGCGCCTAGCATTTTTTTTAACATTGGTTTTTTAGAGATGAATCTATTTACATCTAGTGGAGTTGTGATGTAATCTCCTCTTATTCCTTTTAATATAACTGGTTTATCCATCAGTTAAAAGAAAACAAAGTTTTTTTTTTTTTTTTAATAAAAACTATTAAGCAAATCTCCAAGTACTTTGTATTTAAATAAATCTATTTTCTAGTGTGGATGAGAAGGAAGTTAATATAATAATATTGTTCATTAAAGTGTAACAAGTGTTCAAACGATGAGCAACACTTTATAAGAGTTCAAACCTATTATTGTTGAATTATTTGAAGTTTTTTTGTGATGTATATTATTGTCAGCAGACAATTATATATGGAATAAGTCATTTTTTCTTTAAATTTAATGAATTTCTTAACGTTAATGTGAGATAATTTAAACATAAAATATCATTCATATGTGGAATAATGTCATTTTTCTTTAAATCTAATGAATTTCTCAACGTTAATGTGAGATAATTTAAACATAAAACGTCATTCATATGTGGAATCTAATGAATTTCTCAACGTTAATGTGAGACAATTTAAACATAAAATGTCATTCATATGTGAACTAATGTCATTTATCTTTAAATCTAATGAATTTCTCAACGTTAATGTGAGATAATTTAAACATAAAATATTATTCATGTATTGGTTTGCAAAACCTTGTTTGATTTGTTGTTACAATACAATAAGTTTCAAGTTTTCAATACTTCAAATGTTGCACTATTATTCAAGTGTGGAAAATGATAATTATTATATATTAACAAGTTTATTGAATAGTTATTCAAATTTTATAATTTTTTTTGCTAACTTAATACTATATATAAACACATGTAAGGTTGTATTTTTTTTTTTTTTTTTTTGACAAATTGGTAATAAACATCTTATTATTATTATTATTATTTTTTTGCATTGTGCTTGAGAGGTTTTGAACTCAAGACCTCTTAAACACAAACAACGTATGAAATCACTAGACTATGCCTTAGTTCCTTAAAGGTGTGCTTGGGAGGAAGGGTTTGGAAGGGTTATGGAGGTTTCATAAAATAAGGGTTTTTTGGACCCATACTTGAGGAAAAAAAATGAAAGGGTAGACAAGGGTTGAATTGTTCACTCTTGTCACAGTATCAAAGACACTACTCTGGCACCTAATTATAGAAATAAAAAAGATTCTTAATCTATTTTAAAAATTATGAATCAAAACAAAATGATTCTTATTTTAAAAATTAAAATTAATAATTTAATAAAATCCAACATATAAACCAGCCGACTATAACCGATATTTTTTTTAGAGGATCAGGTTTAGATTGTGTGGTCCAAAGCAGTAGATCACCAAAATAAAAATAAATAAATAAATAAATAAGAAAAATCACTGTTTTTTTTGCTTTGCTTCACGTGAAATATGTTCATGAGAAAAAAAAGAAGCATCCAGATCCCTAAAAAAAAAATAATAATAATAATTAATTAATAAATACACAAAATCCACGTGGCAACATGGCGTGTGGCCTCACACCCAAAAGATAGGAACGATATGCAGATATAGACCGTCCAAAGGCCGTGGTCCTTCTGTTTGATCATCTACATGGTCCCTCACATGAAACATCAGTACAACCCCATGTTACTACCGTACACGTATCCTTTTTAACAAAGTTTTCATGAAAACGCCCCTGTTTTGTTATTTATTAAGTTATTTATATTTTTGCCGCTGTTGGGTCGAGTTTGTTGATGTGTCAATCGGTGGATGATCCTACCTTTCGACGTCTGTCAGTCATCTTCGTCACAGGAGAGAAAAATGGTGATGAAAGCACAATGTTTGTGGTGGTAGCTAAATTATTCTGCTAACTAGAGTCATTTAAGTCAAATCTTTATTCTTTTGAAGAATAATGATTTTGTGTATTTGAGGGGATAAGTTTGATAAATTCTAGGAATCTGAGGGGCGTTTGAGTAAATTGGACTCATGGTGCCCTGAGTCACACGACATGCAACATTGTGTGAATGGCAGCGTCTTTTATAAATAGAAGGAAAGAAGTAAAGTTGAAGTGAGCCATTCTGTTTTGCATTTTCAATTTCATTTGCATCAGAGAATCCAAAGCTGTTTCTACTTCTTCTTCTTCTTCTTTACTTCTTCTCTTTGTTTTGAGGTATTGTTTTCTCCTGTTTTCAACTTTCAGAGATGAACATGTATTTATGTATATATTTTGTTTTATTTGTTTAGTGCATTTTTTTTTTGGTCAAATGAAAAAGACTAAAATGAAAAGTGGGGGGAAAATGGGTCCTATTTCCCACAAATAGTTACTGCTTAACATTTGAGGAAGTCCAAAAATAACATTTGGATACCAACATTCCAAAAACAAAATTTAAGTAGTTCTCCTTCTCCACTTGTTCTTTGTCACAAATCTCTTCAAAGAAGCGCGTTTGTTCTTTGTTTTATTTTATTAGTACATTGTTAAAATGATAAGGACTAATTTAAGCTGCTTATCAAACTGGAGAAAAAAAATATAGTAATGATATGAATTTACATAAAACAAAACTAATGAACTGAATTGAGTTTTGTTCAGATGGAGTCTGCTTCATCTGGAATTCTGAGAACCAAATCTGAGCAGATAGAAACGGCATCAGTCAAACAGTCACTGAGTCGAACTGCGTCAGCTGAGACGATCTCAGTTGCAGATACTAATGGTGGACTGTCAAGGAAATCGAGCTTCGGGAAAATTGGTTCGCCAGGACGGAGAGTGGGAAACCATACGAGGAGGTCGAGGAGTGGACAGCTAAAGCTGGAGTTGGATGAAGTAAGCAGCAGCGCGGCACTGAGTCGAGCCTCCAGCGCAGGACTCGGCTTCTCCTTCTCCTTCACAGGCTTCACTCCACCTGAAGACATCATTGCTAACTTGAAGAAAAGTTTTAGCGACGATGACAACGGTAAATACTTGCATTCATTTTCCATTACATTGCCGTGCAGATTAAAGGTAGATAAAGACAGCATAGACTCGGTAAAAGATAGAACAGTAATTTAAGTCAGTGTCAGGCCTTGCAAGCAATGCAACTGCCGAGAATGTTGAAGTGATTTGTATCATGATCTGTTGAGAAAACCATAGTGTGTCGAACATTTTATTATAAATGCTGACAAGAGGTGAAAGATATAGAAAATTCAATAATCAACTTTGTAAAAACCTGAAATGACTTGCCCTGTGTCTTACCATGTAGCGGTTGATCTTGAGAGTGGAGGCGAACGAAGAAGGAAAAGGATGACAACAGAGCCAACCTTACCAATCTATTTGAAGGTATGCTAACTCTGCCTGCTGGCATTGAAATTGGAAGCTTTGTTCTGTTAACTGAAGTAGAGCAAAACAGATTTTGATATTATTATGGAGATCATGAAAAAACAAGAAGAATAAGGGTACATGATTGGGTCTCAGAGATAAATCAGTTCACGAGAAATAATAAGATGCTTAAATATAATTAATTATGCCGAAACAGTTTTTGATCACCCAGAATAACGGGTAAAACGTGCATGTTGTTTTTCATTTATCTTGCAGTTCACAGGTGTCAAATATAAGGTAATCACAAAAGGTGTAACCAGCACATCAGAGAAGGAAATCATTCAAGGGATTACAGGTTCAGCAAGTCCAGGAGAGGTTCTTGCTCTAATGGGACCATCAGGCAGTGGAAAAACTACGCTGTTGAGTCTCCTAGGTAGAAGGATTAGCGGTGAAATATCTGAAGGATCCATCACTTACAATGATGAACCATATTCCAAATCACTGAACCGCAGGTAAAGACCGGACTCTGCAAATATTAAGGCAAATCTCGCAAATGATGTAGCCTTCTTAGTTTCATGAGTACTAAAGTTTTAGAGACTAAAATTTTATCACATAGAAACATTGGTTAGAAATTTAAAACATAAAAAACTGGTAGTGTACTTATAATGGGTAAAATGATGGAATGATGCTTTCCTCCAAGAGAGGCAAATGCCAAAGTTCTTGCAGAGGGCTGATAGGATGGGTGTTTAATCAGCATGATCAGTATAGGGAACTATAACCAGTCCTCTGAGGTGAGCATTACTTCCTATCATTAACCCAGAAATGGACTACAAACACAAAATTATAGCTGATGAAACAAGAAACACTTGGCAGGATTGGGTTTGTGACGCAAGACGATGTTCTATTTCCACATCTAACAGTGAAAGAAACATTAACTTATGCGGCTCTCCTTCGGCTTCCGAAGACAATGACAAAACAACAGAAGAAAGAACGGGCTTTGGATGTTATCTTTGAGCTAGGGCTTGAAAGGTATTTTTCTGTTCTTTAATTGCTACAGAATGCAGAAATGTTTCTGCAGAAAATTAAAATAAAATAGAAAGCTAAGTCTTAGAATCTTTGTACAGGTGCCAGGAAACAATGATTGGAGGAGCATTTGTAAGGGGTGTTTCAGGCGGCGAGAGGAAAAGGGTGTGCATCGGGAATGAGATTTTAATCAATCCATCTTTGTTGTTTCTTGATGAGCCAACATCTGGCCTGGACTCAACAACAGCGCTAAGGATAGTAGAGATGTTACATGGCATAGCTGAGGTAAGCAGAATTGGCAGCAATGTTTTTGTTCATAACTTCCTCAAATTATGGGCAACCGATCTAAATAATGAACGTTGTCCCAATTTTCTGATAAAGCAAAACACTTAAACAAAATATCTACTTGATTTATCAGATGAATAGTGCAAGCAGGCAAACAATAATTGAACCTAGAACACAAAAACGTTGTCAATTGTATGGATCTTGAGGTCACATGAATTAGTATATCTGATGTGCTTTGAAGAGAAAACAAAAAAAAAAAATGATTGATATCCACATAATACCGATACTGATTGCAAATAAACACTTACCATATGGTCAAACTAATCAAACTATTTATGCCGTACAGAACCAGAAACCAAATGATTTGACATTAGCATGTAAATACATCATGAAAAGATCAAGAAGCTCCAACGAATGTCTAATAAAACAGACACAGTAAGATCATTAGAGCTGCTTATCTCACATAATATGAAACCAAATGATTTGACAATGGCATACAAACATATAATCAACAGATGAAGGCTTTATCTGAAACCCAGTGAATCAAGACACGATATGATGATAGAAAATGGAGCATAAGCCTAATTGATTTGCTAGCAAATTTAGACAAACTTCAGATCATTAATTTAAAGAATAGTATCAAATCCGTAAAGGTATTTGAATTGCTCAGGTTCTAGATTCATCATCTAAAAAGTTGATTTTGTTATTCACACCAATGATGTCATTCTAATCATATGGTAGGATGGGAAGACAGTGGTAACAACAATTCATCAGCCATCGAGCAGACTGTTTCACAATTTTGATAAATTAATCCTTCTTGGCAAGGGGAGTTTGCTGTACTATGGAAAGGCATCAGAAGCAATGCCTTATTTTTCATCCATTGGATGCAATCCTCTAATTGCAATGAATCCAGCAGAATTCTTGCTGGATCTTGCTAATGGAAACATGAATGATGTATCAATGCCATCAGAATTAGATGACAAAGTGCAGCTGGAGAATCTGGGTGGTGATGCAAGAACTGATAGACCATCTCCTAAGGATATTCATGAGGTAACAAACTCTTTTGCCCTTTGATCCATATGCAAAACAGCATAGCTATCTTCAATTTGTGAAATTCTTATATATGTACACCTGCACTATTCAACATAGAAAGCAAAAGTACATCTTGAATAAATCCATAATTTCTATAGTCCTGTATCAACAATTACTCTACGAACACTATGTTATAATGAACATGAAAAATCAACAGTATTTGGTGGAAGCCTATGAGACTCGAGTTGCTGACCAAGAAAAGAAAAAACTTTTGTTGCCTATTCCTATCAATGAGGATCTGAAAGCAAAGATGTCATCACAAAAAAGAGAATGGGGAGCAAACTGGTGGCAACAGTTCTCGATTCTATTTAGAAGAGGATTCAAGGAAAGACAACATGATTACCTTAGTTGGATGAGAATCACGCAAGTTATTGCAACTGCAATTATTCTTGGATTGCTATGGTGGCACTCAGATAGTTCCACACCAAAAGGTCTGCAAGATCAGGTATGAAATTTACTGGCAGTAATTTTTTTCAATATTTACTAAGTTTACATGCTAAGATCTAGTGAAGTAAATTTGTATATGTTGCCCAGCGACAGAATACTACCATCACAGACTAGGCAAAAAATTCTCGTTGCATCTAAATTTCCTGTGTCAGGTTAAGCTTTTCAATTTGTCCATGAACACCACCCAACATTTAAACTTTAAACTCCCCATCCCCCGCCCCACTGGGGATTGCGGCGAGGCTTGGATCCCAATTCCCGTTGGTTGCGAAAAAAAGTTTCCAGTAGGGTTCCTAGTTAGGGAAGGTGGCAAGTTTGAGGTGAGTCGGGGACTCAAAAAAAGGGTCCGGAATGGCACTCCCTGCTAAGAACCCGCCATCCTTAGTCTGCACACATTATTCTATTTTTTTCAAATTATTCAATTCCGTTCTGTAGTTTTGGATCAATAGTTAAGATCTCGTCATGCTTTTTATTGTGTAAGAACCACAATTTCGATCTCATACAATGTGAATCTTTGGCAATTCTAGCATTCTCTAGTCTGCTGCAAAGATTGGTTTGATTTTTGGATGACAGATCCAAAAATTATTTACCTACTATAGGTATTTAATTTATTAAACTCTTATTACTAATGAGCAACACCTGATTTTTATGAGAATTGGGCTTCTATACCACACCTATCATACTTAAGTTATAAAACACAGTAAGAGAGGTGAAATATAGAAGAATGGAATGCCAATCAACAATGAGAATTTCACTAGGATTGGGATGATTTGGGGAAGAGGAAGGAAGTGCTGTTATATATATCACCCACATCCCCCGCTTTATTTATAAAAATACTGAAGTGGATCTTAACTAAAATAAAAGAACCAAGAAAAGTGGGAGAAGTGCTATATCCACATTTATGGTTATATGAACAACTGAAGTGGGGGGAAAATCAGCCCGCGCCACTCTCCCAACACAAAGATGTCCAAATAGGCAAATATGCAATAACACTCCATTAGATAATGCTACAATCCAAATGAACAAATATACATTGTATTTGAGTAATGGAATATTATATGTAGAACAACATATGGAATTCCTATTGTTCATCTTATGTCTAGAAATTACCTTGAAGAAAAAAATACTGGAATCTGAATATGAATCACCATTAAGTTTTAGCACTGGCAGCCAGGTGAAAATCTTTAAAGCAAGATCATGGTTGCCTATGGATGATATCAATCTCAATATGATGCTCCCAAATGAACAAAAGTTTCAATTGGGTTATAGTTATCCCATGAGGATACTGTGAAAATTTTCCATACTAGTCAAAAGAGTCTAAGCTATGAAATCAAGAGAATAAAGTGTCAATGTTGGCTACTCATCCTTAGTAACAAAATATGATGAATCCAACTCCTTCATATAATCTTTTAAAACAAGTTCATGGTTGCCTTCGGATGATATCAATCTCAATGTCATAATCCCAAATGAACAAAAGTTTCAATTGGGTTCTAGTTATCCCAAAATGTGGATACCATGAGAATTTTCCATACCAGTCAAAAGAGTCTAAGCCATTAAATTAAGAAAATAAAGTGTCAATGTTTCCTTACTCATCCTTAGTAGCAAAATAAGACGAATCCAGATCCTTCATATGCCAAGAAATGAGACATCATCAGTCTCAATCAACTGCAAGAAAACAGCATCTTGTCACTAGTAATCAGTATAAAGTAGGTGCAAAGCTTGAGGATATATAAGGAGGAAAGAGCATTACCTGTAGAACATAAATGACTGAATTAAACTACAATGAGCAATCTGAGTTTGCCCGAAAATAGAATATGAACTGTTATAGAAGGCTATATGTAACAAAAAGCAAAGCTACTTCTAGCAATGACACTCCCTACCAGCCATGAATTTCACAATGAAATCTCTAAAAAAGTGTGCTCTGCATAACATAATTCATGCATTGATGAATATTGCCTAAATGGGCTTCCGCACTAATGAGTTGGAAGCAATGATTCTGTAATATTTACCCTAACGTTATGAATCCTGAAAATGAAACCTGGCCATAGTGGGCTTGCATGGTATAAGAAAGATAAGCTGCTAGATCCATGTCGAACATAATTATGCGTATGATAAATATATATATGCAAAAAAAAAAAAAAAAAGGAGAGTTTGCATATATAGCAAGTTCCATAGGCGTCATATCAAACCTATAAGTGGGAATGCAAAGATGAACAGACAATCTGATATCTACTTTTGGGTAGTCATGATAAGCTATGTGTGATACTGAAATATTTTCCTTGTGCAAAAGCAAGTCTAACTTTATTTCTTCATCCAAAATTGCAGGCAGGACTGTTGTTCTTTGTTCCTGTCTTCTGGGGCTTCTTTCCTGTTTTTACAGCAATCTTCACATTCCCTCAAGAAAGAGCAATGCTCAACAAGGAACGAGCAGTTGACATGTATAAGTTGAGCGCATACTTCATGGCTAGGACAACAAGTGATTTACCATTAGACCTCATATTACCGACACTGTTTCTGCTCATAGTCTACTTTATGGCAGGCTTAAGACCAAGTCCTGCGCCCTTCTTTCTTACCATGCTTGCAGTGTTTCTAAACATTATTGCTGCTGAGGTATGTCTTCTAGAGAAATCCTAGATGATAAGTTTGCATGAGCATCTCAAGCCTGGGTTGGTAAATTTACGTAATAATAATAGATGGAATAAATATTGGGTGAGCACAGGGGGTTGGATTGGCAATTGGAGCTACTTTGATGGACTTCAAGAAGGGAACAACTCTAGCTTCAGTCACAATCATGACCTTTATGTTGGCTGGTGGGCTCTTTGTAAAGGTAAGCATCTAATCATACTTACGATGAAATTACCAACTTAATCTTCTAGCAGATTGAAAATCAGCCTTTCACTATCCAAATTCAAATATAATATATGATATTTCCAGGAAATAGAGCCACATGGCAAAATGAGATTATCAGATATAGAATTTTCTCTTTAGGAATTCAGGAAATAGTTATGATGACAGTCGTGCTAATAAAAAATAATGAGATGATAGGAATCTAAAGACTTCAGTGGTTGACCTCAACATTGACAACTATCAACATGTTTAGCATTAGCATTACAAGAAAACCAAGAAACAAAATAAATAACATAAATTTGTGATCATAAAGCATATGTGAATTTTTTGCCACATTCAGAACAAAAGTTTTGTCTTCCACTCGGTACAAGTGACCATTCAACAAAAACTAGTTTGAAGAACACATTCAAAATAGTGCTATCTCAAGAACAAACTTCTGTTTAACCAGACATGAACTGCAATTAAAAGTGAGATTCTGGCAAAAGTTTGCTATGAAGACAGTTACGAAATATGAATGCTAGTATTATTCCTAAACTGATAGTAAAAACCGGGTGCACATGGATAGATTATAAGTACATGCTTCAAGAGCCCACTCAATATGGACATCTTGTTTGGGATACTCATAGATGTAAATTCACTAGAAGTACTGATCAAATTCTCATAAGCAAATACAGTCAGTCCATCATGAAAGAAGTTGAATATATCAAGTTAAAAGTTTCCAAATAAAATACCTGAAATGATTGTAAGATGCATAATTGGCAATATACTTTTACAGCATATGCACATCAACTAAGTAGTTGTAAACCTTTGCACCAGTTCATATACACAGTAAAAAAGACATTGAGCATTTAATTTCCAAATTCCAATGGATATGACAGAGACTTGGTCCCTTAATTTTCCCTGGCATTTAACAAACCAAGTAACAAAAATAGATTCAGATGATTGAAACCCATTACAGTTAACAAAAACAACAGTATATTCAAGTCTTCCGATAAAAAGGATGTGCACTGCATTTTCAACCTTTAACTCATGGAACTATAACTGGTCTTCTGTGCATTATTCCATAAGTTGAAGAGTTTTATCACCTTGGTATACTTGAAAGAAGCTTATAGCGCTACTTGTTGTTTGCAGAGGGTTCCTGTGTTCATATCATGGATTCGTTATGTATCTTTCAATTATCATACTTACAGACTCCTGCTCAAGGTGCAGTATGGTCACATACCAACCTCTGTAAATTTCGTTAACATGGGAGGTGGTGTCAGGGAAGTTCTTGCACTGATAGCAATGGGTTTGGGGTACCGGCTACTAGCATATTTTTCACTAAGGATGAAGATGCATGTGGGAGCTTAAATAAAAGACTGACCACCAAGAATAGGAATATGATCCAGTCATAAGTGGAGGATGTTATCCCATTATCTTCACTACACAGTTGAGTTTATTTGAGGTTAATGAGCACAAAGATGGAAAATGTATTAATAGAACCTTATATATCCAACTCCAAGATTTTGTAAATTAGGGTCATTTTGCCAAAAACTAGTACTAAAATGTTTTCAAAGTTTGTACATATTTTTCTTGCTAGGAGAGATATTACAAATGCCATCTTAAGCTTAATATGCATTCATGAGCTCTCCCCCAATATGAGCAATAAATGTGATTGCATAACATAATCAAACTCATAAACTACAACATTTATAAACCCAATGATTTACTTTGACAATGTCTCAAATAAGTATATTAATGAAATGGATACAAGTATGCCCTTAACAGAAAAACTGTAACAATAAGAATCTTGCTAGAAGCCTAGTATCTAAGAAGATGACAAGGTGAGCACTTGTGTGCAGAGAGAAGATGCAGTTTTAGTTCAACACACAAATTCCGACACAACTGATGAAAAGACTTATCTATGTGAAAGGTAATATGCGACATTAATCACAATCATGAATAACACAAGCAAGCAAATTGTATCCTTGAAGGTAAATGGCCATCACTTCAAAAAAATTATAAATTTAGATTTAGAAAAATTGTGAAGTTACAAAGATGGTTTCTATCATTACACAGCTGAAATTCCTGCTAGAAGCATAGTTTTATACACAACATGTTTAAAATCGAAAAGTGTGCAAACAACTACCTTAGCTCTGTATAGAAAGGATTATACCATGAAAATCTAGTGCTTTCTGGAATTTACAATGTGCTCTGGGTCATGAATCTCAAGCAGTGATTCTCAAAAACTTCTATAATCTTTATATACCTAAACCATGACCAGCTGAATAAAGTTTGACAAGCAACATGACCATTTTTGGACAACTTTCAGTGCAACTGGTACACATCTTGATTCTGTTATTCCTCAACTGAGCAGACATGTAATAAATTCCACCTGATGTGTCTTTCAGGCCATAGTCCTAAGCCACCCAAGAAGCTGAAGGAGGGCAGCATCCAAAATGGGAGATTTTCTCTCAAGCCCTGGAAATGACAAATCAAATCCTGTAAATGATCAACTCCATCCTCAATTAACCCAAGTGCAAGCAACAATAAACAAAATGCAATCCCTCTTCCCATAAACTATCCACAGGTAATTTCCCTAAATGTTAAGCATCATATTTCAACTTTGCAAGCATTATATACTGTTAGCTTCCTCTTTTCAATCTCAATATGTAAGGAAGTTAGGGGAAAAAAAATCAAGGATTCCAAAACAGATTCCACTATAACTAATTGAAACTCAAAATCCAATTCTATCATGATTTGATCATCCCCAAACTTTGAAGGAACAGAAATATAACCAACTTTAAGGGAATGGCATTATACGAGAATATCACAACTATTCTTCACTCCTTTTACTGCAAGAATCAAACAAAGTGGAATTGACAGTAAGGTCTCTCAAATTAAAGTATGCTACTATTGAGTGTGTTTGCAATCAAAAAGAATATTTACAGATCTCTATCATGATGAACAAGCTATAAAATCCATTGTACATCACCCAATCAATATTACAAAAAGGAGAAATATAGTTTAAAGATCCAGTAATAAATTAAAGATTATATTCGCATAAATATGGCTTTAATTCCTTTGATGATCCAAAGGCACCGTGAAAGAAAGTCAGTCAGTAATCTTGCACAGAACCTGAGTTAATAAACTAACAAAATCAGATGCATGATTACTAATTTGAGACTCGAGTAAAATTCTCATGCAAACTCGGTTGTTGTTTCGTTGAAAAGAAGACTATTGAATTTTGGCAGTACTTTCAGAGCAGAAAATTACATGAATTTTCTCCTACATGTCAGGTCAAACAGCTTACAAATTCAGTCATAACAGATAAATAATGCTTACCAATATCAGCAGCAACTCGATGCGCACACATAATTCCTGAAAAAGAAACAGCTATAACTCCTTGACCAGGAAAACAGCTATCCCCAACACAGTAAAGACCATCTATGCCCTGCAAATCCCAGAATGACAAGCAGCTTAATGGTCAGCATTTCAAATAGAGAAGTATCAGGAGTCCATTACAGCTATTTGTTTTTTTTTCCTCAAAAAGGCACCAACTGCTTGGAAGCATTAAAAGTTGCTATATTTACTTACTGTTGTATTGAAAGGCATTCCAAGCAAACCCTTGGGTATACTACGTGGCATTGGCCCATACGTACCATCATATCGTGCAAGATATCGCCTGTGAGTCTTTGGTGTTCCTACCTGCCACGATGAATATAATTCCAGCATAAATTAAATAGTAAATCATATTCAATTGTAAAACATGCATCATTTAAGAAATCAAAATCTTAAATTGTAATTTATATTAAAAAAAATGAGTAAGAAAACTATTAATGACTGGATTTCAAATTGTACATACAAAACCAAATACTGTAACACAAATAGTTCAATACCCAGTTAAAACTTGCTGGATTTGAATACCTTGAGGAAGCTTATGAGTCCTTTGAGAAGTCCAACATCCATAAAAATTAAATAAAGAATAAAAAGACTATGTTCTAAATTTGACGCCGTTGAAATGGTGAGGACAGTTTGTCTTAGTCGGTAGGCACCTCTTGATTTGTGTGTATTCTTTACATTATCATGTTTTGCAATATTTCTATCATGTTAACAATGAAGGAGCAGATTGATTCCGTGATATGACAAGGAAAAATCAAGAATAATAAAAACAAGTCAACAATGAAGGTTAACAATCAGAAAATATAACAGTCATGAAACAGAATTCTTATATTGAAATCATGAACAACTGTGATCTAATAAGGATGCCATACTGCCCTAAAAGGACAGAAGACACAGATAAGATTTGAATAATTAAAAAAGAAAAAAAAAAAACTCTACCATAACAAACATATTTGGCTAACAGTCTGGGCAGTGCAACATAACAAGATAATTTGTTTAAGTAATAATCCAATTGAATAAGAAAGGTAAGAGACTAAAAAACAATGTAAAGGATACTAATGACTTCACAAACTGAAGGAACAAAATCACTCAGATGAAATTTTAAACTCAATAGACCAGACCAGTACCCATTTCACACGAGCTAAGTTTTATAACAGATTCAAATTTGTATATGAATCAATTTTCGCTTTCAACTGTGTTAAAATGAATTCTAATGAAGAAAACAACTTTTATAAGACTCATTTTACTTTAAGAAAACTGAAGGGTAAACATTTTGGAATGAACCTCCATAATTTGCACACAAAATAAAAGAAAAAAAAAACTATCTTATAATTCCCAAAAAAAAAGGGAATGAATAATCACCATAATACGCTGAATGACAGAAATGACATGCCATTTATCATAGAACTGACAAACTATTATGGCTCGCAGATAAAACAGGCCATCTCATCAAAGTTTGTCCAATCATTTACTAAAATGAGCCAAACTTGAGTAGTCAGGCTCAAAATTAAAATTGAACCTAATTTCAAGCCAAAACTGAACCAAGGATAATTCATTTGAGTTCAGCCCAATTAAGCTTGGTTCATTCCTAACTTGTGCAGATTTGTATTTATTATAGACAAGTTAAATTAATCTCCAATCAAGGGATTTTTGAAGGATGTACTGGTGGATAAGCACCTCTTGAAGGACTATAGAGTTTCTGAGACCTGGAAAGAGTTTATTTTCAAGTCTGCTTATGATTTGGTTAGCCACAATCTCCTTCTTCTCTTCATAGTCTTTTCGAGATAGACCCTGGAAGAAAGTTAACTCCTTGCATCAAAAAGCATATGAAAAAAGAAACAAGCCTATCTTGGAGTTTCATACTCATCATGTTTGTCTCTCATTCCAAGTCAAATGGAATCAGATAGCAAGAGCACACAAGTATGAAACTATCTTAAATATGCAATCTGGGTACAGAAAAATCACCTCCCAGTCCTCAATGCCAGATGTTGTGAATATGTGAAGAATATGGTGCCCTTTTGGAGCCAATGTGGAGTCAAGAACAGTAGGGATACTCAAAAAAATGCTACCATAAGGCCTCTCCAGTCTATTCCAATCATCCTGCAATATCAGCATTAATTACCGGGAACTTAAAAGGGAATAACAGCAACTGCATTTTGATCCAATATCATTATTGAAGTTAGTAGATCCTAGATACCTCTAGGATGAAATGGTGGCAATCTGTGTCAGGAGGCAAAACTGAGGCTTTGACTCCCATGTGAATGGACAAAAATGAGGGTGCCTTGACATAAATTCTTTGGAAATTCTTTTCCTCTTCAGGAAGATCATCCACTTTCAAAAGCTTTCCTAAATTGTGGAAGTTGATGAAGAGGTTAAAGCAGATTAGGATCACACAACAAACAAGTTCAGTCAATTTCTAGAGGCTGACATAACAAAGGCCAGAAATTCGGATGAAATGTCATTGAATGAAAAGATCATCAAAATGGGCCAGGTGTATGAAATTAAAGAAAAAAAAACCGCTTTAAAGAGCAGTTATGCAAATGTGTATGCATAGCATATGTAGTGAATATTACAATTCAGGTTAGATGATGCCACTGCAGCATAACTCATTAATATTTTCTTTGGTCACTTTACAAAACCTTTCTTTTCAAAATGAGACAGGACATTTTCGCTTCACAGCAGCCAACCTTTTTCTATGCCACACTCATAATTGGCATAGCTTTGCTTAAAATACTACTACCCAACTTGGTAAATGCTACAAGTTATAATCTTGTACAACCAACCACTAGAGAAATAGAGAAAAAATTATATTAGATTTTTTAAAAAAATAAGTAAAAAAATTGTTGAGTGTTTGGCCATCTATTATTTAATGGTAGTCCTTAAAGTTTTCTCAAGAAGAATAATTATTAAATGAATTTAATGTTCCCAGCACTGAAGTTTTTCAGCAGGCATGTCCTTACCTTAGTTGTGTTCAAAGGGATCATTATGACACAATTGGTATAAAACAGAAATTTGCTAATAAAAACTAACTGTAATATTCCAGACGAACCTACAAACTGTAAATGTTATTTTACTAAAATCAAATATGTTTAATCTCAAGACTAAAGCCTAGCACAAAGTTAGATGATTCTTCTTAGTCAATCACTACCTTATGAGTACTTCAACTAATCCATTCACATCCATTTTCAAAACAGAGCACACTACAATGACACATAACTGTTCATATATCAAAATTCCTGGACATCACAGTAGATTTGTCTTAAAGTAAAGATGGTTCACATCAAATAGAAAGATAATCAAAACAAATATGGATGCAACTGCACATCCAAGCATCCATACATGTAATAAAAGATGAAAAAGAATATAAACAACCACAACTACAATGATATCTAACTTATTTGCTTATTTCTTCTAAATGTCACATCCACAACAAGGATACATGGAAGAGATGCCCCAATATCTTCTCCAATTAATTGCTCCTTTTGAATAACTTTTACCACCATTGAAGCTATTTATCAAATTCACCTAACAACATGAGCACGTTTGCAAACAGAGGCTGGATATTTTGGTAAAAATAAAGGTAATGGCCAGATTTTGACTTATATTAACGACAGAATTGTCCCGTGAAAATTATTTGTAAACATAAAATTAAATAAAAGGAACACAATAATCAGTTAGTTTTCATGACATTAATATCCAGAGTGATTATCTAAACTAGATCATACCAAAAGTATCCCATCTGGTTGCATTTGATATCACTGATCTAGAGAAGAACTCTCTTCCATCAGACAGCCTCACTCCTATCTGTTTCAGATGGAAGTTAAACGTAATCACACACCTGCGTGCACACACACACACACACACACACTTATCAAAAGGTTAAAATTAAGTTTAAATGAGAAATTACTCACAGCCTTCCCATTCTCAAGTATAATGTTTGTCACATTTGCCTTGTAAAGAATTTTGCCCCCTTTTTCAACTAAGCCATTTGCCAAAGCCTTCGCAATTCCACCAACTCCACCAACTGGATAATTAATCCCACCAAAATGCCTGTCACATAGAACCTGATACAAAAGATGCATAGATGATGAGGGAGAAGCATCAAATAAACATGGCATAGTTTGGTTAGTATTATCATATACCATGCTTGCATTTATCATTGGTGTTTGCAGAGCATTGACTGTGCTGACAATAAAACACTGCAAATGAAAAAAGAAATTTACAAAAGCATGTTCAGCAAATAACAATAAAACTGGTTTCCAAATTCTAGCTAAAAATAAAAGCATCCACACCTCAGCATCAATGAAGGATAAAAGTTGAGGATCTTTTATGTGCTTCCGAGCAATTTCACCAGCATTCTGAGGCAGATAATATGCTAGAGAAGAAGGGTATAATTTGAAAAATGATATCAGACATTTAATTTCAAATATATTTGAATAAAATTTATATAATCTAGTAGTTATACACTGGCATTCATAGTCCTTTGACTGTCTTAAAGGATAAAATATCTCATCAAATTTTCTTCAGAAAATGTTACAGATATTTACCAAGAGTAAGGCACTCCAAGGGCTTCTTAAAGAACTGTCCAAAGAGGTAGATTGGCTCCTCCAATGACTTCAGCTCCAAAGAATTCAATGCATTGAAGATCTACAAATACAATAACCATAAGCTTCTGCATGTGCAAATACTGAAGCCCTACTAAGTGAAGTCATCAGAGGTGCATTAGCTCTAACCTTCCAACACTCATTGTAAAATCCAAGTATGCCAGCTTTCTCATGAGGAAAGTTGTTGATAAGCTCTGTGATAAAGTCGTCATATTCTCTATGCACTCTAACAGAAAGGTTGCTAGGTAGATGGAAGTGCACAGTTGTAGGATCAGGTATCACCTGCATCTTATGCCCAACTGCTGCTAATGCTTGGGTAATTAAATTTAGGTTACCCTGCAAGATGCAAATGGTTTATTAAGTACAAACATGTGGATTAGATTTGACATAAATAAACATCTAATAAACCATCATGACAAAATAGTGTAGTTTTATAGACCCGATATCTAACCAATCTAAGGGTTAATTTAAGAATTCATCCAGATAAGGCAGATCTTAATGGTAACATATCTTCTGCATATATTCCCAAGAAACACATACACTCCGTTACCCTTTAGAACTAAATTAAATAAAGTTGCTACACAAAAGATAAGAGAAAAAAACCATGAAGCATGCTAAATTTATAAACTTTAAGATGAATTGAAAATATGTTAAGTTATTCACTTGCAAAAATGCAGCCAAACCTATATCAGGCATTACCAAACAAACATTGTTGACTTTCTAAATCCATTTCCACTACCTTACTGATCAGGGCGAGCAATGGTCAATGCATGAACTTTCCAAACTTGTATGATGGCATCTACAAGAACTTTACCAACAAGTTGACTTGTTGACATCCAAACTGCTATACTGATATGGACACTTTATTTAGTGCACATCAACATCAACCACCAGTTCACAAACACAAACCTTCGCACCAACCAAAAAAATAAAAAATAAAAAAAAATAAAGGTTTAATTTTACATAAACCAAGCAACAGATTACCACACAAACCAACCATAATAGTAACACAAGAATTATCCATCAGGTTTCAAAAATTTTAGAAAAAAAAAACGAAGATAAACTCAATTTCTAAAAGGGAGGAGGTGCTAACCTTATCGCTGAAGCCGAACATCACAGAGGATCCAACATCGAAAGTGAATCCATCTCTCTCAAAGAACCCGGAGCTCCCACCCGGAATCACATACTTCTCCAGTACCAAAACCCTAGCACCCTTCACTGCCAGCTGCGTCGCAGCCACCAAACCACCAATACCCGACCCGATCACGATCGCATCGTACTGCGCCTTCTCCACCGGAGCCCTCTCTCTTCCCCTACCCACCGTTTTCTCCACTCCAAGCACCGCCATCGCCCGCCACGGCCGCAGTCTTGCCCTCTCACAAGTGCGGACTCCTCTTCCGGAGCTCGTCCTCCGAGCGAAGGCGTATGATTTGGGGGCAGTTGAAGGGAAGATGGCGTGGGAGACGAACCCCAAGTGGAGCATTTCGATTGGGGTTTGAGGGGGATTTTCTCGCGAAGTTGGACGACAACAAGAAGAAGAAGAAGGAAGAAGAAGAAGAGTCTTGACGACAAGAACAAGAAGAAGAGTCTTGGTGGGGGGGAATCCCGCAGCGTTGGGTGGGGATGATTCGTGAAGAGGATGAGACAACGCATTAGAGTGGGAGTTCGGTAGTGGCGCGCTTTAGTTGATCACGTGGCACTCCACTTTGGATCATCGACTTTATTTTTCTTTTTTAATAAAAACTATGTATAAATAAACATTACTTAATGAAAAACTTCTGAAAATTAACCACCTTAACATTAAGATACTAACTTTTTATTCACAATATTGGTTGAGGTGTATGATTTATTTATTTTTTAAAAAATATAAAATAAAAATTTTTAAATTTTTAAAATAGTAAAAAAGTTTATTTTAATAATTTTTTTTTCTTTTATTAAAGCCTTTTATGAAATTAATTTTTGCCCGTGTGAAAATTAGAGAAAACTGAAAATGCTTTGCTTGGAAGTGGTTTTACTTTCAAATTGTTTCATCTTTGATGGAGCGGATAGTGGTGAAAGTTTTAAAGGTTTAGTAAAATTCGTATAGTTTATGCTTAATCATGAGACTTGAGTGGAAAAAAACATATTGGATAATAGTAGGTTCACTGTGAATAGATTATATGGAATAATGTAATTCTAGGAACTCACACACTCACTTGCGGTGGAGTAATATTCAAAAAGAACTTATATAGCTCACATCACTCATTTTTACCTCACAAACTAGTGGAAGAATACACTAGAGCTTATAGCTCTTAATTATATTTTACTTTTCCACAACTAGCTTTGATGATATAAAGAGAGTAAATTTTTTAGTAGATCACTCAACTTTAGCTCATTTACACTTTAATCACTAAAATTTAATTGATATCAATTTAGTTAGTCAATTTTAATTTGATTTCATTAGGTAGTAAATAAAGGCATTTTGGCTCCCAAATGAATGATGTGGTTTTTTTTTTTGATAACATGGACACCTCTAATATAGACATAATAATGTGTCATGGGGAGGACTGACTCCGATTTTCAGATAGTCATGTAATCATTTGGGTGTTGAAATCATTGATTTATTGCATGATGAAATCAAATTAAAGTTGAATAACAAAATTGATGCAAATTGAAATTCAGTGATCAAAGTGAAAATGAGTCAAAGTTTAGTGACTAAGTAAAAAATTTACCCATATAATTTATATAGGCACAACTATGGTTACATTTATCAAATATAGATTTGCTTGTTAGGAGTGAAGGGTAGTAGTGATGTTGTGTGGTGGAGAGCTCATAGAACGAGCTTGAGATAGAGGGTTGGCTATAGCGAGGAGGGGGAGTTGAGTTGAGTGGGAAAAGATAGTGAAATATTAGATGGAGTGAGTGGTTGTCTATGTTATCAGGGTTAGATACTCTATTACCTTTCTTCCTCTCATAAGGCAAGGCCAAGATGAATTTCTTACTTCTCCATCCACAAGTAGAAATTTCTTCTTGAATAGTATCGAACCGATTACCAATAATCAAAGATTATATTAGTGGCTAGCAATAATTAATTTTTAAAATTTATTAATAATAAGATAACTACAGATTCAATAATTAATTTTTAAAAATTATTACTGAAAATAAATATTTATTGATAAAGAATAATATCATTAATATTAATAAGTGGCTAAACAATGTTAACATGATGTTAATAATTGTTTATTTTTTTATTAATAATTTAATCCTAATAATACTAAAACCACCCATAAATGGCTTATGTGCATTCCCTCCACATAACCCTAACCCTAACCCTAACCCTTAAAAACCCTTTAACCCTAACCCTAAAACTTCCATGCTTTTCCTTTTCCAATGGCTTCTATTCCTTCTTATCTTCATGTCCATCCCTTCAACTTCCATGACTACATGACTGGCAAACTCCTTTATATAAACCAAGCTCTCAACCTCGTCATCCCTCCCCTCCACTCCATCAAACTCCATGAATCTGTGCACTGCCCCCTTCTTACTCACGACAAGCACGTACACCCACTCCTAACCATCCTACCTATGAACTCATAAAAGGAGACTGAATAAGAGGTTAGAGGTCAATGGGGTGTCGACTGAGGGCAGAGAGACAGAGGATATTAGGTGGATTTTTTATTAATATTTAATCAAAGTAAAGCCATGTAGGTGCCATGTCTGTTAAAAGAAATGGCAGAGTTAACATCATTCAACTATTGGATTTGATTGCACTAATTGAGAAAGTAGAGGGACTAAATGGGATCAATAAAAGGGTGAGTGAAAAAAGTATAAGAACTTCCTAGGAAATTTAACCAAATTCTTTTGGCTTAAGTTATCTTCGATAATCCTTTCATGAAATTGCAATGATTGCATCATTTAGTAGTCGCTAAAGTTGGTGTTATTGTGATTACGAGACACATGAATGAACTTACACATAGTAGAGGTCAAATCACCCATGAAATACGGCTTCAAAGAGACCGAGCAAGGGATGAACTAATGCCACATTTGCTCTCAAGTGATCTATACCATAGCATGATAATAATGTGACCTACAACTTTCTATGATTGTATGATATGCTAGTTAAAAAGGGTGGTCTTAGATCAACTTTACAAGTATCCATTGAGGAACAAGTTGCAAAAGCACTTTTACTTATTGGGTCATATTTTCTCACATCATAAACTATCTTTCTTCTTTAGTCATTTTAGAGAGACTATTTTTCATCATTTTCATAATGTATTACACGCAATAGTAGAGTTAGAGGATAAATTCCTAACACAACTAGATGCATGGCACACAAATCCCTTCAGAAATATTCAGTAGCAATAGATTTTATCTATACATCAATGTAATAAAATGTCTATTGAATTACAACTTTACTACAACTATGTGTATGGTGAGAATCAAATATAAAAATTAATGTCAGGACTGTGTTGGTGTTATTAATGGAACACATATTTGTGTCAAAGTTTCTAATGCAAAAGCTCCTAAGTATCATGGAAGGAAGGAGTACCCCACACAAAATGTGTTGGCTGCATGGGCATTTGATTTAAAATTCACTTATGTATTGCCTAGGTGGGACGGTGATAAGTGTTAAATTTATAGTACATTTTAATAGATTTAGGTTTTATTTCTAAGTCGGTTATGCATATTTTCTTATGTTTTTAATTGAATTTTACTGTTATAGTTCAAGATATTGATCCTTATCAGTTTACATGCAGATAAGTGGAATTCTGCTTTTATTTGAAATGTGGGTGATCTGTGGTAGCTTCCACACCCATGGATCATTATGCAGAAATTCAAAAGGCTAAAGCCTTAGAAGAAGCACGACCTACCTGTGCTAGTGAACATAACTATGAATCTTTGCGACTATCTTAACCCTAATTTAACTCTCCTCTATATAAGGCCAAGAAAAAGATTTTGAAGGGATCTTTTGGCTACTAGAACAAGGATATGATTTCTCTAAGGGCCGGAGATCATCTAATGTTATCAAAAAGGAGAAAGATGACAAAGATCAAGGGAGAGATTCATCGATCAACAAGAACATCAGCATGGAGGATCAAGAGTTTTTTTTTTTTTCTTTAATTTATTCCATGTTTCAATCTATGATTGATATGAACCTTTTAGCTTATAAATTAAACATGAGCCAGTAGATCTTTTGTTCTAGTGTTGGGATTAGCCAATGTTTAGATAATTTGATGTATTGACTTTTATTTTTCTTATTAATGTTTATTTGCTTTTGTTTCAATTTTATGGTACTTAATTAATGCTTGTGAATGAGTTAGGTTCCTCATATTTGCATGATTTTAGACACTAAAGGATGGGCTGAAAGGTAAACTAAGGTGTTGGAACCCTAGAATTGAACTTGAAATCTTAGATTATGATTTGTTGATGATTACTGGATGTCATAGAACTTAAAGGATCTAATTAGATTTAATTACCATGAAAGTAGGAGTTGTTCTAAGTTAGATACATCACAATATTCTAAAAAGAAATAGTGAATATCCTTCGATATTCCACCTTCAAAGCAATTAAATTTAACTGAAAAGAACTAGTATGAAGCATTTTATCTATGATTGTGGTGAACCTTAATCTTAGAAGCCCTTTGCAATCTAAATTAATCACCTTAGCCATTGGTATACTTAATTTTTTTAGTTTTAGTTTTCATTACTTATTATTTCTAGAATTCTCATACATACCAATTCGCCTAAATAACTTAATTGCAATAAATTGGTAGTTAGCAATAAAGTCCTCGTGGGAAAGATATTTTATTTAGTACTTGAGCAATACATGTGTGCATCAAGTTTTTGGTGCCGTTGCCGGGGACTTACTTGTTGATATCGATTAAATTTGTAATTTGGTTAGATTAGACTTTTTATTTTTATTTTTTTATGTTTTATATTTTCCCCTAATTTTCTTTTGTAATTTTTTCCTTATTTTTCTTTGTTTTTTTTTTGTAGGAGGTTATTCCTTGTATGCTAAAATCGAGAGGTCTTGATAACCTTTTGGAGTTAGATCCTGAAGTCAAGAAAAGCTTTCAAATTATAAGACAATAAAGAAGAAAACTCAAGAATTACAACCCTCGGTTATGGATGATAATAATAAAACTTTAAAGGATTTCACCACACCAAATGTTCGAGGGTTGCACTTAAGCATTACAAGAACAACAATTGAAGAAAATAACTTCGAATTGAAGCCTACACTTCTCTTCGTGGTTCAACAAAATCAGTCTGGAGGCTCACCGACGGATGATCCCAATCTGCATCTTTCAATATTTCTAGAGTATTGTGACACTTTGAAGCTTAATGGAGTCTCCACAGATGCTATGAGGCTAAGGTTGTTCCTTTTCTCCTTAAAGGACAGAGCTAGGGCATGGTTGCATTCACTACCCACGGGATCCATCACAACATGGGATCAGCTATAGCAATCCTTCCTAGCCAGATACTTTCCTCCCAGTAAGACGACTTAACTTAGGAACCAGATCGCTAATTTCGCTAAAAAAAAGAAGATTCTTTATGTGATACCTCAGATAGATTTGAAGAATTATTCAGGTTGTGTCCCTATCATGGACTTGTAAAAGGCTTATTAGTGTAGACCTTTTACAATGGACTGTATTATAACACTAGGTTACGGTAGACGCTGCGGCAGGATGATCCTTGATGAACAAGAGTATAGATGAGGCCTACAATTTGTTTGAAACATGGCTCTTAACCATCATCAATGGTCAAATGAAAGGAGCATTCAGAAGAAGGTTCTAGGAAATATGATGTAGATGCTTTGGACATCATAGCAGCTAAATGTGAATGCAGTGGGGGTTTTTAATGTTTCGCGTAAGATTTGTGGTTGCATTGGACATGGAGCTATAGAATGTCAATTAGGAAATTTCACCCCTCAAGATCCATCGATTCAGCGAGCCCACTTTGTCAATGATTTTAGCCAGAAAGTGTTAAACAATCCTTTTTCTAATACTTATAACCTTGGTTGGAAAAACCACCCTAACCTTTCCTATAAGAATAATCAAAGTCAAGTAGGACCAAGTAATTTCAGACAATAACCCTCGGGATTTCAGCAAAGGCCTCCCAATTCTCCACAAGTCCAGAAATTAAATTTGGAATCATTGCTTGAAACTTTTGTAATGACCCAGAGTAAGCAAAATGAATAATCTAGTGAACAAATTTAGATTATGAGTGAATCAATCAAATAGTTAACATCCAAAGTTGATTTTGTCGTAACCCACAACAAGATGCTAGAGATCCAGATTACTTAGCAAACAAGCTCTTCATCAAGACCTCAGGACATGTTCCTAGGTAAACCAGAAATTAACTCGAACGAGCAATGGAATGCTGTGACCCTGAGGAGTGGCACATAATTGGAGGATCCAAAACTGAGAAAAAATATCAATCAAGATATTGAAATAGAAATAACTGAAAAAGCCAAGTCACCATGTGCTGAATTTGAAGACAAAGATAAGGCTATAGACAATGAAAAGGAAGAACCAAAGTACATCACATCAAAGCCTTACATGGCGCCTATTCCTTTCCCTCAACGATTAGCTAAGGCCAAACTTGATAGAAGCTTTGGGAAGTTTCTAGAAGTTTTGAAAAAGTTATACATCAATATATCCTTCATAGAAGCATTGTCATGAATGCCATCATATGCTAAGTTCTTAAAGGAGATTGTCCAAAAAAAGGGAAATTGGAGGAATATGAAACTGTAGCGCTAATTGAAGTATGTAGTGCTCTAATCCAAAAGAAATTACCCCCAAAACTCAAGGACCCAGGAAGCTTCTTCATTCCTTGTGAGATTGGTAATGCAATTTTCGAATGAGCATTATGTGATCTTGGAAGTAGCGTTACTGTCATGCCTTTGTCCGTATGCCAGAAGCTGGAAATGGGTGAATTGAGCCAACTACAATCACTTTGCAATTAGCCAACTACTCTATCTAGCATCCGATAGGCATCCTTGAGGATATACCTGTTAAGTTTAGTAAATTTTTCATTCTAGTTGATTTTGTTGTGTTAGAGATTGAGGAGAATTCTAACATTCCCATTATTCTTAGTAGGCCATTCTTAGCCATTGCTAGTACTATTATTGATGTTAAACATGGCAAACTTTCTTTAAATGTTGGTAATAAAACAATTGAATTTGATTTGTCTAACCCCACTAAACAATCTTTTGTTGAGAATTTGTGTTGCAGGATCGACACGTTACATCAAATTGACAGACAAGAAATGCCAAAGCATTGCTTTAGTGGTGAACATGAAAGATCACTGGAAGCACAAACCTACCATCCATTTCAAAATGCTAATATTGAAAAGCTGAGACTAGATTCCATGTCCAATATTTCTAAGGAAAAGAAAGCTTCATAGGTAAAACACAAAATTCTTCCTTCACGCCTCAATAGATGGGTAAGTCTGATTAAAATAATTCCTAAACTTCAAACTCATGAGGTTGATGAGTTAAAACTAAATGCTTATGATAATGCCAAGACTAATAAGGAATGAACTAACCATTGGCATGATAAGCAAATTCTTCACAGGGAGTTTCATAAAGGAGATTTAGTGTTAATTTTCAATTTCAAGTTGAAACTTTTTTCCAAACAAGCTTAAGTCCAAGTGGTTAGGTCCATTCCAAGTGCTTAAAGTTTTCCTTATGATGTTGTTGAAGTATGTAGTGAAACTATAGGTTCCTTCAAGGTACATCAACCAAGACTAAAGCATTACAACATTGAAGAATTAAAAAAGAAAGTTATGAGTTTTACCCATTCAAAACCTCCCAGAATCTACACTTAACACATGAATAGGGGTCAAGCTTATGACCTTAAATAAGCTCTTCTTGGGAGGCAACCCAAGTTTTCTCTCTCTTTATTTTTCTTAGTTTTCAATTTGTGCTTAGCAATTTTTAATTTTCAACTCATGCCGATTTTATTTCACACCATTTGATCTAAATGTTTCACACTCATTCTCGTAGGTTCTAGTCTTGATTTGAGTGAAAGATGTCCATCTAGGTGAATATTTAACAATGGAGGGGTTTTATGAAAACAAGATATAAAAAGGGAATTTTCAAGAAAAAATGCAAGTCACTCATGCTTTAGAACATGGACATATTGTTGTTTTTATGAAAATTCTTTAACAAAGAGAAAGTTCCACAGGTTACATGTGCAATAAAGTATGGATATGCCTTGTGGGGCATGAAAAATAGCAAAAAAAAAAAAAAAAAAAAAAAAAAGGGAGATGTAATTTTCAAAGATGAGATGGCGCATCTTTGACTCACTAATCCCGCCCATCATTTCTTTTGAATTCTGTTTCACTTTATTTTATTTTTACTTACTTTTTGTTTTCATTTATTTCAAATTCTTATCTTATGTTTTTTAAACGAAAACAATATTTTCTTTTCCTTTTTTAATTTTGTCTCTTTTTCATTTTAAAAAAAAAATCTTTGCTATATCTTTTTTTACTTTATTTTAAATCTCTTAATTTTTGTTTTTAAATGAACCGATTATTTATTTTATTTTGATGAGTCCACGAATTCCCAAGGTCGCTCATGTGATCGTCCTCCCCATGACGAGGTAAGTCATTTAACCCACCTAAGCCTTATGGAATAATCTTTAGAGATCTACAACAAGAAGATCAGTATAACATGATAGCGAAAAGAAAGATCGTGAATACTAGATATATCGATAATAATGTATTCCGCACATTAGGGTTATTTGATGACATACATTGGATGTTTAAGCGAGTAGGATGGACACAACTTGGTGAGATGAAATATCCTAGAGGCTCACTTTAGAATTTTTAAATTCCATTGAGATTAATGTACTTTATGGCCTAGGATGTGAGGAACGAAAAATCATCTTTCGTTTATTTAACGAAGAACATCACTTAACCTTAGAAACCTTTAATGGAATTTATGGGTTGCCCTACAGTGGGGATAGATAAATCCCTAGAGATTTTCATGCACATGAATTTTGGAATTCTTTAACCAATGAATCATCCTATCAACCTTCACAAGGTAGGGCGAGCTACGTTTGGTGACATTGTTATTGGTGGCCTCATCACTCCTCTGGCTCTTGCTTTTAATTGTGACTTATCTTCTTTGAAAAATGCTACAAGTAGTACACGATCGACATGGAGTCTTACGTTGCGATGTGGATGATCATCAAAGAAGGCGATGTCTATTTCTTGATTCTTGAATAGGGACTCCCTCATCCTTTTCTTGACCCTGAGAAGACTACCATTCAACGATGTAAAAATTGGAATTTCATCACTGGTGATCAACCTGCCCCATATTAAATGCTGAGAAAGGTGATTGAGAACTTCCATCTTTTCAATCTTACCCAACCTCCACCAACTCACAAAGTGAAAATCTCAACCTTGTATATCACTCTCTCTGCCATCTCCTCTGAGCATCACTGACAGGAAATTTTCTTCACACAACTTCACCAACAGATGTGTGACATGAATGTTTGGATGAAAAATATGGAAACTACGTTGCAAGAAATATACAGCTGGTACTTTCCCAAGTCCACTTTCCTCCAGTGCCACATAGATCTTGTGAGTAAACTTTTTCCCCTTTTCATACATTGAGGACAATGTTTCTTTCAAGCATGGGGGTGTTTATATATAATAATAATAATAATAATAATAATAATAATAATACATGTCCTAATTTAAATCAAAATCAAAATTATATAATATTTATACCTTAAGATCAGCCAGAGCACAAATCTCGAGGCGATCAAAATATTTAAATCTCACGATCAGCCAATAGCACAGATCTTGGGGCGATCTAAAATACACAAATCTTAAGATCAGCCGAGAGCACAGATCTCGAAGCGATCAAAATATACAAATCCTAAGATCAGCTTAGAGCACAGATCTCAAGGCGGTCAAAATATTTAAATCTCACGATTAGCCAAGAGCACAGATCTCGAGGCAAGCTAAAATACATAAATCTTAAGATCAGCCGAGAACACAAATCTCGAGGCGATCTAAAATATTCAAAACCCCAAGATCAGCCAAAAGCACATATCTCGAGGCGATCTAAAATATTCAAAATCCCAGGATTAGCCAGGAGCACCAATCTCAAGGCAATCTAAAATATTCAAATCACAAAATTAGTCAAAAGCACCGATCTTGAGGGGATCTCAATCCCAAAATCAACTATAAATACAAATCATGAGGCAAATTTATATATATAATAAATTTAAAAATATATAAATATTTTTTAAAAAATAAATTAATTGATTAATTAATTAATTAAAAAATATATAATAAATTTAAAATTAAAAAATTTAAAAATTTAATTAAAAAAATTAGATAAAAAATCATCAAATAAGATAAAGGGATAAAACAAATTAAAAAATATATTCATATAATATATATATATATATATATATATATATATATATATATATATATATATATATATAATAATAATAATAATAATAATAATAATAATAATAATAATAATAATCATAATAATAATAATATAATATATAATAATAAATAAATAAATTAGATTAAATTAATAATAATAGTAATAATAATAATAGTAATAATAATAATAAGATAAATTATATATAATAATAATATATATATAATCAATCAAATAAAATAATAGTAATAATAATAATAAGATAAATTAGATTAAAATAAATAAATAAATAAATAAATAAAAATTAAAAAATTAAAAAATATATATATATACATACGTAAATCAAATAAAAAAATAAAATAAAAATAAAAATAAAAATATATTAAAATAAATAAAAAATATATAATAAGAAATACTAATAAAAAATAATAATAATATATATATATATATATATATATATATATATATATATATATATATATATATATATATATATACAATAAAAAATAATAAATAAATACATTAATATATATATATATAATAATGATAAATATAATGATAGATAAAATAATATTAAAAAAAAAATTCGTCATTTTAGGTTGTTCTCCTCCACTATCAGCATAACGGCCTCATGTTCGCCTCACCATCATGCAACCTCCCACCACCATGCAACCGTGCACAGGCTTTTAAAAGAGGAAGGACGAGGAGCGAAGAAAAAGAAAAAGAGGGTGAAAGAGAGGAGAAAAGAGAAAAAAAAAATTTGGAAGAAGGATTGAGACGAAGGGATAGAGAGAACGAAAAAAAAAAAGAGAAGAAGGCGTTTAAAAAAAAGAGAAGGTCTTTTCCTTATTCCTCTACCAAACATTTTATATATAATATATATACATATACAAGTCGCCTGTCGCTGTCGTCGTTGCTGTTGCCAACATGAGCGAGGGTGGAATATCCCTCCCAGTTATAATCGCTGCCTCGAATTGTCGTGATCAACGCGAGTGAGGATGGAATACCCCTCACTCGCCTCCCAGTTATGGTCGTTGCCTTAAAGCTCCCACACCATGCCGTCACCAACACGAATGAGGGTGGAATATCCCTCATTCGCCTCCATAGTTGCTGTTGTTGCTTCTCAAGATTGGACACCATAGTTGCCCCACCGTCATCAACACGAATGAGGGTGGAATATCCCTCATTCGCTTTCATAGTTGCTCAAAAATGAAAATACCACAATAGCAACAGCTGCAGCTGAAGCAGTTGCTCAAATTGTTAAAGAAGACAGTTAAGGCTGATCACTCTTGAACATTTGAAGAAGAACCAAATGAAAATTTTAGTGTTCAAGTTAAGACAAAGTCAGAACTTTAAGATAATTCTCTGGATTTTCCTGGCAAAATAGCTTTGGTACCGTTTGCAAGGATAAGATGATTAAAAGTAACATAAAACTGGTTATTTCTATTATTAAAAAAAAATTATTAGGGTGTTGGGATGAACCTTCAAGGCTAGAAAGCATCCTTAAAGCTGGCAAAGTCGAAAAGAACATGGGAACTGCATATGTGAATCAGTACGCTCTAATGATTGATAATGTTGAAAACCTGCAGAACAATGACAACAGCAAGGCCTTTGAGAGGGCCATGAAACAGAATAGAGACAAAAGGAATTAGGGTGCAAAGTTTAAAAAAAAAATGGTCTGCTTTCCTTCTTAGGGCTTGAATTAAATGAAAGCAAGAAGAAATTAGGGTTGTATTAGCAGAAATATTAGTACTAGTTTGTCCTTATATATATATATATATAATCTCTTTGTTGTGCTTTTAGGATTGACCACAACATATATGCAAATAAAATGGGTATGATATATATAGTTTATGTTGCCCATTCTGCAATCATGAAAGCAATGTGGAACACCCCTTCAACATTAAGAGTTTGATTGGTGAAGGTACATGCAGGATCGTTGCCAAGGAGCATAAGAACTCCTCGACGGAGTCGCCGGAAAGCTCACCGTCACCGCCGTCGCCATCGCCAAATTCATCTCCCGGAGGGGCAGCGAAACACCTAGTCGGGCTTTCTTCCCGTGGGTTGTTCTCCTCCACCATTCCGTCGTCCAATTTGGGTGAGATGCATGTTTACGTTTGTGATCATGACACCACTCCGCCAGAAGAGCAAGTAATCCAAACGAATGGATTGAACATTCTCATTAGAGCTCTTCAGATCAACAAAGAGAAGAGTGAGTAGAAAGATGCACATGCGGAGGCTGCACAAGAGAAGAAGGGGAAGAGATCTGCTACTAGAACGCTAGAGAGCAAGTCTCCAGCCAAAAGAGCTAACACTGGTGGCTCTTTGAGCACATCATGTCACGCCCCAGCCCCACGGCCGAGCCCGCTGACAGATCGGCCGCATCCAACGGGGTGGGCCCCACTGAGTGCAAGGCCTCAGATATGACCTGGTCAAAGTCAACCTAACAAGCAGAACATGAATAATAATGAGAACTACAAATAAAAAAAATAACAGAAACAGAGTCGATACAGATATGGGCTTAAGCAGCCCTACAAACAACAGTGCCACACATACAGGTTCTGAATAAAATACAAACAGAATATAAGTCTCACTCACACAGGAGAGTATAAACTGACTACAACAAGCATGAAAAGAAGTGACTCCCAGATACCACCCCTGCTCCTAAGCCTGATCTTCTCCTGTGAAAAACAGAGTCCACAGAGTGCATAAGCCACAAAGGCCCAGTAGGATTGCAGCTAAAAACAGATAATGCAGAATAGTACAGAATAATACAGGTATTGCAGAATAATTAAATTCCAGACAGATAATGCAGAAAATGCTCAGAAATAACAGAATCCAGAATTTCAGAAAATAACACGAAAACAGACGGTACATCTCCCTGACTAATAACAGAAATCAATAGCACTGGGCTGGATCTTCGACTGTGAAGTCGGAATAGAACAGAACAGAATATCGATGGCCGAAGTTGGATCATCGACCGCAGTCGAGGGGTAGCGCTACTACAGAAAACATGTGCACATGGCTAGGACTACTCCTCCTAGCTGGGTAGATTGCCAGAAATGGAGATGTACTAAAAAACGCGAGAATACAAAGAACATACAGAAATACTGAATAATACAATAAAAATGTATAAAATAAATAAATAAATAACTGAAATAAAATTGCCACTGGTTTACCTTACAATGGCAAAACAAAATTAAACAGGTGCGAGAACCTACCTGGTACCGGTTCACAAAGCTAAGTTCGGCAAGTCCCACAGATTCGGGCTCACTACAGAATCTACCCAACAAAAAATTCAACTTAGATTACCAGTTCTAGGCCGGATCTAGACTTACAATTAAAGTCCTAACTCACTCAACATGGATAAATCACCAAACAACAAGCTTGGCAAGATAACAAACTTACACTCAAACAAAGGTTTTAAAACAACAAAATAACTAATAATAATAATAATAATAATAATAATAATAATAATAATATCCTCTAAAACAAAAGCATGCAGTATACTATCCTTACCCAAAATCAGCACTCCACTAACTCATTAAGAAACTAATAAATTAACAACATGATAAGATGATGCCAGCTTAGCATTTAATGCTACCAACGAATGAGCATAAACCTAATTATAGCCACTAACAAAGAGATTAGCAACTTAAATCATGCTTAACACCCTTGACATGAATGTCTAAACAAAAAGCCATGCTCTTTCCTATTCCAAAAATTAATAATAAAAACTTTGAATAAAATAAAACATGATCAGAACATCAAAAGGTTGCTTGCAGGTTTCTAAAAATTTAGTATCTCCATAACAAACCACTTTCAGAATCTCATTAGAACGGATTACATGCATAAATATAAAGCCATAAACACTCATCACTAGCAAGCCATAATCATGAAAACAATAACAAACACAAGGTTATCAAAGTACTCAGGGTTCTCACAGAAAACATAAGTTTAAGGCATTTAACACCAAGCTTTGGTTAAGCTAATCAAACGTCCAAGCTAACCGAAAATTAACCAGGTTGCAATAAATACACAACATACAAATACTCATAATATCATCTCCACAAATGCACACACACAAGACTAACTTAGCAAACCAGTCCAAAAAAAAACTATCATAAAACACCAAGCTTAAGGATTAGCAAACAAGATGAGAACCTTGAACTTTGGTGAAGAAAATAAATCCGGAAAATCTGTCTCCTTGACAGCTGCCTCCTCAGCACAAGCAATCCAAGAGCAAGATTGGTTGAAGGAGAAGAAGAACAAGAAGCTCTGGAAAAGAAAGTGGTCTTCAATTGCAAGCTTCAAGAGAACCCAAGTTCTCCAATGATTTAGCCTAAATAACCCAAAAACTCTCCCGACCAGATCCACAATTTCGGACATGGAGACAAAGTGTGGGCTCCGCCACAAACTCAAAGCTTCGGTCAACTGGTCAAAGGATCCCCACTCAACAAACATTATACATCACGACAAGGATCAAGCAATACCCTATCTGAGAAGACACTCCAGGTCATGACTGTAGAATAGTTGCGAATATATCTGAGGGAGAGAGGCCTATCTATTAAAGGAAAGAAAAAGACAAAGATGCTTAGTAGTATGGAGGAAAAAGCCATCTAGTCATCATCTGTCAAAGCCGTGCAGTAAAAGTTTGAAAAACTTTATATTGTAGCAGTTTGTAAAGTTGTCAGGAATACATGTGAAAGCATAATGAAGGGTTGGCTTGGTTATCAATGTGAAGTCTAAGATATGCTCCTTTAAAATATATGTGGTCAAGATTTCATAATACAAAGGAGGACTCTAGTGCTGTAAAAATTTTAATTGCCTGCGAATTTTGGACATTAACAGATGTGTGTTTAAAAAAAAAAAACCTTATAAAACATTTCACCAAGGACCAGGAAACTAAACTTGAAGTGCATATGCTATTGCTAGAGTGGTTCACCACTGAATACAAGTGTTTTGGTTGCATCCTTGAGTTTATCATAGGAGGGTAAAAGGCCTTAACAAAATAAATAATTACATATCATGGTGAAAATCTCAATTTATGTATGCTTATGCATGCATGATCCATGTATGATTACGTAAAGGAAAGTTACTATTAAAAAGTGCACATTTGCTGCCATTAAGAAGAATGCATGGCATGAAGTGGTGGTATAGAAGACACATGGCAATTAAAAAATATAATAATAATAAATAAAAGAAAAAGGACACATGGCAAATGGAATCAAAAGGATATTTCATTTGAAATAAAGTTAAATTTGTGTTTCCTCTTTGGATTATGTAAGCCTACTTATTTCCAAAGAAGTATGCTGGGAAAATTTATGTGATAATAAAAAAATCATGATAAAAAAATACCTATCCTGAAGTTGCTATATAAAAAATGTGTTCATTCCAAACAATGACAAGAATGCTTATATCGAGGCAGCGACCAGATTGATATAAAAAAAAATCGCTAGGCAGTGATAAGATATTCCAAACGACAGTGAGGCATGCAACGCGATGATAAAATATGATATATATATATATATATATATATATATATATATATATATATATATATATATATATATATATATATAATAAATAATAAAATTTATAATTTGTAATTTTTCTTCCCTTTTACTTGTACTCGAGCCCTTAATCGGAGGTTCCCAAGATTTTAATCTGGGGTAATTAATAATAGAGGCTTGCCTCTATTAGGAATGGAAGAGTCCACAAAAATAAAATAGACAAAATAAAATAAATTACATTTGTGATTCGATATATCTCCTGGTGTCTCTTCACCGACACGACACCAGGGCGCGTATTTTCGATCCCACAGGGGGAGTCATCTTTTGCATTAGTAATATTTTATGCAAGTTGCATGATGGCATTTAGGTATTACATGTTTTGTGTACTAACCCTCTACATAGTTATCATCTTAGTGCATGTAGATTCATTTAGGTTTTGCATGATAAAAAATCTGAAAGAAAAAAAAACCTTTCGTTGATGACTTTTAGAATTCATTTGAATAGCTATTAGACATGACACATAAAGATGGTCCAAGATAAAGTCATTATTCATCATCAAAAGCTTTGGGCATACATCTTTCATTTACAATAATATTTGTGCTAATTCCATGGCTCTTGTTCATATGCATCTTAATTCAGTATATATCCTTGCAAATGAACTCCTTGAGATTTTTTGACTTTTAGACAAACCTTAACTTTAGTTATATTATATCTCATAATTAAGTGGACAAATAAGAGAGAAGTGATATAGGCAAAGTTTATGTCAAAAAAAGTTTAGTGAAATAATCATTTTTTGACAGTGTTTCGCTGCTTTGTGTGGTTGAGTAGCTTGGGGTTCTGACTCCTGATAAGAGTGTTCCTCTAGTAGAAATGCCATAATTAGGCATGAACGTGTTCATGTAGATTTATATTAGTCAAGTAGTTGGGTGTTTTGGTGCCTAATAAGCATGGGCATCCCTTAGAAAGACAATTCATAATCTATTTTAGTAAAAAAAGATTTTTAAAAAAATAATGAAAAAGTGTCAAATAAAGGATCTATTGATCTTTCATATGAATTTGCTTAGATATATGCCATTTTAAGTGCAATGCTCATTTGCATGTGCTGTGAATGCTACATTTTTAATTTGTGCTCGTGTATCCTCATTTGCTTTGGTATGCATAGTTGTTTAGTATACTCTTATGAATTTTGCTTGTGGCTTTTTTATTGTTGTTCATGCTGAAAGGATTCTAGACTAATAAATTCTCCTTAGATTTAATGCTTATTTTGCTTGAGGATAACCAAAGATTCAAGCATGAGGGAGTTTGATAAGTGTTAAATTTATAATATATTTTAATAGATTTAGGTTTTATTTCGAAGTTGGTCATGCATCTTTCCCGATGTTTTAAATTGGATTTTACTCTTCTAATTCAAGTTACTGATCTTTATTAGTTTACATGCAGATAAGTAGAATTCAGCTTTTATTTGAAACACGAGTGACCTGTGGTAGCTACCACTCCCATGGATCATTGTGTAGAAATTCAAAAGACTAAAACCCTAGAAGAAGCACAACCTGCCTGTGTTAACAAACATAGCCGTGAATCTTTACCGCTATCTTAACCCTAATTTAACCCTCCTTTATATAAGCCAAGAAAAAGTTTTTGAAGGGATCTTTTGGCTACGAGAACAAGGATATGATTTCTCTAAGGGCTAGAGATCATTTAAAGCTATCAGAAAGGAGGAAGAGGACAGAGATCAAGGGGGAGATTCATCGATCTATAAGAACATCACGCATGGAGAATTAAGAGTTTCTTCCTTTTTTTTTCTTTAATTTATTCCATGTTTCAATCTATGATTGATATGAACCTTTTAGCTTATAAATTAAACATGAGCGAGTAGATCTTTTGTTCTAGTGTTGGGATTAGCCCATTGTTTAGAAAATTGATGATATATTGACTTCTATTTTTCGTATTAATGTTTATTTGCTTTTGATTCAATTTTATAGTACTTAATGCTTGTAAATAAGTTAGGTCCCTCATATTTGATTGATTTTAGACACTAAAGGATGGATTGAAAGGTGACAGAAGGTTTGGAACCCTAGACTTAAACCTGAAATCCTAGATTATGATTTGTTAACGATTACTGGATGTCATACAACTTAAAAGATATAATTAGATTTAATTATCATGAAAGTAGGAGTTGTTCTAAGTTAGATACATTGCTATATTCTGAGAAAAATAGTGAATATCCTAGGATATTCCATCTTCAAAGCAATTAAACTTAACTGAAAAATAATTAATACGAATCCTTTTATCTATGATTGTGGTGAACCTTAATCCTAAAAGCCCTTTGCAATTTGAATTAATCACCTAAGCCATTGGTATCCTTAATTTTGTTAGTTTTAGTTTTCATTAATTATTTTTTTTTACGATTCACATACCTATCGATTCACCTAAATAACCCTAATTGCAAGAAATTGGTAGTTAGTGACAAAGTCCTCGAGGGAACGATATTTTATTTACTACTTGAATGATACGTGTGCTTACGGTACGCATCAGAAGGCACGCCATCTAATTCGAGAATTATGAAAAATGCATTAACTAGAGCTTATCCTCTTATTTTTGCAGAAGATATAAACCACCCCATATATAGATATATATGCGATATAATAACAAAATTCATTTTATATTTAGGAAAATTAATTTGTTGATGTTGGATTCATGCATGTTGAGAAGTGGGCTTATTACACCCTATAGAAGGGATAGATATCACTTGAAGGAATATTTAAGAAATCCACTCCGAAATGCACTTGAATAATTTAATCTTCACCATGTATCTTTAAGGAATGCTATTGAACGAGCATTTAGTGTCCTTAAGATGTGCTTCCCTATAATAGGAAACTTGATGAAGCCACATTGTGATTTGGAAACACATAAAGAATTCATTTTTTGCGATATGTATTTTATGTTGGAATTTTAAGGAAAAAAGAACTACAAAAAAATAATAAAGGAGAAAACCTTTTATTATCTGAATGCCCTTCACAAATATCAAAACATCACCCATTATATAGGCTTATTATGGTCACTAAAACAAATTGATAAGACTTCACTATTTGTTGAACTAAATAACAAACAATGATAAGATTATTTGACTAAGTTATTGATGACACCCCGAAAGTGATCGGGTTGTCGAAATAATAAAGTACCCCGGTGAGAAGGTAGTCGAATCTACAAGGAGTAGTGATCCAAGATAAGAGGAATTGCTACTTAGTTAGTGCAAAAATAATGGTGGTGAGAGAAAACAGTGTGCAATAATAGGACAAGAAATATGGAAGAAAGAAGAGTGCAAGCAAAGAGTAAGGAGGAAACAATCAATGTAAAGATGGGGTACTCGGACAAAGCTCCTCCTAGGACCAATGCTTCTAGTGCAGGACTAGTATTATACCTTGCAATTAATGTCTAATGAGTCATGGAAATCCTTAAGCATACGGTCCCAAACCTAAGGTCAACCGTGACTAGTTCCAACAATATGCCCCAGTGCTAGGATTCACTACAACCCTTCACTCTGTTAATCGCTCAACTAAGCCCCAGGGGAGTCTATCTCCTAAGCCTCACACTACGTGGAACTGCTTGGGGTTCTAGGGATTCCAAGTGATAGACCCTGTTTCTAAGTGTAGTTCTAACCCTTTGGTCTAGGTGAAATAACCCTAGTCTTAGTTAAGCCCTAACACTAGGATTCACTACAACCCTTCACTCTGTTCCTCGCGCAACTAAGCCCCAGGGGAGTTTATCTCTTAGCACTTCACTCTACCTTGACTGCAAAGAACTCTTGGAACACGGAGGTATGGAAAATCACGCCAAAGGAGAAAGGGGACGTTTCGCTACCTCACGACTCACCCTCTCGACCCTCTCCAATCTTGTGTAGTCTAATCCTATAGAAGTTGTCACACCTTCAAAGGATAACCTAGATGATTCTCAACCTTAGTGTCACGACTAAGAGAAAATCAAAGAAATGAAACATTCAAGATTGGAACTCAATTAAAAATATCAATTAAGAAAGCATAATAAAAATCATAGAAACAATGTCATCCTAGGGTTTATAAGTTAGAATACCCACTAAGGGTTTAGCTTTTTATGGAGCTATACAAAATCATCAAAGTGTATGTATAAACAAGCATAACAAACATGAATAAAACTCCCTTGTGATGCGTGGCGATGGTCTTGTGAAGCTGCTTCGTCTTCTCCACCAAGTCCCTCATCAAGCCTAGGGCACACCTCGCCGGATCGATGCCGACGAAAGCTCCCCCAATAGCTATCTTCCAAAGGATGTTAATGTTGATGCCGTAGACTTGCTCTAAACCTCCACAAAATCCTCTCCGAACCCTAGTAGCAAGCTCTCCAGAAGGTGGGCGAAAGATAGGTCGAAAAGTTCTCAAATAAATCTGAGTCGCGACTATTTAAAGGCTGAAATTAAGCATCCACACGACCGTGTGGAATTTCCACAGCCCATGTGGTTTTTCTGGAAATCAATTTCTGGCACGTAGTGAACAATAAGCTGCTATAGTGTTTACTACAGTAGACTGCTACAGTACTCGCATCCAAGTTGTTCCCGACTTCATGTTCTTCATCGAGACCGTTAAGTTGGGCACACAACTAACGGTAGATCATGAAGTTTCTTCTTTTCTCCTTATTGACGAAGTTCTTCAATGTTACACGGGCTAGACTTTATGAGTGTGACTACCTTTGTGCCCCTCCAAATCATAGAACAATTTGAGCACATTGGAGGTTGGCACACACCCACAAGTCTAGAACCCGTGCCTTGATTCTCGCTTGGTCCAAGAAACTTCTCAACAAATGCTGGCATGACCTAATTTTGCTTCTTTTCCTCCAACTCTTCTCCACAACCTTACATGCGCAAAAAAACACAAATGCACACTAATCAGTGATAAAATCTGAGAAAAGTAATGCTCAATGTAAGAAAATAATACTTCGTATTACTTAAACATGAGCACTTATCAGTTATTCTCCCACGTGAGAATATACCAAACGCCATATTAACTTTGAATTATCTCAACACTTGCCATTAATTCAAAGTCGTAAAAGTTCGAAAACTTCAAATTTTATGGAGCACTTCTTTCCAAACATTAAACATTATGGAGCACATCTCTCCACACTTCTAAAATTCATGATGCACTTCTCACCAACTAAAAAAGAGTTTCTGCTTTGGCCTCTTTTACCAAATTTGAATGTTCTTCATCCTTAATTTTGTAATTTACCTGTAAATGTCCAAATCTTTTCACTTGAAAGATTGAGATTTCCTTTGTGCCAATAATCTTTCTCTTCATGGCCTGGCTTCTTGCAATAGTCACATTGGAATATTCTTCTTTTTCCTTTTGAAGATGAACTTTTGGCTATATAAGCTTCCTCAAGTGTCTGTGCTACTCCTTCTTCTCTCATGCTTCCCCTTTTGTTCATGTGCTTGCAAAGCATTAATTAGTTCTGGTAAAGTTATTTGACTAATATTTTTTGAATCTTCTAGAGATGGAATTTTTACCTCAAACCGTTCGAGCGAACTTACAAACACCTATTCACTATTCTACTATCAGGTTGTTCTTTTCCCATCAGCCTAATTTTATTCACCACTGTCGTCAACCAGTCAAAGTAAGCTTGTATGGTCTCTTTTTCTTTTATGTGTAGAATCTTAAAATATCTTTTAAGATTTAACACTTGCATTTATCTTGTTCTGTCATTGCCTTGATATAGTTCTTGCAGTGCATCCCAAGCTTCTTTAGCTGTTTCATAGGTCATGATTATTGTGAAAATTGATTCTGAAATAATAGCATAAATAAAGGATAAGGCCCTTGGAGCATTTGCTCTTCCTCTGTATAAGCCCTCATTTGATTAAGTGTTGGATTGTCTCCTAAAGGTTGTATGCTCCTGTCATCTTCAACTGATTGCCACAAACCAAGCCCCTTCAAATAAGCCATCATCTTAACAACCCATACTTGATAATTTTCACCATTAAAAATTGGGGGAGAAAGCGCTGACATATTGCTGGCCATGCTGATCTTTCAAAGGTTTGTTAGATCTAATAGCTCTGATATCATGTAGAAAATGCCACATCAGCTTTGAATTATCTCAACATTTTACATTATTATTTAATGGTTGTAGATCCTGATAATATCATACTTGCACAAGTTGATAATGAACTTGGTGATGAAACACAAGATGAACATCATGGTACTGGGGAAAATTGATAAGCGTATGAAAATACATATTTGCATACCATAATTTTGTGCACTTAGCTTATTTTCCTACAAGAATTCTTTTATATTGATACTATGTTGGGTATTTGCTGTTGAATGAGCAGGTATTTAGTTATTAGGACAAAAAAGATGAAAATTAGAGAGAATCAAAGTGAATTGAACATCAAAGCACAATTCTAGAGAAGAACAAGCCTAGAACATAGGCGTGCTTAGGGTGCGCAAATCATTGGTGATGAGAAATTGAAGAGCACACCCAGAGCATAAGCATTCCGCTCAAAGCAAAAGTGTGTTCAGTAGTGTTCATTGCTTCAAATCCAAAATTACCAAGATTCGAGTCCCAAGTGCCGCTAGTAAAAAGCACGGTAAACACACTCCAAGTACGGACGGGAACTATCTTTTTACCTATAGTATAATGTTTAATAGTTGGGTTTTTAAAGAGGACTTTTGGTGAAAGCTTTATCTAACGGTAGGATTTTGTTAAGAGATTGAAAGAAACTACCTCAAGATGAGTTAACACTGCTATAGTAGCCCTTTGGGGTTCTAGATTTAAGGCAAAATAGACAATTGGTCCAAGAGATTCCACTAGTCACATCCACATCAAAAGGAGCATTGAGGGAGTTCTTTCTATGTTTTCATTAATGTTCGAAATCTTAGATGTTGTTTTGGATTATTGTAATATAATAAGCTAAACCTTTATTGATGTCTTAAACCATCGAACCTTAAGATGAACTTGTAGTTGATTTTTTATATATATATATTGGCTAGTTGATTGTTTCTTGCAAATCATCTATGTATATTTAATGCTTGTGATTGCTTGTGCAAGACATCCAATTATATATATGAACTGCATGATTAGGATTGAGAAATCAATCATGTATAGGTCATGGCATAGATGATAGAGGGTGAGTGTACACCTAGAGATGGGGTGTATCATAACACACTCTCTAGATTAGGGTTAAACCTAATAGTGAGATTCACGAGACCTTCTAATGCAACCTTAAGGCGATTGGTGTCATCATATAGGATTAGAGGTTGACCGCCTTAAGAAAGCTGTCAATCTAAATAGGAATCTCCACGGTCCAAGAATACTCAACACTTAACCCAATATAAGGAATCAATTGCAAGGTATTCTCAACAAGATTTGTGTCCAAGGTACCATGTTCTCATTTTTATTGCATCCTAGATTTATCATCTCAATCAGTTTGTTTAATTCCTTTCTTAGTATAGGAGCTTAACAAACATCATTCTATTTATCAGTTAGATAACAGAGAAGGAATTAGTACTGGGAGTACCAATCTACATCGGATTGAGTACCCTACCTTAGGATACACTTTACTACTTGCACGGTATATATTTGTGACATTGTACACATAGGCAAGGGCATATAAAAAATAATAAAGAAACCACTCAAAGGAAAATTATTAGAGATACCATAGCGGCTCTAAATGATTCAAGTGCTTAAGGTATTTGGTTGTGTGTCTTATTGTGTTCTTTTTTATATGTATTGTTAAATGAATTCTCTTGTTATTTATTTATTTAATTAAAAAAATTAAAGTACTTCATTGAAGAAAAATGTCTAATTTGTGTTTTTTATTATTTAATTGTGGTTGACTTTTTTATTTTTCCTTTATTAATATTTGATTGTAGTTTTTTTTTTTTTTTTACATTATCATTAGAAATCGTGTTTTGTTGTTGATGTAATTTAAAATATGTTGAAAAGAAAAATGAGTCCAAATGACCATGATGGAAATGCCATGTGTACATGGACTTTTGCCATGGATGATGTCTTAATTGATGCACTCTTCCATAAACAAACAATGGGGAATAGAGTTGGAGGAATATTTACTACATATGCATTAGAAAACATAGTCAATGAGTTAAAGGGCAAATTTCCAAATAAGCCAATTGATAAGAAAAAGACCCAAAACCATAAGAAGATATAAAAAGGACATTTATCTGTTGCTATAATATTTTCAAAAATGGAATGAGTGGATTCGCTTGGAATCCAACTATAGAACACATGAAATGCTTACTTTGTAGTGTGAAAACACCTAATTAAGGTAAGTTTTTCATTAATAGAAGTACAATATATATATATATATATATATATATATATATATATATATATATATATATATATATATATATAAGTAGATATGATGTTGTTAATATTGTTTTATGTATAGGTCAAATCATAAACCACTGAATGGATGAACAAAAGTGTAAGGAATTATAAGAAGTTGGTTCAGCTTTGTAGACAAGATGTTGAAACTACATCAGAGACAAGATGAAGAAAAATGCAAAATGAAGGAAATATAATTGATAAAATTAATTTGATGGTTACCCAAAACACAATAAACTTAAAAATTTAGATGAAATTGAAAATGTAGATGTATATGACAGTGAGATTGAAGATGAAGTATCACCAATGACTATGGATCAACAATCTCAATTTAAAGCTCCAAGTTCTTCAAAGTTAAAGAAAGTTAAAGGATTTGATAGTCATGATGATATTAATAAGTTGTATATGGAAGTTGAATTAGTAGCTAATGCTAATATCCAATCAACTAACACATTGATTGAAGCATCCAAGACTACATCGGAGATAACCACAGATATTATGAAGGAATGTTTTGCAAACCCGAAATCCAACCAAAGTTTATGATGTGTGGGCCATGCTTTTATATTTAGGAATTTCAAAACCCTTTTTGTCCAGAGCTTACATGTTCCTCATTAATAAACTAGACATTTACTGACACATAATCTTCTGTTGGTATAATATTACCATATACTAAACTTTATCTATAGTAACAGTCAAATTCCGTAGCTATAGGCTATTTATACCAATGGAACTTTATAATTATTACAATAAGTCAGACATTTATTGACGCATAGTCTTCTGTTGTTATAGTCACTATAAAAAATTGTTATTTACTGACTCTTTTCTTTAGTGATGGTCAAATTCCATACCTATAGACAGTTTCCAATAGAACTTTAAAATCGTTAGAATACATTAGACATTTATTAAAAGTTAATTTTTTCCGTTGGTATAACTAATGCTTATATTGATGTTTTTCTATAGTGACAGTTAAATTCCGTAGCTAGCTATAGACTATTTATACATACGGAATTTTAAAACAGTTATAATAGATCAGATATTTATTGATAGATATCCTTCTGTTAGTATAACTATTGTTATATATTAACTCTTATTTATTGAAAGTATTGTATGATCCTTTTTTTTATCCTTTTCAAAAAAAAAAATTTCCCTTAATTCTTTTCTTTTTAATAGAACCTCACTGTTTGAATATTTGATTTTTTTTTTTATAATTTCATCTTTTATTAAGCAAAATTATATACATCTAAGTAAATTGTGCGTATCTTTTATTAATATAGATAAACTTATTTGTGTGTATCTTGTATTAATATAGAGTAAGAAATTAAGTAATTTATTGATAATTATTTATGTAAAGTTATTAATTAATTGTTACAATAGTTTATATTTGACAATCAAAGAATTAAAAAATAATAATAAATGATAATTTTCATTTCTTATCTTAATCTTGAATAAACTAATTCTAGGGTGATGTTCAACAAGTTTGATAATCTAACGTATACAAGAAAAAAGCATAAAATTATTTAAATTTACATAAATTACATTTTTAACTATGCATTTTAACCTGAAAGCCAAACACACACACACACTTCCTAAACATTATGTTTTTCAAATCATTTATTGCCTCTATTTTAATGATAATTCTATTAAATTTGGTAGATTTCATGAAATTTCAAAGCCCCATTTCATATTTAAAAATATTTCTAAGGACATGTCCTATTATAAAAAATTAGAAAAACAAATCATTATATCAACCAATGGAAACTTGAAGTTAAAATATAGACTCTAACAAGTATTCAACCATATAAACTTAAATAAAATATAACAATTACCTAATAATTCCAAGTTGTGGGGTTTTGTTGAGTCTGAGTTCGAGTTGTAGCCCGGTCTAGGTCCAAGTTTGGGGTTCAAGCCCAAGGCTAGGTTTTTATAGTAGTAAATTTGGAATTGTAAGTCAAATTGGACCGAGCCAAGTGGTTTTTCAAGACCTTATGAGGACTGACCCCCCAATTTTCTGGTTAAACTTAATCCCCCGGCTATGAATTCAATATAAATCCCAACAATTCCTTCTTAATAGCAAGTCCTTCCCAAAGGTTTCTTGTTTTTACGTCGTTTCTGCCCTAACGCTTCACCGAACTCCCTAGCCTTATCGCCCTTGCCTTTGCATCTTCTTGTCCTTGCATCAGACCCTTTTCTTCTGAGTTTCTTCATCTTCCATACTATTTGTCAAAGTTCCCTAGCCACTGGCTCCAAGGTACTCTTCCCATCTCATCCTCTTCCTTTTCTCTTGAGATCTATAATTGGGTTTTGATGCTTCAGATCTTGTTTGTTTTTATGTGAATTTGTTGCTTTTGATGCCCTTCAAATGTTGACTTTTTTTTTATTGCTTTCTTGTTTGGTTGAATCTTGTGTTGTTCTTGATTTTTTTTTTTTTTAAATGTATTGATGTGAGTTTTTTGCAAGCTTTGTTCTACCAATCCTTTTTCTTATTGTCACTATTGTATTGATCATGGATGGGAATATAGACTTTTGGTGGATATTGTCTATGAGATGTTTAGAGATGATATAGTGGGTCAAAGATGTGTATTTCATAAATGAACCATTTATGTAGTGTTTATTTCACTGTTTCTACTAAAAAAGCATGAAAATTTTGGAAGCGGCGCTGTGAGAGAAGGGCAAATGATTTATTTGCATAAAGAGATAACTGAATTTTGGAGAGTGGTATCTACACAGAAATGGTATATGTCTTGGTTTATGGTAGAACTAGTGAGAGAGAAGAGATGATATCATCAAATGATGAGTAGAAGATAGTTGTTAAAGTACTATAGCAAGCAATGTTACCAATCAAGTTCACAGTGGATTATCCATCATGCATTATTTAGAATGATTTAGGCTTTAAATTGTCATTTTCATATTTGACACGCTTGTGCTTTTGATTCAATTTTTAGTATGTGAGCTTATTGAATTATGGTCTTGAGGTAAGTAATTGGTATATATATTAGTATATGTTGGCTAATGAGCATGCATATAAACTTTATTGTTGTTTCCTTTTTAAGAATCATTTTCATATGCAATGCTTCCAATTTTATATTTACATTTATATTTTTAATTTTTCTTGCTAGGATGATTTATAAACCAAAATAAACTACATCTTTGTAGGTCATACATGCACAAACTAATTTTTTTAGTTCATAAATTACACCTCCACTTCTCAACTTCAATTCTCATATGAACCCTAATATGAACAAAAACTGGTGCCTTTAGGACTCGAGCTATCACAAATTGTCTGCACAACAATCTGAAGAACCATCAACTTCTTGTATAAATCCTAATGAACTATTATTAGCATTTTCATTGACTTATAAATTTTATTAATATCTAATATTTATTATGCTATTGCTTTATCTAGGTAATGCTAAAAAAGGTGAGAGGTCCTAGACAACTTAGCATGATGATGATGAACAAGTTGTTGTTAAGTTGAACGCTCAATATACACCAATTGGAGAAGAAGCTACTAAATTAACTCGATTCATTGGTAGCATTGTGAGATGGCAAACTTTGCACCAATTACTTACACAACTTAGCATGAGTTTCCAGATAATATAAAAGAAGAAATATGGAAAACAATTGAGGTATTAAATCTTAGGTTTAATTATCAAATTGGTCCCTCTATTATAGTTAAATTCCCCTTTTAATCCCTCTAATATTTTTTGTTCTCAGGAGGTTCTCCTATTGTTCATTTTAGGTAAAACCAGTCCCTTTTAGGGACCTTCTAGAGACAAATTATATGAGAGGGAGGGACTTACATTTCACTAAATGGTAAAATAGAAGGACCTCCTAGGAACAAAAAATATTAGAGGGATTAAAATGGCATTTTCACTATAACAGTGGGACCAATCTGGTAATTAAACCTAAATCTTATTATGTTTAATTTAGATTTTTCTTAATTTATTTAAGTGTATTAACATTTACTATTGCTTTTTCTTGCCTTTTTCTTTTTTCTTATTCTAAAATCTTACTCTAAATTCAAATTTGAGAAACTTCATTCTGACAAGCTTGATGAGTCTGAAAATGAAGATATAATTCAAATTATTAAGAATTGGATAATGTCTAATATGAGTGCTAAGTGGAGGCAATGGAAGAATTTTTGAAGATTAAATATTATGATGAAAATAAGGCAGCATAGGAAATGGTTGCAAAGAGTAGTAATCACTGAGTAGACAAAAAACAAGTTTTAGTAATTGATGCTTGTTGGTGAACTGATAAAGGAAATGTATATATATTTACATAATGTAGTATTTATTTTGTATTAATAATGAAAAATAAAATTTTTGTAGGAACAAATGAGACAAATAGACTAAATTGCTCAAAATCAAATGAGCCCCATTGTGTACGAACAAAATCATTCCCTACTATTATTCAATCTCTAGTACATATTGCACATTTTTTTGTTGAATTTTTCTTAATGCTTAGGATTTTCAGAATTATGTGGTTTTTATATTTACTTAAATGAAGTAATTTTGTTGACTAAGAAATCTAATGGAGTTCCATCATCACTTGCTAAAATGTATATTCGTACTTGTACTCATACTTGTAAAGATTGAAGAGTTGCGAATGAGAAGGTAGATTCTATTGTGCCATTATAAATTAATTAGTATAGGACTTTATTGTTAAATGAGTTATGATAGATTATTAGATTAATCCATTTTAGACTTTATGGATTATGATATTTGTATTATATCTATGTGAGTGAAAAAGTGACAAGTATATTGCGAAGAAAAAAAAATATAAAGATAAAAGACCATGGGATTATTTTTGTCCAACTGAGATTAAGTAATAATCATTTATTAATATAAATATTAGAAATACAAAGTAAATTACCACAAAAATAGAATCATATATCAAATTAACCTCACTATTGGTGTCTGTATCTTATAAATGCATCAAACCAAACACGTTTTCAAAATCCAGATTTTCAAGTACATCAAACCAAACACCACTTTAAATTCTCATAGATAAGTTCAAAGCGGACTACTTCTATTCTAATATGTTACAGTCAATCAAATCTATGTGCCAATGAATTTTAGGTGAAGTGATTAGTGATTGCTTTCCAAACTTCACCAATAATCTTCAAGGCAACCACATGCTATCACACATTATCTTCAGAGGGGTGCCCATTATCTAACATTTTATAAAATGATTTGTGTTAGTTCCGGAGGGGTAGTAGTGTGATAATTTTTTGCTTAACCTCTCATGTAATGCAATCACACACAATCAAACATGCAAAAGAAAGGGGACACACGAATTGGTTACCCAGTTCAGTACAACTTGCCTATGTCTAGAGGTCAAACTCGTAGAGAACAATCCACTAAAAGAAGGAAAGAATGAAGAGTACAACACTCACTCTGACTCACACAATGACAAAGATTAACCTTCTCTAGATTGATTGATGCCCACTTTCCTCAACCCACACACTAGGGTCTCTCATTTGTGGCTCATTCTAAATCTCAAAGCAAGGTATCATATATATACATCTCTACATCCCAAAATAGCTCTCTCTTTTAGAATCTCCATGGCTACCGAACTTGGACACCTTCCAAATTTAGACATTGCAACTCCTGTTGTAACCGATCTTACAACGCAACCCACCTATTGATCTTGATTGAGTTCCAACTCTCATTGCAACACGACCCATGACACCTCCAACCTTCCCGGTTGCTCCAATTTGCGTTGATGCAGTCAACTCCTCCCGAGTTCTTCCTGCTAGCAACTAGTCTCCTTATGTCATATCAGCGGGTCCCTCTCCTGAGGGCGGCACCCACCAAGGCACGAATCCATCTCAGCAAAGATGGTCTTCAAAGATCTCCAAGATCTTCTTTCCAAACTTGATCTCCATTCATCCAAGTTTGATCTTCATTCATCTAAGTTTGGTTTTCAACAATCATCAAACTTGATCATTATTCATCTAAGTTTGGTCTTCAATATCTTGATACTAAACTTGATCTCCTTTCATCCAAGTTTAGCTCTTCAAGATTTTTCAAACATGATCTTTATTCATCCAATCTTGGGCCATCAATCTTCTTCCAAATCTATGCACTTGCCAAAGATAGCTTGTGCCCTTAAATAGCTTATGTCTTCAAATAACTCTACCCCATAATTAGCTTTGGATCTTTTCTCCAAATTGTATTGCTAATTATAGTCTTGAGAATTATGTTGGCTTTCCCTTGCCTTTCTTTGTTTGTGTCTTCAATTAACTTCACACTAAACTAAGAACCATGTAATCCTTGGTCTTTAAAGTGATGATCTTCATTCTTGCCAATAATAGATTACTCCTTCTTTAGAAAATCTTCCATATGGTCTTCAAGAAATAAATCTCTCATGAAAATAAGAGTCACCAAAGATAGATTTTATCATCCTGAATCTTACTAAGATAGATTAAATCATAATTTAAGATTTTTCTTTTCATGACTTGGCCTTTAAGAGAGATCCTTTCACCTTAACGTTCCTTGCCACAATAGACTCTCTAATGATAGTTGTGTTGATTTTCTCCACATACCTTTTGCTTACTCTACGAGAGAGATCTTTCAAGTTTGATGCTCTTTTCAAAAAAAAATCTTCATAAGATCTTGGCCTTCATGTCTTCGTTGTCAGCTCTTGCCACATCATCAAATGCCTAGTCATTTGCCATATCATCATCCTTGTTACCTTGTTTGCCAAGTTATCTCTTGTCAAATAATACCAACTTGAGCTTCCACCTCTAACAATCCCCTCCTCTGGCATTATTTGACACAACCTCTCATGCTCGACCGACACCAATTATAACATGTACCGGAACCTGGACAAGACTCAACTTGACTCTTACAAGACTAATTTGATAAAACATGATCTAGTTGTTGTATACATGAGTAGTTTTAACACAGAAATCTAATAGCAACTATTGAATGCAAAATATTTAACCAAATAACAAAACACATCAGTCTTTAAGCAAAATGTTCAAAGCTAAAAATCATAAACATTTAACCAAAAAAGGGAATACAATGGTTGGCAGTTTCATTTCTCGCCCTTTGTGGCAGATGATGGTAAAGTTTTCTTGTTGTTTCCACAAAAGGTTGTAACTTTGATTGTAACTCCCCCTAAGTTGTAGGATTGCCAGTTGATGGAGCTCCCCTTTTTTTCTGCCTGAGAAGTTTGAGTCGTGCTTGAATACTCTACTTCTGTTTTGCAATAAGGATTAGTTCTGTAGACAATGCTCTTTGTCTTCTTTCCAAGTCTTCATTTTGATATGTTAGCAGCTTTTCATAATCATCTTCAATGCTTAGACTTAGAGCTGCTTCTTCAGAGGTAAGAGGAGGCGGTGGTGACTGTTTTCCAACTAGTAAATCAATCTTCTTTCCATAGGTGAAGAGCTTTGGTGATATCTCCACCACGACTCATAACGATCATGGTGATATCTCACCATCGCTGTTGTCCATACTCAACACTATCGTTATCAAATTGTGGCAGTTTGTAATCACGGGGAGCAACACAGAAGCTACAATGGCCTCACCACGGCCGATGTGAACCTATCACGACCATGATCTACCCACACAACGCCCAGAGAAGCCATGTGAGGATGCAACTTAGAGGCAACACAATAACTTACTCACCATGAGCATCACAAAGGCTGTGGTGAGGCCGTGGCGAAGTCAATCCTATATATACCTTCGGTTTTTCTGATTTAGGAGAGATTCTTTTGCCTAATAAGATAGAGTGGCCAGAGTTCTAGAGATTTGAGTGGCTGGAGATGACTTTCTTCACTTTTTTAGTGGATTCCGGTGAGTTTTCCAAGGGAGAATTAACATTTATCATTAGAGGAGGGAGCATGAAAAGATTCGGCGTCGTTTTGTCAATATTGGGATCCTCTCAATCTCAACCATCACAAACCTATTAGAGGGAATTGGTTTATGAATTCTTTAATGTTATTCTTTGATCTTATGGTTCTATCTTTATTTATATCTTTATTTGTGATCCATAAGAACCCAATTCGAAGGAATTGTATGTCTAGATCTCTCGATTATTGCTTATAAATCTTGATTGTTAAATTCAATAATTCTTTCTAGTTTATGTGATTCATTGCATGTTTCTTAAATGATATTCTTGTTAATGTGGATGAGGAAGATGTGCCCCTATATTAGAACACACATGTCATGTTAGTGTTAGGATGCTCTCGAATGGCAACGAGGATACTTGTATTAGGGTATTTAATTCATTTATATTATACATTATTATTATTATTATAGGCATTTATTTTAATGTTCACATAAATCTTGTGATGACATTATAATTAGTTTTGAATATCATAGTCCATGTGTATTATGTTAAAATCTCTACTCTTTGTGGGATAAAGAGGAGAGAACTATAAGGGTTTGGTACTTATACTCTTAAATAGTTCACAAATCGAAGAACCTTTAATTGGGTGGTAAAGGTTCGTAAAGATTTGTATGACATATACTTTAACAAAGAGTACTAGTTGAACACTATGGAATAGTGGGACATATGTTATAAATGCATCATTGGGATTGGTGTATTCGAACATGACTCGCAACAAACCAATCACATGGATTTTACTCTTTGACAGTCAATGATTGGGATTATTGGTTATGATCATATGAGTGGACCTTAGACCTGAGATATCATGATCACAATGTATTTTTGACGACTAGTGTGTCACTAGAGTTGTTAGGCTATGTTTATCTTTTGGTAGGGTTAACCTTAAAATGCGATTATGTCGGGCAAGTAGCAGTTGTGAGTGATCACCAAGAAGAAATTCATTCTCTAGGAAATAAACGAGTTAGTATCCTATGCAATTATAAGTATGTGAGATTCAAAGACCTTGGCCAAGGCAGTCAAATTAATGGTGTGGGATATGAAGGGTAGTTTGGTAATTTCACTTTACTATAGTTATTTGCATATGATCAAGTTCAGTGAGTTTGACAATTACCATGGGTCTCACTCTGTTGGGATACAAGAATGAAAGGTTTATACATATATGGTAACCATAATCGAAAATGTTCGTAATGATCTACTCATTCTTGTTCGATTAGGTTATGACGTGGGGCCATAGGGCTAGCTAGGTATCACCCACGTTATTTGGTATTCTCCCATTGCCAATCGGAACGAACCTAGAGAGTCACACTTAAAAGGATAAAGAATCAGTATCGTTTTTGAGTGTGGAGGTAAAATTGTTAATTTACAAATTTACTTTATGGGATAAGTGAAATTGTAAATTGGTCCGGGATTTTTGTCTTAAGTTTGAATTTTGATTTAAATTCGATGGAGTCGTATAGATAATCAAAATTATAAGGACTAAAAAACAAAAGTGATTTTAGTTAGATTAGGACTCATATTTCTAATAAACATTCTATGATAATGTTTATCGTAGTATGAAAGTTTATATTTTGTGTAGAACTTCATAATTGAATATTGTTTATCATATTATGAAAGTTCATATTTCAAATAGTACTCATAATTGAATAATGTTTATTATGTTTTATGAAATTTTTATAAATATGACTCCTCTCTAACCCTAGAATCAATCAATTAATTCTCGAGTTAGAAAAATCCCCAAACTTTCTCTTCCTCTCTAACCCTAGCCACTATTTGGAGAAGAAGAAGAAGAAGAGAATGTTTCTTAATTCCGGCGTGTGATGTAGAGGTGTGGGACCTTCATTCGACGCTAGGAGATCTACGGCAATTCGAGAGAGAAATTCGGCACATCATAGGAAAATTTTTCAAACATTATAATGTAATTTTCTAGGTCTTTTAATTAAATTAAAGTGTTCATTAAAATAATTAGAACATATCACAAATTTATAATTACTTCTGCATGCTTTTGATGATATTAGTGATTTTTGTGATATTACCTAATAGTGGTACTAAAGACAGACTAATTATTTTAATGAGCACTAGATCTAAAATTCATATAATTTCATTGATGATTATTATTTAATTATTATATAAATTAGGGTCCATTGATTTCTTTAATATTTTTATATAAATAATAATAATGAAATAAATAAATTAAATAAATCAAAAGTTGAGCCGTGTGCTGTGCAGTATACGAATTTGGTTTATTATACTGTGCAGTATACGAATTTGGTTTATTTATAATAATAATAATAATAATAATAATAATAATTGTATGGGCCCCACGCAATGGTTGCGCAGTGCTGCGTGGGCACGGCTCATTGCGTGGGCCCACGCACTATTATTTTGTTTTTGTTATTATTATTTTTATAATTATTTTATTATATTATTATTATTTTTTATAATTATTTTATTATGTTATTTATTATTATTTATTTTAAATAAAATTGGACGACACCAGTGTGGAATATATGGTTATTTTTTTTATGTGTTGAATGGATGGATAGCATAGCATACTATCATGAATTTTAGGGTTTTTATATTTATTTTATTTTGCGTATATGTATTTTGGTCATATTGTGTCCAATGTGATTTTATTTAATTTTTGCAAAAGTAGATTGTATCTAAAATTCATATTTGTAAATTTTAAAGAAAATATAATCAAGTGACACAAAAGTCCGAGAATAAATGGAACAAAAAACCCGGTGTGAAGTCCTTTTGTATGGAGCGCAAAGCCATGTAACAGATTAGGATTTTATTTTTAGATTAACCTATTAAATTGGGTTAATCTTAGATGTTTACGATCGTATGCGTGGGATGGCTTGAATGTGTATGTCATATTTAATACATGTATGTTTGATGTAATGTGAGACATATTTAAGTACATGGAAATAAATTCTTCCAAAATAAAACACTAAGTTGAAAGGCACGGGATGTCTTGGCTTTCTACCAAGTTTTTAGTGATTAGAGTTGTGAGATCGAAAATACGCGCCCTGGCGTCGTATCGGTGAATAGACACCAGGCGATATATCGAATCACAAATGTTATTTTATTTTATTTTATTTTATAGACTCTTCCGTTGCTAATTAATTACCCTAGATTAAAATCTTAGAAACCTTCGATTAAGAACTTGAGTACAAGTAAAGACAAGAACATTGCGAATTATATATATATATATATATAGTGTTGTTACCGCCTTAAAATATATATTTATTATCACTTTAGAATTTGTAGAATAAATTTTGCCATTGCCTCAAGATAAGCATTTTTTTTTATCGTTGCTTCGAAATAAGTTTTTCTTCATGGAAATGCAGGTTGTTAGATGTTGACATAAAGCTGCACCTTAATACTAAAGAGGATAACAGCTTGTCATTTGCTTTTGGAGTTACTAGCAATATTTGATATATTTGCCTGTGCCCTTTTTTTTCATTGTTGCATGTCCCATAGTCACCACATTAGCTATGTCATCGACATGGTTTATATCACTATCCTCACCATCTTTTCCTTATTTAATCAGCATCACCATTATTGTCTTAGTACTCTTCATCAACTGTTTCAGATTGATCATTGGGATCCTCGTCCAAGTTTGGAAACATTGTTAACGATTTTTTTTTTTTTAACCGTTGACTCGAGGATATTGAAGCCAAAACTTACCACTGTTGCTACCCCTTTTACAATTAATCAAGCATCTTGCTTAAACTCATGAGGTGTCATGACAAAGCTAAACCATGCATGGCTTTCAAAGGAAACACAAAACAATTCTAAAGCCATGCATACAGTGATGGGTCCCTCCTATACATGATTATATATAATGTTGGGTTGCATTTCCTTCTTCAAATAAGGGCCTCTTGGATTCTTTATTTTAATGCACGTGAGCATGCTTGCCATGGAGTCTTCAAAACATGTCCATTGATAAAATAATAAATAAATTATTTCTGGCTCTATTCAAAATGATTCTTCTTTTTAAAATAAAAAAATAAAATAAAAACAAAGGAGAACAATTGTTCACGTAAGTCGTGTCATACACCAACTAATATTCTCACCCACAACCATGCATGCACTTCATTATATATATATAATTTTCTTTATAAACACCCTTTTGAATCAAGCCTCTACTTGAATTTGCATGATTATTGTATGCTCAAATTACGCAACCGGGCTACCATCCATCCATTATCCTATGTCATGCAATCTATGCTTCCCATCATCAGAACGGGCTCTATGTTAAATGCTTAGCCTTCAACCATTCTTCCTGGTCATTTTGGTGATGTAATATAATTAGTTTAGAGTGAAATACATTATGCTCAACAAAATGGCCACTTATTCTTTTGCTAAAAGATTCTTCAGTCACCCTCACAACAATCGCAAAGGACTCTCTTGTGTCGCCAGTATCCTTGAATTAAATCCAATCACAACAACTTTCTTTCCATGAGCAATCTAAAACTGAAGGTGCAATCTTCTTTCCACGAACGATCTAAAGCTGGAGGTGCATTTTTTTGGTCATCATCCTCAACAGTCTCCCAAATGCTAATCATACACCTGAGTTATCTTCTTGAACTTCATATCTCATTAAACAATCTTAATGTCACTTACATACACTATCTAAGAGAATATTCTGCTTATGTTCATCTGGATTAAGCTTTGCAACATAGGGAATTTTCCCAATGGAGGATATGGAGATCACCAGTTTCCTAGTTTCAGTATCCCAGTACTTGATGTTTTTATCATACCCTGTGCTCAAGGAAATATCACGCCATGCCTTTGAATTGCCCATATAGGTACGCATTCATTTGTCTGAATTGAAGACGTCCCAAGCCTTGACCTTAGGGCCCATATCAACAGAAAGGGACAAATGGCTGTGCTTAGGAAAGAAGTGGATGACGGAGACGCCCTTGGTGTGGCCACTCCATGTGTATTTCCAGTGTTTGGAGATGTAGCAATGCTCATTGGCGGGCTTGGTGTCTTTAGGTGGCACGATCCAAGACCTCCCTTGGTGGTCATGTTACTCCTTTCCGTGGAACGTGCCTTTATCAGCATTCTCCCATAGGCTTCTAACATTTGTATCATGGCGCACTGCTATAGGACCTCCTTGATTGTGAGAAGACTCTCATCGTAGTTCAACATAAACATGCGTGAGTTTGTCCAAACCAACATCATGTAGCTTGGGGAAGACATTTAACTTGGCGTGCATGCATAACGATGCTGAGCTATCGCTACCATGAAGACTTCCTCAACCTTAAAACTGCATAATAGATTCTACATCCTGAGAACTAGTAAACTCTTCAAACTTTTTGATGAAACTCCTTAACCATCGCAGTCTCATCGTCCTGCAACCCATCAGCATTAGTTTCTCTCATTCCTACCAAAGCCATGGCTGACTCCAACTCATGCACAGCTTCACGAATCTGCGCAGGCGAGAACCCGTCTTCCTTATAGCGACAGTCTTCTGCTTGACCTTCTTCTTAGCCTTCAAATCTGATAATCATCACATCTATTGCTTTGATCAGACCATCGAGGACCAAATGGCAGCATCCATAGAGACTATCAAAACTTGCTCTTGGTCACAGAGCTATTAACATTGATCACCAGAAAGAGAAGTGTCCCATTAGCCTGTATCTAATATAACTTCTCCTCCACAGTGACTGTCTCCTCCGAGATGCCAACCAATCAATCCCTCATCTTTTGATACTATTTAGAATCTACTTCCAGCCTATCCTTGAACAACTCCATCATTGTCCATCTGTTTGGATTTAGCATGGCGCTAGTCTTCTCTTACTCCTCCTCAACCTTTACGCCCTCATGAATCGCAATGTTGCATCGGCATCGTCAATGATGAGATATGGGCCACCACTGTAGCACCAATCAAGGCACCACTTTTGTCACGCCCCAGCCCCACGGCTGGGCCCATTGACAGATCGGCCGCATCCAACGAGGCGGACCCCACTGGGTGCAAGGCCTCAGATTTGATCTGGTCAGAGTCAACCTATCAAGCAGAATAGGAATAATAACAAAACTACAAGAAGATAAACAGAAATAGAGTTGATACAGATATGGGCTTTAGCAGCCCTACTGAAACAGTACCACACAAACAAATCACAATCCAGAAATACAAATAGACTACAAATCTCACTCACATAGAAGAGTCTAAACTGACTACAACAAGCAAGAAAAGAAGTGACTCCTAGATACCACCCCTGCTCCTAAGCCTGATCTTCTCCTGTGAAAATAAATTAAATTAAACTGGCTACAAGCTCAAGTTCACCAAACCCACGAACTAAGGCTCGCTACATAAATCTAATCCTACAAAATAAATTAAACTTAGATAACAATCTTGGGCCAGGCCTAACTCACAACCAACCCACGGCCTGAAGAGGGTCACACTAGGCAAACAATAAATAAGTCCACACAACCCAGAAATTTTTAACTAAAACAATTACTATAAAAGCTCAAGAGATAAAATCAGGAAATACTAATAATGATTTCTATGAATTAGACTCAACAACTAAATCATTAAATAAAGCTACCAGATCAAGCACAAAACTAAATAAATCTTGAAACTAATCCATCAACGTTACCATCAATTTAAAAACAAACTAACTTAAAGGGGTAATTTCAATGTCTCAGAAAAATGGATCCTTTTAACTAAAAAATTAAAATGCCATGAAAATAAATAAATACAAATGAAAGTGATCTCACACCTAGATAGATAACACACGCCTGATCACACAAACATGAAATATTTTAATTAACTCAAAAGCATTCTTAACACCCTTGACATGAATGTCTAAACAAAAAGCCATAAACACTCATCATAGCAAGCCAAAAACATGAAAACAAAAACAATCACGTGGTCATCAAAATACTCAGGGTTCTCACAGAAAACAAAAGTTTAAGGCATTTAACACCAAGCTTTGGTTAAGCTAATCAAACATTAAAGCTAACCAAGGATTTCACAGTTTACTTAAGAAAAATAAAAATGCCGAAAATTAACCAGGTTGCAATAAAAATACACAACATACAAATACTCATAATAACATCTCCACAAATACACACACACACAAGGCTAACTTAGCAAACCAATCCAAAAAAATCAATCATAAAACACCAAGTAAAACAAGATTAGCAAACAAGATTAGAACCTTGAACTTTGGTGAAGAAAAAAAAATCCGAAAAATCTGTCTCCCAGACAGCTGCCTCCTCAGCACAAGCAATCCAAAAGAAAGGTTGGTTGAAGGAGGAGAAGAACAAGAAGCCCTAGAAAAGAAAGTGGTCTTCAATTGCAAGCTTCAAGAGAAACCAAGTTCTCCAATGATCAGCCTAAATAACCCTAAAACTATCCCTCTCTCTCTCCCGACCAGATCCACAATTCCGGACATGGAGACAAAGTGTGGGTTCCGCCACAAACTCAAAGCTTTGGTCAACTGGTCAAAGGATCCCCTCTCACAGACATTACAACTTTAGTACAACTCCACTCATGTTGGGCTTCGCCCTTCCAGTGCAAACACATCAGTTGATCTGCAGCAAGTCCATCATCTCTAAGGGCTCCAATTTAACATGCTCAGGTGGATTTGAGCCAGGTCTTGACAAGAACAAGGGAGGGATCAAGAACAAGGCAACAACCCAGAACTAGCGGATAACAATCTTGGTGAGCTCCGAGATATTTTTCTTTCCACCACAGGTGAGGAATTCAAGATCTATGGGTCTCCGATCATCATTTAGGGTTTGACTAGTGGTCTTAAGAACCATGACATGGCGTTGTAGTTCTTTATTATCGATGGAGAAATGTCGAGGTTGGACATCAAATAACAACCAGCAATGATGGCAGCAACAGCAACAACGTTGTAGTTGACAACGACAATAATAGGCAGCAATGGTGTCAGGCAGCAACAACAACAACATCAAGTTACGACGGCAACAACATCGATGACATCAGGCAGCGGCAGCGGTAGCGACAGCAATAACATCAGGCAAAGGCAGCAGGCAACAATAATGGTAGGTAGTGAGCAACGGCGACAGCGGTAGTGAAGGCTTTGAGTCGACGGCCAGGCGAGCGAGGGATATTCCACCCTCACTAGAGCTGCCAGCAGCGACGACAGGCAGCACCGGCGGGCAATGACGGCAGCGGCGGCAGTAACTTCCTCTTTCTCTTCCTTTTTTTTTATATTATGTATATATGTATATATGTATATCAGAGAAAAAATATAAGACCTTTTTTTTCTTCCAATTTTTTTCCTCTGGCTCCTTCTTCTTGTTTCTTTTTCTCAGCCTTCTTTTTTTTTTTTTTCTTCGCTTCGTGGGTTCCGCTTTCTCCCTCCCTTTCATCTTTGCCAGCCTCCTTTTTATAAGCTTTTACACCGACGTGGGGCAGTTGTGCGATTGTACTGATCATGGGGGTGATTGTGCTGATCATGGTTAGTTGCATTGATCGTGGCATCCCACGAGCAACACAACCCCATGTACTTTTTTATTTTATTATATTCTTTTAATTCTTTTTATTATTTTTGTATTGTTATTTTTTATTTATTTATTTATTTATTTATTTATTATTATTATTATTATTATTATTATTATTATTATTATTATGTGTGTGTGTATACAATTTTATATTTATCTAGATTTTGACTTGATTTGATTTTTTTTATTTTTTTAAAATATTATTTTTATCCGATGATTTTATTATAATAATAATTATTATTTTTATGTTATCTTTATCTTGTTTGATTATTTGATTCTTTTTTATATTATTATCATTATTTATTTATTTATTCATTCATTATTTTGTTATTATTATATGTTTATTATCATCATTACACTACACTAAAAAAGAGTTATAGAGGCGGTTATAACCGTCTCGAAAGATATTTTACCTATAGAGGCGGTTATAACCGCCTCTACAATTAAAATTTTAAAACTCTAGTTATAGTTTTAGAGGCGGTTATAACCGCCTCTACAGTTAAAATTTTAAAACTATACTAATAGTTTTAGAAGCGGTTATAACCGCCTCTACAATTAAAATTTTAAAACTCTAGTTATAATTTTAGAGGTGATTATAACCGCCTCTACAATTAAAATTTTAAAACAACACTAGTACATTTAGAGTCGGTTATAACCGCCTCTGCCATTAAAATTTTAAATTTCTAATTATTGTTTTAGAGGCGGTTATAACCCCCTCAAAAAGATACCTAATAATTAGTTTTTTAATTAAAAAATTTAATCAATTAAAAACTTGCTTTTATTCAATTAAAAACTCACATTTTATTTTTATTTTAAAAAAATAGTGAAATATATATATATATTTTTTTTTGACAAAACAAACTATAAATTGTACAAACAAGAGAGCACAAAACTCCTGCCAAAGATGGGAGACCAAACTAATGAAATGAAAATTAAGTCAACATGTATATATGTACCAAATAAACTACAAAGTACTCTCCAAGAAGGCCATTTCACCCAATTCCCTTCTGATCTTTCATATATCTTAATCTTAACCGAATAGTGGAATGCAATACAGAAGAGGAACACAGAATTAATGATCAAACTAACCCTGTTAAATTTTTAATTTGGTAAGTAAGATTTAATTCACAAGAGTAGTGAAAAGGGATCCCTTCTCATGTTTTGTTTCTTCTGCAATTAAACCTCCATCAATAAGTTTTGTAATGGAGGGACTTCAAGTTAATTTGCCTAAATCCATTTTCTTCTTGATTGCTCTTTTGCTGTGGTATATGAAAGCATCGAGTATACCAGAAACTGTGAATATACCTAAAGATGACCAAGTTTTTCATAGGGTTATAATGAGAAAATGGTGAATGAAAAGCAAATGTTGTAATTTTGTGTTTTGATGCAATAATAGGATTTTGTTAGATTCACAGTGAAGTTCATTGTGAAACAAGAACAAATAAACAATCTTACCTCCAACTATAGCACAAAATTTAGTCAAGAAGTGTAGGAATGGTACATGGAGCTCTGTGAAAGTCACCTACAATGAGCAAGATAAGTAAAATAAAATAAAAATCATAGGTAGCACGGGTATACAATCAATAACATGACATCGGTATCTAATTCATTAGTTCTATTTTGCAATTCATGGGTGATGCTAATAGGTCCTTACCTTAATTGGAGAATGATTGTAGAATAAAAACACTCTAGGAAGAGACTGAATTTGACTGACAGCATCACCCTTAAAATGTTGTCACAGAAAACTGTGGATTCCAACAGCCAAGCATTTCAATACTAGTTCAAAGATAGAGTAGCAAATGTTGCTGACAAAAAAATTTTGTTATACCTGATTTGAATGGATTACATGCCTATTTATGTCAGTGTAAACAGTAGGAACCACCTGAAAGGGAAACAAAAAATAATTATATTATATACCTCAAAGTAGAATCAGCACATGTAATCAATCAAACTAAGATTATTTCATTTAACCATTCATATAACAAAATTTTTATCTTGAAAGTCGTGTAAGACAAACCTTAAGAAAATACTGATACATTCCAGTTGGTGTCCATTGCATCCATTCCACACTGAATATTTTAGAATCAGATGCAAAGTTATCCGATGAGATATGGACAAAAGCATTAAATGCTATACAATATGGTGTTGATTGCATGACATGAGGGGAAGAGAGACAAGACAATTACCCATCGAGAGGATCACAACACCAGGAAAGCGTTCCCCAAAAGCTAAGCTATGAATTTTGTGGCTTATCTGGAACATAGAAAGAAAGAATTATGAGATTTTCAAACCAAATGGATGCTCAATTATGAAAAGGGAAAAACTCTATGGACATAAAATTTTAACTCAAAAAACACAAGCCTTTGAATATATATACATATCAGAACTACAATGATGACTTCTTACATTAAAGCTATCCTTTTGGAATGGAAGCAAATCATGAACATGCACATTTGACTGCTAGAAACTTTTACCGGGGGCAAAATGAAAATTTCCAGCCACCTTATTAACTTCTAGGAAACCATAGACATTGCACCCTTCACCATCTTCATTATTAATCCTTTGAAGAAAACCTTCTCATTTGCACTGGAAAATCACATTGGAAGTTACAATTAGAATCAAAACTAACAGATCTGTTAAATAACTTTGAAAATTGATGTCATTACTTCAATGAATCTAAGATAGGTACATATTTAATAGAACACTGAGACATGGTGACCATTATCTTGTGTTATTCTCCACCAATTCCTTTCAGAGTTCTTTGCTCAGCCTTTCATTGAACAAGTAATTGAATAGTTCTAGATCAACTTAGAGAACTTAGATGTGAGTCTTGCTATATGATTGCAAGATCCCACAAAATGGTATTGCAAAAATCTTATTTCTGGTGAATATTTATTTCAACATATAAGAATCCACACATAGGTTCATGTAGAATGTGAACCACAGATATCTTGATTGGAGAATATGACAGTAAGCTAGCTAGTTGAAAAATGTTTTAATGAATGTAACTTTTCCCATGAAAGTCACACTTCACAGAACTTGCAACACAGGAACCAGGGATTGATGACCATCACATAGTAGACTCTATTCAAGCTTCACAAACTTTGATGTCATACAGAAATATGATGCACAACGTCTAAGGTACCATAAAACTAAATACCAATAAATATACACATGAAACAGTCTTCAAATGAGATAAATGTTGGCATGGAGTAGCTATGAAACACAAAACTTTGCATATATCCAATGGGTCATGGCAACCAACAAATGAGAAAGTTTTAACTTAAGTAACAAAATAAGCATGGCTAGAAATATAAGCTGAGATGAAGAACAATGACAGGAATATAAGCTGGTATTCCCAAACCTTGGGGACTCCCGCATATACATCATCACCTTCGGGTTTATTGACTATGATTCCACGCTTGGGGTTCAAGTTATTGCGAGCAATACCATCATACATGAAGACAATGATATTTTCAACTTTGAGTCCACCCTTTTTCAAGATTTGGTATGCATGGCAGACATCAGCCTAAGAAAGTAGAGTAAGAACTGTAAGCCATTGATCACTGTCACATGGTTCTTCTAAAAGGTGCAATTTTGAAAAACTACATACATTAAAAGAAACTTATTTGAAAGGAATTATCATAATAGGAAACCAGAACAATGAATTCAATTGCAAAAACAAAATTTAAACGAACATTTATGGAACATCCTTTTCAGAAGCAACATTTATGAGTGTTCTGCTTAAAAGATAAGGTATGAGTAAATGGAATTTTATTCACATTTGCTATTCACAACATGTAAAACAATACAAACTAAAAACCACTAATTTTAACAATTAAACTTTGAATGTCAAGTATACATGCTACTCACAACATGTGACACTCATAACAGAAATGTCGATCTTTATTTCTTAGAATAGAGAGATAAGCTTTTGATCCTAACACACACACACACACACACACACACACACACACACACATATATATAGAGAGAGAGAGGATTAGTTATCTATAAAGATCCCTAGATTTGAAAACTGTTAGATAATGATATAATGGCAATTGTGCAACCTTTCCACTATTTAAAAAAAAATTCTGATTTCAAGAATAAGAAGACCCACATCATTAGCTGCTGTGAGATCATATATAGAATGTTGGTTTATCTATAAACATGTCTAGATTTGAAATTCTTAAATAATAATCTAATGGACTATGTGCAAGCTCTTTACACCAATAAAAAAATTCTAATGTCAATAAGAGGGAGACTGATATCATCAGAAGCCATTAAACGATAATATAATAGTTGTTCTAGCAACATTCTTAGGGCGATTGAAATCTAAGGACATCTTAGATGATAAATTACTATATATATCAAAATCAAGCGATTGAAATTGACATACCTCAAGACATTGAATTTCATATTGAGTTTTCACTAGTTTTACAGGAAATATCAGAGAAAGAAAGAAGTAGCAATAGAAGTACCTGAACGTGCTTAGGGCTGCAGACTTCGAACATAGCATTGGTGGTGATGGAAATACTAGCAAGCGACCCAGATGCCAGTAACAGAGAGCTAAACTCCAATACCTTGTTAATATCAAAACTGAAAATGGAACAATCAATTTGTGAGGATTCTCACCAGTGTTGAGCAGAAATATGAAGTACAGAGGTATAAGAATGAAATTTAAATTATATTTGGCTAAACAATACGAAGAACTCGTAATCCTTAAAGCACGGGAGAAAGCAAAAGAGACAAAGGAAGAAATGAAAGGTTACAAAAGAAACCTTCTAAAAGAGAGTCCTGCCACAACATTGGGTGTGAAATTTGACCAAAGCATTCCATGTCTTTAGAAGCATCCAGAAAACCAGCATATGCCATATCAGCCTCAATGCACCCAAAGAGTTCCTTCACATAAATGTGCTTAACATTCTCAGCTATTGCACCCACTGCTTGAGCAGCAGCTACCCTTGTATCCCAATTCTTATATATATATATGTTTGTGCGCACACATGCACACACATTAATGTTAACAAAAACAAGTCAAATTTCTAGCACAAGAATCGGGCATGGAATAAAATACAATACCAAGAGTTGTACATGCCCTAAGATTTTAATTATACTACTTTAAATTGTCTAGTTGAGAATGATGGAGAGAAAATTTTCACATTCAAAATTCAATGTCTAGAACTTTAAAATTCATGTTTTGCCTTTCTCACATAATTTGAGGGTTCCATAAATTTTTAAAACCATGGCCAGTTAGTAGGAGAGTGGTAGGAGTTGGTTATGAAATTTGGTTTGGGGAAATTATTTAAACAATCTACAGTACAAAGGGGGAAATTTTAGTATTGATGATAAGGATGCATCACACTAATAAGATTAAAATAATAATATTTCTGAGAAAAAGGCAATTAAATTTGCTGAATTACTAAAATGTTTGCAATAACTCTGCAAAAACTTTAAATATACTATATATGAATATACAAAAAGTAAAATTTGTCACCAACCTTCTATGCATAATGGTCATTTATCTCCTACCAAATGATTCCCAATATAAAAGAGATACAGATAAATTTGGGGAACAGTGATTTTGCAATTTTATTCACAAAGTATGCACAAAAAATTGAGGATAATGCATATGGAAGTCATAATTAAATTAGAAGGTTCATAAAATATGCCTAGTTACATTACTTCTCAAACTAACTGTAATAAGTATATGATTGATTAAAAAATTTGTGTAAATACTAATTTCTTGTACCATGCCACTGTCAAGATAAACTGGCAGCATAGTGGTTGCTTATTTTCTAGCAAAAGATTCCCAGAGCATAATATATTATATATATATAATTGAGGAAACAATTAATGACTTCACAATTTTATTTAGTAAGCACATATAAAAAGCGAGGATGATGCATATTAAAGTCGTAGTCAAAATTAGAAAGTCATTGAAATATGCCTAGTTACATTACTTCTCAAACTAACCATAATAAATATATGATCAAACATATGTTGAAGCCACTGTTAAGATTAACTAACAGAATTACTTTCAGTGACAAAGCAATAGGTCACAAAGTACTTATCCACTTGTGCATACCAACTATAACACTATCAATTGTCTCATGCCCCATCATTCTCAAAATAAATTGAAGAAACTACCACATTTGATAAATGAAAACTAGAACATAAAAATTAATCCAAGAATTGCACACACCAACTGTACCAGAGTACTTTTTTGTTTTTTCTTCTAGAATTGTACCACTCCATTATCCCCAATCCTCAGTTTCAAGTTAAAACAACAACAACAACAACAACAACAACAACAACAACAACAACAACAACAGGAACAACAACAATAATAATAATAATTTCAAAAAATTACAAACCATAGATCTCACCAATTTGCAGTCTTAAAAATGCCTTCTTCCAAGACAAAGATATTATAGGTTCTTCATCTTCCAAACAAACTACCTAAGATGTTCATAAATGGTCAGCATAAAATCTTCATATTATCCTGATGACATCTCAAACTAAATACTCCTTCATAATATTCCAATCTTATAATTAAGGTCATAAACAAGACAAGTTTGCATGTAACAGTCCCTACTAGAGCTCAATATAAATAAAAACACTGAAAAAAAAACTTCACTGAGTTCTGCACCGTGAACGCCTCCGAATCGATGGTTTGTGATATCCCCTCCATCTTCACCAGTTTTGGTAGCCTTCCCGATCCCAACAACGGAAACAACTGCGAGAACGAAGTATACCTGCAAATCCCAAAATATTCAAGCACAACCAATCCAAAAAAAACCCCTTAAATCGATCAGATTTGGTACATACTCCAGGATCCACTTGCCGTTGAGAAGGCTAAGGGCATCGATCGGAGCAAGGGTGGGATTCTTGGCCTCAAGCTAGGTGATGAGCTCGACGATCTCAGCCCTGGTCTCGCTCGACGGCTTGAGCCCTCGATCGGTCCCGTAGAGTAGATTCTTCAGCTCGATAACCTCAGTGTTGACCTCCGCCACGACGATGCTCGATGCTGGCTCTTCCCTCCCCCACCGTCATCATCGACCACAGCGTGCGAGAGAGAGTGTGTGTGTGTGTGTGAATGAATGAGACGTTGAAGTGCTTTTACTTTGGGGGGTTATTGAGCTTGAGCCGGTTGTGTTAAACCGGCTCTGAAAAAGAGAAGAAATTTCCCCTTTCTCCTATGGATCCGGTTATTTAAAAACCCCTCTATATGTCTGCCTCTAAAGGTGTAAAATGGTGCAGTGTTATAATAATAATTATTATTATTATCTGATTTGATTTTATATATATACATATATTTTTCGTTATATTTTTATTATTATTATTTTATTATATATATATAGTGTTTGATTTATTTGATTTATTGTTATTATTACTTATTTAATTTAATTTTATGAACATTTACTATTATTATTATTATTATTATTATTATTATTATTATTATTATTATTATATATTATATTTTTAAATTTATTAAATTTATTATTATTATTTTATATGTATTTGCCTCGTGATTTGTATTCGCAAATAATTTTGAGATTTGGATATTTCAGATCACATCGAGATCTGTGCTCTCAACTGATCTTGGGATTTGAATATTTTGAATTGCCTCAAGATCTGTGCTCTCGGCTGATCTTGAGATTTGTGTATTTTAGATTCTTTTGAGATCTGTGCTCTCAACTGATTTTGAGATTTTAATATTTAGATCGCCTCGAGATCTATACTTTCGAATGATCTTGAGATTTATTGACACGACCCTTTGCGTGTATCCCGCAAGTGCACGGGTTTGTCGAAGTAATAAAAGTTACCCCGGTGAGAGGGTAGTCGAATCCACAGGGAATAGGGAGTTAGAGTATGAGATTTCACTATTAAAACTATGCGAAGTACGGAAAAGTAATAATCGATTCGTGTGAATTGTGAGAACAACTATACTAAAAGACAGGAAATTAAATAGAGAGAGATGAAAGATTAGAGAGTGCAAGAAAAAGAGATTAAGGAGGATTTAACAATGAATGAAGTGCTGTATCCGGACAAGTTACCTCTACGATCTATGCTTCTAGTGCAAGACTATGCTATTATACCTTCCTATTGATGCTAATTAAGTCGAGGAAATCCTTAGACTCACGGTCCCAAACCTAAGGTCAACCGTGACTAACCCCAACATTATGCCCCGGTATTAGGATTCACATCGACCCTTCACTCTATCGCTCGCACGATTAAGTCCCAGGGGAATACATCTACCTAAACCTCACACTACGTGGGATTGCATTAAGTTCTAGGGATTCCTAGTGATTAAACCTGTTCCTATGTGTAGTTCTAACCCTTTGGTCCAGGAGGAAGAACCCTAGTCTAGATTAAGCCCCAGTGCATAGGATTCACTTCAACCCTTCACTCTGTTACTCGCGTAACTAAGCCCCAGGGGAGTTTATGTACCTAGCACTTCACTCTATCTTGACCGCTAATAAATCAAGGAAACGGAGGTAGGGAGAAATCACACCGGAAGGGAAAGGGGTACATCGCTACCTCACAACTCTCCCTCTCAACCCTCTTCAATCTTGAATAGTCTAATCCTATAGGAGTTGTCACACTTCCAAAGGAAAACCTAGATTGCTCTCAACCCTAGTGTCACATCTAAGGGAAAACAATAGCAAAATAAAATCAAGATTGAAACTCAATTCTTATTCATCAATAATGGAAAAGCATAATAACAATGTCAAAGAAACATGATAACCCTAGAATTTACAAGTCCGAATACCCACAAGGGGTTTAGCTCCTCATGGAGCTATACATGTTCATCAATGTATGAAATAAAACACAAAGTAAAGACATAGATGAAAACCCCCTTGCGTATGGTGTGCCCGTGGTCTTGTGCGGCCGCCGGACGTCGGTGACGATGCCGATGACGCGCTCTAAACCTCCACGAAGTCCTCTCCAAAACCCTAGCCGTACTCCCAGAAGTTGGGGAGAAGAATAGGTCAAAAGATGTCTCAAAAAGTCTCCAAATCGGGCTTTTATAATGTGGAGTCGCGGCTTTAAATTTGCTGAAAATTGGATTTCACACGGCCGTGTGGAATTTCCACACGCCCGTGTGAAGTTTCTGGAATTCTGATTTTCGGCCGACTGTGAACAGTGTTTTTGCTACAGTAGTTTTGCCGAAACACTCCCGAATTCGTCATTCTTCATCGAGGCCGTTGAATTGGACACACAATCAACGGTAGATCGTGCCGATTGCTTCGAATCGCCTAATTGGTGAATTCTCATTGTTGGCATGAGCTAGACTTATTGTGAATGTGACTGCCTTTGTGCCCCTCCAAAGGAGGTTGGCACACACTCACAAGTCTATGCTCACTCCTTGCTTGGTGCGAAAATCTTCCCAACAATGCCAAACACGACCTAACTTCGTTCCTTTCCTTCATTTTATCTTCACAACCCTACAATGCACAAAAGTAAACAATTGCACACTTTTTAGTGATAAAATCTGATTGAATTAAAGCTCATTGCAAGATAATAACGCTTCGCATTACTATAACACGAGCACTTATCATTTATCCTAAATCCATTACGATTTGGTTGCATGTAATTAAGATAAACATATTTTATAATTTTGATTTTTGATTTAAATTAGGATATATATATATAAACAAGAGTTATAACTTTAAGAACCTTTAGTGCATTGGATGCCGTCAGTCAAAACAAATTCCTCTCCAATTATACTATATGGATTGAGGGGGTGGATTCAATTGTTAGATTGATAGAAGTTGGTGGGCTTGACTTAGATAGTTTATGGGCCAATTAAACTGTATGAGTTGAGGCTTGGTAAACTATGGGCCAAAATTGATTAGGTCACCTATGGGATAGGTTGGCATGAGATGCCACTTTATTAACTCTAGTGGTGTAATTATACTGTATAAGTTAAGCTCCATTAGATTTAATTGAGAACACAATCACTCACTACGAAATCCTTCCAACGAGGATTTCCGATTTTTACAGTGGGAGTGTAGATTTGCGAAAAATGTAATGGGAGCCAAATTTTATTTAAAGACCTAAATATAACTTGGGTATAATATAAGTGAACTAATAATCTGGTTTTTATTTTCTTGCAGTTTATTTCTCGATATGACTAATAGCCCACTTAATATTTTTGCTTGAGAAAAATATCCTTACCGGGCCCAATTATGGAGATTGGCTCGGGAATTTGAGGATAATCCTCAATTTAGAGCGAATCGGGTGCATTCTTGATACCAATGTTCCTATCAAACCTCCACCTGAGGCAAGTAAGGAAGAACAAGACATTTATCTAAAATAACTTGAGGACGACTTGCGAGTGAGGAGCTATATGTTAGCCTCCATTAGTAGTGATCTGCACGCTCTCATGAAAAGCTGAGTGATGCGAGATCGGTACTGTTACACTTGCTTATGGAGAGCATAGTCAAACAGCTCGGTATGAAATATTGAGAGAGCTTTTTAGGGCAAAGATGAGTGAGTGTGATGAAGTTGGAGAGCATGTCCTCAAGATGATCTCTATGATTGAGAGGTTGGAAGCTCTTGACTTTTCCACGGACTACAACCTTCAAGTTGATCTCATCTTGCAATCTCTTCTTGATTCCTTCTCTCAGTTTATTGTTAATTTTAACATGAATGATATTGAATGCATACTGGAGGGTCTTTTTAACAAGCTAGTGAGCACTCAGTCTTAAATGAAGACTAAAAGGAATGATGTTGTTGCTTTAGCTATCTCTACTTCTAGGTTCTCAAAGCCCAAGAAGAAAAAGATGGCCAAGAAGCAGAATGCTTTGGCTCCTAAAGCTGTAGGGGAAGTAGGTAAGAAGAAAAGTATGACTCATGCGGGTGAGAGCTCCAAGCAAGGGGCAAGTGTTTCCAATGTGGTGAGGCCAGTTATTGGAAGTGGGATTGCCCCAGCTTAGAGTAGATGGCGCTACAAGTATAGAACGATTTGTTTTCAAAACAAATTGTTTAATTTCTATATTTTCTACTTCTTAGATTCTTGATTCAGGATCTAGTGCTCATGTTTGTATTCTGAATCGGGATCTAGAAAGAAGGTGGAAGCTGGGTGAACGTGAGGTGATAATCAACGTGGGAAACGGACAGAGTGTCGCAGCAACTCACATAGGATCTACTTCTATTCATTTATATTCTAGACATGCCTTAATTTTAGAGGATTGTTTAGTATTACCAAATGGCTTAAAAAAACATTGTTTATGTTCCAGTTTTAGTCAGAAAAGGATATATCTTTAAATTTGGTGAAACTAATTGTGATATTTATTTTGGAAATAAATTAGTTGGCAATACCTCTTTACTAAATGGATTATATATTCTAAATGTTCAGAATAAATGTGTTGTGAATGCTATAAGTAAAAGACATGGTAGGCATAAGATAAATCAAAAACTTGTATGGCATTTAAGATTGGGTCATACTGGAGAACAAAGGATTCATAAGTTGGAGAAGGATGACCTCGTAGGTCCATTGGGATTGGATCCCTATCCAACATGTGAGTCTTGTCTCTTTGGCAAGATGACCAAATCCCTTTTCATTGGACATCTTGAGAAGGTAGCACAAGTTTTGGATTTAGTGCACACCAATGTTTATGGGCTGATCAATGAGATGGCTCGCACAAGTTTCTACTAGTTTATAACTTTTACCAATGTTCATCATAGGTGTACTTATGTGTACTTAATGGAGAACAAGTCAAATGCTTTTGACAAGTTTAGAGAGTACAAGGATTTAATGGAAAATCAAGTTGGTAATTATATAAAGACACTACGATGGGATTGTGGTGGCGTGTATATAAATATTGAGTTTCACTTGTTCCTGAAGGAACATGGAATAGTTTCACAACTAACACCACTAGAGACTCCTTAACTGAATGGGGGTAGTTAAGCATAGGAATTGAACCTTGTTGGACATGATTCATTCTATGCATAGTTACATAGATTTGCCTATTTATTTTTGGGGTCATGCGTTTCTCAGGGAAGAAGTTTTGGATAGCTATGAAGTGTATGTTGAAGTATTTGAGGACTAAAGATATGCTTCTAATCCATAGTAATGGAGAGTTAATTGTAGATGGTTGTACAGATTCAAACTTTCAGTTTGATGTTGATGACCAAAAATCCATTTTAGGGTTTAATTATATTCACTCTTAATGATGAAGCAGTGAGATGAAATAGTTGTAAGGTACTACTGTAGATTCCACCACTAAGACTAGATATATGGTTGCATCGAAGTTTGTTTGGATTAAGAAGTTCTTGATAGAACATTTGGTGGTTCCAAATGTGAAGTTCTCGTTATCACTTTATTGTGACAATAATAGAGCTATAGCACAAGAGAAGGAACCAAGGTCTCATAGTAAATCCAAACATATTGAGCGGCGGTACCACATCATTCGAGAGATCTTTGGAAGAGGCGACATAGCCATCTAGAAAATAGCCTCAGCATATAACTTAGCTGACCCACTCACTAAGCCACAATCACAAGCCATGCTAGATCAACATCCTAAGAAGATGGATGTAAGATACCATAGTGGTTGGCATTGAGTACAAGTGGGAGATTGTTAGGATCATGCCCTCGAATGCGAACGTGGATACTTGTATTAGGGCATTTCATTTATATTATACATTCTTATTATTATAGGCATTTATTTTGATGCTCATATAAATCTTGTGATGACATTATAATTAGTTTTGAATATCATAGTCCATGTGTATTAAGTTAAACTTTCTACTCTTTATGGGAAAAAGTGGAGAGAACTAGAAGGGTTTAGTACTTATACACTTAAATAGTTCGCAAATCGGAGAACCTTTAATTGGACATTAAAGGTTTGCAAAGATTTGTATGACATATACTTTAACAAAGAGTGCTAGTTGAACACTATGGAATAGTGGGACATATGTTACAAATTCATCACTGGGATTGGTGTATTCGAACATGACTTGCAACAAACCAATCACTTGGGTTTTACTCTTTGACCGTCAATGATTGGGATTATTGGTTATGATCATATGAGTGGACCTTAGACTTGAGATATTATGATCACAATATATTTGTGACGACTAGTGTGTTACTAGAGTTTTAGGCTTTGTTTATCTTTTGGTAGGGCCAACTTTAAAGTGCGATTATGTCGGGCAAGTAGCAGTTGTGAGTGATCACCAAGAAGGAATTCGTTCTCTCGGAAATAAACGAGTTAGTATCCTATGCAATTATAAGTATGTGAGATTCAAAGACCTTGGTCAAGGCAGTCAAATTAATCGTGTGGGACATGAAGGGTAGTTTGGTAATTTCACTTTACTATAGTTATTTGCATATGATCAAGTTCAGTGAGTTTGACAATTACCATGGGTCTCACTCTGTTGGGATACAAGAACGAAAGGTTTATACACATATGGTAACCATAATAAAAAATGTTCGTAATGATCTATTCATTCTTGTTCGATTAGGTTACGACGTGGGACCATAGGGCTAGCTAGGTATCACCCACATTCTTTGGTATTCTCCCATTGCCAATCGGAACGAACCTAGAGAGTCATGCTTAAAAGGATAAATAATCAATATCGTTTTTTAGTGTGGAGGTAAAATTGTTAATTTACAAATTTACTTTATGGGATAGTGAAATTGTAAATTGGTCCAGGATTTTTGCCTTAAGTTTGAATTTTGATTTAAATTCGATGGAGTCGAATAGATAATCAAAATTATAAGGACTAAAAAACAAAAGTGATTTTAGTTAGATTAGGACTCATATTTCTAATAAACCTTCTATGATAATATTTATCATATTATGAAAGTTCATATTTTGTATAGGACTTCATAATTGAATAATGTTTATCATATTATGAAAGTTCATATTTCTAATAGGACTCATAATTGAATAATGTTTATCATGTTTTATGAAGTCTCTATAAATATGACTCATCTCTAACCCTAGAATCAATTAATTAATTCTCGAGTGAGAAAAATCCCCAAGCTCTCTCTTCCTCTCTAACCCTAGCAGCTATTTGGAGAAAAAGAGGAGATTGTTTCTTAATTCCGTCGTGTGATCTAGATGCGTGGGACTTTCGTTTGGCCCTAGGAGACCTACGGCAATCCGAGGGACAAATTTGGCACATCATAGGAAAACTTTCAAACATTAAGAAGTAGTTTTCTAAGTCTTTTAATTAAATTACGGTGTTCATGAAAATAATTAGAACATATTGCAAATTTATAATTGCTTCCGCATGCTTTTGATGATATTATTGATTTTTGCGATATTACCTAACAGTTAAATCTATGCATGCGCTAAGAGATTAGGCATAGCTAGGTTTTTAGATTAGGGATTGATTACTCCTTAGGCTTAGGGTTTGATTTGTCGCTTCTAGAGGAATTCTTGTACTTTAGGCAAACATAGGAGGTTGGAATAGGAAGAGATTCTTTCTTAAAATCCTAGTGATATAGATTTGGTTGCCAAGAGATTGGGACCACTAGGCCCTTGAATTCCCCCGGTCTAATACTAGAATACGATTGTCATACTCAACGCCTATCATAAGTAATAATCAAGATAATTGTTATATTAGAACCCAACTCCTTCCAAATGTGCTTAACGATTCTCCACTTGTATTGTTTAATAATTTATAGTAGACTAAAGAAACAACACAAATGTTTAGGCTACTGATTAAGCGAAAAAAGAAGTAATAGGAGCCTCTCTCCATTCCTAGGGGAATACGACCCTCGTGCTCACCCACAAGGTATTACTTAATGACCTGTGCACTTGCGGCATTCATGGACTCGTTGTAGTATTATTTGCATATTCATGTTTATAACACACACATTAGAGGTCTGTCAATACTCTTTTCAAAAAAATCTTCATAAGATTTTGGCCTTCATGTCTTCATTGTCACCTCTTGCCACATCATCTAGTGCCTAGTCATTTGCCATGTCATTATCCTTGTCACATTGTTTGCCAAATCATCTCTTGTCAAATAATACCAGCTTGAGCTTCCAGTTCTAACAATTTGTTTTAACCCAAGTAATGTAATCAAGTAATCAAGGTTTGTTATTTAAATATTTTTCGTTCATACTTGTGTCGAGATTATAAGCTTTTTTTTTTTTCAATTTAGTTCCTCTAACAAATTCTAATTAACTTAAATTAAATTAGACAAATTTTTAGAGTTTTCATATTTAATCCTTCAAATGTTTAATTTGAATCTATATGTCATGAATTGTTAAAAAAAAAATCTAGTTACATGTTGAATAACTTGCATGGTTATTATATGTAGGAAATAAATTAAATTGGTTGACCACCTCCATAATAGGAGAGTGGTAACTCATTTCACTATTAAATGAAAGGTTAAGAGTTCAACTTCCTCTAACAACAATGGTTAAAAGTTGTGGCTTGCCCATATTTATTAAACAAAATAATGCATTGTTGAACATATAATTCAATAACCATCTCTCATTCTCAAGGAAAATAAAATTAGTAACATGATAAAAATCAAAACCCAAAACTCTAGCATATTCCACTATATACAAAAATCATTCACATGACAAGCTAGCAAAGAAAGTACAATTGAAGACATGAAAAGCATCGGTGGAGAGCCATAGTGGGTGGGAGGCCAAAGCAAGCATGCATGCTATTAAGCTAACCAACAAACCCCACATGCCAATCATATCAAAAGAAAACTCCCTACCAAAGAGCACATCCAATTATGCAGTACCTTTTATAAGAGGAAACATTGTCCTTCATATCATGTTCACCGGTCATTACTCATTCTCTATCTTCCTCTCAATTAAATGTCATCTATACTTCATTGAAATGTTTTGGTATTTTACTATCTATGTCAAAATGGTTTACACATATTGTGTTTATCCTTATAAAAAAAATGGACCGAGCATCAATATTGCTTTTTTCCCCCTCCGTGAATAGTTGATGTGTTACCAAGTTGTTAATTGTTAACCCAAACTCAAAAAAAATTAAATAAGAGTTGTTAAAAAAAATCTTTAGAACATTCCTAAGTGAGCTCTCTAACATGAGATGCTTTAGGACCATTAAAGTAACTAATTGTCTCACATTAATTAATTTAAAATTTTGAATTTGAATATATAAATTTGGGTTTTTTATTTTATTAACTTAAGTTTTTGAGTTGAATTGAGCTCACATAATATGTTCAATTTGTATGTAATAATGACTAAACCATCACTACTCATAGATTCTGATCTAATGTCACTTTCTACTTATATAGTGTCCACTTTCTTCTTATATCATCTGCATGCCACGAATAGGAATTTTAATTTATTTTGACACAATAAAGTTCAATTAAACTCAAATGAGAGATGTCATAGTATATAGTCGCTCCATGCATGATTTATAATAAAAAAAAAATTCAAACATTAAAATCCGTCTAACATTGTGGAGGTTCTTTTAGATTTAAATTGAGAAAACAAAAATGAGAATAATTATGTTTAGTAACTTTTAAAATTGGTGGCTTTAAAATTCATAGATTTGTGTATAAAGTATTGAGATTGTTTTGGATTTGATAATAATATTAATATATAAATCTAAAAATCATATTGTTTTTTATGTTTAAATTTTTACTTCACACACAGCCCGTGGATCAACAACATGCTACAATTATGTATAGTGATTGCTTTGTAACTGCTCCAGTGCATGTATCAGTGTGTGTGACAATGATATTTATTTTAAAAATATCTCACACTATTTTTTATTATTTTTTTAAGTTCTTTTATGTGAATATCTTTGGATAAATATAAAAAATATGAAAGTGAGATGTTATATTATTATCTTGTAAAGCTCCAATGTGCATTGAAATCCCTTTTAATTATTAAAGTGACAATAATCTCAAATAGATTAATTTAAAAAAATTTAATTATCAGAGTAACTAATTTTGTTATGACTAGTCTGTATTGTAGCTAAAATCAGTTTATTACTGTGGCTTTCTCTATCCAGCATTGTAGCAGTCCGGTATTGTTGTAACCTAAGTTTTACATTACATCTTTCTTCTTTCCTTCTTCGTCTTGATTTCGCTCATTCGGCCGAACCCTACCTTTTCTTAGAAATTTTTATCTACCAATCTTTTCCGGCGAACCAAACTAGAAACTTTTTTCTCCCTTACTAGTAAATACCATAAGAGTTTTAATCCAAGTTTTTATTTCGTATTTTACTTGTATTTCACCATTTTTGCATTCTTTGAAAACCTAGGATTACAGAATATTGTGTGGTGATTTTAGACTTCAAGCGAAGCCAGTGATGTTGTGATTCTTTGCGATTGATGTTGTAATGAAATTCTTTGTTAGATGATGATGAGTGCATTTCATATATATATTTTCATACCTTCTTCATGTATTTATCTTGTCCTTAAGCATTTATTTGTTGTGATTCGATGCTACTATGGGGTATTATTGTGTATTTGTGCAAGAAAACAGGTTCCTATGCAAAAGAACAGGATTCGGCGCAGTTACAGTAAAAAAAAAGGTCGAAATACATTGTCTTAGGTAGAACACGGGCTCAACACGCCCATGTTCCTTCCCCTAATTTTCTCCGGTGGATTCTGCATCAGGCAAAGCACGACACTGTAACAAAACAATGTAGCTGAATACTGTAACACTTACTGTAGCACGATCCAGAGAAAAGCATGGTTTGCATGCTCCAAGCATGGGCGTGTTCTTCATGACATGGGCGTGTCAGTGCTGAATTTTGTGTTCCAAACTTTCCTGGGATAATCAGTGGGAATAGCACGCCCGTGTTTGGCCCGAAAAACACTTTTTAAGCCCAAATCTAGGTCATTTGAGGGCATTCTTCATCCTCCATTCTATCTTCTTCTTGGGGGTGGCTGTCAAGCTCGTCCTTTTCACGTTTTTGGGGCTGGAGTGAATCTACGGTTCAAGATCACGCTTGGAGCAAAGCTTAGCCTGCTGGACTTCATTGGAGCACCATCAGAGTAGTTTGAGAAGCAAAGAGGGGAGTCTTTCATGGCTTTGTTACCTTTTGTTTTCTTTAGTCTTTTATGGATTTGTAAAACTATGAGGGGCTCACCATCTCTGATGCCCCGGGCTATGAACTTTAGCATGTTTTGTTTTGATTTTGAATAATATTGGCTATGGACTACTTTGAGATTCCTCTTATGTTTAATGTTGTGATGCAATTCTTGTTATGCATGATTGCCGTAGTCGTAGTTACAATGGGTATGCTTGTCATATTTGTAACTGCGGATTATGTTCATGTTGTCGTTATTGTATCCATGCTAGCTAGGTGAAGATTGAGAAATCCACCCGGTGAGGGTATACATAGAGGAAAAGATTTGAGTGGGTGCCTAGAGATAGGGCATACGGTGTTGAACCCTCCGAACTAAAGTTTGCCATAGAGGTCAAGGATTGAGTGCGTGCATAGAGATAGGGCATATGGTGTCGATATCTCCTCTCTAGGGTTTACCTTGGTTAAAACATCTCTTGTAGGTGTTTTGTTGGTCCAAAGTACGTTCCGAGTACCCAGTATTGGGAATCGTTGCTTGTGCTGAAGGGAGTAGTCTGTGGCACTGTTCTATCTCTGTGATTTTCACCTAGTTTATTTCCAGTCCTTACCTATCATCTTTCCCCATTTTGGGTTTTCTAGTTATCATCTTTATCCAATCCATTTTAATTCGGCTAGACATTGAAAGATCAATTAGTACTAGAAGTCCAGTCCCTATGCTTCGACAATCCTACCCCTCATGAGGTACCATTGTATTACTTGTGTGCGACCCGTGCACTTGTGGAGAACACATCCAGTTTTTGGCGCCATTGCCAGGGACTGGCAACTTTTAGGAAAATTTGGATTCTGGTGTTCTAGTTGTTAATATTGTGTATATTGTGCATATTTGTTTTCTTTTTATTGTATTTATCATTTTAGTTTTATTTCTATTTTCATTCTTGGTATTTGTTTGAGCTTATATTGCTTACTCTGTGCGTGTAGGCACTCTTGCATGACCCGTGGAATCACATCTTCTCTACTACTAAGCCTTGATCCAGAAGTTGAAAGGAATTTCAGAAGGAGAGTTAGGTAAATATATTTGAGTGAGACAAGGTATGTAGAAATTAGCGTGGAAGTGGGTCACTACGAAGAAGAAATGGCCGGAAACCAGCAACAGAGCATCTCAGATTTTGCTCGGCCAAATCTGGAGGGAATAGGGACAAGCATTGTTCGACCACCTATTGCAGCTAATAATTTTGAATTAAAGCTGAATTTTATTCAATTGGTGCAGTATATGTGTCAGCATGAAAGAGATTAGGCATAGCAAGGAAGAGCTATACTGGAAACAAAGATTGAGGATAAATTGGCTAAAAGAGGGTGACAAAAATTCTAAATTCTTCCATGTTGTCGTCAATGGACGCAAGAACAGGAATTTCATTCCCTCTATCTCTCATGAAGAAAGTAGTGTCATAGATGGGAAAGAAATGAGTAAAATTTTCTGAGAAGTCTTTCAAGCTCAATTTGGAAGTAGGCGTGAATCCAGATTTCGTATCAACTAGATGAACTTCCTCTCCAACAAACCGACTATTGACCTAGCGTATCTCGAAAGATCTTTCACAATTGAAGAAATCAAAGGTGTGGTATTTGGTTTGGCTGCTGAGAAAGCCCCAGAGCCAGATGGTTTCCCCATTTTCTTCTTCTAGAAGTATTGGGATACAATCAAGGGGGACCTCCCGAAGCTTTGAGGATTTTTACCAAGGTCAAGCCAATTTGGAGAAGATTAACTGGGCTTGTATTACCCTAGTTCCAAAGACCAAGACTCCTGCATCCTCCTCAGACTATCGCCCGATAAGTCTCATTAACACTTCCTTGAAAATTATTTTCAAAATTTTGGCAACATGACTGAGTCAATTTATCAAAAATCTGGTGGAGCGTTCCCAATCGGCTTTCATTAAAGGTCGATTTATTTTAGATGATGTTGTCACGGCAGAAGAAATAATTTTTAGCCTCCACAAAAGGAATATGTCAGGGGACATCCTTAAGGTCGATTTCTCGAAGGCTTTTGATATGGTGTATTGGGATTTCCTACTAGAGATGCTAAAAGCAAGAGGTTTTGGTAGCCACTGGTTAGTATGGATTAATTCCATTCTGACCACCTCAAAGGCCTTCATTCTGCTTAATGGCTCACAGGAGGGGTATACGCGGTATTGCAGGGGTTTAAGATAGGGTGATCCCTTGTCCCTACTCTTTTTATGCTAGTTACTGATGTTCTCAGCAACATGTTTACCCATGTTTTGCATTCTAGTGTAGTCTATGGGGTGCTGTTAGGAGACCAAGTGCGAGTTTGTAATTTGTAGTACGTAGACGACCTTCTGATCATTTCTACAAGTGGAGTGGAAAATCTTAGGATCTTTAAGCTGATTCTTTATCTGTTTGAGGGACTCTCACGTCTTACAACAAACTTTACCAAAACATGCCTCTACTCTCTACGAAAAGACTGCCACCTAACTTGGCTAAAGCTAGTACTCTAAACTACATCATTGATCTGCTTCCTTTAACCTACCTAGGCATCCCGATCTCGGGTAGCAGGCCAAGAAAACAAAATTGGGATTTGCTAATCCAAAAAGTGAGAAGCAGATTATCAACCTGGAAAGCTAGTTAGTTGCCTTTGGCTGGAATACTCACCTTGGTCAACTCAGTTTTGTCAGAGGTGCCAACTTACTAGTTGTCCATCTTCAAACTACCGAATTGGGTGATCATAGTAATAGATCGAATCAGGAGGGACTTTTTTTGGACGGGTTCGGATATTGATTCTCCCAAATGCAGATTAGTTAAATGGGAAAGCATCTACAGGGCAAAGGAGCAGCGTGGATGGGGAATTCTGAACTTAAGTGTCTTTAATATGGCACTATTGGGCAAGTGGTGGTGGAAGTTTGCGCATGACGCCTACTGGTGTGGAACAGACATTATTAGATTCAACTATGGAGTACCCTTTGGGAACCTCCTTGAAAGGCGAAGGGGAAGATGCTCCTTCTTATCGAGTGGATTTTTAAGCTGCCAACCTGCTTTAAAAAAATTGTATTACCCACACCATTCAAAATGGGTTGTCTAATTCATTCTGGAGAGATAGATGGTTTAATGGGTGAGCCTCTATGAATTTATGGCCTGAATTTTTTGATGAGTCACCTTGACTTGATGGATTTGTCAAGGACCTCAACTCTCTGTTATTAGAGCTTCCTTTCAATAAAGAACTCGAGGTAAGTGATTACTTGCAAAAAAATCACTTTTGCAGATGTTGGTGTTTATGACAAATTTGGGCAGCCCCTTTCCCTAAATGGTGCCTTCTCTGTTAAGTCCTTCTATATTTTTATAAATGTTGGAGGTATCCATTACCTGATAGCAAGGTTCTTTGGGTGTAAGCCTTGCCACAAGAAAATTAGTTTGTTCAGTTGGTTAGCATGGAAGAACAAGATTCTCACTTTAGAAAATTTAGCCAAAAGAAGATGCAACAAACTCCCCACTACCACTATCGCTTGTGTTCTATGTCATGCGGCATGCGAATTAGTCGATCATTTATTTATTCATTATGCTTTTGTGAGGCAGATTTGGAGCTATTTCCTACAGCTATTTCAACTGCCGAAACTTCCAAATTCTCTTACTGAGATTTGGAGTGACTGGAGGTCCAAGATATCTTCTCCAAGGAGAGATATATTAGACCTAGTTACCAAGGCTGTGATCTAGATTACTTGGCTTAAGAGAAATTCTTGTATTTTTAATGATTGTGCTGCTTCCTCGCTTGTTCTTATCTTAAAGATTGACCATTTACTTCTGTTTTGGTTCTCAGCTGCCTCTGACGCTAAAAGAGGAACGCTTTATGATCAGATTTCTAGCGTTCGCCACAGCCTAGAGTTGATAGAGCCATGCACTGTCCTTGCTAATGTTCATAAGACTGGTGGGACAGGAGAAAGAGATCCAAATCAGATAGAAGGTTAGGTTTTTACTTTCTTCACTCCTTACGGTAGGGAGTTGTCAGTCATGCTTCGTGTTTTGTTCTTTATGTACCTTATTGTTTCTTTGTGTTCTCTATCCTTTTCACAGCTAGTGGATGTGTTGCAGTTATCTTTTTCAATGAATGTGGTTTATCCATCTTTTAAAAAAAAAATTATAATATATATACACACACACGATAATATTGTGAGAAAAAGTTGATCCCTTAACTTCTTACCTTATAAAAAAGAGTTATAACCTTATAATGTAAGGCATGACAAATAAGGTTGCTTTGAGTTGTGCTCCCTCTAATCCTTTTCATTTGTCCCACTTTTTACTTGTCCATTTAGAAAATTTATGAAGCATTACGGTTTTTTTTTCAAATTTACTTTTTACATTTAATATACTTATACAACTTCCAATAAATCATATTCAATTATATATTTTATTAAATCATATCTTAAATAAGGATAATTTTAGAAAGTTAATACTCCCTTCAATCCTTTTTACTTGTCCCATTTTAAAAGTTTTCATTGATCCTTTTTATTTATCCATTTTTGAAACCTTATGAACCATTAAATATTATTTTTTAAATTTATTATTTTTATTTAATATATTTTTACAATTTTCAATAAATTATATTCAACTATATATTTTATTAAATCATATTTTAAATAATGGTAATCTTGGAAATTAATGTATTTTTTTATAAATTTCAAATTATTAATTGATTTTAACTGAGTTTTTAATCAATGTGAATTTGTTAAAATAAAAAATAATTAATATAATTTTTTATAAATTTTACATTAGCAATAAATTCTATTGACTTTCTTAATCCACGTAAATCAGCTATAACAAATGATTAAAAAAAAAAAAAAGCAGTACAGGGTATATAATAATAACAATAATTAAAAAAAATTCTCATTTAGTAGGTAGTACAGTCCGTACAATGAAAACGTGAACCCACTTGTGTCCAAATTAACGACGTTGTTATTTTCCAAAAATGTGTTTCCTTTTATATCTCCAAGCACATCCACGATTGCCGTAAATAAACGGCGGCCCTTGAATTCCGTTTCTACCCCTTAAACGATTCGGTTTTTTTATATGAACCAGACCGTCGGACAAAAACAAACCGACTCCTTAATTTTTCATAATTTCTATATTTTATTTTGCTCGTAATATTTTTTTTTATTTTTTTATTTTTTTTATTTTCAACATATTATTATTTTTCTAAAACAAATATTAGCCTTAATATAACAAATAAAAAATTATAATTTAATTTAATTTAATCTAATTATCAAAATCATTTATAATTTTAAGTTAAAAAAAGGATCTAAATTGCCAAAAACACCCCCAAAGTTTGTAATATGCACAGATTCTCCCCCTAAATTTGAATATCCATAAAAACCCCTTCTTTTTGAATACACTGATTTTTAAACCCCCAAGCATCTAACGGCAATTGGATGAAATTGTCCTTTTGCATGGGAAGTTGTGCAGTTTTCTTTTGTTTTTACATTTTGTGTATTATTTTTGCTCGATTGGAAAAAGGTTTTCCACAAACCTGTTAAATTTTTTATATAAATATTATTATCTTCATAAACGAATGCAAAAAGGTATGGGAAAAAGTTTTATGAGGAAGGAAGGCATGCCACAACGTCTGGGTAGTCTTGAGGTCGAACGGATACGCTCGGAGAATCCGAATACTTGCTAGAATATCATAACTTTGCAAAGTGAAGAAAAGATTAAGCGGAAACATAACATTTTAAATGGAAAATGGAAAAGTTAAACGGAAACGTAATATTTTAAACGGAAACTGGAGTATTCAAGCGACAACATAATAGTTTAAACGGAAACTTGATACATTCAAGCGAAAAATTGGATGAGACAAGGATAGTAAGGCAAAACATATGTTCTTCCTTTGTTTTAAGCGGAAACTTATGTTTTTAGCGGAAACTATAATAATTAAGAGAAAACATATACTTTTAAGCCGAAAATGACATGATTTGTTTAAGGAAAAGCAAAAAAAGAATGCAAAAAGAATGCAAAATGAATGCAAAAAGGTATGGAAAAAGGTTTGACAAGAAAGGAAGGCATGGCACAACGTCTGGGTAGCCTTGAGGTCGAACGGATACACTCGGAGAATCCGAATACTTGCTGAAATATCATAACTTTACAAAGAGAAGAAAAAATTAAGCGGAAACATAACATTTTAAACGGAAAATGGAAAAGTTAAACGGAAACGTAATATTTTAAACGGAAACTGGAGTATTCAAGCGGCAACATAATAGTTTAAACCGAAACTTGATAAATTCAAGCGAAAAATTGGATGGGACAAGGATAGAAGAGAGGAGAGAGTGGAGATGTTGCCATCGGTGGTGGAAAGTGAGAGGAGAGAAGAGGGGGTGAAGAGGAGTAGGAGGGGTAGGGGAAGGGGAGGGAGTGGAGCATGCCGTTGGCATCGAAAAGATGGTGAGGATTGCGAGGGAGATATTGAGGGTTGGGGCCGTTGCGGATGTAGGCGCCATCGGCGAGGCAAGGTGATATACGACTGTGAATGATGGGGCATGGGGGTCGGTGGGAGCTTGGAGACGGGGGCGAAGTTGTTGGAAAGGACGCTGCGGGGGTTGACGGAGGGCCGGAGGAGATGTGGGTCTAAGTTTGAGGTTGGTTTTGGTTTTCTCTACGGTCTTGACAGTAGAGATGATGAGACGAGGCAATGGTGGTGGAAGGCCGGAGAAGAAAGCGGAAAGGGGGCTGATGAAAGTAGAGGAAAGAGAATCCATGGTGGATTTTTTCCCACCATGTTCAAGGGCAAAGAAGGAATTTCACAACATAGACCCAGTCTAACTGATCTACAAGGGGAAAAAAAAAGTAAAACAATCAAGGAATGGCTGTCCGGGGTATTCGAAACTTGCAGGGACTGATTGTGAAGTTTTGAATTTTCCGAGGGGTAAAAAATAATTTTCCCTTTTTTAAATATCATATGCTTATAGTATCAAATTACAAAAATGTTTTAATTTTAAATTTAATCTAAAAGCGCTCTTTTTATAAATTAAAATAAAATTCTACATTTTTATTATAAATTTTTATTTCATACATCACAATAACTTAGAAATGAAAATTCTGGATAAGTTTAAATGCTTCATTGTTTTTTTTTCATCATTTGCATATATTTCTTGATGTTCTTTATTATTGCATATAATTTTTAAAATAATCATTTACAAAGACCTTTTTTTAAATATTATTTACTGCTATAAATTCTAATTACTTAAAAAATATAAAGATATCTCTTTAATTGTGTTTTACTAACCACTCTCAAACAAAAAAATCATTTTATAATTGGATTAAAATGACTTTTTATTGACCAATTTTTATTAGATATTATATATATAATATACAAATAATTTTAATCTGTAATAAAAATACATAATATAAAATTAATCATAGATTCCTCAATTCTTTTGATTAAAAATCAATTATATTAATATCCAATAATTTTCATTACATAATAGACTTTGCAAAGATGTAAAAATAAAAAAATAAAAAAAGTAAATACAAGAGAGATACTATATTTACATACTAGGTTTTCCGATAGATTTTCAAATGCAGGGATGTTAACTTGGTGGCCACTAGTCACATCATTATCCAAGTGATTCTTTATTCTACAAACATTAAATTCAAAACATATAAACCCCATAAACTCTAAAAAAACAACAAAAACACTATAAAACCTTAATCTAATATCCTAAGATTTTAAATCTAAATATTATAAAACCATATACCCAAAATTCTAAAACTCTAGACCCTAAAGGGTTGTTTGGTTCACAGAATCTAATATTATCATCAGAAATAGATACCAGAAATATGATTCCCATATCATATTGATGGAAATATGTGTAATTTTTGTTTAGTTGACAAAACAGTAATGTAGCCAGAATGTAACATTACACTGTTTGGCTAGATAATAATCTTTTATTACAAATTATCTTTTTACTAAAATACTCTTATCTTATTTAATAAGTACTAACTAAAATGAAGTTAAGAATATTTTAAAGTAAATATCAAAATTATTTAATAATATATATTTGTTAAAATTTAATTTTAATATAATTAATTTTTATCAATATTAATTAATTTAAACTTACCTATTTTAAATAAATATAAATGCTACTTGTTTTTCAATTTCTATAAAGTTGATATTTTTGAGATTTTATTAAATTTAAAGGGCATAACTAAAAAAAATTCACATTTCACTGTAATGAGTAATCACATTCCTGATAATATTGACTCAATAATCACATTTCGGGAGTATGATATTCCCACTTTATAAAACCAGACGAGGTAATATAAGATTATTTAGTCCATATCTGGAAAAATGTGATATTACCCTCAATCAAATCACCCCTAAGAGCCTGTTTGGTTTAGGAAATTTTATATTATTGTCGAGAATAGAATTCCTAAGAATATGATTTGGAAGTCATATTGATGGGAATATGTGAAATTTTTGTTTAATTGACAAGATAGCAATGTAGCCCAAATGTAATATTACAGTATTTGATAAGTTGGAAATTTTTTATTACAAATTGTCTTCTAAGAAGTATTAAATACATGAAAGTTAAGAGTATTTTGAATTAAATATCAAAATTATTTAATAATGAATATTTGTTATTATTTAAAAATAAAATTTAATTATATTTTAAAAAATTAATTTTAATATAATTATATTTTATTAATATTAATTAAGTTAAACTTAGTTATTTAAATAAATATATGATTTTTAATTTTTAGAAAATTTGATATTTTTGAGATTTTATTAAATTTAAATGAAATCATCATTAAAAATTTCACATTTCGCAATGAATGTAAGATTATCACATATATTGAGTTTATAATCACATTCCCAATAATATTGATCAAATAATCACATTTTGGGAATATGATATTCTCACTCTATAAAATCAAATAATCTACCTAGTCCACATTTTCGAAGGTAATGTAATATTATCCTGACCAAATAACAATGTTTTATGATTTACGGTCTAAGGTTTAAGAATGGTTTAAATGATGAAGAAAAATTAAGTTTTTTTTTTTAATTAGGAGAGAAAAAAATGATACCAACTGTATAAGGCGATTCAAAAAAGATATTCGGAAAACCTATTATGTGGTTGAGAAAACCTATTGGCAAACCTATGATATAAAAATATCATCAACTTATTTTAACTCACTTTAAAAAAATCAAGGGATTGTAAAGAATTTCCACAAACTTATGTGTGGGAAGTAAAAAACTCCAAATTAATTGAAACCTAACGATTCGGACCACCTATCCTTTTCATAAAAAAGATCGTAATATTTTGAGAACAGTGAGGGTGTTATCGTCAATTCGGCAAAACGCCAAATTTAAGACAATGCCCCGCCCTCCGTTCCGTTGTTCCTTCTCTCCACCGTTCCCTCTATCTTTCCTCTTCTTAAAAAAGAAAAAAAAAGAAAAAGAAAAAAAAAAGAAAACCGAAAGGAAAGCTGAAATCGGATAAGAAAAAGGGGGAATGATCTGAAGAAGAGGAAGTCAAAGGAGAAGGAATCGGTGGTGGATTGCTTTGTCTTCTCATTTTGATTACTTTGGTGAGAGATCTGCAAGGTTTTCTTTGTTTTAATTTCGTTTTTATTGTCTGTTTTAGGGGTTTGATGAAGATCTGTGGTTTGTGTTTCTGCATTTGATTAGATCTTATTTGTTTGTGGTTTATTTGTGTTTGTTTTGTCTGATTTTTCTGTAGTTTTGTTTATTTTTTTCGATTTATGGGGCTGGGTTAGGGTTCTACTGTTCATCTATGTATTTACATTTTGATGATTTGAGGTTTTGCTTATCTATCTATTGCTTTTTATGGTATTTTCGTGGTTTATTTATTTGAAAAGTGAGATTTTTTTTATTTTATTCAATTTCGTGTGATGGGTTTTCAGGTTTTGCTTTATTATTTTTTTGAAATATATATATTTTAAGGGCTATCTTTGAGTAGGTAATTATTCATGCATTTATGTAAAGAAATTAAGTTGGGTATGTAAGATGCATTTGGGATTTTGCATGGTTTTCCTTAATGCATTTTGATTATTTGGGGTTTTGCATTAGTATTATGTTTTCACTTTATTGCATTTGAGAAGATTTGGTTGTTTATTTATGGATTATCATATTAAAGTCTTCTTGGAGTTTGCTCAATCTCGGTGTGATAGGTTTTTCACATTTATTGTTTGTTGTTGAGGTAAATCTTTGTGAAAGTTATTTTTCGTGCGTGTATGTTTAGGAATTAATTCAGGTGAGTATGATATATGCAGGACACATGTAGGTTTAAAGGAACGTGTTTTTTTTTTTTTGGGTGCTCTTTGGCAAGTATTTGTGGGGATAATCACCTCTGTATTCTTTAGGAATTCTTTATTATTAAATATAATTAAAAATTTTATTAGTTCACTGTTTGTCTCTCTCTAGACAAGGCTTTCCATCTTCACAATGAGAAGGACATTTTCTGTAGGAAAAGGCCTAGATTTGGGTGACATGTTGCGTAGGTTCAAGGTAAGGGGATACAAAATGATGAACTACTGAGCATCTTATATGCAGTTTTAGCATGGAAAAAAATTAGGGTTTTGATGATTGGGTATTGACATGCGTAACATGCGTTTGCAAGACAATGTATGGCGTTCGCAATAAAATGTATCTTGAGAGTAACATGCATATGCTTCTTTTGGGAAATAAAAAATTGGTACTATGATTCTGCTGTCAGGATTGTGGTATTGGTATTCGATGCTTTTGCTATTGCCAAACACAGAGCAAAGAAGTTGTCCCCCTTATTGATCCGAATGATATACTATAATTCTTTGGTATATATTCTTGTGGCCTTACTACTTTTCTTTTATCCCTTTTTTATTTTTCGTACATAGAGAATTTTCCTTGATAAAAAGTCTTTTCACAAAACCTATGCTGCTAGTAGCTGCAGTGATGTTATCTTTATAGATTGTCCGTTGATAAATGATGGCCTCATCACTTCTATATGGTTTTCTTTTGCATTCAATTGCAGGTCTTAGGATGTTCCAATTTAATTTGAGGTTTAATGGTTTGAGGTTTGACAGAATTAGCAGAAAACAAGTTTTTCCTTCCATGCAACCTTTTGCAAAATGACCTGTCCGAAAGAGAGAAAGAAACAAATGTATACTGGGTCTTCTTCTGCTATTCTTTCTCGGAAGATGGATGAATCATCATCACTATCTGGAGAGTCCAAATGCACATCTGTTTGTTCGAATGAGCAGCCTCACCTGCCTCCTAAAACATCACAAATAAAAAAACCTGTTATACTTCCTGACAGTGATATTGATGGGCTATTGGAGTGTCCTGTTTGCAGCAATGCAATGTTTCCACCTATTCAACAGGTATGCACCTTTTTCTAACACAAAGGCCACTATTGTTGATGAGCTTATACTTTATTTTTTGTTTACGTAAGTTATGACATCCTATCTACCAACAAATATTGAAGTCCTTGACCCAATGAACACATAATTTAAATCTGATATGAATAATAATTAACTAATCATCCTAGCTTCAAGGAATGCTATATGAATTTTAAAATAACTGTTCTTATGTGTAGTTCATTTATGAATTTATAAACAACCCATTTTTAGTCTCATATTTCTTAAGATGCTTGAGAAAAGTTTTGCGGAATTTATTGAAAAGGCTTTTTAAAAATAATTATTGCAAAAAGTTTATATTGAAAAACTGGCCTTGTTTTGGGCTGCATGTATGATAAATTGCTGTTATGGCCATCAAAACTGGTGGTTTGAAACCCTTAACTTTAAGCCACATGACCCAGTTTTGTAATATAAACTTTTTAGGGTTAACTTGCAAGTTAATTTCTTAGTTTGTTTTTTTGAAAAAAAAATGGCCTGGTAGGAAGTTTCCTGTTTAGCGAAATGAATCAAATTTAACAGGATAAAGAGGTATCTAGTAGTGATAAAAGTAACTTATAGGTGTAAACAAATATGAAGATCAACTTTCTTCCCCATATTCTGGCACAGTTTTCAAATACATCATAAGTTTGTTTAATAATCAACGCATGGTAGAAATTTTAAACTGACTGGTTTAAATCTTTTGGCTAGGAATCAATTTTTTAATTCATTATAATTATAACATACGTGACAATCATGGAATAATTAATTTGTTGTTTCAAAATGCACAACATTACTTGAAATTCACCGAGGTCAAAAAAGAAAGGAAAATGCATAACAGCTTTAAGTTTTTTTTTTTAAATCTTTATATTATGCAATTTTCTTGTGTTATAACCATGGAATAACTGATTGTTGAAGGATATTGCTAGAGTTACTAATAGTCCTATATCAGTTAATTTGGAAAATATAAATTTGAATATATAATCTTAGGTTTCTCATCCTTTCAACTTAAGCGTTTGGGTAGTTGGGTTGAATTGAGCCCTGTATTAGAGATGAACCAAAGCACATCAGTTGGACTTCTCATTGGAAAAGAACAACTTTATAAATTTCATGAGGTCCATAACACTTCTCCATGTAACTAATCTATGCACTTCATGCTCATGTTAAATTTATATAAGAATTTTGATTAGTTATAGCCTCCTTGGCTTGTATATATTTAACCCAATGAAAACAAATATTTCCCATCACCTAGTCATCTCATCCCCTCCCGACTCTTGAACACCTGCAAATATAATATTGATGACATAACACCATGATAAGTGTCAATAAAAATTTTTACTGGCTTAGGTTTTCAACACATGAATATTCACTTACCCATTAATAACCTATAAATCCAATCATCAATATCTTGATTTGTGATTTTGGGCATACCTGAAATAACAGCCAGATTTTGGTTGAATTTGGGCAAAAGTGGTCCCATGATCCATTGTTAACACTTTTGGCACGTGTGGACTCCTGAAGGTCCGTTCAGGGAAGGTGGCATCCACTGAAGCTGAATGGATTTGAATTAGACACATCCAAGGGCAAGAGTGAGAAGATAGGAGACAAGGAAGAGTCAGGACAGGCTAATTAGGGACACTTGGGGTTGTGCTGGTTTGATGACACAGGACCCACTTTCATGATGATCAAAATTTAATTTCTGTTGTTGTTTAGACGTGATGATAATTTACTTTAGTAAGTTAGTTCAATTGGTAAACCAATTACATAATGATTGCAGATTAGTAATAGAATTGACAATTCTGAATTAGCACATTGAGGGGTAACTGGACATTGTTAATCTACTCAATTGAATGAAATTGCACCCAATTTTGATTATGGACAAATCATACCTAATTTCATCACATTCAAGCTGAAATTGACTCGATCACTATCCTTTTCATTTGAATTAATCTAATTTATGAAAATTATATTTTTAGTGGTGTATGAGAAGCAGAACTGGTATATGCAAGTAATTAGAGGGACAGATTTGCTTGAATGTGCTCATGTGAATTTAATTTAATAGGAATATTTACCTAAACTAATTGCCCAACCAATTGAGTAGGTGCACAAGTATGATCTTTATAAGAGTACAATTAAACAAAACATGCTTAATTACTTAGGCTTATTGGACAACACTTAGGAAAAGTGTCTGGGGATTTAATACAAGTAAATCAAATCTCTTAGAATAGTCATTGTTTGTACTGAAACCTTGACAAAAATCATAAGCAACATTTCAAAGGCCATGTACTTTTTATATATTACTAGAATTTCTCTACATGCGCAAACATTTTGTATATGAACATGAAAGATTTAAAAATTTATATTGCCCAAATGTGGATTTGAGATGGTTTATAAATGTGTCATTCAGTGTCCTTACCTTTATCTTCACTCATTTGAAATACCTTCCATACAATTGTCCTATGGCTATCTGTAGAAGCCTTTGGTAGCATTTGCTCTGTTATCGACCTTATAGAAGAGCAATTATTCAACACATTTGATATATTGTTGTTTCTCTAAGATGCATCCTTGTACATTAAACTTGAGGGAAATATGCATCTATTAAGTTTTTCCTACAACAGTTTCAAATGGTAAAGAAACACAGTATTAAATCCTTTTGCTTATAAAGATTTGAGCTTGTAGTTTGGTAAATGCTTGGTGTATGTGCTGAGTGCCAAATCTTGGTTGTGTAGTAGATGACCTGAAATCGTTTGTTACTAGTGTCATTTTGCTCCATTGAGTTAAGTAATACCTTCATTTTCTTGTACTGCAGTGTCCCAGTGGGCATACTCTGTGCTCCACGTGCAAAGCAAATGTTAATAATAAGTGCCCAGTTTGCCGGAAGGAAATTGGTAACATAAGGTGCTTAGCTCTCGAAAAGCTTGCAGTTTCCCTCCATTTGCCATGTGCATTTCATAGTCTGGGCTGTGAGGAGATGTTTCCTTATTACAGCAAGCTGCAACATGAAGCACAGTGTGTACACAGGCCATACAGTTGTCCTCATCCAGGTTCAGATTGCCCTTTCACAGGGGACATTCCATCTCTTCTATCTCATCTGAGGGAGAGTCATAAGGTTGACCTACAAACAGGTTACACTTTCAATCACCGTTATGTGAAACAGGACCCTTGTTCAGTTGACAATGTCTCTTGGACACTAACAGTAAGCTTAACTCCTGCTCTAATGAATTTTTACTTTCTTTATGCATGTTCTACCGGTAGCTTTTGTTAGACACTAGCTTCGCAGCCTGGACAAGTTTAAGTACGAGCATATGATTTATTTAGTTCAACTTATTAGAGTATAATTCTGTAAGTAGTATTTTTATTTGGTACATACAGGCCTGCACCATAACCTTGATGTATTATCTCAGCAAGATGCTCGAATAGAAAATTAAACTAAGTTTCAGATAGTTCCACCAAAAGGAAAAGAGACCATTTGAGGACTAGATTTCATGTCTAGATGATCTTGGTGTCTTGGGGCTCATTTCCTTATGATTATCGATGGATCTGTTCAACCTTAATGCTTTAACCATGAAAAAGGTCAAATTTATTGTATTTTATAGGATTTGCTATCTTTAACAACATAAGTAATTGGATAGATGGTTTTAAGTATATCTACTAATTTGTCCTTAATTGAAGGTTATTTATTTATTATTTTTTTTTAAATGAAGGATGTGGCTTTTTGTTAAGGACTTAAGTTTATTAGTTAGAGGGGCTGCTCCTATGTCTTGTTGTCTACTAGTATGCATTTTCTTCATTTGAATACCTGCTTTGCCATTTGAAGGCCCATTTTAATTTCATGGTTCTAGGAATTCACTTTGCCTTTTCATTTGTTGACTAGCTTTTCAGCTGCTTTGGTCACTATTTCTGTCTACACTTTGAAGCATTTTTACTGGGAACAGAGCCAGTTTACATGGCTTTCCTCCGCTTCATGGGTGAAGAAATGGAAGCAAGGAAGTTCGCCTACTGCCTCGAGGTCGGCGGGAATGGGAGGAAGATTACATGGCATGGTGTGCCACGGAGCATCAGAACACACCACAGAACAGTTCGCGACAGTCATGATGGGCTCATAGTGCAGAGGAGTCTAGCCCTTTACTTTTCAGGCGGCGATAGGAAGGAATTGAAGTTAAGAGTGACCGGGAGGATTTGGAGGGAAATGTAAGCCTTAGCCGGGGAATTCCCGGCATGGAATTCCGATGCCCAAAATACAAGACGAGTGACCAGATGTTTGAGTCTGATACTCCCGTGTTCGATAGGTTGTATTCTTTTGTACACAAACCATCCATGCTTTGTGATCCCAGACAAACTTTGTGTTGTTTCTCACTAAACAAAATCTGAATATAGATGGAGAAGGAAAGGTCGGTCAGTTCTTTCCTTGCTGTTGGCTCTTTTGTATGTGTGGCAGGTGTTTATTTCTTTTTGGTTGTAGTAGTAACTTTGATGCATCTGGAAATAGTGGTTCTTGATTCAATGCTGTTGGCTTGAATTTGGAAGCAGTGTTTTGTAGCTCAGATGCTGCAAATGTGTACCGTTGGAAACTTGTCAATTAATAGCAAAGTGTTAAGTATTTAGTCGAAGTATTATTTGCTTTGAATTGGGTAGAATTGTTTTGTTGGATTTCTACTTTCATTAACAGCCTCAGTTGCTTTTATCTTTTTAAAACTGAAACAGGGAAGTATTTTATTTCGGTAAAAATAAATAAGACTCATTTTGGATCATTAACATGGTGGGCATGACATTGTTGCTGGTATTGTTTAGTGAAATTATTTGAGACCACCTCTGCAATAGAGTTAGACATTTTGTTTCACATCGCACCAAAATGCAAAGATTTGTGGTTTGTTCTCATTCCTATATATATATATATATATATATATATATATATATTAGATAATTTTTTTAATTAAGACACATTAGGAAATATTATCATTTAAGAATAAAAAGAAATCTACATATATACACCTAGAAAAAATAGCTTATTGCATGTGTACCAAAAAAAATAAAAAAATAAATAAAAAATCATATTTATCCATTGTGCATGATAATTGGCATGATAAAATACATTTAGAATAGTAAAATTGTTTAGTTTGAACCGGAAGACACTAATGCTTATTGTAATAATTAGGGATGTAATGGGCCCAATCCCGATGGAGAACTTGATTATCCGCCCGTTGGGGTCGGGGCCAGAGCTAGAAAACAATCTTTGGGTTTATTTTTAAACCTTTTAGAAAAAGGTTAAAAAAATGAATAATTTTATATGTTTTTCATTTTTTTTAATTGATTAACATTTACCGCTTCAGTACCAGGTTTGTTACCTGTTGACCTGAATCCATTTATTCATAATGTTCTTCTTTACTCCTTAGCACAAAAAAAAAAAAAAAAAAAACACGTTCTAGAAGACTGGATCTCATCACCATCTCTCTCATTACCAAGGTAGGGATTCAACCCTTTCTTTGCTTTAATCTTTTCTTATTCTACTTGTTATTGGATCTTGGGCTTTGTGGATGTTGAAAAATTTGGACAATTGATTTGGTGGTTAAATCGATCATGGTGACGAAGAATTAGGGTTAATATAATAATATATATGATTCTCAGTTTGTACTTATTTTTTGGGTTTTTATTTGTGATTTATGTTGAGACAATTAAATCTTGTTTTGTTTAAGATTTCTAGGTTGTTTCATTTGTTATCATATGCAGGTGTTAAATTTTTTTGGGGGATTTATAGGCCTATTTATAACAATTCGTTGGATTCAACATTGATTTGGACAATCACTAGTTTTGGTTGATTTGATGTGCACCAATATTCTTTGTGAACATAAGTAGCCATTTTTATGGAGGAACTAGCCATCTTTGTGAATATAATTAGCTTTGAAAGCTTTTAATTTTCTTCATATATAATAATTAGTATATTTTATCCTTTCTGGTTGCTAATAAGTTCTATTTAAAACAATTAATTAACATATATGCATATATTTTTTGTGGTGTTTGATAGACGCTTTATGTGTGATGTCAAATATGTGTAAGTGTCAACATGCGAATATGCAATTAGTATTACAATTGGTCAGTTAATAACGCAAGTGTACGGGTTGTCAAGTAATACCTTGTGGGTGAACACAAGGGCCGTATTTCCCCAGGAATGGCGAGAGGCTCCTATTACTTCTTTTTCACATAATCAATAGCCTAAACGTTTATGTTTTTTCTTTAATCTACTTCTACAATATAATACACAATACAATTGGAGAATCGTTAAGCATAATTAGAAGAAGTTTAGAGGTTGTATAATATGTATCTTGATTATTACTTATGGTAGGTGTTTAGTATGATAATTGTGTTCTAGAATTGGACCGGGGGAATTCAAAGGCCTACTAGTCTCAAATCCCTTGGCAATTAAGTCTAAATAACTAGGAATTTAAGATGGAATCTCTTTCACCCCAACATTATATGTTTGCCTTAAGTGCTAGAATTCCACGAGAAAGGATAAATCAAACCTTAAGACTAAGGGGCAATCAATCCCTAATCCAGAGATCTAGCAATACCTAATCTCTTAGAGTATGCATAGATCTAACATAGAATGGGTCTCCTAATGTGGGGGCATATCTTTCTCATCCACATTAACAAGAATATCATTCAAGCACACATGTAATGATTCACAAAAACTAGAAAGATTTATTGGATTAAACAATCAAAATTTATAAACAATAATCGAAGGACCTAGACATACAGTTCCCCTCGAATTAAGTTCATATGGATTATAACAAGAAAGAATTAAAGCACAAGAGAGCCACAAGACCAAAGAAACAATAAATATGCGTTTAAGGTATCCTAAACTAACTCCCTCCAATAGGTCTCCGAAGATTGAGGGTGAGAGGATCCCAAGATTGTCCGGATGACACCTGTCACGGGCGCCCTCCTCTGATGATGATCGTTGAAGACCGCCTGTCACAAGCGCCCTTCTCTGATGATGATCGTTGAAGTGTTCTTGAGAAATCCACTGAAATCTGATGGAATATTGAAGAAAACCCTATCTAACTACTCAGATCTTCAGAACTCCGGCCACCCTCCTTATTTGGCAAAAGAGTCTTCTTGAATTTAGGGAAAACTAGGGTATTTATAGTGATTGGATTTGCCACAACCCACCACGGGTGTTATGATGCTCGTGGTGAGTAAGTTGTTGCTTAGGCTCCAAGTCTCATCCTGGCACGGTCTTTGGACATTGTGTGACTAGATCATGGGCGTTGTGGGTTTTCATAATGGGCGTTGTGACTTCAGTGTTGCTTCCAATGACTATATGCTACCATGGCTTCATAATGGGAGAAGTGTAGACAACGACATTATAACTTGTTACCACGCTTGTTGTGATCCATTGTGAAGTTCTGATTCAGCAACTTGGTTTGTTTTACTTCAAAACACCCCCCGTATTCGCTTCTTTTTCCCTAAACCAGAAATAAATGTCATAGTGAACAAAAGATTGAAATTTCGTACTAATGCGGTGCTAAACATGTCAAATTCCATGCTAAATGCAGTGTGAATGATTTAAAAAATATGATCTAATTAGCACTTATTAGTGTTTCACCCTTTTTGTGTGAACAGAACTCGAACCATGATTCTAGCTTGTTTGTTTGACTTAGTAGTTGAGACTAGGTCTGTCTAAGCCTGTTCAAGCCATTTTGGGCTTGTGCTATGGTGCATGCGTGTGCATGTTCATCTTCATGGCATGGATCGAAGGCTAGGTCATGCGCCCATGCCCGTTGGGCAGCCGCCTGGCCACCTATGCCCAAGCGTGTCCCCATAGGCTCTTGCGCCCGTCGAATGGGAGCAGGGCGCGACCAGGTGGGAGCTTGCTTACAAACCCTTAGGATTTCATTGGTAACTCTAAAATCCGGTCTTGAGTAAACCTTGGCTCAATTTAGAGTTGCATAACATTTATAACCTAGGGTTTCATTCTTGCTTTCTTTGTATAATTTTTGGTTCTTGTTTGATTGTTTGGTTAGGTGGTGGGTGGTGAAGGGTCGTCGAGGGGCAAGGAGCCGGCGGAGGAGTAGCTACATGTGATTTTCTCGCCTAAGTTGTGAGGGGGGTTTTATGTTGCATAATTTTATGGAATATTGATCTTGAATTTTCATGGTTTTGAATTATGAGCTTTCCATGATTTTATCATTATTGAAGTGATGCTTTGCTCTAGTTAGAAATGAATTTCTATATTATTGAATCATGAGCTAGAATCTTATCATTCGATGAAAATATTTATGGTTTTATTGAAATATAGAGTTAAAAGTGTGTTATGACACTTATATACAACTTATGCTTGTGGTATTCATTTATGTGGAATGATACTCATTCCTAGCATGTGAACATTATCCTAGAGATGGACCAATTGATATTTTGTGGTGGTTTTATGTTATTGTTACACCTATGGGTGGTTTTGATGGTGATGGGGTTGTAACCCGCTTGCTATACAATAGGGGGTCGCCATGGGCCAACTTACAGAGGTGGCGTGGAGGACTTGGTTTTGTTTATCCATCTCAAGTGGCATGTAGAGCCTTGATTGGATGATACATCGGGATTCCGAAGTCATCATACTGAACCAGTGGGTTAACGTCAAGGACATGAGGGCCTTGACGGTTCTGAGCTTAGCCGCGACCACGACTACAGTTTAGAGGGTTTTCTAGGCCATTCATCGACTTACTGTGATGTAATATATTATTTGAGACCTCTTGATTATTATGAGAAAATTTTGTGCATTGTTCCTTCTTATGTTTGGAGCGAATGAGTTTTATAATGAGTTTCATAGCCTAATGTTTTATAACTCGTATTATTCTTAAAAACGATTGTTTTGAAAGTGAAACCCTGATTTGAGGCAAATGTATCATTTTTTATTGTTATGGATCTAATATATATATATATACACACACACACACACACACAAGTTATGCAAATTATTGTATCATTCAAAGTTCTTGTATCTATGTGCAAGCTTGATTGTTGATGTTTATTCCACTGGTTTTGATATTCTTTAAGAATCATGTTAACCCAGTCGCTAAGTGACCTAGGTTACTCGTCCTCTCCCTCTTTTCCAAGCTCTAGTGGCTAGTAGCTTGGTGGTGAGGCAGAGTGCTGGGCATCCATTAGCTTCCTGTCTTTCTTATTACTAGTATTGTGTATGTTATCCTTGATCATGAACATGTTGTTTAAGGATATGGATCCACTAGTTTGTTTGAGCTCTGTTTGCATGATTGTTTACTAGTTTATTTCTTGGAACCCTTGTTGTATTTGTGGACAGGATATTTCCTGTACTCGTCTATTAGATTATTGTTGATACTTGCCCTGCATATCTTTGAATTTTATATTTTGTACTTTTTGTTCAGTGTTATTTATTCTAGGGATTTTGTCAGTCTTACGGTGACTCGAGGGTAGTGGTATCCTTCCTCTGGTTGTCACGACGGTTGTTGCGTCCCAGGGCCAGCGGGTCAGGGTGTGACATTTTCTATAGAGAAGTGATGGCATCTCAGGGTTGTAATTCTTCTACTCTGGTTGGTAGTAGTCAATCTGCTATAAGAATTGAAGGCTCATTAACTCTACTCGATTCTCCTATGGAATTTCAATGGTGAAACATTATGGGTTCAAAAAATATTTGGCTAATATGCAACCATTTTTCAAAATTCATTCTCGGAATACAATTAGAAATGATATCATTAAGATATATGCTAATGAAAAATCCAAGATAATGGACCTTTTGAAGAAGAATTCAACGGGTTTGCAATAACTACGGATATGTGGATGGCTTCAAATCAAAAGAAAGGATTCATGGCTACCACGGTACATTTTATTGACAAAAATTGGAATTTGCAAAGTTTGGTTTTGAGGTATGTTTAATAGTTTATTTTATTAAATTTATTTTGGATTATTAGAATTATACAAATAAACTTTTATGATATTATGTTCTTATAGTTATGAGATTTTTCTTAACTTGCTAGGTTTCCTTATGTGCCTTGTCCACATACATCGGCCGTTCTCTCTAAAGAATTGTTGAAATGCATATTTGATTGCAACATAGAAAGAAGGTTGTCCACTTTGATAGTTGATAATTGAACTACTTAAGATGCTATGGTTGACAACCTAGTGTCTAAGCTAAAAGCCACATATAATTTTCATATAACGCTAATGATTTATTGATAATTGTAAATGAGTTTCTTAATTATTAAAAATTTATATGGTATTTTTAGCAAATATTTTATAAATTTTATTTTAAATAATAATAATATTATAATTTATTAATTGGGGCAGGAGAATCCACGAAGACGGAAAAATCCCCCGGGAAAGGAATGGCGAAAAAATTCCCCGTATTTGGGTTCAAGGCTGGGGTCGGGGATGGGAGTAGAAATTTGGGGCTAGGGTTAGGGAATGTATCCCCCGGTGAATCCCTGCCTCGTTGACATCAATAGTAATAACCACCCAGAACTGGGTTCTAAGTTCGTTTGGTTTGAAGTTGGGAATTCTACTTGTTTTCCTTCTAAAACTCCTAGATTTTATTAACTCGATCTTGTATAAGCATTACTTAGATTGCCATGTCATATTTTTTTTTCTTTCATTTCTTCACTGTAACGGTAACTGTATTATATGGTACTATAGTATGCATTCATATATGGCACTGTAGAAGTTACTATGGCTTTCTCTATAGCATGGCCATTCATATCATGTTGAGTATTTCATCTACCATTGTTTTAGGGATTTTACATGTGTATCCTGGTGAATGGTGTAGCTGGTTTGTTGTATGGTGGTGATTAAGTGTGTTCTTGAAAATTTTGTATTAGCTCTATGTATGTTGGTATTATATTGCTCAGCCAAATGAAGAGATGCATTTGGCCCTGTCGGCATGAGTTTGGTATATGATCAGAGTACTTGTGGACAATGTTCAAAAAAACGCTAGGTGCTAGTCGGGCGGTCAGCCACCTTCTAGCGCCCAGAGAGCCTAGGCGGTTTTACCCTTTTAGAAAAAATATATATTTATAATATAATTTTAATTCTATATAATACCCAAATAGACATTTATCAACAACTAAATTGATGCATCAACAATCAAATAATAATACAAGAGCTTCTAGAATCCAAACAACTCTAAAACCCACATTATCATAAAAACAATTAAACATACATATAAAATTATTTATTTATTTATTTATTTTTGCCAAAATAAAAGTGGGTAGGCTACTAAGAAAAACATAAGCATATAAAAATTTCGGCGAAGTAAGCGAAGACAAGGTTCGTTATACATAACATTAACATATTGTTTATTATTTATGTGCTTAGAAATTAGAATTTTATTAAAAAAATTAAATAAAATAATAATAATAAATATTGGATGGATATACCCATAAGAAAAAACATAATTAAGTACAAGTTCCACAAAACATTAATTTGGGGGGTTTTAAATTAGTTAAAAACATTTAATTTTAAATTTTTTTCCAAAAGCCGCTCAGGCCGCCTAGGCCGCCTAGTTGGCCGCCCAGGGCGCCTAGGCGGTTCCTGGGCGTCCGTTTTTTTGATGGAAAGCCTAGACCGATTTTTTCACCGTTTTTCGCAAAAACCGGGCGGCCTATCACCTTCCAGCGCCTAGGCGGCCGCCTAGGCCGATTTTTCGAACATTGCTTGTGGATTGTGCTTGGTGTGAGATAGTATTGACACTATAGATGGTGTGGTTGGGGTCCAAAAAATCTAGTTCCAGCATTTGAGAAAAGACTGCAATGTGCACCTATGGAAATGTTGTTTTATTCTGGCTATGAGGTGGAATGTCTTCTTTTTTTTTTTAATCTTGTATTTTTGATTTTTAGGGGGTGTGTTTTTGATTTCATGAGTTTTGTGATTTGATTAATGGATCTACTTCTCATTAGTGCATGTTGTTCATAATTTACATACGATTTATCTGTTTTGGTTTTCTGTTGATTATAACTCTAGATCTCTTTTCTTTCTTACTTTTTCTTATGTTGGATACTTGTCAAGCTTACGAGCTCACTATCTTGTTGATACTTTTTTTAGATCATAGGGAGTACTAGTATTTGTAGAGTACAAGTCTCAGCCAGGGACCTCATCCTGCTTCTGCATGTCTTTCCCTAGTATTGTATTGTTGACTTTAATGTGTTCATGTATTTTGTATCATGGGCATTGTGCTACCCCAGACTAAGACGTATTGTATATTTTCTTCTATTGACACTTGGTGTATATCTTTCATGCTGGTGTAGTTTTGCATTCACCTGGCTATTGAGTTAATTTTTATCACTTGATATTTCTTCTTATTTGAGGTTTTTGATACAAGGTGGGGTCCACTTCTTTGTTAACGTCCTTTATTGGGTTTGGGGTGTGGCACTTATAGTTTGATATATATGTGAAATAATATTTTTTTAAAGTAACATTTTGTATAATTTATTGCGAAACACTTTTTTCTTTTCATTTCCAAAACTTTTCTACGAGAATGTACTAAAGTTTTCCAAAAATATAAAAAACAAATACAAAAGGTATTTTTTAGAAATAAAAAAATATGAAAAAGCGCAAATGTTTCCAAACGAAACACACCATGAGCCTTTCATTTTTGGATTAAAAGTAAAACAAGCTTTATTGCTAAGAATGTTTAATTCTTATTCATGTCACAACATGAGGGTCCTATTTTTTTAAAAAATTAATGCCATGATAACAAGATATTTAAAAAAAAAAAAAAAAAAAAAAATCCAATATGTTAACCTTTATGGTTAACCCCCCTCCATGAACCTTAACTAGTATTATTGTATGAAATTATCATAATATACCAAAGTATAAATCAAAGATCGAATCCTCAACTTTTGAATTGAGACATAAATGAAATACTAACACTCCTACCATAAGGATATTGTATATAATTCTCTAAAACCATTTTTTTAAATGAAATATCTAATTTTTCAGTTAATTTTGTTTTTGAATTTATTAACTTAACTAGAGTTACACCTCATGCAATGCACAAAAGACATAATCACGATAAATAATTTTGATAATAATGTTTGGAAGTTAATCAAGTATAATTAAATTCAGTATTAAAACACCAAATAAATAACAATCCATTAGAGATTGTTACTTAAATTTTCAAAAAGAACATAATTCATATTTTTGAAAAACTTCTTTGAAGGCCACATTTATAGTTGAATTGGTTGGTTTTCCATCTTTAGCATAGATTAATATCTTAAATTATTTCCTATTTGTAATTCTGGATATTGCAATAAAAGTTGGCCATGACTAAAAACTAATTTTTTAAATTGAAACCCAACATGAGAAAGAGATTGACCTTGACTCTTATATTTTATATTATTGTACCCAACTACAAAATTGGGCACAAAATATAGCTTTGAAAGACCTAAACAATAGAGTTTTCATTGCATAAATTCTTCCATCTTTCGCTAAAAAAATATTCATTTATATGAAAAATAAATATTTATAAAAAAAACAAAAGATATTACATACACAATTAACATTAAAACATGTAATGTCTACAAATGATAAATAACCAATTTTTGATAATACCAAAATGTATATACAAAGTTTCAATCCATTTAGTTGAGGAATAGACAACAATTTCAATCTATATAAGATATAACCAATTTTTTTTTTATAAATATATATATATATAACACTTGTTAATTTGCGAAGACCATCTTAATGCTATTAATTTCTAACTATCTTCAAAGCATGAAATCTCCCAAAGATTCTATTGAGTGTAATAGTTTATTTATTAATTCCTCTACTTGTTAGATCATCATAAATGAGTATGCAGATGAAAAAGAGATTCGACTTATTTTTTTGAAAGTTGCAATCTTGTTGACTCAACAATTTCACAAGAATTAATTAATCAATTAGAGCAAAATACAACCATGATATTAATAGTAATCTCTATATTTATTCATATTATACTTGTTTCCTTGTTTCAAAATTCAATAGCTTATTTGATAGGGGCATTCACGAGCAATTTCATGGTATAATAAGTATTATATATTCTAACCTCATTTGCAATGAGACAGTTTATAATTCACGTATACTAAACAAATAAAATTTTAAATTGGATGTTATTACATTTGAAAAAAATATAAATATAATCTCTGAATCTTTTGGCATGACACATTTGGAATATGACAATTATAGGTTTTGATTTTTAAGCTTCTAGATAAGTATTAGTCACATCTACAAAGTCACCCCACAAAATACATGGAAGCTTGTTTATTTGAAAAAATACACACCAAAACCAGTACAATAATGCCAATAAGAATATGATTTAACATCTAAAAACACTTCTCAACATTGTAAATTAGATTATAAGATTGTATTAAGTATACTAAAGAAATCTTCAAAAGAACAATAGATTAAGCATACTAGCTTTAGGTCCTCAAGCATAATATCATTGAGCTTGCTTGTCATTCTACAACATTTTTGACACTTAGCATTGTTTTTGCCAAAAACATATCCAACTATATCTTAAACAAAAATGTATTTGAAAATGTCAAGGTATATCACTACAAGAAAATTGCATTTTATAAACAACATTTTCCATTTCTAATCAGTTTCTATTCAATTTAGCAACAGATTAGAAACGGAATTTTTCAGTTTCTAAAAAGGTCTTTGCTAATTTATTACAAACGAAATAGCAGTCTATTTCAGACATTAGCAACGGACTAGTAAAGAAATAAATTTTGTTTCCAAATTTTGAAATCGCAACAGAAATTTTTCCATTTCAAAATTGTTACCAAATTCTGCAACATAATTTATTTCATTGCTAAGACGTTTCAGAATTTAACAACGGATTTGCAATGGAATAATTTTCATTCTAGAATGTAGAACCGGATTTGAAATGGACATATTTTGTTTTAAATTTGTTTTTTTATTAGAAACAAAAAAAGTATTCCGTTGCAATGGAAATATATATATCTGGTTATAATCCGTTGCTAAAACCCTAATTAACAAAAAAAATGTATTATATTTATTTTGATAATTGATATAAATAATACCTGTTATAACATTTTTTTTCAACCAATAAAGCTAACAAATAATGATTTTGTTAATGCATGTAGAAAACAGATGTCTAAAAACAAAGTTTAATAAAAGAAAATTGCTAACAAATAACAAATAAATTATAAGTCATTTAGGTGGTTAATATCATGATCATCACTAGCTGGCTGTGAGTTTTGAGTGAACTGTGTCAGCATTTTTCTTGAACTTAACACATCATCTGATCATGATATTGATCTCTCTCCTCCCTCATCTCTTGCAAACTCTCCTGAAGCTCTTTGTTTTTATCTTGTAGCTGATCAATAGTCTCACAAAGCCGTGTAATCTTAACTTGTAGTTCCTTGGATGATGTACCTATAGATGAAAAGCAAATCAACAATATCAACATGTGAGCCTATCATATTTCTAGTACATTTTAAAAGGAAACATATTTTTTTAATAAAATATAAAAGTTAGAAAATTATCCATTTCTAACTTACAAACGGACTTGAGTTCGGTCGCTAAATTTAGAAACGGATATGTAATCTGTTTCTAATTTACAAATGAACTTGAGATCCGTTGCTACTTTTAGAAACGAAATTATAGCCCGTTGCTAATTTACAAACAAAGTGGAGTTTCATTTCTAAATTAGAAACGGATTACAAACCGACACAAATTACATTCCTAAATTATAAACGGATGTAAATTTTGTTTCTAAAATAGAAACCAAACTCAAATCCATTGCTAAACCATTGCTGATTAACAACATAAGTATTCCGTTCTAAATTTCTGTTTCTAATTCAGCAACTTCTTGTTGTGTATATAATTGCATAAACAATTGAATACTTACCAAACAATTCATTTTTGTCAAGTTCATCTAGAATTAAAATATCATTAAATGATTTGAATTAAAAGCTGCCTCCAAAAACTTTCATCTATAGCATCGACATCATTAGTATTTAACATAAAATTTAGCTTAGATTTATGACTTGTAATCTTATATTATAGCATAAAATATAGTTTTGCTTCGCAAATCATTTTTTCAAAAACCAAAAAACAAATGTCTGATTGTTGCATGAATCATTCCACTCTTTAGATTTGGTGGAAAATTTAGATATCTTTTATAAAAATAAATATTTATAAAAACACAAAAGGTATTATGTATAATTAACCAACTTTTTTTTATATAATAACAGACTTTTTTTTGACAATATCATATAATTAATTTCAATCTAAATGACAAATATTCGATTTTTGGTAATATCTAAATACATATAATGTAATTTCAATCCATTTAGTTATGATTTGAAAATGAAATTACACTAAAAAAACAAAGATATTATATACACAATTATATAGACCTATTTTGTATAATACCAAAATTGGATACAAAAATTTTAGTTAGTGAATGGATATTGTTTCAATAAAAAATGATTTTTTTTCATAATACCAAAATACATATAAACACTTTTAATAGTATTAATTTCTATAACTAATTTTCAAACTCAAAGCATGAAATTTTCTAGTGTTGTTTTAATTGAAAAAGATCAATTCTTTCCTTAATATTTTGAAAACTAATTTAAAAAATATTAATCTAATATATTATAAAAAAATGACTTTTATTTATACACAAAGCATATTATTTTGAAATAATACATCATCATTTATGGATTTATAGAAATTAACTTAATATATTATCAGATAAGATATCCTACTTTAATATATTATCACATTATAACAATAAAATATTATATATTACATCGCAAGATATTTATTATTATTATTATTATTATTATTTCCATTAATTTGATAAATAGAATATAAATAAAAAATTATTATTTTAATTATCACGCCGCGACTGGTGGGTCCTGGGATGTAACAACTGTCGCGACAACTCGAGGAGGGATACACAAGCCACTTAACCCTCGAGTTGCCGCAAGGCTAACAAAATCCTTGTAATAAACAACACTGAACAAAATGTACAAAATAGAAAGCTCGAAGGTACGCAAGGGAGGCATCAACAACAAGACCTGATAATAAAATTCAAGAAATGTACTGGTCACAAGCACAACGAAATTTTCAAGAACTAGATAAGCAAACAAACCATGGATAAAGAGTTTAGACACATTAGTTGACCCATATTCTTATCCAACATGTCCATGCTAAAAAATAAACATACATGATATAGGAAATGAGAGAAGAAAGAAAGTTAGCGAATGCCTAGCACTTCATCCCGCAGCAACACTAACGGTCGCTAGAGCCTGGAAAGAAAAGAGAGGGTGAGTAACCAAAGTCACTCAGTAAGTGGGTTCATACAGTTCTAATTGAATACATCAGAATAATCGACATAATTTACAAAGCTAGGCTTTAACCATACTACAAAAGGTTTAGAACATAATAGCATATAATAGTATACACAAGTGTAACAAAACCATTGATGACATAAAAAATCCTCTTTACTCAAGGGTTTCGATATTCAAGACTCAGGAATAGTAAAATATGAATTTTAAACCATAAAACATGATAGTCATCATCAAATCAATTTACCTTCCAATAATTTACAAGAGATCACATCTCAAGGTTACTTTGGATAAAATATGAGCTCTTCAAGATACAAAGTTTTCATCTTAAGAAAACAAATAGTGGTCTACAAAACTCTCTAAACTTTCTTCATGGCCGAGGCTAAGTTCAGAGCCGTCAAGGTGCTCATGCCCTTGACGTTGACCCATCTGTTCGCAGTGTGGTCACTCCAGTTTTCCAAGAATCATCCAATTAGGGTTTCACATCTCCTCCTGAATTGGATGAAAAATCAGCCGGTCCTCCATGTCACCTCAAAAGGTTGGCCATGAAGACCACCTACTACAATAGGATGTGGATAAGTGCTTAAAAACACGTATTTTACATATCTTTTATACTACATTTTGCATGAGATTTTACATGTTTAGCACCAAACTAGTACATAATTTCATTCTTTTGTTCACCATGGACTTTTATTACATCTTAGGGCTAAAAAAAGTGAATATGGAAGTGTTTTGAAGCAAAACAAATCAATTTGCTAAACTAGAGCACCATTACAACTCACAACAACCATGGTGACATCTAACCATGGCCGTTATCCACTTCTATCATGATTGCGACCAAGCCGTGTTAGTTTGGAGCCACAAAAAACAACACAGAAGTAATAATGGGCTTAACAACCGCTATTGTGGATTATAATACCCATGGTCAATTCACACAATGCTGAGGCAGACCATGCTTTGACACAACTTGCAGCCCAAACAACAAAATTTACTCACATCGAACTTCACAACGGGTATGGTGAGGCCATGGTAGACTTGGGTTATAAATACCCCTAGGTTTTACAATTCATGGGGGATTCTTTTGCCGAATTTCAGAGAGCCAGCCAGATTTCTAGAGACCTAAGAGGCTGGATATGAGTTTTATCATCAATTCAATAGATTCCATTGATTTTCTCAAGAAGGATTCATTGTGCAATGATAGTGGAGAGTGTGGGAAAAGATTCGGCGTTTTGTTGACGATTTTGGGATCTTCTCAACCTCAACCATCAATAACCTATTGGAGGAGTTAGTTTAGGAATGTTTTTGCTATTCTTTTCCTTGGGATTATTATTATTCATTGATTGATACTTGTATGCTTATTAGAGGACCCCAATTTGAAGGGAATTGCATGTCAATGCATCTCGGCTTTTACTTGTGAATTCTTTATTGGCATTAATATATTCATTCTAGTTGTCTCGGATTCATTGGATGATTGTTTGACATTATTTTGTTGATGATGTGAGGAGGAGATTCCCACGCATTAGAACACCCATGCCTTGTTAGATCTATGCATGCGCTACGAGATTAGGCATAGCTAGATTTCTGTATTAGGGTTTGATTAGCCCTTCTAGTAGAGTTTTTGAACTTAAGATGGGCATAAGGGGCTAGGGTGGAGGAGATTCCATCTTAAGTTCCTAGTGTTTTAGACCTAGTTGCCAAGAGATTGGGATCAGTAGGCCCTTGAATTCCCCCAGTCTAATATTAGATCAAATTGTCACCTCTTAACGTTGTTTCACAAATAATTGTTAAGGGAATTGTCATACGATTACCCAACTCTTTAAAATTGCACTTCACGATGCTCACTGGTATTTTAGTAACTAGTTTGTAGGAACAGGTTTAAGAACCAACATAGACGTCAGCCTATTGATTAAGTGAAAAGGAAATAATAGGAGCTTCTTGCCATTCCCTAAGTAATACAACCCTCGTACTCACCCACGAGGTATTACTTGACGACCTGTGCACTTGCGGTATATACACATGTAAAGTGTGTGTCAAATGTCACTAAACAAATAATGCAATACATGCATACCTCATCAAAGAGTCCATAACTAGGACAACAATCAAATATCAAGAATAAATGCCATTTCTATTAATAAAAATGCTAGAAGCACGCTTGCATAACCAAAGGCTCATAATTCACTTCAACTCAAAAAGTAAATATAATCATAAACACATTCATTTAAGCATCAAAATTTTCATATATAATTAAATAGAATGGAATTCATTTTCCAAACCGATCAAATCATTAATGCAAAATGATAAAGCCATACAAAAACTCTCAAGTAAAGCAATGGAGAATTTCAAGTAATATTCTATAGAATTATGCAAATGTCAAATCCCACTCACAACTTAGGTGAATAAAACCTTGAGCAAGCTACTCCTCCACGGGCTCCTTGCCTTGTGATGAGCCCTCACCTCCTAGTTAAAGCATATACACAAAGAACAAACAAGAATTAAACCAAGAAGCCAAGAAAGAACCTTAGGTTAACAATGCCAAGAAACCCTAAATCGATCCTAAGGTTGGTGCAAGACTGATTTCTAGGGTCCAAAAGAACTCCTAAGGTTTTGAGCTTCATCTAAAACAAAGGATTCGAAGAAACACCTAAGTTCTACCGGTTCTACAGTGATCGAGCTACAGTATTTAAAAACCCTAGCAAGAAATGGTTCATGAATACAACAAATCAAGGAAGCATGCAAACAAATTTACTTAACTCAAGTTCTCAAAGCAATAACCAACAAGAAGAATATAAATCAACCCATCATCCAAGTCTAAATCATCCATTCTCCATCAACAAGGAAAGGAAGGAGATGGAAACTTACCTCGCAGATTCAAGGACCAAAATGTATGGATTTTAGGCTCCAAGGTTGGAATGACAGGGGTGAGCAATAATCAAGAAGAAGAATAACGATTAAGTTCTCAATCTAACCTCTAGATCCATTCATCCAAATAATGAAGAAGGAAGGAGATAATGAGAGCTTACCTTGAGCAAAGAAAGGACTGATCTTCAAGCACCATTAGCAAGACCAAAAAGTCGACCAAACCAACCCATAATCTTCCAAAGAATAGCAAGAGATGAAAGGAGGAGAGGATGAGAGAGTGAGGGAGAAGAAACCCAAGAAAAAGCACTCAAAAGGGCTTAAAAAGGCACTCCACGCATGTGTGCGGCCTAGTTTGTGGCCACAAACCAGCCTGGGGTGTGCGACCTAGGGTGTGGCCGCACAACCCCCAGGTGGGGTTATGCGGCTTGTGCATAGACTGCACACACTCTGTACTGCCTGTGCACAACCCATACACCTCCATAACTTCTGCTACATATCCCAAAGGGCTTGGCAAGACGCATTGAGCTAAAAACAAAAAGAACTCGACTAAAACATCAAATCAACACACAAGAAAAGACCTAAATCAACACACAAGAAAAGACCTAAATACCGCACTTTACACAAGAAAGAAAACTGAAATACCACATTAATAATGCTATCAATCATATTAAGTTTATAATTACTTTTAACAACTTAGAAATATTTAATAGGACTAACATATTCCTGAAAAGGCAAATATATATTAAATATCTTTTTAATTATCTTGACTGGAAATTGACATATTTCTTAAACAAAAAATTTTAAAACTTGGAAAGGATTTATTTCAATTTATGATGCATTATATATAGTGTCATCTACGCAGGCGCATACATTCAAAGTCTACACCATCCAACAACCTTTTCATTTGTGTTGTTCTTCATACATTCTTTCTCTACATTATTCCCTTATCTCTCTACAATCAACGCTCTCTATCTCGCTCAATCTTCTTCTCTCCCATATTTATTCTCATATATATATATATATATATATATATATATATATATATATATATATATATATATATATATATATATATATATATTGTTTATATAGGCCTTTTCTAAGTCTTATTATTTTTTTTTTTAAAAAGGGTTCATACGTTGAAATAAAAAGAGAAAATACAAAAAGAATTTAAAAAAATAAAAATAAAAAATAAAAAAGAGAAAATTGAAAAATTAAATTGCATAATAAATTTTAAAAAATCGAAGAGATTTAAAAAATGATAAAATTCAAGATTAAAAAAATAAATTTAAATTTAATAATAATAAAAATAAATAAAAAAAGAATCTCTCCCAACCTACGGGAGAACGTGGGCTGAACGTGGAGAGAGACATTGAAAAAAAAGAAGAAAGAAAAAAAAGGAGGGGAAGAGAAAGGGGAAAGAAAGAAAGAAGAAAAAGAAAAAAAAAAAAAGAAGAAGGAAGAAGATAGACAAAGGGAAACATGAAGACGAAGGGTGAAGGGAAAAGTATCATTAGGTTACTCCACAAATGGATGAGGCGACTCAATGTCTTGTTTAAAAGATATTTGTTTGTGTAAAGATGGATGCAATGTTCATTATCTTTAAGGTACGCATGCATGTGTGCTTATGTAGCAGTACATTCGGTGAGAAAGATGGAGATTAAGGTTTTTGAGAAATTAGGGTTTGAGAGGAAGAGGAAGGAGAGAGAAGAGAGACAAGATGAGAAGGAAAAGTGGGAATTATTCTTAGCTTTCTCCATAATTCTCTTGGCTTATATATAAAGTGAAGCATTGTAACAGACTACTCCGCCACTGGGTTATGAACACCTATTTCTACTCACCATTTTCGTATAGCCCTTCAATGGGATTACAACACTTGTGCCATATATAGCCTTCCTTTACTACTTTTTACCATATAATAGCTATTATCACCTAATCATGACATAATAAAGTCTGTGAACTTTGTTGCGTTTAATAATCCTCGATTGGGTCATGCTGACTTCTGAAGTTGACCATTCAAACTTACCCCATCGTCCGCCTTGCTATTGTTGCCATTCTCCATATTAGCCTCTCCTTCAAATTTCCACCTTGTCCTTAAGAGGAAAGTTGAGAAAGCTCTAGAGAAACTTGTGCTCTGACTCCCATGTAGCATCAATTGCAACTTCATTGTCCTATTTAACCAGGACTTGACTATTGGAGCGGCCTTTAGATTGAAGTAAGTGTGAGTAGAGGATGGCGACTAGGTAAAATAAGGAATGTTGATCAATGAAGTACTCGGGCAGAGGATGTTGCTGGACTACTGGGTCTCCACAACATTGTTTTAGTGTTAAGACATGAAAGACATTATAGATACGGGCCGTATCCAGAAGTTGCAGACAGCGTTTAGGACCAATCTTCTCAATGGCTCAAAAAGGGCCATAAAAATGCTTAGAGAGCTTATAGGTATGGCGCGAGGAAGAAGATGCTTGGTGGTGTGTTTGCAACTTAAAAAAAAAACCTAGCACCAACTTGAAATAAAACATCCATTTGTCACTCATTGAATTGGTTTCTCATCCAATTTTGCACGTGATGAAGGTCATCCTTGAGGGTAACAAGTAGTTGAATTCTCTTTGTGAGAATTTCATCAACAACGGTAACAATTGTGCTTCATGTGATGTAGTCTAATAATGATATAGGAGCTCGGCCATAGACCGCCTCATAAGGTGTCATATTGAGGAAGGAATGATAGGCAGTGTTATAATGCCACCCAACCATCGGAAGATAATAAAACCACAGTTTTGGATGGTCAGCCACTAAACAACGGAGATAATCTTCTAAGTAGCAATTGAGGATCTTTGTCTGGTTGTCTGATTGAGGATATATGTTGGACATGGCCAAATGAGTACCATGTAAGCGAAATAGTTCACACCAGAAATGGCTCACAAACATGGGATCGCGATTAGAGATCAAGCTTATAGGGATGCCATCAAGACGCACAACATCTTGAAGGAAAATTTTAGCAATCTATGGTGCTCTAAACTAGGAGAAACAAAATTTTAGCGATTAGAGATCAAGCTTGTAGGGATGCCATAAATGTGCATGTCTAGAGAGTTGATCCACCACAACCAGTATTATTGTTTTCCCTGATGATGGAGGTAAATGAGTAATAAAATCCAATGAAACAGAATCTCGTATCTTCCTCGAAATTAGTAGAGGATGAAGCAGGCCTTGAAGTGTCTGGTTAAATGGTTTGACGGCTTGACATATTGTGCATTGGTTAACAAATTCCTTCATAGAATTCCAAGTTTGGGCTAATGAAATATGTTGAGCGATAAACATATAAGTCCAATGAATGCCGGCATGGCTGCCCAGATGTGTTGTATGAAATTCAGAGATGGGTGGATGTCAAAGTGTTGTCTCCTAGGGAACCATGGCCTTGCCATGATAGTTGAGAATGCCCTGCATCACAGAATAGTCAAGATAGTTAGTTAGATTTTGTTGCACCTTGCGAAGGAGCTATGCAGAAGATGAGGCTTGCTGATAGAACTGTCAAAGTGCTTCCTAGATTATGGGCAAAGGTTTGGAGATTGCCAACAACATATTACAAGATTTGGAACTATGTGATATACCCAATAGAGCATTACTAGGGTATTACATACACCACATTTGTAGATGATATCAAATTCAAAATCCAAGCGCTTATTAAGCCAATGTTGTTGCTCAGGGGTTTGAATGGTTTAGTGGAGAATTAAACACAAGCTTTGATGATCAGTGCGAATAACAAATTTCCTTCCCAATAAATATTGGCGCCATCGACAACTGCTTCAGTAACAACGTACATCTTACCAGCATAAGCCAAAAAATCTTGCAGCTGTGGTGTAAGTTGCTTACTAAAGTAAGCTACAGGATGGTTGTTCTATAAGAGAATGACCTCAATGCCTGTCGTGGAGGTGTCTATTTGGATTTCAAATGGTTGGCTGAAGTTTGATAAGATAAGAATGGGTGTCCATGTAAGGGTATCTTTAAGATCCTAGAATGTAGTTGTAGCTTCTGGGGGTCCAAGAAAAAGCATTCTTCTGGAGGAGTTCTGTAAATAGGGGCACAAGCATGGTGTATTGTGACACAAAGCTACGATAGTAGCCAATGATGCCTAAAAACCCACATGAGCTTTGCATCGAAGTCTGTAACAAAAACTGCTGAATTGCAGCTATCTTCTCAAGGTCGACTTCTACACTAGGACCTTAAATTTTATGGCTAAGGTAAGTAATCTCGAACAGCCGAAGTCACAAATCATGAGCTTGGCATGCAAACATTGAGACTAGAACAACGTGAATATTTGGTGTAGATGATCAATGTAAGTGTCACATGATAGACTATAAATGAAAATATCATAAAAAAAGGCCAAAGCGAACTTGCGCAAAAATGGCCAGAAAACTAAATTCATAAGCGCATGGAACGTAGATAGTGCATTCAAAAGGCCAAAGGGCATTATGAGAAACTCATAATAGCCCTCGTGTGTTCGAAGTGCAGTTCTTAATATCAGGAGGGTGAATGCACACCTAGTGATAGCCAGAATAGAGATGCATTTTGGAGAATACGTGAGCTTAGGCGAGTTCATCAAGGAGCTCCTCAACTGTAGGGGTAAGGAAGCAATCCTTGACCGTGACAACGTTGAGGGAACAGTAGTCAACACAAAACCTCCTGCTTTCATCCTTCTTCTTGACTAGGATCCCCGAAGAAGAAAAAAAAACTCATGCTTAGATGGATAACGTTGTCTCGTAACACATCACTGACCAAATGCTCTATCTCTGATTTTTAAAAGTGGGGATAGCGATAAGGTTGGATATTCACCGGTGTAGTGTGAGGTAATAGAGGAATCTAGTGATTAAATTCTCCGTTGGGTGGTAGCCTTGCGAGTTTGGAAAAAAGTGAGCAAAGTCAGTCAACAAAGCATAAAGATGATGAAGAAAAAGAGGTGTATTTGAATTCAATGGTAGGGCTAGCACATAATCCAAGGCATCGCTAATTGGTGTGACTAAAATGGATAAGTAGAGTTATTGGCTAGTGGTGTGGTGCAGCATGTGTCGTTTCAAGCCAATTGTGGTGAGGCTATGTAGACTTGGTTGATGGATTTCGTGTAGGAGAGTGCACGCTCCATTGAAGTTGAACTCCTCCTAGAGTTGACGATAGTCAAAGATGATTTGTCTGAGGCCAGATAACCAATATAAGCGAAAGGACAACATCAACCCTGAAAACCGGCAATAGAAGAAGGTTAATAGGAAATATTGCATCTCCAAGTTTTAGCGGAACTTGAGTATATTCTTCAGCGTAGCTAAATGCTTCACAATTCCTAACAACGATGAGTAAATTATTAGATGGTTGGACTAGAAGGTGAAGGTGTGAGGCGAGCCTAGTCTAGATGAAGTTATTCATTGCAGCACCATGATAGAGTGGCTGTTGATAGAGCCAGTGAATTTCAATGTGGAGGGAACCATGAAGCCATTGAGTGCTAAAAAAAAACAAATACAGGGAGCGTCAACATCGGAAGGTTGGAGGTGCATGATGGTGGTGTCCTCTACAGAGGATATGGATTCAAGTTTTTCTAAAGGTGTCTAGTGGTTATCCTCGTTAGCCTAAACTCCCAAAAATCACAAATCTTTTTTTTTTTTTTTTTGGGGGGGGGGGGGGGGGGGGGGGGGGGTGGGGGGTGTGAACAACGGCGACCGGTGGCAAATTGGAGTCACAGTTAAAGCAAATGTTCTCTTGCATTAGAAAACCATCTCATCTGTAGTCAGCCATTTAATGGGAAGTGAAGATAATGTTGGAGGACCACGATTTGGCGGAGAAGGGTGTTTGGGTGGTGGAGACCGTGGTGGAAATGGACGCAATGGGCCAATGTTGTTGTGGAATGTGCTGTACTTGTCCTCTACTAACTTTGCCATCCCCATGGTGTTATGGAGGGACTTGGGTTTTAGTAAGTATAGCTCCCATTGAATATCACCATGAAAAACCGATAAGAAGCTGTTGAGCAAACTCATATGGCTTAAACCAGAGATTCTAGTGGACAGGATCTTGAAGTCCAAGAGACAAGCACTTACTTTTGAGCATTGCCAGAGTTTAAACAGTTGCACTTTGTGATTGATAAAAGAAAAGGGTCCTAACCAAGTTCAGCTTATTGAGAGAAATCATTCCAAGAAGTCAGTTGGCCAGTGAAGGACAGATAGTGGAACATTGGGCGACAATAACCAGTTTTTCTCCCCCAGAATTTGATGATATTGAATGAAGTGTTTTGTTTGAAACAACCATGAAAGAACATTCTCTCCCCTGAAGATAGGCACCTCAAGCTTTGGTGGGTGGGATAGAGGTTGAGCTTAAGGTTGTGTAATGGGTCAAGGTGAGGAGAGGCACGGTCAAGTTTGCCAACCTTGACCATAAGGTCAGTCATCCCTGCTTGTTGGGATTCTATTGATTTCTGCAAAGTGTCAAAGTTGTCTGAACGTTGTTGGATCTAGGAGCACATGGCATTTTTGTCGAGAGAGAAATGTTTCATGGCGATCATTAGTCACAGAGAGCTACTCCTCCATGTGTTCTGACCAGGTGGTCATGTTGTCCGTCATCCAAAATCAATGAAAGCATTAGTTGTAGCAGTACGTTCAGTGAGAAAGTTGGAGATTAGGGTTTGAGAGGAAGAGGAAGGAGAGAGGAGAGAAACAAGATGAGAAGGAAAAGTGGGAAATATTCTTTGCGTTCCCTATCATTTTATTAGCTAATATATAAAGCCAAACATTGTAACAGACTACTGCCCGCCACTGGGATATCGACATCTATCTCTACTCAACACCTTTAAATTGCCCTTCAATGGGATTATAACACCTATCCCATACACAACCTTCCTTTACTACTTTTAATCATATAATAGCTACTATCACTAATCATTGCATAATAAAGTATGTGAACTTCGTTGCTTTTAATAACTCGCGATTGGCCATGCTGACTTCCGGAGTCGACCATTCAAACTTTCCACGTCATCTGCCTTGCTATTGATACAATTCGCCACAGCATACATGGATGAAATATTCTCCATTTAAGGTATACTTGCTTGTGTATATTGATGGATGCAGTGTTTTATATATATGCATAGTTTTTTGGATGGGTTTAATGTACTTTACATATGTATATAGATGAATGCAATGGGCTTAATTTGTGTTTGAATTGAGTTGGGGTGGTATTAAAGTAGTAATAATGGGATGTGTGAGAGCTTGCATGGGATTAAAATAAGATGTTTAGTAGTGATCCTTCCTTACATCCGTCATTTTTCCCCCTTTCATTTTGTTTTCCATATATGGCCAAATATATTTCATGAGTACGAATTATTCTTTGGTGACATTAGCATGATGGAAAGAAGAAATTCCAACAAGTTATTATGTGATGAACCTTCATGTTGAGAAAACTATGTTCATTGTCACCTCTTTATTTTTGCTTTGATGCAATCCACGAAAAGCACCATGAGGCCCCCTCCTCCTCATGCAACGAGATTGTGATTTCATTTATATGTATATTTATAACTGGTAAATGTGAAGTTAATTACATGATAGCATGATATAGAAAGGTTTTGCTAGGACTATTGACCCATTTGGTACAACAAGTTCAGATTTGTAATTGGCTTAATCTTGCCTTTTGCTTAATTCTTGATATAATGCCTTGCCATTCTATACTTTTGGCTGCATGTCTTTCTTGTTATAAAAGCTCATGTTTTAATATGTCACAAAACTATTATCAATGCTATCAATAATCTTTTAGCATGGAGCATACATTGTTGAAGATTCTATGAGATTTAGACTTAAGATTTATGTTGTTCCTAAAGCTCTATTTTGATCTCACTAAAAACATTTGAGTTTGAATCAAAGAAAAAAAAAAAAATGAAAAACTTAGGATTTATTCCGCAAACATTTCAGGGCTTAATTGTGAAATTCATAGGTAAAGTGTAAAAAAATGAAAAGTAGGGTTCATTTGTAAAACTGATAAAAAAAAAAAAAAAAAATGAAAACTAGAAAGCCACAAGGCTCATTCATAAAATTTGATGAAAAAAAAAATAAAAATTCAGGGGTCTAGTCACATAAATTATGAAAATTTGTGAAAAAAGAATTTAAGGTTTAATGTGAAAAATGATATGAAAGCGGTTGATATAAAATAAAAGAAATGAGGATTTTATGTTAAATAAGAGTGGCATTTTGGTAATTTTGTAAGGCCTCTCCCTTGAAGTTCGTTATCAGATTTCATGATACTCATAGGAGTGAGTGGGGTTGATGAAGAATTTCCATGAAGACCCTTGAAACCTATTGTGAGGTTTTGAAACTCATAGGGGTGAATAGAGATGATGAAAATTTATAAAAATCTCTTTTGAAACCTACTATAAGGTCGTGACACTCATAGCGGTGAATGGAGATGATGAAAATCTATGAAAATCTTTCTTGAAACTTACCATGAGGTCTTGACACCCATAGGGGTGAATGGAGATGATGAAAACCTATGGAAATCTTTCTTGAAACTTATTATGAGGTCTTGACACTCATAGGGGTGAATGGAGATGATGAAAATCTATGAAAATATCTCTTGAATCTTATTATAAGATCTTGACACTCATTGGGGTGAATAGAGATGAGGAAAACATATGAAAAATTCTCTTGAAACCTACCGCAAGGTCCAACGCTTGACACTCATAGAGGTGAAAGAATAGAGAAAACCTATTGTGAGGTTCAAAGCTTAACACTTATAGAGGTGGATGGAGTTAATGAAGCCAACTACTATGTCCAAATTTTGACACTCATAGATGTGGATGAAATTAATAAAGCCTATTATGAGGTCTATTGCTTGACGCTCGTAGAGCTAAATGGAATTGATTATATGCAAGTCAAGTCTCAAAAGTATTGAGAGGTCATGGCTTGATTATATCTTTTATAATTTTTCAAGTGTTGATGAAAATCTTTCAAGTTTTCTCCTCAAACCCATTGTAATGTCCAAAGCTTGGTACTCACAAAGGTAATGAAAACATTTGATAATTTTTCTTGAAACCTACTGTGAGGTCCAATGTTTGACACTCACAAAGGCAAATTGGAAAAGTCTTTTAATAACTCAATAAAAGGGAATCAAGTTTATGATTACAACTTTATATCTATTTCATAAGTGAACAAAACAAAGCAATAAGGTTAGTGACTCAACCATGTGAGAGGTCATGGCTTGATTACATGCAAGTCAAGGCTCAAAAGTATTGAGAGTCTAGACTTAAATTTCTCAAATGAAACGACAAATGTAACTCTGAAGTTTTAAGACACAAAGAAGTCAAAGACTTAAGGAGTTCCATAAATTGGAGACCTAAAGAACTTCACAAGCACAAAATGCTGAAGTATTCAACAAATGAAAAAAAAAATCAAAGAGATTAATCAATTATGTGACTCACAAATTTAGAGTAACCGCAACTTAAGATCCAAGCGATAAGACAAGATGCAAATACAGGCAAAAAAAAAAAAAAAAGGAATCAAAGAGGACCACTGTCATAGAGCTCGAGAAATACCTATTCCAATGCGTTTTTAGCAAAAGTATCAGGAGTACTTACAAAATCACAAAAAAAAAAAAAAAAAAATGGAAAGTAGGACTGAGGAAATGTAGAACTCTTAGTTTCAATATTTTTTATTCATGGTCATGTACTCGTATGCTTTTTGAAGTCAATAAAAATTGATTTTATGTTTGTTCAATTATTTTTCATTTACGTTTGTTTCTTAATCAGAGGTTTGCATGACAATGTCTGGGGTAATTAATGTTAGGGGTTTATCCTTAATGGAAGTCAGAACCCATAAATACTTGAAACCTTAAATAATTAAAATCTTGATTTGTGATCCATTTATTTTTAGCAAACCGACCTTATTAAAGGTCAGACAAGTATAAAAGATCCCACCGGCGTGCGCGCGCGCGGGCGCACACACACACATATATAATATCTTATATTATGTAATGGAGATACATTAAATAATTTTTGTAACGACAATAATTCACGGTAGCAAAAATTTGTAGCAGATTTATTTTTGTGTGTGTGTGTGTGTGTATATATATATATATATATATATATATATATATATATATATATAAAATTTTTAAAGTACATTATTATCATGACTTTCTATCAATCTGCTTTTGTTAAATTTCTATACTTTGATAAACTGTAAATATTACTCCCTCTGTTTCTTTTTATCTGTCGTAGTTAATCGAATTTCACATAACAAGAAACTTAGTTATTTCACAAAATTTTATAAAAAAATAGTTATCTTTCCAAAATTACCTCTAATTTATATTTTCACATTTCTCTTTCATATTTAACTTTAACAAAGAGTTGAATAGAGTGTTAAGGGTAATTTTAGGAAAAAATAATAATAAATGTTTCTTAATGTCAAAAAATGACAGATTAAAAAAAACATGGATTTGTGACGGATACAAAGGAATGGAGAGAGTAAAAATGAAGGATTTAAAAGATTCATGAAGTTTGAGGATTTTTTCAATTGCAATGCACTAATGCCCATTGGATAAAATAATAGTCAATATATTATTAAAAAAGAAAATAAAGGAAAATAAAAAGATAGATTTCAGTGCGAAATAAATGAGTAAAGGATATCTGATCAACCAAATTAAAAGAAGTTTTGATGCAGGTGGTGCCAGGTTCATCAGTGGAATCAAGGCCTCAACTTCTTTGAATGCTGAACTCCAAGCTTTTCTGTATGGACTCCAATAGACCAACACGATTAATATAACCTTGACTTACATTTTTTTAGATTGTGCTGATGCTCTACAAGTTATCACCCACGTCTGTGAAGAAACAACTTGGAGACTGACAGATATATTTAGCTTGTTCCAATAGTTGCTTGCATCCCTTCATTCCCCTCTTCTACATCTCATTCGGAGAGATTGGAATCGAGTGGTTGACTCTTTGGCCCGCCATGCATGGTACTCATCACCATGCTTTCTCTATTCTTCCGTGGCATGGACCTTTCTCATTGGCTTATGGAGACCATCAACAAGAATGCTTCTTATTTTGATCGTTGCCTCTTTGCTCTTTTTTGTTTTATTTTATATTTGTACATTCTATTATGTTGTATTTCCTCTTTATTTTTATCTATTTAATCAGCTCTCAGAACTCTTTTTATTAAATAAAAAATTTATTATAATAAATAAATAAATAAATGGTTAATTAATGCCCAAAATATATTAAAATTAATTAATCAAATGGAAGTTCCTGTATATGAAGCGGGTCCATAGCTCAGTGGTAGAGCAATTGACTGCAGATCAATAGGTCACCGGTTCGAACCCGGTTGGGCCCTTCTCATCACTTTAACACCTTTTTTTTTTCTTTTTTTTTTTTTTTTTTGAAAAAAAAGAAATTTCCCTCCTTTTATAAAAACCCTTTGAAAAAAATTTCTAAAAATCTTAATTTTCTATAAAATATTTGGAACTTTTCTCATTCAACAAGGACATGTCTGGTTCTTGGAAATGATGACAGCATAGTTATTAAAACCGACCCATTCAACCATTCTAGGTCCTGAGTTATGAGTCAACATTATTCAATTGTTGAGTGATTCGAGTCAATATTAGGTTAAAAAAAAAAATTTAAAATTATAAATTATTTTTTAATTATAAAATATATAATGCAACATATAAGCCAAATTGTAAAATATTTGACTAGAGAGGTCTAGAGCTCGAGTCTCTCCCAATGCATAATTGACCCCAAATAATAACAAATAATGTATATCAGTATATGTAAGCTGGTTTATCCAATTATACATACGATTAGTTTTACCTATCTATTTAATCTAAATATGATTATTATAAAAATAAATAAATTGTCAACCGTTGAATTGTAATTATTAATTAACAAAAAGGAAACCTAATGAACTATTACGAAAGTAAAGAAACCAAACTTAGCTGGACATCAAACTAATCTAAAGTAAAAGTTTAGGCTTTACATCACCTCAAAACAAATTAAGAAAATGACAGTTCTAACCAGATTACCGGAAATAATTAATACTCTTCCTAAAAATATACTTTACAAACACATCATAGTTTTTTTTAAATTTTTTTAATGAAATGACACATTTATCATTTAAAAAAAATAAAAAAAATAAAAGAATGAAGGGTTGCAAAAGTTATTTAAAAAAAAATGACCTGCCGGGTTATAGAAACTCAAATGGTTCACCAGGTTTGATCAGTTCAAAGTGGGTCAAGGCAGGTTACATATGGTTAATTGTATGGATAGTCCAATTAGAGACCTAGATTGGTTTAGATGCTGGGTTACTGAGTCAGAAGATTGAGTCGTTGGGCTAGTCCGTATTTAATAACTATAGATGATGAAGTTGGAAAGTTTCATCCTAATAGAATTCCAACTTTTACTGTTTACTCTCTCATTTCCTTTTTACTTGTCACGTTTTAGTGCTATTCTCTGTTTTTTTTTTTTTTGACAATTTAAAAATTTTGTGCAATATTAAATATCATTTTTTCAAATTTACCCTTTATATTTAATATATTTTTACAACTTCGAATGAATTATATTCAACTATACATTTTTCAAAGCATATTTTAAATAAAAATAACATTAGAAAGTTAATATAATTTTTATAAACTTTAAATAACCAACTAACTTCAATTAATTTTTTTCAATCAGTGAAAATTAAATAAGTATGACAAGTAAAAAGGAATAAAGGAGCATTTTACAAAAGCAAAGATTTTAAAAACTGTATTCTCGACTTACATATGTTGTTTGTATTTTTCAATTTCCTGCTTACTAAATTGTTTGTATTTTTTATTTTTTATTTTTTTTATGTTTTCATAGAGTTGTTCACGGTTGATTTTACTGTCCATGTGGTTCAAAATCATAAATTGACAGTGTTGTATGCAATATTTTATATTTTACTGAATTGCTTATTTGCTTTTTTTATCTTTATTTTTGTTTTTGCTTCATTAATTGGGAGTGCGATCAGAAGCGCTGGTGAGTATTATTATTAAGAAGCCTTTTATAATATTGGTGGCAGATTCTTTTCCAGAAAAATTTTCTTTTGAGAATCAAATGTCAGCTGCAGTGTTTTGGAGAGATAACATCATAAACCTTTCTGTCTTTAGCTTCCTTTGTTTTCTTTGATATGTCCATGTTTTCTTTCAAGTTTCAAAAGCACCATTTCTGCACTTCCTTTATACTTTTGCAAGTCAAGCATGCTCTTCAGTAAGTATGAAACTTTCTTTGTTCTATCAAAGCTTAATATAAGTATCAGCAGAGCAAAACATTGACAAAAAGCAAAGCTATTGTTATTTAAACAACAAATTTCAGAACTGACATATAATTAAAGACTATCAAAAAAGAGTTCATGCAAACTATTTTGAGTTTTGACAATAATGAGTTTTCTCCCTTCATCCACAACACATAAATATACTCGGAGGAATTCAATAAAATTCTGGACCAAACTAAATCCATGGCAGAAAACTTAATTTGTTGCAGGTGGATTCTGTACAGGTAAGGTCAGATTCTCATTCCATCTTTCCATCTGCACACACACACACACAAAAGATATATATACAAAATCAAAAGATGCTTTGGCATGCCAAGAACAGAAAGATGATTGTTCACTAAATATGACTATGCCTAAAAGCAATCTTTAGATGAAGGTTGCCTAAATTTATATTGTATGTATTATTTTATTTTATTTTATTTTTTTCAAACTTTCAAATGAACAAACAAAAATGAATTTTGTTGAAACTTGCACAGCATATGCATTATTGAACTAAAACTAGCATGCTTTGTAGCTAGCAATCACTTCAAGCAGAAATATAAAATTTCTCTACCTCAAAAGATGATCTATGAAGGAAACCAACCTGAGCATCAAAAATTCACTTCTCTGTAGCATCTTTGTTTATAATCTTGTCAAATTAAATGTTCACTCTATAGTTTGTACTATACTTGTTATTAAAAAATAAGTACAGTGGCTTAAATAGAGAGAACAAAAATTCACTAAAATGAAAGCACAAGATAACTGAAAATAATACCCACAATAAAACAATATGGTCAAATTTATTTATCCAGGACGCATTGGTGGGGGAATTATAAACTAAAAAATATTTAATTAACAAAATTATTATTACTTAAAATTTTAAAATAAAACAATAAGCATAATATTTAAAACATAAAATAAAATACCACAAAATTAATAATAAATAATAGAAAAATATAGCTAATGTTTTAAAGTCTAGTTCAAAATACATAGGCAAGTATATTACTACAAGTTTATGGCTAATACCAGAAGAAGATCCATTTTTTTATGCACAAATCTATGTGTTCATGTGTAAGACACGTGATGGGTTCATCCGAATTGAACATGATCCCGATGCACACCAACAACACTACAAGAAAATTACAGTTTACAAACAACATTTTCCGTTTCTAATTTGTTGCTATATCATTTTAGAAAAGGATTAGAAACAAAATTTTCAATTTCTTGAAAGCTAATAATCCGTTTCAAATTCGTTGTTAAATTTTGTAACAGAATTTATTTTGTTGCCAATTTGTTTCAGATTTTTAGACTTTATCAATGGATTGGCAACAGAATTTATGCGTTATGGAATGTAAAAACGGATTTGAAATGGAAAATATTCTTTTTTAAATTTTTTTATTAGAAACAAAAATGATTCCGTTTCAAATCCATTGCTAAAATTAAAATATATACATTAAAACAAATTAATCCATTTATAATCTGTTGTTAATCCATTCCTAAATCCCTAATTAAAAAACTATATTTATTTTGATGATTCATATAAATAATACATGTTATAACAAATTTGTTCAACCAATATAGCTGACAAATAATGATTTCATTAATTTATGTGGATAACATATGGCCAAAAACTTTTGTTTCACAAAAGAAAAATGCTAACAAATAACAAATAAACTGCAACTCATCTAGGTGATCAATATCATGATCATCACTAGTTGGCTGTGAGTCTTGAGTGAACTTTAAGCGCTGAAGGATCCTAGTCTCAAACTAAATCATTATATGTTGCATCTGATGCATCATTTGGTCAGTATACTAATCTCTCTCCTCTTTCATCTCGTGCAAACTCTGCTGAAGCTCCTTGTTATTATCCTTCATCTCTTGCAGACTCTCCTGAAGCTCCTTTTTATTATCTTGTAGCTGATCAACAGTCTCACACAGCTGTTTAATCTTAACTTGTAGCTTTTACATGATGTACCTGTAGATGAAAAAAAATTAACAATATTGCATACTTGTCTAATATTAGCCTGTAAATCCTTAAATGATGTACCTGTAGATGAGCTCTGTGTTAACTGGGGATATAAAATAGATGCTTGGGAGCCCACTCCATTAACACAACATTTCTTTTCCCCTCCTATAACTTGAAGGAATATATTTTCTTTGTCCACAATAGAAGGCTTGATAAGTGTTTGTGTATAAGTATTACTAAGTATACTTTTCTTACATTGAGCATCACTTTTGTTAGATTTTATGGCTCATTCGTGTGTATTTTTGTGTTCTTTTGTGCATTTAGGGTTGCGGAGACAAGTTTGAAAGAAAGAAAGCAAAAATAGATCACAGACGCAATTGTTGAGGAAACTCCTGGACCGAACAAGGATCAAGGCACAAGTTGTGCTCATAGACATGTGAGTGTGTGCCAACCTCTAAAATGCTCAAGTGAATATACAAATTAGAGGGGCACAAAGGCAATTACACTCATATGTTTCGACTTGTGTCATATTGGCAAGAGTTTCGTCAATATGTTTGGAAGCAAGATGCGACATGATCTACCGCATGGATATGTGCCCAACCATGCGGCCTTGATGAAGAAATTGAAGTCGGGAGCACTATAAAGGAAATATTGTAGCAGCCTAGTGCAGTAAAATCACTTTAGCAATTACTGCTCATAGCGCGCAGGAAAATGAAGCCTGGAAATCCACATGGCCGTGTGGAATTTCCACACACCCGTGTGGATGCCCAATTTTAGCCCTATAAATACCACTTTGAGATTTTAATTTGGGGATCTTTTTCCTATCTTTCGCTTATTTTTTGGGGAGAGCACGACTATGGGTTGGAGAGGTTTTTGTTGGGATTTTGGAGCGGCTCTACTGCATTCGACATCGATTTCCTTCGGAAGAGAGTTATTGGGAGAGCTTTCGACGGCATTGATTCGGCAAGATGTGCCCTAGGCTTAACGAGGAGTATTTAGAGAACACGAGGCAGCTCTTGAAGACCATCGATACGGACGACAAAGAGGTTATCTTTATGGATTGCTTGCACTTATTTTTGATTTCATATTTGATTTTGTATTACTTCATGAAGAGCTAAACCCCTAGTGGATGCTTGGACTTGTAAACCCTAGGATGATTTTGTTTCATTGACTTCTATTATTTTTACTTTAATTGATGTTTTAATTGAGTTTCAATCTTATCTATTTAATGATTTGATTTTCCCTTAGAGTGACACTAGGGTTGAGAATCTATCTAGATAATCCTTTTGAATGAGTGACACTTCATTAGTCTTGGACTTAACAAGGTTTAAGAAAGTTGATAGGGTGAGTCGAGAGATAGCGGAACGTCCCCTTTCCCCTCCGACGTGATTTATTCTATCTCCGTGTTCCAAGAGTTTTTTGCGGTCACGATAGAGTGAAGTGCTAAGAGACAAATTCCACTGGGGCTTAGTTCCGCGAGCAACAAAGTGAAGTGTTGAGTAATCCTTAGTGCTAGGGCTTAATTGTGACTAGGGATCTTTCGCATGGACCAAAGGGTTAGATCTAAATTAGGAAATAGGGTTTACCACTTGGAATCCCTAGAGCTTCAGCAGTCCTACACAGTGTGAGGTGTTGAGAGTATCCCTTTCCACTGGGGCATAGTGTAGAAGGCTAGTCACGGTTGACCTTAGATTTGTGCCTTTGGATATCCATGACTCATTAAACTTCAATTAGGAGGCATAATATTAGTCTTGCACTTGAAACAATAGTCCTAGGGTGAGAATTGTCCGGGTACCCCATTTTATCATTGATTACCTCTCTTTACTCTTTTTGTTTTCTCTCTTCTCTTTTACTTTTCTTTGCATTGATATCTTGAATCAAATCACAACTTGGTTTTCACCTTAGCTAAATAGCAATACTTCTTGTTTCTGAGCATCTATTCCCTGTGGATTCGACTATCCACTCACCGGGGTATTTTATTACTTCGACAACCCGTGCACTTATGGTATACACATGCAAGGGGTGTGTCAAGGCTCATTATCCTCTTCTTGTGCAGACTAAAGTTATATTTATATAAATAGAAATGCATTATCAATTTCTTTGCATGACTTATGTGGGATATGGAGCCTTTTGAGTGCCGAGATATACTAGATCCAGGTCCTTTAGCCTCAGTAAGACGGTTTGGAAAAAATTCAGGCTTTGAGCTTTAAATTCCTGGGAATTATATGCTTCATTCCATATTTGCCACGCAATGTCAATTACATGCATGGATTTTTCTTTTCCTTTTCTAAAGACACACATCAATGATCTATAACACTCTGCAGCTTTGCGTTGTCATGCCATCTTGATAATAGATGAAATTGACTCATCCCAAATGAAGTGTTTATGTAGTTTAACATGAAAAAAAAAGAATACATATTATATTTAGACTATATATTTAAATAATTAACAAATGAGACGAATTCACATACTTAGATTCTACATTATTACCTTTTTGAAATGATCTATAAGTCTTTCTACTTTGAAAATATTTCTAAGTTTGTTGATATCCTAAAGGTAATTGTGTTCTCTTCTAGCTTAGCCTAACTTTTTTTAGTTATCTAAATTGGACATCAATAAGTCGTTGTGTGCATAGAGGTATCATAAGAGCCATATGTAATCTATCATTAGAATTATACACGATTCTTTTTGGCCTTAAATGATAACCGAAGAATTTTACATCATCCATAATCTTCAAGGCTTGTTCTCACTTAATAAGTAGTTGTAAGGTGAGATACTTTTGCAAAAAAAAAAAAAAAAAAAAAAGGAATAGTGTATCACCTATGAATTTATAAGAAAAGAAGTTGTTAAATACATTCAAATAACATATGTAAAAAAGAACCATTTGATATCAATGACCTAAAATAGCCCCCCACCCCCCAATGTGGAACCTTACATATATTAATCTAATTTAATGAAATCAAAAGAAACAAAATTTATGCATGGCAAAACAAATAACAAATAAATAACATCAATTTTCCATTTTAACTAGTGGTTATTTAAAAACCTGAAATTCATTCCAGTAGATGTCTTTTGTCTCTTTAGAAACATTCTTCCAACAATGACCATTCTCGTCCATTCTTTCCTTAAAGATAGATGTGATCCATCAAGCACAAACATCAGAAGGATGCAAACTATAAATAAACAAAGATGATAACAACCAAATATAAAAGTTAACAACAATAAAAAAATAAATTACTTACATCAAACAATTACACATAAAAACTAATAAATTTTAAAACTTACACTCAATTCACTACTTGTATGTGTATTTTCCCCAAACTTGTAGCTTGGACCAAGCCATCTATTGATGATGTTGGATTTCCACTAACAAGCATAGTATGACGACTGCCGTCATGAGCAGCACCTCTAATATCATAAGGAGTAGAAATAGAAGATGATGGTGACCCACTAAATGGTTAACCAACGGGTGACAATAATGGACTAGATAATGCAGCAGGTGTAGAATAACATGTACTAGAGTCCGCCGTGTCATTATGGTCATCATGCGTAGATTGAGTCTCTTGATCCGTAGGTGAACTACTCTCTAAATCGATCGAGTGAGCCTCTGTAACTAGCACCGCCTTTACGACCCCCTCTCATCTTGCCTGAACAATCATTGTCACATCAGAATATATACAAATATAATACAAGTATAAATTATTATTATTATTATTATTATTATTATTATTATTATTATTATTATTATTATTATTATTATTATTTTATTTGATTGTTGTTACTCATAGAACTTTCATTTATAGATTTACCTTAATTCATTGACTATCGCTTTCAACTTCTTCAACTTCATCATTTTCATCCCCTTTATCATTACTTTCTGATTCAAGTAGAGGCTCCTCTTCACTCTCTATTTCTTCATCATTTATTTCAATTAGTGTCCCACTTGGATCATTTAGAGACTATTATTCTACATCAAAAACATTGATGTGTATTGAATGGGCTTCCATTTCATCTTGTTGAAAAGGTTCTTCACATGATACTGATGTTGTCTCAAAAACTTGTTTAAGAAGCTCTACAATGGATCTAGTTTTTACTTTGAATACTGCCCACCATTCAACTTTGTCACGCTTTAAGCTAAGGTATATTGTATAATTAACTTGTGTTGCTTGAACGGCAATAACAAAAGGTTCATATTTATTGCAGAACTGCTTATGAATGACGTCCACGAGTTTATATTGGCAATAACGTTTTGTTCATGCATTTGGTGTTTAATCAAACCAATCACATTTAAAACAAATGGCTCACTTGATTGATAATCTTGGGTACTCTAAGCATAAAACTTCCCTTAATTGGCTGTAGTAGTCATTTTCATCTATAAGACTTATAGTTTCTCAGCGGCTCTTTTGACAAGTCCTTCAAGAACTGATTGGAAATATATTTTGGGGGGGGGGGGGGGGGGGGGGGGGGGGGGGGGGGGGGGGGGGGGATCATGTGCAAAATTGTAGAACCATATTGTGAATTCAAGTTCCAATTTCTCATCAACATGTCTATGTTCAATTTGCAGATACACTGAGCACAACTCATCGACATAGATACTCCACATATTAAAACAACAACAATACAAGAAACAAATTAGTATAAAGTCAAAAGCAACGTAAGACTTGAATTTGAAAATAAATTGCCACACTTTATGAATGGTTGCACTTTTGGACAATTTAATAAAATTTTTATCTATGCCGCGAATATTCTTCTTTTGTAAGATACTTGATTTTTGGTTTCCTAATGTCCTTCCAGGATGTGTGAAAATTGATAAATTTACAGGACATTCTATTATGTCTTCTTCAATGTCAACATTATGTGGCACCTTTTGAAGCCTTGGCTTCACATGTGGTTTGAAATAATGTGTGTAGAATAATGATGCTTTCTAAACTTAGTAGGCATTGCATATTGAGCCTTCTATTTTATCTTTATTTCTCACATTTTTATTTAATTTTTTGAGATACCTACAAAGTTACATTAATATGTATGAAGTGATAAACATTATTTATGTTAAGAGAATACAACAATAAATTATATGTCTCACCTTTCAAATGGATACATATACCAATTTTGTACTGGTCTCACAATCAATGCTTTATAAGCCAAGTGCATTGGAAGATATTCCATTGAGTCAAAAAAGCTTGGGGGAAATATACGCTCAAACTTACAAAGGATTAAAGGAATTTCTTCATTAAGCCTAAACATATCAGTTTCTCGGATTATAGTCGAAGTGAGCTCCATGAAGAAATTACTTAGTTTTGTTAATGCCCATTAAACATCTAATGGAAGCAATTCTTTGAATGCTATTGGAAGTAACCATTGCATAAAGACATGATAGTCATGGATTTTCTTATCGTAAAGCTTCGGCCTTCTCATGTCAATACATCTACTCGTGTTTGACGCATATCCATCTGCGAATCTAAGATTTTGAAGCCATTCGCAAAGCACAAATTTTAACTATTTATCCAAAGTATAACATGTTGGGATATTTCCCTGTACCATCAATTCTTTCTAACTTAGGACGACAATAAAATTATTTCAAATCTTCTTTTGATTTAGCACTATCTTTGGTCTTCCCTTTGACATTCATTATAGTATTAAATATATTGTCAAACACATTTTTCTCAATATGCATAACATCAAGATTGTGACAAATTAAATTTGTTTGCCAATAGGGAAAATCCCAAAAAATGCTATTTTTTCTACAGCTAGTAGTCTTAGCAATGTGGCTATTGGTCTCATACTTACCAGTATCCATGACTCTTTGTAACTTCATATTTTCTACTTCTTTTAGGATTTTTTTTCACTAGTTTGGATAGCAGGAGCCATTTTTGTTAAAAATTCTATTTTTTTAGAAAGCAGTTTGTCCTTTCTAAATTGATGATAAGGAGGTAAGAATTTGTGGTGATTATCAAACCATGATTGCTTCCCTCCTCGTAAAGGAATTGCATATGAATCTTCCTTACAGTACGAACAAGCTTTTGTAACTACAATGCTACATCTGGACAACATTGACAATGTTGGGAAATCACTTATGGTCCACATTTGTGCAACTCGCATTTGAAAATTATTCTTTCTTGACGCGTCATATGTTTTACCTCCAATTTCCCATAATTGTCTCAATTCTGTAATGAGAGGTTGCAAATGTACATCCACCACATATCTTTCAGATTTTTTGGGCCTGGAACTATCACCATTAGGAACATATACACCTTTTTCATACACATTGAAGGAGGTAAATTATAAGGAGTGACAATTGTTGGCTAGGAAGAATATTGTTGACTTGATTGCCCAAAAGGTTGGAATCCATCAGTGCACAACCCTAGTCTCACATTCTGACTTTCTACTACAAATGAAGGGTGGGTGTCATTAAAATGCTTCCATGCAGGGTAGTCAGAACAATAGCACAGGCTCATGCTCCGCATGCCATCTTATTTCTTTTGCTACTGCATTTGATGCATATAATTTTTGTAGTCATGCGGTTAAAGGAAACTAATACATTTTTCATATGGAATATTTTTTTTGTGCTTAAATGAACTACTTGCCGTCGCTTATACCTAGGATACTCACAAATTTTGCAACTCATTAGTTCACTGTCTCCTCCCCAGTATATAATGCATCCATTTAAACAACAATGAAGTTTCTCAACTGGTAGGCCTAAGCCTTGAACTAACTTCTTTGTGCTGTAAAAGTTACTTGTTATTGCATTATTTTCCGAAAACATTTCTTTCCAAAATTGGCAAAATTCATTGAAGCACCTTTCAAAGAAATGATGTTCTGCCTTCATATTTAACATTCTTGTGGCTGTTGATAATTGTGAGTGATTTTCATAACCCCGCCACGCCTCTTGGTTAGTAGTTCTTAACACATCAAACAATTTCTAAGCCATTGCAATTGGAGGTTCCTCCTTATAAGTAGGTTAGAAATCAAGTCCTCCTACATCTATGACCATCTGTTTATATGAATTGTATGGGATGGTCCAACACTTGGAAGCAAGTTAGTTATTGCAGCTTATTCACCATGAGCATCGACATCTGACACACTAGGTTCTCCATGAAGAATCCATTGATAATAGTATCTTACCAATCCTTTCTTCATTAGATTCATACTTGTATTTTCATCCATAATATTATATTTACAATGAAAACTACATGAATACCCCATCATTACTCTCACTCACCATTACAATGTCTTGTGATGGTTTAGAGTACCAGAATAGTAAAGTCGTATATCTAGTGGCATGGAATATGTACATGTGAACCTATCATAACTTCCAAATGTAATTTGCCTTTTAAATTAATATAAATAAAAATATATATAACACTTATCTCCACAAAGTGGTTCATTTGATTATAAGCCAAATTGCCAAAATTCCAGATCCAAACGGGCCCAATGGTAATAAAAAGAATTCAACTAATCAAGAGGCTACAACACAAGGCGAAATAAATACTTTTATGATTAAAATCATAAAATAAGCATGAAATATTAATAAAATTAACAGCACTTTTATTTCTCCATAAGCCAGATAGAACGATATTCAAACAAAAGGTGCCAACAAAAGCAGGGCTATGATGTTTCTAAACAAAGGGAACACAATTTGTAAAGCATGGAGGAATCATGCATAAATAACCATAAAATGAAAAGGTGCCAACAAAATATATACATTGCTAAACATTATAATAGCTTGCAGTTGTAGTGGAATCAAGTGAGAAATCCATAGCAATGGATGAACATATCCTTGAAATGAAGATGCTTTTGAAGATCATGACCATAGATTAGTATCTCCTCCAGATTTTAGTGCAGATACTCAACATGATATTGTTCTCCACTGCATGTTTAATTTCATGAACAAGGAAAGAAGTTTGATGTCACACTAGTCCAGAGAAATGGTCATATACATGATTTACATAAAGAAATAATGAGGAATACATATATATTGCATGATTCCCCTATATAATAAAATAGATGTGGATCTCTTCACTATTGACTAGATATGCATTGCAACAATCCACACAAAGACAATTAATTCTCATGTCTTCATCTCTCACATGATATAATTCATACTCAAGAAACTTTTTCACTCCATTAAAAGTAATCATCAAAAAAATCAAAAGTATATAGTCAAGATTCATCAAAGACTTATCAATAGACATGTTAGTTTCTACAAATAAATAAATAAATAAATAAAAATCAAAAGCATTAAAAAAAAAAAACTTGTTAACATATAATAGACATATAATATGTTTAGTTAGAGCATTTCATAGGTAGAAAGGTAGTATAAAAATATTAATAGTATATGTATCTAATAAGTGTATCTTTAGGCATATGCTTTGATCTTCAGAGTAGAACAACCTGTGAACTCCTCTAAGTTGGAGAAAAATAATAACGTGTCATTTTCAAGTTGAGATACCCTCACCCCACCAAGATGGTCATGAGTAATATCTCCTAAATAAAAAAAAATCTATAAGGTGATATCACTATCATTAATCTAATTTTAGATTGTATTGATACTGCAATAGATTGACATATTTTTCAACCAATTAATAACATCCACTTGACATAAATTTTAAATAGCACATGATCAAATGACAATGTTCAATGTTTATTAAAATATTTAAACTTACAAGCATGGTTCAAATATTACTATTGTTAATCTAATATTATATCTTATCGTTGGCCAAACAGAATGACATAAATTTTAACCAAATAATAGCATCCACTTGACATTAGTTTTCAATAGCACAAGATCAAATTCTATTCCAAAACCTTTGAGCTTTTCTGCAAAACAAAACTTAAACTAAAAAGATGAACTTATGAAACACTATTGAGAACCAGAACAGTCACATTCCAATCATCAATCTCAGTGTTATTTTTATTTATCCTTATTTGTTTTGAATAAAGTGATAATCAAAGAATTATAAATAAAGAAACTATCTTCTACTTTAGAAATGATTGAATTGGCTTGGTTTCAATTAATCACATGTTGTCTTATATGATTTTGATATTTAGCACAAGGAGTATCTTGCACCATTTGCTGACCATCAAATGAATTGGCACCTAATTCTAATTGTCTAAGATGTGGTAGCTTTTGTAATGTCACCATAAGATCTTATTCTAATAAGAGTAATTCATAGTCCTACAATAACATCAATGTTTGTGTCCTAGAAAACCACATTCATATGCAATTTTGGAAAACAGTTATCAAATGAAGGAGCAAAATATAATAGAATCATTGGTATAATTGTCATGAAAACAGTAAAAATGAGAGTCATACTTGATTTAGGTTGATGGTAATATATAAATGATGTGGGGAAAAAATTTCAGAAGAAATTCTATTTATCTTGTCCACGTCGCCTTGGATTAGGGTCTGTGTGAGATCGAAATTGGAAAACTATTTCAGCATTCCAGCATAATTTAAGCAAATGTAATATTGTGATGGCGAATGAGATGATTCAATTTTCTGGAAATTAATACTCTTCATTCAATCTTTCATTAATAGAAGAATCAGGACAAACATGATCTGCAGAATAAAGCATGCATAGATTGAACAAATAATGTTGACTGGTGATTGAATTGTAGGAGAAAATTACATCCTAATAAATACATGAAAACAATAGGAGAAAATATCATCCATTTGACATATATGCTTAATTTTCATCCTAATAAATACATGAAAACAATAGGAGAAAATTATTATATGGAAAATATCATCCATTTGACATATTTAGTTATTTTTTAATAAATAAAATTGGGAAATGGGGAATGGATTTTCAGGTTTAACTAGGTCCATGAGTTTTGCTGTGACACGCCATCTTGGACTTTTATTTATGTCTTAAATAAGTAGTGTAGAAAATAATGTATGTCATAGGTGATTAATAATGAACTTCGTTTCTTTAAATATCTCCCGAAAAATTATGTTCTTAATTTATTACATAAATACAAGAGGGATTTTGTAGCATGACTTGTAATCAATGTCTCTAAATTCAGCATGCAAGACTCATTCTAAATACAAATAAAAATTTTCTTTTTATGTAAGAACTAACACCTATCTATCAAAGATCTATCCTACATTAGATTTCTATGATATTAGATTTGCAAAAGTTAACGGATGGGAAAGTCATAAATATGTTTATAAGTATAGATTAATGGTTTATTCTCAAGTTAATCATCTCTTGTTCCAGCATTCCTTGGTGAAGCACTAAATTAGACATAGCATTCTCATCAAAGGACTCAAGCAGAAAGTCGGCCAACTTAGGACTCGTTTGGCATTGTTGCTAATTCCTGTTTTTTGTTTTCAATTTCATGTTTTGGAAACAAAACTGAAAAAACATGTTTGGCAGCTCGTTTTTGTTTTCAAAAATTTTGGCAACAATCCTAATGTTTAAAAAAAAAAAAAAACAGAAAACAACAATTTTATGTTTTCAACTGTATTGGAAACGTTTTCAAAGCTCTTCCTCTCACAATGAAACTCTTCCTCTTCTACTCCTTTCTCGTTTTCAAAGCTCTTCCTCTCACAATGAAACTCTTCCTCTTCTACTCCTTTCTCTCTCTCTCCTTTTAATTTTTATTTTTTATTTTTTGTAAAAAATATAATTTTTTTACAAATTAATAATAATAATTAAATATATATATATATATATATATATATATATATATATATATATATATATATATATATATAAATATTTATAAAAATTTATTATTTTGGCTTGATATTTTACAAATTAGTTTATATAATATAAAAAATTATATTTTTAGAAATTATTTGTGAAAATAATTGTTTGACCCTTGATTTTGATAAACTATGATATAATATAATATAATAATAATTTATGTTATTAATTTTATTTAATAATATAATCAAGTAAACTAATATGAAAAATAAAGTTTTTTAAAAAAAATTAAAAATATGAATTTGAAAAAAAACGATAAAAATTATTATAATAATTTTATACTAACCAAACATGTTTTTGTTTAAAGCTTTTTAAAATAGAAAATAATCAGTGTATCCAAACATGTTTTTGTTTTTACAAAATTGAAAATAAAATGAAAACAAAGCAAAACAAAACAAAAGTGAAACAAAAACAAAAAACAAGAAAACAGAAATGATGCCAAACGACCCCTTAACTATCTCCTCTTATCTCTTCTTTATGGTAACTAAAATAACAAACTCTGAAGCTCCAAGTAAAATTTCAATCAATTCTTAGAAAGTGTTAAAGTTAAAGATGAATACTTTGAAGACTCTCTGGATAAAGAGAAGAGGTTGTTGTTAAGGTTTCCCGTACGTTCATGTGTTGTGCCCAGTAGGTTGATCTTTGACTAGGTCTCTACTTTGTCTTATTAGCTGTTATCTTTAATGTTTGTGTGTTGTCAGTCCTGTGGGACTTATATATGTTGTTATATATTTTAAGTATGAACTAAGAAGTGAGCTATCTATCAAAAGACTTCTTCATACCCTACACTGTCTTCTCTTGTTCTCTTCTACTCCTTTTGTGTAACTAAGTTCTAAGCTTTCAGCTACCACTCTCTTACTCAACAGTGGTATAACAGCGAGGTTATGACCATGGAGGATGCTGGAAGCTCTTCCGATACTCAAGTTCCAATTTTCAAAGGTGAAATCTTTAACCTTTGGTGCTTGAAGATGAAAACCATGTTTAAATCCAAAAAGCTGTGGAATATAGTTGAAAATGGTTTCTCTGAAGAAGGGTAAGATGATGAAGTAGCAGAAGAGCTTTGGGCGCAAGATGCTAGTGCTCTCTATCTCATTCGACAGGGACTTGATGAGAAGATCCTTACCTGCATTACTGATTTTGATATTGCACATAAAGCCTGGGAAGTGTTGAAGACAGAGTACCTAGGTTACTCCAAAATTCACTCTTTGAAATTGTACTCTCTTCGTTTAGAACTGGAAGCTGTAAAGATGAGAGTGGAAAGAAGGTACAAGAATATATTACTCGTGTCCTAGATATAGTCTATCAAATCAAAATGCTTGGTGAAAAATGCCAGAGCATGCTGTTGTAGCTAAAATACTCAGCAACCTTCACTCAAATTTCAAACATGTTGTGTCATCTATCGTTAAGGCCAAAGATTTGGACAAACTCATGATTGAAGAGTTGGGTGGATCACTAAAGAGCCATGAAGCTCTCTTACACCTTACTGAAGAACCAAATGCTGAAACTGCATTATAAGCAGCACTTCAGGCATCAACTTTCACTCCTTTGGACTCAAGCAATCGTGCCATCAGGAGTCATGGCCGAGAACCTTTCCGTGGGAGATTTCGTGGTCAAGGTAGAGGAAGAAATGGTGACACCACCACTCGACCTCCTCCTAAATCAAACATTCAGTGTTTTGTGTGTAAGAAGTTTAGGCACACTATAGCACAGTGCTGGTATAATGAAGAAAATGTTGCTAAATATAATGAAGCAAATGTTGTTGAGGAAAAAAATAGCCATGAACCAGATAAAGGATTCTTATTTATGGCATATATAACTTAAGAAGAAGAAGTTAAAGTTACATACTCCTCATGGCTCATTGACAGTGGTTGCTCGAACCACATGTTAAGTGACAAATGTATCTTCCAAAACCTTGAAAATGTTTCCCAACAAACTGTCAAACTAGGTGACTACAGAGTACTGAAGGTTTCCGGTGCTGGAACTATTCCATTTCCTGCAAACATTGGGGAAGTTCACCTTCTAAAAGATGTCCAATATGTACCTCAGCTGGCTCATGATCTTCTTAGTGTTGGCCAACTGATGAACTCTGGATAAGATCTTTATTTCTCTAAAGGAGTGTACACCATCACTGATCTACCCCAGGTGCACTATTTGCATCTGTTCACATCACATGAAGGAAATTTTTTCCTTCGAATATGGCTGATATTTAGTATACACATGCTGCTCTAAGCACCAGCGAAATATCCAAGCTTTGGCATCTCAAGTACTAGGATTTAAATATGAGAAGTTTGCAAATGTTGAATGACAGTCATCTAGTTGAAGTACTACCCTGTATTGCACCATCCGGCCCATGCTAAAGGTGCTCATCTGGTAAACAAATCAGATCTATGTTTCCAACTGGACCAACTAGACGTGCAAGTGCACCTTTAGAGCTTGTACATGCTAACCTCATGGGACCAATGCAAACACCTTCCTTGGGTGGGAATAGGTATATTTTCTTCTCACAAATGATTATACACATTACAGTTGGGTGCACTTCATAGCAAACAAGGCCGATGCTTTAAAGTGCTTCAAATCTTTTAAATGACTGATGGAGAAACAACTTGGTCACAATCTCAAAGTTCTCTGCACCGACAGAGGGGGATAATTTATCTCTAAAGACTTTAACAGTTTCTGCAACCTCAACGGCATCAAAAGGCAACTCACTGCACCATACTCTCCTCAACAAAATGGAGTTGTGGAGCGTAAAAATCGCACAGTCATGAAGATGGCAAGCTCAATGATGAAAGAGAGAAACATTCCCACTACCCATGTAGTGTTGTTAAAGCTTAAACTCCTTATGAAGCTCTTCGAGGAGATAAACCACTTGTGGAACACTTTCGAGTATTTGGATGTGTATCTCTTGTCCTGATTGAGCCATAGTATCACCAAAAGCTCGATTCCAAGACACTCAGATGTGTGTTCATTGGATATTGTGAAGAAACTAAAGGGTATAAACTCTTTGACTCTACGACCAAGAAAGTGAAAATCAGCAGGAAAGTTAACTTCTTTGAAGACCTTGCATGGGATTGGTCCAACAAACACAATGATGATGAACCTGGGTTTTTGACAGTCAACACAAGCTGTGAAAAACCAATCAATGGGGAAGTTGTGGTTTCATCTCCTAAGAACCATACAACACAGTCTATAGAGAATGCATCAACTGAGAACTCCAACACTCTAATAAGGTACAGAACACTCACAGATCTATATGATACATGCACTCTTGTACTCTCTATTTCAGATCCTACTACATTTGAAAAAACAGTGACAGGAACCCGAAAGTGCACGGGTTGTCAAAGTAATAAAGTACTTTGGTGAGAGAGTAGTCGAATCCACAGGGAGTAGTGATTCAAGATAAGAGGAATTGCTACTTAGCTAGTGCGAAATGATGATGGTGAGAAAAATCAATGTGTGTGCAATAAAGTAAAAGAGAAATATGAAAGACAAGAGAGTGCAAGTAAAGAGTAGAGAGGAAACAATCAATGCGAATATGGGATAACCGGACAAGCTCCTCCTAGGACTAATGTTTCTAGTGCAAGACTAATATTATACTCCCTTATTGATGTTTAATGAGTTGTAGAAATCTTTAAGCACACGGTCCCAAACCTAAGGTCAACCGTGACTAGTTCCAATACTATGCCCCTGCATTAGGTTTTACTATAACTCTTCACTCTATCGATCTCTCAACTAAGCCCCAGGAAAGTCCATCATCCTAAGCCTCACACTATGTGGAACTGCTTGACGTTCTAGGGATTCCAAGTGATAGACCCTGTTCCTAATTACAGTTCTAACCCTTTGGTCCAGGCGAAAGAACCCTAATCTAAGTTAAGCCCCAGCACTAGGATTCACTACAACACTTCACTTTGTTGCTCGCGCAACTAAGCCCCAGGGGAGTTCATCTCCTAGCACTTCACTCTACTTCGATTGCAAAGAACTCTTAGAACACGGAGGTAGGGAAAATCACGCCGAAGGGGAAAGGGGACGTTTCGCTACCTCATGACTCACCCTCTCGACCCTCTCCAATCTTTGATAGTCTAATCCTATAGAAGTTGTCACATCTTGAAAAGATAACCTGGATGATTTTCAACCCTAGTGTCACGGCTAAGGGAAAATCAATTACAAATAACATGTAAGATTGGAACTCAATTAAAATCATCAATTAAGAAAGCATAATAAAAGTCATAGAAATAATGTCATCCTGGGGTTTACAAGTCCGAATACCCACGAGGAGTTTAGCTCTCCATTGAGCTATACAAAATTATCAATGTATATGAATCAACAAGCATAGCAAACATAGATAAAACCCCCTTGTGATGCGTGGCGATGGTCTTGTGAGGCCGCTTCGTCTTTTCCACCAAGCCCCTTGTCAAGCCTAGGGCACACCTCGCCGGATCGGTGTCGACGGAAGCTCCCCAAATAGCCATCCTCCAAAGGACGTCGATGTTGATGCCGTAGACTCACTCCAAACCTCCACAAAATACTCTCCAAACCCTAGCCGCGAGCTCTCCAGAAGTTGGGTGATAAATAGGTCAAAAAATCCTCCTAGAAATCTGAGTCACGGTTTTAAATAGGCTGAAATCGGGCATCCACACGGCCGTGTGGAATTTCCACACGCCCATGTGGATTTTCTGGAATTGAATTTCTGGCGCGTAGTAAACAGTAAACTACTACAGTAATTTGCTACAGTGCTTACTGCAGTACTCGTGCATAAAATGTTCCCAATTTCATGTTGTTTATCGAGGCCATCAAATTGAGCACACAACCAACGGTAGATCATGTAATTTGCTTCATTTCTCCTTATTGACGAAGTTCTTCAATGTCACACGGGCTAGACTTTTATGATTGTGACTGCCTTTATGCCCCTCCAATGGAGGTTGGCACACACTCACAAGTTTAGAACCCATGCCTTGTTCCTTGCTTGGTCCAAGAACTCTTCAAAAATGGTGAACATCACCTAATTTTGCTCCTTTTTCTCTAAATCCACTCCACAACCCTACATGCACAAAAGAACACAAATGCACACCAATCAATGATAAAATCTGAGAAAAGTAATGCTCAATGTAAAAAAAATAATACTTTGTATTACTAAAACACGAGAACTTATCAAGTAGTCAAGGATAAAGAATGGCAACTTGCTATGAATGAAGAGTTAAGTGCAATCACTCAAAACCAAACCTGTGAGCTTACTGAGCTTCTAGCAGGTAAGCAGTCTGTGGGACTTAAATGGATCAATAAGTCCAAATATAATGCTAACGAGACACTCCACAAGAGGAAAGCGAGGGTTGTAGCAAAGGGATACTCACAATGTGAAGGAATTGACTTCGAGGAAGTTTTCGCTCTTGTTGCACGAATGGAAACTGTGCGGATGATGCTTGCTGTTGGTGTACAACGACGTTGGCCCATCTATCAACTGGATGTAAAATCAGCATTTTTGAATGGTGAACTTGTAGAGGAGGTCTTTGTTTCGCAACATGAAGGATTCATCACAAAAGGAAAAAAAAAAAGGAGATAATACTGAAGCTTCGGAAAGCTTTGTATGGCTTGTGTCAGGCTCCCAGAGCCTGGTACAACAATGATGACCGACACTTCAACATGGGATTCAAACGCACTGAAAATGAGCCAACCTTATATACTAAAACCCAAGGGAATATTGACAATATGATCCTATGCATTTATGTAGATGATATCATCTACATGGGGTCCTCACAAGAAATGCTCTACCAATTCAAGACTAATATGATGCAAACCTATGAGATGACTGATTTGGGATTGCTGAAATACTTCCTTGGTTTAGAGGTGAAGCAAGGCAATGACTTTATCTTTGTCTCACAAGAAAAATATGCTGATGACTTGTTAAAGAGGGCAAATATGCTGCAATGCAAACTAGAATTGAGTCCAATGAATGCAAATGAGAAGCTCAGCATGAATGATGGTTCAGGTGCAGCAAATGCTCATATGTACAGGAGGTTGGTTGGAGGGTTGATGTATCTCACACACACACACACACATACACACACGACATGACCTAATGTATTCGGTTTCCTTGGTCTCAAGATATATGCATCAGCCGACTATGTATCATCTAGGTGGCATAAAAAAACTCTTGCATTATGTGGGAGGAACTACAGTATTTTGACTTCTATACCAGCATACAAAAAGAATTCAAATTGTCTGGATTCACAAATAGTGACTGGGAAGGCTCAGTAGATGATAGAAAGAGCACATAAGGTTGGATCTTCAGTCTTGGATCAGCAACTGTTGCATGGAGTTAAAAAAAGCAAGAGATCACTGCCTTATCTAGCATTGAAGTAGAGTACATCACAACAACGTCCATGGCCTGTCAAGCTATATGGATGAGAAGACTACTTGAGGATATGAATAAGAAGCAACATGCACCAACTGTCATCTACTGTGATAATAAATCTGCAATTGCAATAGCTAAAAACCATGCACAACATGGAAGGACTAACCGCATTGATATTAGATACCATTTCATTCGGGGACTGATTAGAGAAGGAATTATCTAGTTGATACATTGCAATCCATACAATCAAACTGTTGATGTGCTTACTAAGGCCCTGCTAGTTCACAAGCATGAGAAATTTAGAGATATGATGGGTGTGAAGGTCATCTGAGTAAGAGGGTGTGTTAAAGTTAAAGATGAATACTCTGAAGACTCTCTAGACAAAGAGAAAAGGTCGTTGTCAGAGTTTCCCGTACGTTCATGTGTTGTGCCCAGTAGGTTGATCTTTGACTAGATCTCTACTTTATCTTATTAGCTGTTATCTTTCATGTTTGTGTGTTGTCAGTCCTGTGGGACATATATATGTTGTTATATGTTTTGAGTATGTACTAAGAAGTGAGCTATCTATCAAAAGACTTCTTCATACCCTGCACTGTCTTCTTTTGTTCACTTTTACACCTTTTGTGTAACTAAGTTATGAGCTTTCAGCTACCACTCTCTTACTCAACAGAAGGAACCACTACCGGATTCTATCATTTGGTTCATGAAAACCAGTCATAGCATGAAAACTATGAATCTCACTTAGCACACTTCTTCAAACTTTTCAGTGTATTAGTGTGAACTTAGCAAAATATGTTTGGTAAAAATAGGTCTATGATCTCTATGTAGAAGTGAATAATCCAATCAAAACCTAGCATGTAGGTTGTAAGGAAATGGATGCTTAAATTCAGATTTCCATATATGTAACTATAGTAATGATTACCCAGAAACGAAAAGCAAGCACATTAAATCATAGTTTGATTCTTCCTGTCAACGTGACAAGTTTTTCTCTAATAATGAAAGAGAAGCAACGGGAAGCTGGTACTCATGACAAGAGAGTTGACAAAGTGCTCTCGGCCTGGCGGAGGAGAATGAGGCGACAATAGAACAGTTGCAATGCAACACTGGAGTGCTTGTTAAAAGGCTCGGTTCCATTGGTGGCGACAAAGGTTGACTAACTCATATTTTAACATATCTGATCTGTTTGACAAATGGATCTGGATCAGCTTGAACACAAACGGATCTTCATACTGTTTGTATACTTCCAAAAGGATCTTGGGGGATCCATTTGTAAGTATACAAAGGGAACCTTGATCCGCAAACAGATCTTGATCCGTTTGCAATTTCACAAACGTATCCAAGATCTATTTGCAATTTATTTTTTTTTGCAATTTATTTTTTTAAAATTATATATATATATATATATATATATATATATATATATATATATATATATATATATATATATATATAAAATTCATTCAATCTAGAAATAGTCAATATATTTATTAAATTTATATATTGCAACTTTAATGAGAAACAATTATTATACCATTTATATATTTAAATTATTATTATATCTATCTTAATTTTATAAATATATTAACTCTTTTATGAAAATTTTTAAACCTATTTATATATGTAAGTCATTTAAAAACATTCCAAATAATTTTAATGTAAAAAGATATTTATAAAATCACAACATTCACCACTAAATATAATTTTAAGTTCTTTAGGGCATGTTTGGTGGACAGGGGTTAGAAAGAATATGAGTATGATAAGCTCACATCCTATCCTAATATTCCATTAAATAAAATTTTGTTATCTTATTTTATATTTGTAGTACACCAAATAATGGTTGTATATAATATGAATTGCATGTAAATAGACAAATTTACCCTTTACAATAACCAAGAATCTATAAATCATCTGACTAAAGAAATAAAGATAAGACATGATCAAATAAGAGATTTAGATGAAAAATAATCTGTTCAAGCACAACATCGAATGGAAACCCATTAACCCCTTCGAGAGAATACCTATGTAAAATAGTGAAATTGGTGTCCTATCTTGTTGTTAACAAGCTTCTTGTCCCAAACCTCTAGTTCAAAGATCAAAGAGATACAATGAAACCTTAGATGAGGGAGAGAAACCAAATTAAAAGATAAAAAAATAAATTTAATTTTTTATCCTATCCTAACCATTTCTATTCTAATTCTCCCTATATGATTAGTTATTATGTGGTCAGTAGGATAAAATTTGTTAATATTACCTTATTTGCTCACCAAATAAAAGATAATGATATGATATGATAGTCAATCATATCCTACTGTCCTTATCCTATCCACCAAAAGGGCATTTAATGAATTTCTAAGAAATTTTTATAATTTAAAAAAATAAATTAGAAATGAGTTTAAAATATAAGAAATGGGTTTAAAATCCATTTATACTTAATTGTTAGGTATTCATATTTTGTTTTCAAAATTCATTCTATATATATATAAAAAAAAAAGTTAACGTATACATTTTATATATTTTAAATTTATTTTTAATAATTAAAAATTAATATTTTATGAGTAGATTTAAGAAAATTTATAAATCCCAAAATTGATTCAAAAATAATTTTTTCCAAAAAAAAATATAATCAAATTTTAAAAATATTTATCCAATATATTACAAACAGATCTGGGATCCATTTGTAAGATTACAAACGGATATTTGTATTGGTTTGTAATTTTATTTTTTAATTATATATATATATATATAAGTCTTTTAAAAAATGCCCAAATAATTTTTATCCTAAAAAGATATAATTCTAATATATTTTAAACAACAACAACAATAATAATAATATTTAAAGATTTGAGTTCTTTAATGAATTTTGTCTTAAAATTTTTATATTTTTGATTGAAAATTAAAAATTGGTTTAAAATATAAGTATTGGGTTTAAAATTCATTTATATTTAATTTTTAGTTATCTATAATTTATTTCTAAAATTCATTATATCTAAAAGGAGTTCATATTTTTATAAAATTTATATATTTTAAATTTTAAATTAATAATTAGAAATTAATACTTCCTGAGTACAATTAAGAAAATTTATAATTACTAAAATTGATTCCATGCAATAATTTTTTTTCCAAAAAAAATACAATCAAAATTTTAAAAATATTGATCTAACATTCATTAATTCCTAATCCTATAAAGAAATATATATGTAATATATTTTTTTTAAAAACAAATATTATACACACGCATATACATAAGAGTTATTTATCATTTTCCAAATAATCATAAAAAAATATTTTTTTTAATAAAGTATAAATTTAGCCAAGGAAGCTTGGTTCCGTTTCTAATTGACCAATGGAATTAAGTTCTGTTTATAATATTAGAAATAGATTTGTTATTAATTTACAAACAGATTAAAAATCCGTTTTTAATTTACAAAAGAAATTAAGTTCTGTTTCTAAAATAGAAAATAAATGAGTAATCCATTGCTAATTAGCAATGGAACAATTCCGTTGCTAAAACCCCAACAACAACATCAACTCATCAAATTAAAAAAAAAAATAAAAAACAAATTTTATCAGTAAAGTTTTATAAAACAAAATTTTCATTTTTATTATTTTTAAATATATAAATTTGTAATTTATGAAATACAGTAACTTATATGGATTAACATGTAGCACCCACCCTTCTTTTATCTTAGAGGGCTTTTGGTTGGATGTAGTTGAAAATGCAGTAGATTTGTATTTACAAATTCTTGTATTTTAAAAATTCAAGACCGTCAAATCCAATATTTAGTTGGATTAATTTGTAATGCTGGATCACAGAATTTTGTGTTTGGTTTGAGAGATTTGGAAAATATGTGTTTGGTTTGATATATTTTTGTGTGGATTACATGTTATGGTCACACATGGTGAGATTACCGCCACCTTGATATTATAAATAATTAATATATATTATAAAATATACATTTTATTTTATGTAAATATGAATTCAAATTTCAAATATTATGAGTAATTAATATAATTAATATATACTTAATTTATTATAATTTAATATAATATATTAAATTTTTATAATAATTTTTATAATATAATATATCAATTGTATATTATATTACGAATATTAATCACCCTATAATTATATTGTATTTAATATTTAAAAAAAATATAATTATAGTGTAATTAATATTATGAATTACTAATATAATATTTTAATTTAATTAATTACTATTATTAATATTTTTATTGTATGTCATGATTTTTTTTTTCTCCCAAAAATTCATGGTGGATTGACTCTGGTGCTTAGAATCCATATTATGAATACTTTCCAACGACTTAACAAAAGGAAGCATCAACGAGAGAGTAAACTTTTGGTTTATTCTAGAAATCAAAGGCATTCACGAGTTGTGGCAATTGGGACTTTTATAATAATTTTAAATAGGGACATGAATTGAATTTAAATAATGTTTTTATATTCCATATTTTAGTAGAAATTTATTTTGACTTTCTAGAGTGATTGTAAAAGGTTAATTTTTTTATTTGAAGATGTTTTGACTATTTTTATGTTTAAAATTCCTATTGGTTATAGAATTAGAAAACATACTTTTTAAATCCCAAATCCAAAAAGAGAAAAGAACAACAAAGATACATCATAAACCAATTTTGAGGATTTGTCAAAAATTTAGCTTGAACCTAGCTATGGCCTAAGGTACATATCGTCCCACCAGAACTGCTACCCTTGGTGTTAGCCACTAAGATCACACGCGTGGTAAATCATGGAATCTTAATTTTGCTCGAGGTACCCACCAGTATTCCCATTATGCTTTCTCCGTGCATCCTAAATGAATTCAAATATACCAGTCACTAGACCACCTCTCGATAGGCCAAACCGTGAGGACCCTTACTATAGTAGGCGGAGCGCTAAGCTCCCCGTCACCAATGAAATTATCATGCAATCTCAAACAATATATATATATATATATACAAAAATAATAATAATTTGAAACATGATCCTGATGCCAAAAACACATCCACACACACATTCCCATTTCCATATTGAAATCATATCATCAAGTAATTGTCATAATTTTAAATAAAAAATCCCAAGAGAGAACAAAATAACTAAACACTTATTAAGATTGATAATGTTATAAAAGCATATTCAAATTGCCATAATGTACTCATTTGAACCAAAATAGCATCTTAAGCATACTCGTTAATATATATATATAATAAAGTGATAACAAACCACAATCCACTCACAATCTTTCAGCTAGAAAAATGGAAGAAATCTTATATTCCTCCACAAGTGCCTTGCCTTTGTTAGGGATCTCACCACCTAAAAGAAAATAAATGCATGAGATATTTATTGATTTAGCCTGACTAGCAAGTATAACATGCATTTTAGCTCTAAATGCAATGCATGAAAGGCTATGAACTTATAGTCAGTTGAAATCTATCTTAAAAAGTTTAACTAACGAATAGTCTTCAATAACTCTAGCTAAGTAGCTCAACTACAACACACTAAAGGTAAATGAGCTCAAGTTGGACTAAGATTGCAACTAGCTTAAATTAGGTAAAGACAACACTTACAAAATTTTGGTGCTACAGTACAAGCTACAATACTCCACCCCTAACCTAGCATATAATCACTATTAGGCTTCCAACCACTACAACTAAGTCTATACTTATGACCATTTCATCTTCGCCACCAAAACAATTTTACTAAGAACTATCAATATGGAAATTAATAACTTCAAGAACAACTCAATTTTTAACTCATCTAGCTTCTATGAAAACATGTAAATGTAATCCTATAACAACTCCTCCACTTTGTGTTCACATTAAATACTCCATAAATTGTTAGAGAGAAGTATCACATGGGATCCTAAAATTTCAAAGTAGTCATAATCAGTCTCAATCTTCCTTTCTAACATTTGAGTTCATATCACCTTACAAAGTGAACACTAATAATCTCATCAACTGATACGTGATATACATATATATAATTGATTATCTTTTGCAATTAAGTGACCTTCAAGTGTGTTTTTATGGATTATTTGGTAATTAGTTTGTTCCATTTATACTTTTAGGGCAAAAGAAGCACAACTCATGACAAAGTATAAAATCTTTTGCAAAACAATACCAAAGATAACATTTAGAGAAATACACAGGCAAGGTATACACTAGTGTACCTACCCCATGTATTCTTTAAAGTATTAGCAAGATTGAGCATCTAGAGAAATCTACGACCCATGCATATGGCCAAGTACAGGACTGTGTACTCCCCAGACATAATTCCTCCAAAGAAGAACACTGCCGTATATATGATGTACACATCCATGTACATCTAGAAATCTAAAGAGCATGGTCCAGAGGAGAGCACAGGCTTAAGCAAGACACATACCGGTGCATCTAAAAAGCTACGAAGCGAAACTATCCAAAAATATGCACAACAAGATGATGAGATAGACGGCCATGTACACTCAGCCGTGTACCCCAAGAGTCTTGATTTTGAGCTATCCGTAGATCTATATGGCAAGATGCATTTTTATGTACTTGCCTATGTACTTACTCCCTTACTGGGGGTATAAATAGAAGGCTAAAAAAGTTATTCAGGGAGAGAGATTTTGGGAAAGTGACTTTGGGACGATGGCTAGGGTTTCAAGATGAATGAAAGGAAGAAGAGGGGCTTCGAAGGAATTGCTAGTGTGATGACTCAAGGCGATGATATTAGCTCACATCGATTCCTATATTAAAGATGTTGAGAGGGGGTTTCTTCTTCTATGAATAGTATTCTAGGATTTTATTTCCATTGCTTTGAGATGAACATGAACCCCATGGAGGGGTAACTTCCTTGGGTGTTCGGATTTGATGTAACTTAGGATGATTTTATTTTGATATTTATTTTAATATAGATTTCCTTCAGATTGTTGGGTTCATCTATGCCTTTATATTGTTGATTTAGCATAATGAGAGTGACTATCTCATTTTGATTGAGTGATTGAGATCAAGGGATTCATCGCGTGAGATCACCCATAGATGAAGGAAATCAAGAGTGTGCGTTAGGGATAGGTTACTTGTGATTCTTCCGAGTAGAGTCATGTAGCGAGAGCTCCAATTTCTATTAGCGATTTCCTAGATTTCTATTAGGGATTTTCTAGATCTCTATACAATCGTGTGAAAGTAGGATTAGAAGAGATTCAATTCTTCCATAGCATGGGATTAGGTATTGGGGCGACTCAAGATAGCAACCGATGTATTTTTGAAATCCATAGGTCTAACAATACTAAGGTTTAATCTATATTTAATTGAAATTACTTCAATTCAAAATTTCCAAGTGAAATCTTATCTGGACACCTTCTTCTTCTATTGATTACTCACTTCCTAGACTCATGATTTCAGTCATGTTCATTCTTGGATTTTAGTTGATTTGGCACCCATTGATATTATTAGTATTTGGTCCCTATGGATTCAACAACTCTGCTCACACACACTATTACTTGATGACACATATGCTTGCGGAGTAGTGTGCGTCAGCATGACATAGCACATCATCAATAAATTCCAAATTCCATCTTATCTATCTATGATTTCACAGCACTTTACAATCATTAATTAATAACATATCAATCATCTACATCTCATACAATTTACCAAATTATAGATTTAGTCTCTTCTATCACCATGGATTCCATCTAAATCCCATGAATATAAAACAACAATTACAAGCCACCATTTTAGCATTTTTATACAACACTTTTTCATTCAAGAAAATTCAATCAAAAAGCTAGGAAAATTCAGCATAATACTAGAAAGTTCTCCTTAAAACAATTTAAACATGAATCACAAAGTAAACAAATAGATCCAATCATGCTCATGCTAAGTTTTTTCATTGGATCAACATTTAGGATGCAAGCTTACCCTCTCTTCTAGCGTGTTCTCCCACTCCTATGATCCAAAGAAAATCAAGAAATTTCAAGATCATCAATAATAAGCATGAGATTAAAGCCTCCAATTAGGACTAGTTTCAAGAAATCCTACCCTTAATCAAAATAAGGAAAAGAAAATTCAAGCTTCTCACCTTAAAGCTTGAAGAATTGAAAATAAGGGTGATGGGGAAGAGAGTTCTAAGCTTAGCCTCAGGTTGAGAAGAAAATAGATGAAAGGAGAATAAAAACTAATGAGATGCTTAAGGAAACCCATGCTACTACAGTACATGTTTGTAGTAACCGCTACAGCGACTACTATAATAATATCCGCTATAGTGCAATAGTCACTGGTTGGGCTAAATCTATAGAAAGGTGAGGCATGTCATTAAAATAACGGGGCATTACATGTGAGAACTCTACACAAGGGTGTTATGCGTCATGGCATATGGAAGGACAGTTTCACTTTCAAAAGCAATGCTATCATGGTTCATGTGCAATAAATCTTGATGGAGCCCATATATGTATTCATTTTTAAGGAGTTCATTTTGGCCATTCTAATTTTGTCTATCTCACAAAGTTAATATGTGAACCAAGTTGGAGATCGCGAGAAAAAACTTTTAGTTTTCCTTAAAGGTGGTTCACATTACATGGCCCTTTGCCACTTTATGGAGATAAGCATTTATCCTTAATTGTGAATGATTTACAAATTAAAGCTATATTATTATTCCTTGATTGAGGGAATAATGGGGGTAGTCTAAAGGTTTTGGAGCTATAAATGAGGGTCCCTCATCTTGTCTGTATAAGGGCTTGTGCTCCATCAATATTATTACTTATCAGTTTTCAAAGAAGAATATACTAGAAATTCCTCACCCATAAACAATTACCTATACAAATTTTAGGTATTTAATTGCAACCTATTCAAACATTATTAGGTGAAGGTATTATGATCTTTTCCCCTACTCTTTTTTATTCTTTTATATTTATTATGGTTGTTCTAACAAAGGCCACTCAATCATGAACAATATGTGAAATAAGAGACAGTGACCTATTATACATTAAAATTATGTTATTTTATTTTAGAAAACAAATTATAGAATGATACATGTTCTTGTAATTTTTTCCTAGTAAGCTAGATTTTCAATTTTAATTTAAAGATGAGTTTGTTATTCTTTCCCAATGTATTTATTTTTTTCACTAATACTAGAGAATTACTCAATTGTGTGCACATAGGGCCCATGATGTTATTAGAAGTAAAACATCAACCAACTTAAGTTATCATGACGCCATTTGTGCTGAGATTCTAACAAGGAAAGAAATATATGGCTTAAATCTAAAAAAAAAAAAAATTTAATAGCATTACTATCATTGTTGTTACTAGACATTTCCGTCTGGTACTTTGCAAGGAAACACTTTCCCAGTAAAGTGTTTTCCCTATATTTACTTTCCTACAATATTTGGTATACACTTTGAATATTGTAATTGAAATACATGCAAAATGAATTTTTTTTGTTTGGTATGAATAAGCTTTCCATGCAAAGTTATGATTATTCTCAAGTTTACCCTTTAATAATAATGCAATAAAATAAAACCATACCTTAAGTACATGATTTAATTTTCACATTAATTAATGGTTTATATATAAATAAATTAAGAAAGTTTCTTATATACCCAGCAAAAGTAGGTATTTAACTCATGCTCTTCTATTATGAGAAATATGATTAGCCGAACTTGATGATCCATGAGGCACGCTTCCCATATATATTCGTAAAATGAAATACAAAAAATTACATGACTAACCAATAGAGATTGCCTTGTCCTAGGGTTTTGAAAAGGAAGAAGCGGTAGAGAAGTTCTTCACTAAAGCAAGGGTTCTTAAAAGGAAGACAGAACAAAAAAGAGAAATTTTTATTTTTCAAAAGGGTAACATTGGAATTTTACATGTCTCATATTTTCCCAACCATGATGTAATCCGTTTAGCAACCCCTCCCCCTATGAATCCTTTTCCCTAGTCAAAGGGAAAGTGGTTGCAAGTTGACCATTACTTTACATAGTTTCTTTTTCAACTAAACACATAAAAACTTTTCACAACCTTAACTTTCTAGGAAAATTTGTTACTTTTCCCATACCAAACGGTAGTGCAAAGTTCAACTTAATTATAAATAATACACATGTTAGCAATCATCTTCTCACATATGACTATTAATCAAGAATAATAAAATTTTAAGTAGGTTGTTGTCAGATAATTTGGAGAAGAAAACAATTATGGCTAGAGATAAATTTCAAATATAACATACAAGCACATTAGAGTTAATGATTAATATTTTTAGTGGTATTTTTGTTGGGGTGCTGCCATATTTGGGGTCTCAACAATTAGTAAAGTGGGCCATCCCACTTAAACGAAAAAAAAACTATGTTAATTAATGGAAAGGCAAGGGCAAAAGGGTAAACTCAAGAGAAGGGTTTTTATTTTGATCATATCTCATTTGTATGAAAGTGAGTGAGGGTGTGATATATTGTAGCAAAATTGGGGGGAAGAGAAAGAACTCAAGGAGGAAAAGAGAAGAGGCTAGGGTTTGATGTTTGCAAGAGAATCAGATCTCCAAATTCTGCCTACACATTGGGTAGTTTATCCTTGCAAGTAGATCTCCAAATCCACCGGTTTGATCTCTCTTTTATCTTTCCTTGAAGCCATAACTTCCATCTTTGTGAGATGATGAATGTGTGCATTGTTGAGGGTTTCTCCCATTGAATGCCCATGCCATTGTGTTTGTATATCTCTAGTTAGCTAGAGACAAACCTTTTTAACCCCATTATTGACATAATGGAAGCATTTCAAGTGGCTCTAAGGAATCCCGTGGGTTTTCCCTCTATTAGAAGGGGTTTCCACACTAAAATCGGTGTCTTGCTTTGATTATTTGCATTTGTTGTATTTAGAGATCATTATCACATTCTAGATCACAAAGAAGGGGTTAGATTTGCATTTTCAAAGGACGTAGGGGGGTCATACACCCTTATAGAGGTCGCATAAGATTTGTAGAAAAGCTTCCGGGCTCCTTGCCGCCCACATAAAGCCCGCATATGGTTGGCAGAAAGGTTTGTGGACAGAGTGCGCTGCATACGGTCGCATGTGCAAACAATAATAATGCTACAATGCTGCAGTCTTTCGTTGAGATTTTTCAACTATTGCTGTGTGGGGAACCCAACAATTTTTATATTTAACCTATTTATAGATTATGCGTTTATCTACATGGGTGCATCCTCACGAAGAGGTTTGTTGATTTTTATGCCAATAAACCAATTGAATATTATGAAAAATTGACAAAGAGATAAGGTCCTTTATCCGAACAGGTTCTTAAGGCTCTAGATGTCTAAATGCAAGCATGAAAGTACTACCAACAAAGCCAAAATTCATTCCCAATGTCCAACCTTAAGGTTTGAATGATGGGGATAAATTTGTACTTCCAAGGACAAAGGATGCTAAAAAGCAATGTTCAAAAAATGCTAGGAGCTAGTCGGGCGGTCAACCACCTTCTAGCGCCCAGAGAGCCTAGGTGGGGCCTAGGCGGTTTTACCTTTTTAGAAAAAATATATATTTATAATATAATTTTAATTCTATATAATACCCAAATAGACATTTATCAACAACCAAATTGATGCATCAACAATCAAATAATAATACAAGAGCTTCTAGAATCCAAACAACTCTAAAACCCACATTATCATAAAAACAATTAAACATACATATAAAATTATAAACTCAAGTCAATCAAGTAGTACTACCATAAAATAAAAGTGTGTAAAGACTCTAAACCCATGCCAAGACAATCAAGTACTACTACCACAAAAATAAAAGTGTCTAGCATATATGACAACAAAAACAAACATAGAAATTGAAAACTTAGGCATCTATCTCTTCTTGAAAGCCCTCCAAGACTCCTTCCGTGTCTGGCTCAAACTCAACCTCTTCTTCATCTTCTTCCTCATCCGAAACAAAATCTTCTTCATGAAGTTCTCTTACTTGAAAATTCATATTACTTCCTCTACCACTATCCATTTTTATTTTTTTATTTTTTTCCCAAAATAAAAGTGGGTAGGCTACTAAGAAAAACATAAGCATATAAAAATTTCGGCGAAGTAAGCGAAGACAAGGTTCGTTATACATAACATATTATTTATTATTTATGTTCTTAGAAATTAGAATTTTATTAAAAAATTTAAATAAAATAAATAATAATAAATATTGGATGGGTATACCCCTAAGAAAAAACATAATTAAGTACAAGTCCCACAAAACATTAATTTGGGGGGTTTTAAATTAGTTAAAAACATTTAATTTTAAATTTTTTTTTTCCAAAAGCCGCCCAGGCCGCCTAGTCGGCCGCCCAGCCCGCCTATCACCTTCTAGCGCCTAGGCGTCGCCTACGCGACCGCCTAGGCCGATTTTTCGAACACTGCTAAAAAGAATAAAGTTTATCAAGGCTAATGAGTTACAATTCATGTAAAATGTTTCTCGTGGATTGGACACAATTTCAAATGAGTCAGAGATAGAAAAGATTCATTTTGTTGGTAAGATATTGTAAAATATTTTTGTACTTAATCTTACTTTAAAAAAATCATATAATTAATCGCTTGCTTTAAAATCTAAATTTATTAACTGATTTTATAAACAAAAATTACTCTCTTTGATTTTCTCATGCAAGTTGGGGCTGATGGTGTGAAATGAGATAGTGAAGCCTTATTAGGTAGTTTAAACTTTAGCTTTATATTGTTATAAAGTTTTGTGATGTTGACTTAGAATTTATGGGCATGTATTTCATGTGATGTAAATGCCTTGTTGTCATAATTATTTGTGTAAGGTTGAATTCAAACTAATGGACCTATGGTTGCATTTCTTTTCATGCCAAAGTTGAATACAAACTAATGTTTTGATTTCCATTTTTTAATATTAATTTGTAATAGATTTGTTTAATTTTAGTATTGATGTATATTTGCAACTTTTGATGCTTTTGTAAGTAGGAAAATTTAATTGATGATAGTGATTTAAAAAAAATGTTTAAGTAATAACTATGATTAAAATTTTGAATTCAATGTCAGTGCTTAGTTTGCATTTTATTTTTTTAATTTATTCGATTTTTTGTTTAATTATATCTCAAAAGAAATCATGTATTAATTAAGTTTAATTTTCAAAACTTAATTTTTGAAAAATTAATTATAGTTTATAAAAAAATTTCTTCATTAACATTATTTCACCAAATAAAATTTATAATTAAAATAAAAAAATTTTAAATATGAGAAAGAAACCAAACCGTTTTATAGTGTGAAGTAGAGGAGTAGGATGGAGAATCTAGAATCCACACGGAACCACACAAAGGAAATAGAAGCATAGCGATCCAGTTGATGCCCGGCCGCCAAAGAAAATGGGCTGGAAGTGAGCTGGACGCCCATCGCTGACGCATTGGATTTGATGTGACCCTTACCCATCCTGATCCATTCATATATATATTTCCACTTGGACTGCTGGTTTCACTGAACCTGTTTCCCTTTGAAAGGTTACTTTTTTGTTTTTTCTTGGTCAACCAAATCTTTAATTAATAAAATCACTTATTTTTACTTTTTCATGTCTGCAATCCCGTTCGTGGGATTACTACTAAGCCAACCCCGAATATGAAACAAAAATAAAATTATCTATTGAATTGATCATAGGAATGCCAATTTTACCACTATTTCTTAAAAAAAAAAATCAAATTGTCTTACGTAAAGTTACCAAAGTATAATTAATCTTTATATTTGAAATTACTGTTTATATAGCTTGGCCATTCAAAAATCTGTTCTTAGTTCAAATTATAGGGTGCAATTTGCCTGAAGTCAAAATCGCTAATAATTGCTGATTAGCCGTATTTTTTTTATTAAATGAACTATTTAGTTATACTTTTTATTGCTTTTTTTAATTGTGTTTTTTTCACTAGCCGATGAAAATTTTATAAAAATTCTAAAATACTCGCCATTGTTGGAGGGAGTTCTTGTGATCAATTATATTATTTTATGTATAATCTGATCTGGATTGTACTTTTAGCTTGTGTGAAAAGTAACCTATTTTTAACTCATTCACCTCATCCCTTCTTCTTTACCTCTATTTATATGTGAAGCAAACCGCAAAAGCTTTTCCTTCTTGCTGCATCACTCACTCTACTCTTGCTAAGCACCATATTCTTTTCTTTACCCTTCACTCACTACATCCTTACTTGGACACTAAAGTGAGATACTCTCTCTTTCATCAAAACCGTGGAAAGTTCTCCAAGAAGCCCAATGGAAGCCTCTCTCTAAGGCTATATGAGCTTTCTTGGAAGTGTAACATTGGAGAGTCATAAAAGAATGCTACTAACCTTTCAAAGGTGTAAAAAATGTTTTCTTTCTTTAGTTGTTTCCCAAAGCCTATAATGTTAACAACTTTAGATGTGCAGGTAGACCACTCTTTTTATAGGTTATAAATTGAGATGTTATAAATTGAGATTTTTTTTATATTGTGAAATACCAGAGAAAAGATCAAATCCTGTAGTTTAGTGTGTTTGTCTTGTAGGAATCAATACTATGTAAAATATACAAAAATTGACAAAAATTGACCACCCTGGAGATTTTTTGGGTGAGATTCAAGTTTGTCATTCAAAAAATTTATAAAACAATCGTCATATTGACTAAGAGGGGGCTTTCCTACTTATATGTAACATATATCATATGTTCAATAAGAATGAGATTTCTTCGGTGAGATTCAAGTTTGTTGCCCTCATGAATATCATGTTTATGAGTTATTTTAATTTTTAAAAATTTAGGATGTTGAAGATATGTTGTTTCAATTTTGAAGTATATGTTATATATGCTTTGAGTATATTAAAAGTTATTTAATAGTATCTGTTTCTGCTTGTTGCACAGTATCTATGCTTATTATATTCAGTTCCGAATTATTTTGTGATGTTACTATTTACTCAATTTAGTTATTTTTTTATTTTTACTTTTTCTCCAAATACTTGTCGTAAATGTCCATTATTATATAATTTATACTTCAATCTAGAGCCTATGTTACCCTCATATGCATCATTTGAAAGCTTTAACCATTGGCACTTCTTTTTAATCTTCTGATGTGGTACTAATTGGGCTTGGGTAATGTTTTAAAATGCAGAACACTTCACTGTCCCACTTCATGCATTTATCTTCCTCACAGATGGTAAAATTTAACAAGGTTATTGTTGAATGTCTTGTCATTAGTTATGAATGGTGAATTCACGCCTCGAGAGAGAACAATCTTTGAATATTTAGAATCAATACTATACATCCTACATACTGATGTGGCAGTGGTATTAGTATGGTAGAGCCAACACATGCAAAAGCAAACTGAGAAAACTAATCATTAACAACAAAAAATTAAATAGTTAGATGGTATACTAAACATTAATTTGAAATAAGGTTCCCCACGTTCATGCAGACTACACAACATCATGTAAATGGTTAGACTCAATTGTGAATAATAAATGCAAATTGGAAATAATAGATCTCTTTGTTAAATGATATTTTGATAATCTTGAATATCAACTATAGATTTTAAATAATTAGAAACAGTGATAAAAGATAGTATTATTAGAGTCAAAATATCAAAATGGTCCCTTTATTTTGCTTTTATCGTCCTTTTAGTCCCTCTAATATAAAATTTGCCTTTTTGGTCCTCGTATTTACACATTCATGTCCTTTTAGTCCCTTCAATTGACGGATCAGCCCTTTTGGTCCTTTCAGCTGATAAATTAGAGGGACTAAAAAGGACGAAAATATACAAATATGAGGACCAAAAAGACAGATTTTACAGCTAAAGGACAAAAATGTGTAAATACGAGGACCAAAAAGGCGGATTTTATATTAGAGGGACTAAAAGGACGAAAATGTGTAAATACGAGGACCAAAAAGGCGGATTTTATATTAGAGGGACTAAAATGACGAAAATCACAAAATAGAGGGACCATTTGATATTTATACCTATTATTAGAGTAAATGATAATTTTTTTTAAAATCAATATCATATTCTTCTACTCATAAATCATCAATAGTAAATGTTATCTATATTGACTACTAACACATTGTAATAAACAAACTATGAATATAATGTCCAATATCAATCATCATATGACTTTGGGATCAGATGACATTGAAAACTCTTTTTACTATGAGTATGTGCGGTGGACATTGGAATTAGTGCGGATCCTCATGGATTGGTGGACGACCAAGATTCAACATTAATGGTGTTGCTAGTGCGAATTTGATGAAAACTCTCATAAGTGCCTTCCAATAGAGGTAGTTTGAGCCATCAAGCAATGGTGGGCAAGTCACTGAAGCACTTTCTCTACTACTCATCTTCTAACAAAACTTCTTATATCTCTCTTGTTTTCAGAACCAAAGCAAACTCACGGTAACCAAGCTCTAATCAGTACACCATAGTAGACCTTTTGCAGCATTTATAAATTGATTTCCCCACATTTTTAAATGCCGGTAAATATCAAACTGGCACTACAATAAAACGCCGGGTCAAGTGCCGGTGATACATTCGTTGGGATATTCCCGGCGTTTATTCCAAAAATCGACGCCAAGTTCGCGGCATTTCAAAATGTAAGCGCCGGTATCATCGCCACGACGTTAAAGGTCAACAGGGGGTTGTTAACGACGTTTATAGATATAAACGTCGCCAATTAGTCGCACATACGGCGGTGTTTACAGTATAAAGCGCCGCGCAATTGTTCGTGGTTTCCCGGCGTTTGTAGATTAAAACGCCGTGATGTTGTCAGTGTTTTCCCGACGTTTATGGATTAAAACGCCGTGATTTTTTCAATATTTTCCCGGCGTTTTGGATTAAAACCCCACGAGTTCTTTGCTGTGTAGGGTTTTTATTTTTCAGTGTTCGTGGGGTTTATTTTAATAAACACCTGGAAAATTTACATTTTTCCTAGGCATTTTTTTATTGATGCCATTGAAAAACCTGGAATTAATAACACTCACATATATTCTTGTTTACACACACAAACAATTAACCATATGTAATAGTTGATGATTTCCAATAATCCACATTCATTCCAACAAGAAGTCACATATTAGGGATTCCAATCATAACACAATAAGTTCCAAAAACACCAAAACAACTAATATCAATGTCATGTGATTCTTGTTCCACATAAAGTCATAGTGTAACATATATATAAATGACTAAAGACCTCGAATGCATCAACAACGGCGACATTAATTATTGATCTGCAGAAGAGTTATCCTGCAAATAAAATAAAATCATTAAAATATGGACCTAGGCATAACCAAAATAATTCGTGTACTTTTATAATACCTGCGACTGCGAGGATGAACCAATATTGTTAATTTCGGGGATAATAACACCAGGAAACTAACTTTGTAAAAAGCTAAGAAGAGCATTGTATTGAGTATTTTGTTGTTCTACTTGAGCTCGTTCCTGCATACGCTCGTCTTTCATTTTTTGCATTTCTTGTTCCATTTGATGAATTTGCTCAACAAGTTCACTTAATTGAGTGTTTGAGTTGGTAGACTTTCAGTTACTCAAACCTCCATAATAGCTTTTGGGTGTTGGACCTAACCCAACCCCTCTTACTCGGCCATAGCGTTCTTTTCCAATAACTTATGTCAAAATTTCAACTTCAACCATTTGCATATCCTCATATGTCGTTTGACATCCAACTAACTTCTCATTTGCCGACTCCTATATCAAGAAACAATTTTTTAAAGAAATGATATACTTTCAAACAAATTGTAAAGTGATTAAAGAACACTAAAAACATAGGTATTACCATAATTTGTTCGATTTCTGCATTATGTGAGACCCATCCTTCTTAGTATGGGTTGCTTTAAAAAGTTCAAGGCGACCTATGTTTCTTCCTATGCTAACCTCCTACAAGTAATTGACCACAAATTAGTTTCAATGACAAACATAAAAAGTTTATAGTTACATATCTTTTTTCTTTCTCGCAAAACTCTTTGATCCACAAGTGTGTGTATATTTTTGTTTCTTTCTACTAGCAACCCCAAGTTTTTCTGAATCCTACATACAACATGCATTTTAAATTATAAATAACAAAGATAAGATACTTTCATTGAAATAAGGAAAATATTTACTCCAATGTACCTCTCCTTTCTTTGAATACCAAAAGTCAACTAATTGTTTCCATTACCATCGAATAGTAGCACTTGGATGTTTGTCCTTGTTTGCCTGCAGACCTTCTTCTCATTTGAAATGTTTTGTTTTCAAATCATGCTTATAATCCCTCCATTTCTTCCCCAAAAATTTGAGCACATACTCTTTTGAAATTTCAAGGGAAAATCGTAACTGTATAAAAACATTATAATCCATTTGCATTAGTAATAGAACTTACTACCTACGCTTGCATATTTATAAGCATAACATTTGAACAATTCAATTAAGTAAATTTACCTCAATAAATTTGAATAATTCATCCTTCAGTGTTTTTGGTACTTTATGCCAATTCTCATATTGGAGGCCAATATGTTGACCCGATCAAGCAAGCATACCTAGAAATACTGCTAATAATTGTGCTTCAGGTCCAATTGGTTGTCCTAATTGATTGGAACTCACTAAAATCCTTTCTTGAGAAGGTAATGCCCATAACTCTTTGATAGTAGTTCGACCTCTTTTTCATTGTTGTCCTTGATTATCAACTACAATAATATATATATATATCATAAAATATTACTATCCATGCAAATACAGTGATTTTTAATTGCAGTTGAAGACCATTAAATTACTTGAATTTAAACCACTGCCTTTATTCATTGGGTGAAGATTATCTAATCTTGTGCATGTGTTATTGGTTGCAACTTCATCATTAAGGTTTGAATGGTCTGAGGATGACGGAGTTGAGCTATGTGGAGTAACGTCAGGTAATGGAGCAAACCTTGTAAAACCAAAATGGATTGCTGGAATCGAGCTAAGTGGAGTAACATCAAGTACTGGATCAGACCCAGTAGCACCAACAACATCACATCCATTTACATTTTTCGTAGCATGGTCAGATTGGACCATCTTGATACCCTTCAACTTTAATCTCCGCATGTTTCCCCTTGTCTACAAAAAAATAAAAAATAAAAATTGATACATTTACTTCACCTTGTAATGTAAGCCTAGTCTAATTTAAAACCTAACCAAATTGATACAGTTACTTTTCCTCTAATTTATGCCTACAGTGTAATTATGTTGTACCTTTTTTTTTAATTGAACAAAGGTAGTAACAGTCTGATGTTGGGCTTTCTGCATTTATATTATTTCAATATAACAGCCAGCATGATAAGTTAGACATAGGACTTTTGTATACTGCCAATGTCAATACAGAACAATTTTAGTAGGCTTGCCCTATTGGATCTTATGGTAACTCAAGTTCAAGATGATTCTCATTTTGTTGATAGTTCTCTATTGGTATCTTGCAAAGTCTTTTCCAAGTGGTTTAAGATTTTCAACCACAATGATGTTCAAGACAATAAAAATTTTGTCGATGAAGCCAGAATGACTTCCTAAAAGATATTTGTCCTGGCCAATGTGGCTGTTACACAAGTCATTCTATGATGCAGAAAACGAGGAAATGGAACAAGGAGGACTGCAGAAATTGGATTTCTAGAAAGAATGTACCAAATCATCAATATTTGGTGTAGATGATTTCCAAGAAAGCACTTACAGAGAGAAACAGATTCACTTTATGCAAATCTATAGATAGCATTCCAAAACTATAATGCTAATAACATTTTTAAGGAAAAATAAATTCTTTGTTACATTTCTCAATCCTGATAGTAGGTGATGCTCAAATAAGTTAATCATATATAACAACAAACATGGAGAAATAATGATTTTCTAAAAGATAAATATATTACATTAGGGTAATAAGAACGAGCTGGTGTTAATTCCAACCCAACCATTTATTGAAGCTTCACAAATATACTTAAATGTTCTGCATAAAGCCTTCCCAAAAAATATAATGGCCACCAATTAAAGATGGCACCATCATAAGAAGTCTTTCACACCCCTTAGTCATTAGCAATGAAAATATAATGGCCACCATTGTTAGGTTTACTGGTTTTCTGATTTGATCTTCCTACTGGACTGTGCCAAATCTAAGGTAATTTATGAATCTATAGAGTAAAAAATTATTTGCCTATAATTGATCAAAATTTAATTTGGAATTTATTAGTTCTGATTTTGATTTTTCAATAATAGAATAGCAAATTAAATGAGGTGCATATCCATATTCTTTGCCATCATCTCTTTCCTTTTTGCAAAAGTATTTCATCTTATCAATAAGAATTTTAGTGAAGGATCAAAATGCATGAATTAGAAAATAATCAAGAAGGAATTTTACTAAAGAATCAAAATGCTTTTGAAGAGTTCACTTTGTCATGAGAGGCTATTATTTATGATTCCAATTATTAGAAGTGGCAAATATGCTGCAGGTGTATCATTTATTGTGTATCATTGAGCTTTTGTTTACTCTTATTTTTTTTTTGTTAGGAATTTCTATTCTTTGATAAAGTTTCTATGTTGATTAGTCTAACCAGTTGAGCGAAATAAATTCCAATTAATCTGACCTCCAGAAGAGCTAAATTAAACTCCTAAACAATTGTGCTCATCTAGTAATGTTACTTAAGAGTGTGCAAGTCAAACCAATTAAGATGAATAAATAAAGCAAACCAACAATTCATTTTAATAGAGTCCAATTCAATTTCTGAATTATATACTAAAGTCATGTTTGTTCAACTCAGTTTGAGATTTGAGAAAGTTACTGATGAACTGAACCAAATACTTAATATTAAAGTTCAGGTCAAACCTTAGTCTTAATTGGCCACATGCATTGTGTTCTATCACAATCTAAACCTATTCTAAAAAACAAAGAGGATTCATGGAGCTTGATGTTGACCACCATAAGTAGTAAATAAGGTTGTTTTGTCTTGTAACTTATATATATACTATACATTTTGATTACAGAATGGCACATCAAGAGAAACAACCAATCATCATCTAGAAACTCACTAAAATATAAGATTCATGGGGCCTGATGAGACTCAATGATTACCTTCTGTAATACAGCAATGAGTTGGGAAGAAGATTCCTGAGCAAGGATAAAGCGCCGGTGGTCTACTAAAATATAATAAACCCAAGGAAGTCTGTCCTTCAAACAGTCAGGGTTGTCACAAGAAATTTAAAGATCATCAACAGACTGAGAATCAAGTTATTAGTTTAAGATCAAATTAAGTAATCAGGAGCCACATGAATTAAGTTTTGCTAGTTACCTGAATTAGACTAAGATTCTTGAGCTTTGCTAGTTACCTGAATTAAGTTCATTAACAGTCAAGGTTGCACTGAGGAGCCAAAATTATCAAAGAACTAATCAGTCATAATGTGGATAATTACCTGAATGTTAATAATCAGCAAAAATTTTGAAAACCATGAGGAACAAGCAAAGCTTACTATTGCCAACCCAACCATAATAAAATATGAATTGAAAGCTTTAGCAAACTGGACATAATTACAAATTTAGGCATGTAAAAAGGACCAAATCTGATAATTCAATTTTCTAGAGACAGTTAGCCATCAAAAGAAGCTTGATTTGTGAAATTAAAACATCACAATCTAGTTGAAAACAAATATAAAAGTTGGCAATGTTTCCAACAAGAACAATGCCTTCTGCATAAATATATTACCAAATTGACCACATAAATGATTGACAGGCATTAGACTTGTCCACAAATTCCCAACATCCCCTTCTATTCCATATCCAAGTGGATTGCATGGTCTTTAATGCTTTGGTAATATTACTCCTCTTCCACTTATATTCTTACTTTAATGCAAACAAATAATTAAGGCCATAAACATGTAATTTGTCTCAAGACAAGTAATGTGATCATATTCATAGGCTAAAACTAGCATCCCATTTGACCTTTCCAGCAATTGAGTGAAACAAGCTGCGAAGTAAGAACAAAAGTAAATGATCTCAATATAAAGTACTAGACTCATTATCAACTATCAAGCATAACCATCGATTTTTTAAACAGTAAAATAATGGGTTTTCCTTCAATAGTAACAAGTAGTATGATTCAAAGTATGAAATAACTAACAGAAAGGTGTTGCCTGGCATTGCAAAGGAACTAGAAAATGTCTTGGTTAATATTCGAGTTTCTTTTTTTTCTTTTTTTTTTTTGAAGAAGTTTAACAAAGACAACTCAAGCATTAGGTATTTAGCTATTAATGCACTTATATTGTTAAGTAATTATATGTTGCTTTGAAGGATAATTTAAGCACTTGAAAGAAGGAATAATTTTCGGGTCATACATAAAATATTTGAATGTTTATGTCTGCGCATTCAAAAGAAGAAGAGCCCTAATGCCCTAAAAACCAGTCAAAGCACTAGATAGTTCACACACTAGACTAACTTTAGAAGTACATCAAACAACTCCAATAACCATGAGTTCTCAATTCAAATAGCTATAAAGGAAAACATCAGCAAAACTAAAACCAAAAATCTACAAATATTGGACAGGATTTGATGCTTACTAGCGAAGAAGGCTTCTTGATCTTACCTTCACCACTAATGTAACTAAGATTCTCTGTGTTCTGAAATTTTAAAACATAAAAAGTATATAATCATTTTCTTATTCCTTTCATATTAGAATGAAAACTTTGAATGTAAAGGACATTTTCTTAAACTAAGCTAAATCATAGAATTTAATTTGTGGCCAAATGGCAAGAGTTATCTATTCCGAATAGCAGCATGCATATATATAGCCCAACTAAGTTAGGTGTTTCCTGTATCCCAAGCCATTGATTAGGAACAATATTTTCACTGAAACTATAGGTGTTCTGCAAAATTAGCTACTGTTGTCAAAATTGAAAAGACACATTATTAAACTTTTATGCTGATATATGTACTGCCACTTGTAGGTTGTCATGGATATAAACTGTCGTAACGAACTTGTACGAGGCCTTCATACTGGGATCAACATTAAACATATTGTTATCACTAGTAAGATGGTACTCTTGTTAGCTCTGACTTAACTTCACTGTCAAACAAGCAGTACTTATAATAACTTATCAACTCATAAATAATTCCACATCAGAACAACGCACAATGAACATAAATTGCAGAAAACATTTAAATTTAAAGGCAAGGACTTATTGCGCGCTTCAGCAGCCCAACGGCCCAGCTCGCCAGCCAATACACCATTCCCACAAAAAGATGGATCACTAAAACAAAGCTGCAAAAACACAAACGCTAATCAAATCAACGAAATAACAAACACGTACTCAAGAAACAAACAAGCAATCAAGATTCAAATCAGTGACTCACTAAGGATAAGGGAAGTAGTTATAGATCTTCTTGTTGATGATATTGAATATCACGTTCAGGAAGTACCTATACAGGGATAAATCCTTAATTTCTTTGGAAAATAAAATAGTAAAAAAAAAAAATACAAACTTACACTAAAATGATATTCACAAAATTGCACTTTGAAGATTGTTTAGATAAATGTCAAATTTGTTGCTTCACAAGTTGGAGCAAATTTGATGACCATTGAAGAGGATGTCAAGTGATTGAAGATGACAATGACAAGTAGCATAGCTGTTGATTTTTATTTTCTAGGGGCTGAAAAAATTCAGAGATAATCATTTTGTTGCTTCCAAGAAATGATATCAAGCTCAAGGAAAATATGCCATACTGCCTCATTTTTTTGTGCCATTGAAAAAAATAACAATATACTACAACTCAACTGATTGAAACAAATACAATATGAATAGATTCAAATAGAAAAGAATGGGGCAAAAAAGATGATTTTATAAATGAATGATCAGATATTGTTCAAGAAGAGGCCAATGCTTGTCCATGAAATACATTTTCCATTCTAATATGCATTCAATTGTCAAAAATCACATTTCCTGAAGCCATAGATCAAGAAAAAAAATATGTAAAAAGAAACATATATGTCATTGAAGAGTATCGGCAATATTTTTCATTATAGAAAATGGAGAGTGATTAATCACACACAAGCAAACAGTCAGCCATATTCATACAACCGAAGCTAACTTGAAAATAACACGAAGACTAACCTACTTTCTTCGGGCCAACAGTAAGCTTAAGAAAACACCTTTTGAAATTGAGCTGCTTTTTTACTACTAATATGGCTTATGTTTGCACCCTGTACAGGTTAATATGAGTAAACATCATGAATATTAATTCATGTATATTATCTAGATTACAATTATACCACCCAAATAAATAAATAAATAAATAAAAACTAACCCTGCAATGATAGAAGAAGACATGAAGAAGACCATCATCGAAAGTACCAAACCCTAAAATTTCTATGGAATTATTAAAAGGGAACATGAAAATCGGAATAATGGCCGAGTGTCAACAATCAAAACTGAAAATATGTACAAATCAAAACTGAATGGCGAGTGTCAAAAATCATAAATGTCATCATCAACATCTTGACGGACTCAATGAGCGGCATCATATGCACTGAGAATACCCTCATCAATGGAAGGAAAACATTCGGTTGTAGGTCCAAAATCTGTAATTTCATCACCCATGTCCTACACCTCCCTCGGTTGATTGCGTATCACAACAAACCAACCAGGTTCTTTTGGGTCTTCAGAATAAAAAACTTGCTTCACTTGAGATGAAAGCACATATGGCTCATCGAGAATGTGTTTGCCCGTGTGAATTGTGCGAGAAAAATTAACCATTGTGAACCCATATTTGTCATTCTTGATTCCCCTGCTATTATTCACATCAACCCAATCACATCGAAATAGCACAACCTTGAACTTGTTGAAATAATCCAACTCAATTATATCAGTCAATATCACATAATAGTTGATATTTCCTTTTAATAGATTAGCATCTCATGCACTGGCATAGCTCATCGTGGAAGAAGTAACAAGAAATCTAGAATTTTATGTTCTTCTACATATTTCCTGAGATTTTGTATGAAATCAAAATCCATTAATGATGAGCCCTTTATACCTTTTTACAATCTTGTTTGGACCTTGTGAAAGGAATTTAACTTCTTCAACCACATCACTGCGATGAGAAATCTGCCCAAATTACATGTATGTAATCAAACATATGTATTTGAATGTACATATAGTAATGGGGAATTTATATAGTTAAAAGGTTTTCCAATTGCTTACATTTTGGCCTAGCCATTCATGGAAAGTTTCAGTAAATTTCCTATCAACATCCAGTGCATTTAAACGTCGTCCACACATTTGATATCTCAATATAGTTTTATACTCACTGCAATTAAGGATAATATAGCATGTCAAGACACTATTCCATCACCAAATAAAAAAACCAAAAATGTTTGGCTTACTCTTGGAATGGTTCAATAGCTTCATGATGTAATAGCACATAACGTTGTGCTTGTGCCCATGATCTATCATCCAACTCCACCACATCAATTTTCCCTATTGGCTCTCCACCACTTTGGAATAAATAACAGCTTGCAATACTCTCATCATGCACTTCTTTTAGATTTCTCGCAAGTTTATCAAATACAGTTTCAACATCAACTAAATATCTCGAACAAAAAGTTACACATTCTTCTGCCAGATATCCTTCTGCAATAGACCCTTAAGGAAATCTCTTATCCATGGCTAGCCTGTTGAGGTGGTTGGAAGACTAGCAGACTTGTTGGTCCATTTCAGGTAGAAGTGTAGAGCCTTGATTGTGCGATCATCGGGGAACCAGAGTCACCATACAATGAACCAATGGGTTAACTTTAAAGGCATAAGCACCTTGATGGCTCTGAACCTAGCCACGTCCAAGATAAAGGTTTAGAGAGGTTTTTAGACCACTTATGCTAGGTGTGTGTTGAGAGTTGGGTATTGTATTGAGTTGGTGTTTTCATACAACTGAGTTTGAGATTTGTTCTGTTGTGCTTCGTTTGTAGTGTCAACTTGAATTTGTGGCGAGGGGGCGAAGCTCAGTTGTCGCTCTTAAAAGAGCAGTCTCCCATGAATTCTATTTGGCAAGAGTATTGTGTTTATCTACTTCAAAACTCATGTTATTTAGTTTATTATACTTATATTTGGAATTGCTTTATTTATATGCTTTATGGTAAAACTTTAGCTTGATATTAGCATGTTTTCATATTTTGGACCCTGTGTTTGGTATTTTGTGGATTTGATGTTGTAAAACCATAGTTGAGGTAAAAAGGCTTCTTAACTCTATCTTTTCATTATATTGTGTTAAAGTTTACTAATATGTGTAATTATGCTCTAAACTAGTTATAATATTAGTAAAGTATTATTTTGGTATTTTCTAATAGAGTTGTGCTAACCTCTCCTCACTGAGAAACTTTAGTTGCTCACTCTCTTTCTTCCTCCCAAGCTGTTGTAGGTAGTAAGTGTGGCTGTGTGGCAACGTGCTGAGCATTTGCTATTGTTCTATCTTCTGTATTTTCCCTTCAATTCATGTATTTTATTTTGGTTATGAACATGTGTTTGAGTCTTGGATCTACTAGTGTGTAGAGAACTCTATTGCATGGTTTTGTATCTAAACAACTATTAAACTCTTGTGTACTTCCTTGTACATTTGTGAGTTTCCCTATTTCTGGTTATCGTTGTTGTTGTTGTTGTTACTTCTGCCGTGTGGCATTATTTTCACTACTCTGTATTGTATTTGGGTAAATATTAATGTTTCTAGATTTGTTGGTCAGGTTTGCTATGCCCCGAGGGTTGAGTGGCAGGGTGTCCCTCTTTGGGATTATCGCGGCGGTTGTCGCATCCCATGGGCCTATGGGTCAGGGCGTGACAATGACCATGACTTGAACACCATATGCAATTCCAGAGAGGCTAAAATTATTTATTTATTTATTTATTTTTTTGAAGAAAGGAGCCCAAGGCTATTTTATTCAAAAGATAATACCTAGGAAACTACAACAGAAAGAAACCAAAGAAACATAACTAGAAGGAGACTGTGATACAAGGAACAACTGAGAAGTTAAAAAACAAAACCAGAATCAACAAAAGCTCACATAAGCCATTTGGGAAGGTCACAACCATCATGGTACAGGTTAAGCTCGTGTAGGTTTCGAGCAAGAGTAGTGAGCTTCCATCCAATCATGAGCTATAACATGAATGCGCAGATAGAGAGCATCTTCAATAATCGATATGATGCTATTGATCTAGGGAATGAAATGGCAGGTACAAACCAGATCAGCGAAATTAAGTAAAGAAGGTATTTCAGAAGTACTAATGAATACATTTTGAATGTGCAAGCCTTGATCCACAGCATTCTTGAAGGCAGCAGCCAGTCATTGAATTTTAGCAACAATTTGATTCTCAGTAGAGTTGGGCATGTATCCTGCAAAGGAGATGGTGTAATTAGAAGAAGTTATAAAGAAACCATTCTTGCTTACCTGATCATGTTCGTTCCAATTAAGGCAAAGAAAAGGAATAAACCATTAGCATCTGAGAAATTATTCAGGATTAACTTCTTGCCAGACAGCTTCATATTAGCACCAATAATATCCTTTGCATGGTTAATTTTTTTTAGTAAACATGTTCGTTCCAAAGTGGTGAATCTTCTAGAGCATTTTGGGCGAATCTTTGAGTTGAACCATGTCTAATCACCATAATCATTGTAAAAACATGGTGAGAACCGAAGCTTAAAAATACTTGAAGGCTCAATTTTGAGGCTATCATTTTGGCCGACCTTTGAGACATTTCTAGAAGACTCTTACTGACTCTTGGAGCATTCTTGGAGGGGGTTTAGATCCCTATTCTAGAAGGAAGATCGTAGAAGACTTGGAGCAAGATTGAAGGTAAAGAACAAGAATTCTTGGAGGAGAAGCCATCTCATTATCCAAACGGTGAAGATTCAAGGAAGTTTTTCAATGGATCCATTCTTTTCTTGTAGATTTATAGAATTTACATGATTGTATTGGTCTTTGAAGTCATGAATTATAATGAGTGCATTTCATATAGACATTTTATATACCCTTTTCATGTGTTTAACTTATCTTTTAGCATTCATTTAGTATATTTCGATGCTACTTTGGGTTTTTGTGAGTAAATGTGTAGGTAAACAGGTCCTGGAGAAAAAGAACAAGACAGAGTGATTTCGACATGAAAAAGAGCTCAACTGAACTTTATTTAGAGAAACAAGGCCTCAATACGCCAATACTTAGCCTGTGCATATCTCAAGACTTAGAAAAATTATTAGAAGAATGGAAGCATGATAAGTGCTTGAAAGTGCATATTTTATATAATAACTAGTGAATTTGTGTAAAATAAATAAAACACTTAGAAGCACTTTGTTCCTTATCCAGATCATAACCAAAATTACAATGTTGTCTAGTCACAGTGAATCTCTTTCTAGTCCCTCCCAGTGTGATTAGGTTGGTTTAATATAGGAAGCCATGTTTACAGGAAAGACTAAAGGGAAAGAACATTGCAATCGATAGCAGAAGTATGCCAATGTCTAGGGTGACTACATCTTCATCACCACTTTTCCCATTTTCAGGCCCTTCTCCTCTCTTTACTCTTTAGATCTCAAATATTTATTCTTGTGCTTCATTGACCTCCAACATCTAGTGCTTCATCGGCATCCTTTCTTTTTCACCCTCTTGTAGTGCTCACCTGGTCAGGGATGATGACCTCGTTCAATTGTTGCTACTTTGGATTTATTTATTTCTTTATTTCTAATTGAATGCATGAATTTTAGTTGCTTACCAACTTGGACTAGTTAGAGAGAAACTTGTAAGGATGGAGATTCTCGTTTGAAGAACTGGGTAAAGGAGATGTATCATGAACATGGGCGGTTTGCTTTTAGATTTCTTTCTTCATGATAATGTGTTATAGATTGGGCTGAATAATTTTTGTCAACCATTAGAGTTTAGATAAGAACCAGCTTGATTAGCTAATGAATTAACTGAATTCAGGGCTTTATTCAGTCAGAATAGTTTCATTGGCATGACTTGTATGCATTTCAGAAAATACAAAATATTTTTAGGTTTGTCTTTTTACACTTAATTAATTAAGTTAAGGTTTTTAGACTTTATAAGAACAAATGCACGTTTAGATGTAGTATTTGTATTCAAATTTTTTTTTTTAACAAATATAAACAAACCAAGTCGAATGAACTTTCAAAATATACCAAGCGCATTATACACCCTCACACTACTGCATTTGTTACAAAAAAAATGATATTTAAGCTTTTATTTTTTTAATAGAAAATGATTTAATTTAAAAAAATTTATTATTTTACATAAATATGGTATATTCAAAATTCACATGGAGTCTTTGTTTATTATTTTGACATATAGACCAAATTTAGCTTTTGTTTTTTGTTTTTTAAAAAAATATGGAATTGGTTTAAATCAACAAGTAAAAGTAATGTTAGGTATGGTTGATAATGGCCTCTATTGTTATTAATGATGTTGCTTGAACTTGTATAGGGATTCATGATTTGTATAGAGATTAATTATTGATGTCATAGTCTTCTTGTTGTTGTTATTATTGATGTTGCTTGAACAAGTCATTTGTTGTTGTTATTAATGTTGTTGTTTGATTTATTATAGTAAAAGTAATGTCATGTTTTTTTTATTAGATGGACCATTTTGAAGATGATGATTAACTATACCTATTACAAGTGACAATTTTAGCTATGGCCTATGACATGTTACTATGGTTACGGAAGAAAAGACATAAAATTTGTAGAGAACCATCACGTGAAAGATTGGAAATATGGAAAAATTATTTAGCTAGGTTGATAGATGGGAATGACACCACTAGCATCAATATGGTTCATATGAACAAGTCCACTTTATTTTAACCTATGTTACATATTACGTCATAAAGGACTTTTGCGCGATACATTGCACATGAGCGTGGAGGAGCAATTGTTAATGTTTTTCCGCACCATAGGCCATAACCAACGGAATCGCGTTATTGCACATAATTTCTTAAGGTCAGGGGAGACTATTAGTAGGTCTTCAATCATGTATTGTGGGCAATCGGTGAATTGCGGCATGAATATGTGTGGCCACAGAGTACACAAACCTAACCATATATAGCGGCAAGGAGTAAGCTATATCCTTACTTCAAGGTAGTGTTATATAAGACATCAAAAAAATATATTTCATTAGGATTAATTCTAACATATAGTATCTAATGTTAGGATTGCATCAGAGCCTTGGATGGGACACATATTTATGCTTTTGTCCCATTATCTGATGTAGCTGCTTTTTGGGGAAGAAAGCCATACCCAACACAAAACGTCCTTGCATCTGTTGATTTTAACTTGCATTTTACTTATATTCTAGCTAGTTGGGAGGGATCAACACATGATTCTTTAGTTCTTCTTGGTGTACTGGAAAGACCTAATGGGTTAAAAGTCCTTGAAAGTATCTAACTTTTTTATTTTATAAGTAGAAGGATATGGAATAAGTTGAATGAAATGATTCAACTTATTAAAGTTATTTTATCTCTTGTAATTATGAAAGTATTACTTGGTTGATGCCGAATAAGCTACAAGACCCGGTTTTATACCCCCTTATAGAAGTGTTAGGTATCACTTGAAAGAGTTTGGCTCACGGACACTTGCAAACCCTAAGGAACTTTTTAACTTATGACATTCATCGTCATGTACCTCTATCGAGCATGCATTTGGTTCTTTGAATGGGCGCTTAAAAGTCCTTTCGTCTAGGCCTTTTTTCCCATTTAAGACACGAGCAGAACTTGTGTAAGCATGTTGTGTTTTACACAATTATATCCTTACACGAGATCAAGATGGTCTTATTCCATCTGAATAATGACTTATTGTAAAATGACTTTGCCTTGCTTATTGTCCTACGTCACATTGTTTAGTGTTTATGTAGAAACATTAAAGTACATTTTGCTATTGGTTTTCATAATTACAATTTTTCAGTACTTGTTTCTATGAATGACATGCATATTTATTTCTTGTTTACATTAAACAGTGTTTATGTGGATGCATTAAGTTCATATTATCATTGTTTATGTTGAAGCATTAAGCATTTATTTTATGTTTACATTAAATAGTGTTATAGAATGGACGGGTATGATGCATTTAAGGGCATCCAAGCATCATCAGCTATGAGGACCACAACAGTAATATTGTGACACAAGAGGTGAATATCATTTGAAAGTCGTTATTTCGTACGTTTCATGGCTAGCCAAGTTGAAGAAGGATTGAAAATAGATAAAGGATTCAAACTACAAGCAATTCATGCCACTATTCGAGCCATGAAAGAAGCATTTGGTGTGACAGTTACAAAAGCTAATGTGAGCAACCATCTCTGGACAATACAGAGAAGGTGGGCAAGGATAAAAAATTGAAAGAAATGAGTGGCATGGGTTGGGATAACAACCTTAAAATGATTGTAATGGGCAAGGCAGAGTACAGAGACTATGTTAAGGTAGTTGTTATTGTTTTTTTAACATAAAGATTTCAATTAATGTTTTTGATATTTATCTATTAAAATACAAATTCACCCTTAAGATGAGCCATACTTGAACAAAATAATTGAAGATCATAATCTTTTGGAGGCCATATGTGGTAATGACCAAGCCAGTGGTCGTCATGCTATTCAATTTGGAAATACAATTGGCACACAGATGGACTTCAACAATAAGCCAGAAGCATTTTCCCCTACTGAATAATACGATGAATTTTCTTTTGGAGAGACAAGTATACATGGTAATACTTCACCATTGATCCTTAATCGTGAATTAGCCATCACCATAAGCAACAAGCCCACAAAGATAGAAAGATATAGCAAAGCGCAAGGCCAACAATGAAGACAATGCTACCCGTGAATTAGCCATCACCATCAAAGATGCCTTTGAGTCTGTTAAATCTAGCCGATCACTGAGTTTTGCAAGAGATCTTTTAGCAGAATGTAAAAAGCTAAAAGAGTATGGCTACTCCACACTGCAAATTGGAATGGTGTATCAATACTTGATGGCAGATGTTGCATGCGGTCGAATGTTCTTCGGAATGGATGATGAACTTCGCAAGATTTGTGCAGATGATTTCTTTGCTTCAATTGGCCGAGACCTTTGAGATGTGGAGATGGTAGTAAATGTTTTTTATTATAATAAGTTATTCCATTTACTTTCATGTTATGTTCTATGGGTTGTTAATGTTGTTGTTTTGATTATAGTGAATTAATAGATTATTTGCCTATAGCAATACAGCTCCTGGATTTGAGTTGCGACATGGCTAGCACTAGAAGTGAAGATGAAGAAAAAGAAACATGACATCAAAATATCTCTTGATGTTGTTAAATTGAATGTAGCCACTATGAGTTTGTGAGACATTATTATGTTATTGAAGAACTTTCATAAATGTTAGCAACTTGGAATGTTTACCTATAATGTTATTGAAGAACTATGAGTTTGTGAGACATTATTATGTTATTGTTATGTTTTAGCTTTTTTAAGGGACAATGTTGTTATATTTACCTATTTGAATAGTCAATGTTGTTACGCTTAGCTCTTTTGCAATGGATAATGAGCATAGCTATTTGCATGACTATTATAACTATTAAAGTATAGCTCAGTGACACTTCAGTTTTAACTTGATCATTGCTTATATACCTATTCAAATCAAATACGTTGACTAGTTCAACATAACATTATCATAATTATTGAAAAATTTTAATATATAAATGAATTTAATATAATTATAGCCTGATTAATATTAGTAATATAGTATATAATTATTAAATTAAATTAAATTAATTATTTTAATAAATAATTAATATTATATTATAATAAATTAAGTATATAATAATTATATTAATTACTCATAATATTTGAAATTTGAATTTATATTTACATAAAATAAAATGTATATTTTATGATATATATTAATTATTTATAATATCAGGGTGGGGATAACCTCACCATGAGTGACCATAACATGTAATACAGGTAAAAATACATCAAACCAAACATGTGCTTTTCAAATCTAAATTTCCAAATCCTTTCAACCAAACACAAAATTCTATGATCCAGGATTATAAATACATCCAACCAAACATTGGATTTGACTCTACTAAATTTTCAAATACAAGGATTTGTAAATACGAATCCAATGTATTTTCAACTACATCCAACCAAACGCCCCCTAATAGAAGCTGGCATTGAATCAAGACTTGATGTTGTTTTTGAGCAAGGATCTTCCAATAGTATGTTATTGTAGATATACCATCTTTCTAGTGTATATTTAAGTTTTTCACCTAGATCAAGTTTCTATCTTTTAAGTTATTCCATAACAGTAAGTCGTATATAAAAAAGATAATTTGTTTTCCAATCCAAGCTCTGATCACGGACACCAAAATTTCCAATAAAATTGAGACCAAGCAGTGCTTGCAAACATCTAAAATAACTAATTTAGATAAAAAAAAAAGGTTAGACAACAAAAACTAAATCCATCCAACAATCATATCCCAATTTTCTTTAAGCAAACCCTAAAACAGATCACAAACACCAAAAATTCTCAAAATAAAGAAAAAAGAAGACAAAAGATCTATATATCATAAATTGAAACAAGAGAGAAGAAACAAGAAATTGAACTAAAAAAATACTTACAGATCCTTCTCATCAGCAACAAGAAACTCAACCGAACGAAGGAGCAAACACGATCACCAACCTTGAATCGCAAGATAGAGTCTCCGATGGCTTCAATGACGTTAAAATAATTAGAGCTATGGAAAAGCTTGGAGGGAGGGATTTTTAGGGCTTCAGCAACACTAGTCATGAACAAGATGAAGGTTTGGTAACAAGCAAGGGTTTGGACCATTTAACTTTTTTTTAAAAAAAATTTGTTATAAAACAATCCCTTTTTAAATTCTTCTAAAAAAATTCTTATTTTAGCCCTAATAAAATACTTATTGTCTTTATTTAAAGTTTAAGATAATTATGCACAATAATATAAAACTTTTAATATATTATAAAACATAGCATTTGGTCTCATTTAAAAACATCTAAAGCTTTTGAAATGAGATTACGGTAGTATAAGGGTAATTATTTTCTAAGAAGTACTTTATGAGAGCATGATATGTCAATAAAAGTACTTCTTTATTTTTTGAAAATAAAAGCTTTTTGTGATGACATGTAAGTTGGTTGAACAAGCTATAGTTTTTGTGATGTGCATTAGTATTGGTTACAAAATCTTATAGGTTTTACAACAATCTCAATGTTGGTCACAAAAGCTTATAATTTTTACAACAACATTGATCATGGTTGCAAAGCTCAACTTTTTAGACGACATTTGATTTCGGCTACAATTGCTTGTAAGTTTTGCGACTACCCTGGTTGTCATCACAATAACTTGGTCATACAATCTTATAGATTTTATGACTGCAATTGTTTTGTTTGTAAAAATTCATAGGTTTTGTGACAACCATATATGGTTGTCCCACTAAAGCTCATTGTTTTTGTGTCGGTTATCGGTATTGGTGACACAAGCTTATTGTATCTACAACAAATTTGTTTTTGGTCTCAAATGCTCATAGTTTTGCGACGTGCATTTGTGTTGGTTGCAAAAGGTTATAGAAGCTTATAGCTTTTGTGATTGACGTATATAGTGGTCACAAATGCTATAGTTTTTGTGACGGGCATATATTCATGTGCATCACAAAAGGTCGTAGCTTGTGCAGCAGGTAATTGTCTTAGTTGCAAAAGGTTATAGTTTTTGTGATAACTATTGTGTTAGTTGCATAAGCTTATTATTTTGCGATGGAGATTTGACATGATCGCAAAAATAACTTTTTGCTAGGGCAGTTTAAGGTCATCGCTTAACTTTCGTTGCAAAATATATTTTTGTTTTTGTAGTGACAATAAACACATTTCACTTACATTATTTATTATTTTATCTAATTTATAATAGTTTTTTTTTTAATTCTGCATGGTTCAAATTTAAATAAAAACTTAGATTACAAATGAAAATCACATATGGGTTGAATTTTATTTTAAAAAAGGGTGTCAAAATATCAAGTTAGACAATAGTTGATGAGGGATTAATTAATGTATAATGATATTGTTAATTTAGTTCAATTTAATGAGACTAACCTCAATATAAAAGAAAAAAAATAATACAGAATAAAAAAAAAAGGCGAGAATCTGCACTTCGTGACGGTTGTCATGTAAACTTTTGCGAAATGAATACATTTTGTGGCGGTTATAACAAAACTGTCGCGACATTCAAGTATTTGGCGACAGTTTTCTTCTAACTGCTGGAAATTGCTACATTTGGTGGCGGTTTTAGGGATTACTGCCACTAAATGCATGAATTTTTGTGGCATTTCTTTAAACAGCCGCTATAGCTACCGCTAATACTGTATTTGGTGGTGGTTTTATATAAACCATCTGTTTTCTTGTAGTGGGCCAAGGGGTCACAACAACCAGTGTGATCAAAGTTAGTTTTTTTGGGCCATAAATCACATCCTTTCACAATCTAGTTCTGGGCATTGTATGCATTGACTACTGACGCTATATATACAACGGTTATTGTAAAGGTCATTCTGGATCCTATAAAGTTTCCTGTGGGTTTGCACACTAGCACAATCGGACCACGGCCGTGATGATGTTTTGGAAGTGTATTTTGGTCCCATCTGCCTCAAATCGCTTCCATATTTGCTTCTTCAGCTCTGAAATGCAATTAGATCTTATGGTGAAAAAAAGAATGCAATTATGTACTAGTTTGATGCTGAATATATGAAATTTCATGCTATATGTAGTGCAAATGATATATAAAATATGCATGTTCAAGCACTTATTACATTGTAACTTTGTCAACAATTTCAAGGTTACATCCAAGGTGTCTTTGTTTCCAAGTAAAATATTTGAGAAACTTTATCCCATTTTGAATATAAATATAGGGGTATTTATTATGTTGGTTTCTATTATGCAAAAATCTTTCAAATACTAATGGTCCATTTGATATGCAAAATTTTGAGGTACAGCACAACGCAACTTCTCTTGTTCCTTGTTTGGTTTGTAAAAAAGTTGAGAGTACAACACAAGAGGATGTCAGAGTACAGCACAAGCAGATAAAATTTTTGTAACACCAAAACCTCAGCATAAAACTTTTATCGTGGTATAGCACAACTAAAAGACTAAATTACCCTTAATAAATAATAAATATTACAATCATGTATACCACATCCCATGACGCTCATCAAGTCCATGATCTTGCACATCCTTCTCTTCCTTCGCCATAGCCTTTTCTTATCTTCATAGACCGCTTCTCCCACTCCATCTTCCTTTCCCTCCTCTTTTCCTCTCTTCTATGTTTTTTACCCTCTCGTCTCTCTAAAATGTTAAAGGCTCTTTGAAATTTTAGGGTTTCCAAGGACTTTAGAACTATCAGTTAACTATTCACACTAAAAAAGTACACGATGAGATTGTTAGCTTTTTTATTTATTTCATTCAATTACTCAATAAATAAAGGATTTAATTATATTTATGATTGATTTAGAATTATATTGCTATATTTTATAGTTTTCCTTATGCTATTCATACTCGTCAAAAGAACTCGCACATATAGCTATATAGGTGTGTGTGTGTGTAATAAAGCGGTAACAAACCACAATCCACTCAAAATCTTTCAGCTAGAAAAATGGAAGAAATCTTATATTCCAACACAAGTGCCTTGAATTTGCTAGGGATATCGCCACCTAAAAGAAAATAAATGCATGAGAGATTTATTGACTTAGCCTGAATAGCAAGTATAACATGCATTTTAGCTCTAAATGCAATGCATGAAAGGCTATGAACTTATAGTCAGTTGAAATCTATCTTAAAAATTTTAACCAATGAATAGTCTTCAATAACTATAGTTGAGTAGCTCAACTACAGCACACTAAAGGTAAGCAAGCTCAAGTTGGACTAAGATTGCAACTAGCTTAAACTAGGTAAAGACAATACTTACAAAAATTTGATGCTACAGTACAAGCTACAATACTCCCCCACCCCTCCAACCACTACAACGAAGTCTATGCTTATGACCATTTCATCTTCACCTCCAAAATAATTTTACTAAGCACCATCAATATGGAAATTAATAACTTCAAGAATAACCCAATTTTAACTCATCTAGCTTCTATGAAAACATGTAAATGTAATGATATAACAACTCCTCCGCTTTGAGTTCACATTAAATACTCCTTAAATTGTTAGAGGGAAGTATCACATGGGATCCTAAAATTTCAAAGTAGTCATAATCAATCTCAATCTTCCTTGCTAACATTTGAGTTCGTATCACCTTACAAAGTGAACATTAATAATCTCATCAATTGATAAGTGCTATATCATATATATATATATATATATATATATATGATTGATTATCTGTCACACCCACCCCTTCTACCAAGGTAAATATGGCACCCATCAGTTAAAAATTTTTTTTTAAATTGGAAAACTGACACTCCTTAAAAACCAAATCAGACTTACAAATATGACAGATAACTTTACACCGGCTACATGTTCAAATACAAGAATACAACAAACACAAATACTCCAACATATGGGTACAACCGCTACAAAATCATTTTCATACAACAATTTTTCATTCAAGAAAATTCAATCAAAAAGCTAGGAAAATTCAGCATAATACTAGAAAGTTCTCCTTAAAACAATTTAAACATGAATCACAAAGAAAACAAATAGACCCAACCTTGCTCATGCTAAGTTTTTCATTGGATCAACATTTATGATGCAAGCTTGCCTTTAACTCCTCAATAGCTCTCTTCTAACTTGTTCTCCCACTCCTATGATCCAAATAAAATCAAGAAATTTCAAGATCATCAATAATAAGCATGAGATTAAAGCCTCCAATTAGGATTAGTTTCAAGAAATCCAACCCTTAATCAAAATAAGGAAAAGAAAATTCAAGCTTCTCACCTTAAAGCATGAAGAATTGAAAATAAGGGTGATGGGGAAGAGAGTTCTAAGCTTAGCCTCAGGTTGAGAAGAAGATAGATGAAAGGAGAATAAAAACTAATGAAATGCTTCAGGAAGCCCATGCTACTACAGTACATGTTTGTAGTAACTGTTGGGTAATATCACAAAAATCATATAACATCATCAAAGGCATGCGGAAGCAATAATGAATTCGTGAAATTGTCTAATTGTTTTAATGAGCACAGTAATTTAATTAAAAGCTTAGAAAATTACCTCTTAATGTTTGAAAGCCTTTCTTTTGATATGCCGAATTTATCTCTCGGATTGTCGTAGATCTCCTAGTGCCGAACGAAGGTCCCACACCTCTAGATCATACGCCGGAATTAAGAAACAATCTCCTCTTCTTCTCCAAATAACGGCTAGGGTTAGAGAGGAAGAGAGAGCTTGGGGATTTTCTCACTCAAGAATTAATTGATTGATTCTAGGGTTAGAGATGAGTCATATTTATAGAAACTTCATAAAACATGATAAACATTATTCAATTATGAAGTCCTATTCAAAATATGAATCTTCATAATATGATAAACATTATCATAGAAGTTCTATTAGAAACATGAGTCCTAACCTAACTAAAACCACTTTTGTCTTTGAGTCCTTATAATTTTGATTATTTATTTGAATCCATCAAATTTAAATCAAAATTTAAACTCAAGACAAAAATCCTAGACCAATTTACAATTTAACTTATCCCATGAAGTAAAATTATAAATTGATAATTTTACCCCTGCACTCAAAAACGAGATTGATTCTTTATCCCTTGAAGCATGACTCCCTAAGTTCGTTCCGATTGGCAATGGGAGGATACCAAAGAACGTGGGTGACACCTAGCTAGCCCCGTGGCCCCATGTCATAATCCAATCAAATATGAATGAGTAGATCATTACGAACCTTTCTGATTATGATTACCATATGTGTATATACCCTAAGTTCTTGTATCCCAACCGAGTGAGAGCCATGGTAATTGTCAAACTCACTAAACTTGATCATATGCAAATAACTATAGTAAAGTGAGATTACCAAATTATCCTTCGTGTCCCACACGATTAGTTTGACTGCCTTAGCCAAGGTCTTCTAATCTCACATACTTATAAGCGCATAGGATACTAACTCATTTACTTCTGAGAGAACGAATTCATTTTTGGTAATCACTCACAACTACTACTTACCCGACATAGTCGCACTTCGAGGTTGGCTCTACCAAAAGGTAAACTGAGCCTAACGGCTCTAGCAACAGAATAAACGTCACAAGTACATTGTGATTATGACACCTCAAGTCTAAGATCCACTCATATGATCATAACCAACAATCCCAATAATTGACTGTCAAAGAGTAAAACCCTTGGATTGTTGTGAGTCATTTTTGAATGCACCAATCCCAGTGATGTATTTATGACATATGCTCCCACTATTTCATAGTGTTCAACTAGCACTTTTTGTCAAAGCATATGTCATACAAATTCTTTCGAACCTTTAACGCCCAATTAAAGGTTTTCCGATTTGTGAACTATTTAAGTGTATAAATACCAAACCTTCTAGTGCTCTCCTTTTTATCCCACAAAGAGTAAAAGGTTTAACTTAATACACATGGACTATGATAATTATAATGCCATCACAAAATTTATATGAACATCAAAATAAATGCCTATAATAATAAGAATGTATAATATAAATGAAATGCCCTAGTAAAAGTATCCTCATTGGTATTCGAGGGCATAATCCTAGCAGTAACCACTACAGTGACCGCTATAGTAATATCCACTATAGTGCAACAATCACTGGTTGGGCTAAATCTATAGAAAGGTGTGGCCTATAATTAAAATAACAGGGCATTACATGTGAGAAATCTACACAAAAGTGTTATGCATCATGACATATGGAAGGAAAGCTTCACTTTCAAAAGCAATGTTATCATAGTTCATGTGCAATAAATCTTGATGGAGTCCATATATGTATTCATTTTTAAGGAGTCCATATATATATTCCTTGATTAAGGGAATAATGGTGTAGTCTATGTCACACCCTGTCCCGTGGGTCCCACACATGACATACCACCACGATAATCCAGGGGATGTCAAACACCTACCTCGACCCTAGATCACCGTAAGGCTAACCTATTTCCTGCACAATATCACTATAACAACAAAGAATAACTTAACAATAAAGACATGCAACAACCTTATTACCTAAGAACATGAATGCAAGTAATTACAATATGATTGTCATTTTAACAATGATAGCAACAACCTCAAACACAAGGCATACTCATCATACACCACATGGTCTTGACTTATACCAGTAGGAATATCCAAGAAAAGTAGTACATAACATGAAAGTATAATATCCTAGTGGATCCATCTAATACATTCCAATAATGTTTAAGTATCATACACAACTCAAAGAGAACAACATAATAAACTCTGTCAATCACTTCACGCTTTCACCCCAATGATGTGCTATCACTTGGAAGGGAAAAGAAGAAGGGTGACTCCGGGCACCTAACCCTACACACATTTCAGGCTCTCTGCACGCCCCTGAAAGGGTGATATCTCATCTGAGTACGCCACGCCACCCCAACTAGGTTGGCTTATGAAAACTCTAACCCTTACTGCAGTAAGTATTGGGGATCCCTCATGTCACCATCTAAACATTTAAATAATAATTCAGGCCGTGGGCTTAGTATATACATCAATATGATAGCATAAGTCTCATCAGGAGATCACAAGTTTTCACATATGCAACTTTCACTCCAAGAATGAATAACTTGATTATAACATCTTTAATGAAACCATTTTCATCAAGAACATCATACAAGAGTATTCTTTGAAAATATACTTCAAATATAGCATCATCACAATGAAATTCAATTTGGTTTACACATGCCTTTTTGGTCATTATAACAAGAATAACAGTTCCTTCAAAATACAAAACTTGAAAACATATATTTCAAAACATAGGGTTTCCAAACCACAAGTAATATATATAAACTTTACCAATAATCATGAAATAAGCCAAATCATAAATCATCATGATTTCTAAGTCCTACGAAAAACATTTCAAGAGTCTTTTTAGTAACAAGAAGTTTATCTTTCAAATGTAAGCAATTTAAATATTAGAAGCATGCATGATTTATAGCCCATAATTTAGTAAATCCCATTTACAAACTTGGCGAGCTAAAACACCCCTGTGTTACTTCTCTACATGTTCTTTTCCTTTGCTTGAAGTCTCACTTCCTAGAAGCAATTAAATAACCCAAAACAACAACCAAACATCATCAACAACTTGATCAACTTGAATGAAGGAAAATGCTCAAAATGGGAAAATAATTGCTCATAGGGTTTGCTAAGCACTCTAACAAGAAGATCTAACAAGAATGAAACTCTCACAACCCTCAAAACTAACAAGAAAAGCAAAATAAACTCAACTTGGGTCAGTGATACAGTAACCCTAATCTAAGAGATGAAAGATCTCTCTCAATTCTCAAAGGATTCAAGGTTTTACCACTTTAAAATGTTTCTATACTCTAGATCCAACCAAAACTAGGATTTTCCACCAATAATCTCAAAGAAATTCAATAAAAAGATAAAATAAGAAGAAGAAGAAGAAGAAGAAGAGGAAGAAGAAGACCAAGAGGAAGAGTAACCTTACCTCAAAGCTTCTCAAAAACCACAAGAAAAAGTACTTTTCAAGTGAGGAAGAAGAGATCTTCGAGTTTCTTCTTGATTCAAGGCAAAGTATGATGGGTTTGAGAAGTGGAGATGAAGGTTCTAGAGGAGGAGGAAAGTGGAGAAGAAAAGGGCTCAAGGAAGAGTGTAGAAAGAATGAAAAAAAGATAAGAAAAAGGTCTTTTAAACCCTAAAATCTCGTCCTATGTCGGGTTCCACACGGTCCCATACAGCCCCTATAAGGACCTCTATGACCTTATTAAAAGTTTATGGATTTTTTATACCAGGGTCCATACGGCCCGTATGGACCCTGTCATAGCCATTCAACCTATACAAAAATACGTGTTAACAACTAAACTGGTTGCCGTTTGACATCCTTTTTTATTCTAACAACTTGGGATACTCTTGAAATCTATCACACATGAAAATTACTCAAGAAAACAAGTTGAAAAACAAAGGAAGAAATACGAAGAAGTCAAATTACCACAGTCTAAAGGTTTTGGAGCTATAAATGAGGGTCCCTCATCTTGTCTGTATAATGGCTTGCGCTCCACCAATATTACCTATCAGTTTTCAAAGAAGAATATGACTAGAAGTTCCTTACCCATAAACAACTACCTTTACAAATTTTTGTTGTTTAATTGCAACTTGTTCAAACATTATTGGGTGGAGGTATTATGATCTTTTTCCCCTACTCTTTTTTATTCTTTTATATTTATTATTGTTGTTCTAACAAAGGCGACTCAGTCACGAACAATATGTGAAATAAGAGACAGAGACCTATTATACATTAAAATTATTTTATTTTATTTTAGAAAACAAATTATAGAATAAAATGTATTCCTGTAATTTTTTTTCTAGTAAGCTAAATTTTTAATTTTAATTTAAAGATGAGTTTGTTATTCTTTCACAATGTATTTATTTTTTCACGAATACTAGAGAATCACTCAATTGTATGCACATGGGGCCCATGATGATATTAGTGTTAGGATTATGCTCTCGAATGCCAACGAGGATACTTGTATTAAGGCATTTCATTTGTATTATGCATTCTTATTATTATAGGCATTTATTTTTATGTTCAAATAAGTCTTGTGATGGCATTATAATTAGTTTTGAATATCATAGTCCATGTGTATTAAGGTAAATCTTATACTCTTTGTGGGATAAAAAGGAGAGCACTAGAGGGGTTTGATACTTATACACTTAAATAATTTACAAATCAGAGAATCTTTATTTGGGTGTTAAAAGTTCGTAAGGATTTATATGGCATATACTCTAACAAAGAGTGCTAGTTGAACACTATGGAATAGTGGGAACATATGTCATAATTGCATCATTGGGATTGGTGTATTCGAACATGACTCGTAACAAACCAATCACATGGGTTTTTCTCTTTGACAGTCAATGATTGGGATTTTTTATTATGATCATATAACTGGACCTCAGACCTGAGGTATCATGATCACAATGTATTTGTGACGACTAGTCTGTTACTAGAATTGTTAGGCTCAGTTTACTTTTTGGTAGGGCCGACCTCGAAGTGCAACTATGTCGGGCAAGTAGCAGTTGTGAGTGATCACCAATAAGGAATTCATTTTTTTAGAAGTAAACGAGTTAGCATCCTATGCAATTATAAGTATGTAAGATTAGAAGACCTTGGCCAAGGCAATCAAACTAATCTTGTGGGACATGAAGGGTAGTTTGGTAATCTCAATCTACTATAGTTATTTGCATATGATTAAGTTTAGTGAGTTTGACAATTACCATGGCTCTCACTCAGTTGGGATGCAAGAACGAAAGGTTTATACACATATGGTAATCATAATCGGAAAGGTTCGTAATGATCTACTCATTCGTGTTCGATTTGGGTTACGACGTGGGAACACAAGGCTGGCTAGGTGTCACCCATGTACTTTGGTATCCTCTTATTGCCAATCGGAACGAACCTAGGAAGTCACGCTTAAAGGGATAAAGAATAAGTCTCATTTTTTAGTGTAGGGGTAAAATTGTCAATTTACAATTTTACTTCATGGGATAAGTGAAATTGTAAATTGGTATAGGATTTTTGTCTTAAGTTTAAATTTTGATTTAAATTCGATGGAGTCGAATAGATAATCAAAATTATAAGAACTCAAAGATAAAAGTGGTTTTAGTTATATTAGGACTCATATTTCTAATAAAATTTCTATGATAATGTTTATCATATTATGAAGGTTTATATTTTGAATAGGACTTCATAATTGAATAATGTTTATCATATTATGAAGGTTCATATTTTGAATAGGGCTTCATAATTGAATAATGTTTATTATATTATGAAGGTTCATATTTCGAATAGGACTCATAATTAAATAATGTTTATCATGTTTTATGAAGCCTCTATAAATATGACTCCTCTCTAACCCTAGAATCAATTCAATTAATTCTCGAGTGAGAAAAATCCCCAAACTCTCTCTCTCTTCCTCTCTAACCCTAGCTGCTATTTGGAGAAGAAGAGGAGGAGATTGTTTTTTAATTCAGGCGTGTGATTTAGAGGCGTGGGACCTTCGTTCGGTGCTAGGAGATCTATGACAATCCAAGAGATAAATTCAGCACATCAAAGAAAAGGCTTTTAAATATTAAGAGGTAATTTTTCTTGGCCTTTTAATTAAATTACGGTGTTCATTAAAACAATTAGATGATATCACAAATTTGTTATTGCTTCTGCATGCTTTTGATGATGTTATTTAATTTTGCGATATTACCTAACAATTAGAAGTAGAACATCAACTAATTTAAGCTATCATAACCCCATTTGTGCTGAGATGCTAACAAGGAAAGAAATTTGTGGCTTAAATCTAAAAAAAAAAATTAATAGTATTACTATCGTTGTTGTTACTAGACATTTCTATATGGTACTTTACAGGGAAACACATTCCCCGTAATAAAGTGTTTCCTTGCAAATGTTTTCCTTGTATTTACTTTCCCTGTAAAGTAACAATACAATGTTTGGTATACACCTTGAATATTGTAATTGAAATACATGCAAAATGAATTCTTTTGTTTGGTATGAATAAGCTTTCCATGTAAAGTTATGATTATTCTCAATTTTGCCCTTTAATAATAACGCAATAAAATAAAACCATAACTTAAGTAAATGTTTTAATTTTCATATTAATTAATGGTTTATATATAAATAAATTAAGAAAGTTGCTTATATACTCGATAAAAGTAGGTATTTAACTCATCCTCTTCTATTATGAGAAATTTTATTACTGGAACTTGATGATCCATGAGGCACGTTTCCCATATTCATAAGAAGAAATACAAAAAATTACAAGACTAACCAATAGAGATGGTCTTGTCCTAGGGTTTTGAAAAGAAGAAGCGGTAGAGAATTTCTTCAGTAAAGCTAGGGTTCTTAAAAGGAAGATAGGACAAAAAAATGAGAATTTTTATTTTTCAAAAGGGTAACATTGGAATTTTACATGTCTCATATCTTCCCAACCATGATGTAATCCGTTTTGCACCCCCTCCCCCTGTGAATCCTTTTCCTTGGTCAAAGAGAAAGTAATTGCAAGTTGACCATTACTTTACATAGTTTCTTTTTCAACCAAACACATGAAAACGTTTCACAACCTTAACTTTCCAGAAAAATTTGTTACTTTCCCCCATACCAAACCGTAGTGCAAAGTTCAACTTAATTATATATAACACACATGTTAACAATCATCTTCTCACATATGACTATTAATCAAGAATAATAAAATTTTAAGTAGGTTGTTGTCAGATAGTTTGGAGAAAAAAAAACAATTATGGCTAGAGATGAATTTCAAACATAACATACAAGCACATTAAAGTTAATGATTAATATTTTTAATGGTACTTTTGTTGGGGTGCTGCCATATTTGGGGTCTCAACAATTAATAAAGTGGGCCATCCCACTTAAAAGAAAAAAAAAACTATGTTAATTAATGGAAAGGCAAGGGCAAAATGGTAAACTCAAGAGAAGGGGTTTTATTTTGATCATCTCTTATTTGTATGAAAGTGAGTGAGGGTGTGATATATTATAGCAAAATTGGGGGAAAAGAAAGAACTCAAGGAGGAAAATAGAAGAGGCTAGGGTTTGATGTTTACAAGAGAATCGATAGCAATTGGTTCCAGATTCTTCCTACACTTTGGGTAGTTCATCCTTGCAAGTAGATCTCCAAATCCACCTGTTTGATCTCTCTTTTATCTTTCTTTGAAATCATAACTTCCATCTTTGTGAGATGATGAATGTGTGCATTGTAGAGGGTTTCTCCCATTGAATACCCATGTCATTGTCTTTGTATTCCTCTAGTTAGCTAGAGACAAACTTTTGTAACCCCATTATTGACATAGTGGAATCATTTCAAGTGGCTCTAAGGAGTCCCTGGGTTTTTTCCTCTATTAGAAGCGGTTTCCACACTAAAATCAGTGTCTTGCTTTGATTATTTGTATTTGTTGTTATTAGAGATCATTATCACATTCTAGATCAAAAAGAGGGGGTTAGATTTGCATATTCAAAGGTTGTATTCGACGTAGGGGGGTCATACACGCTCATAGAGGTTGCATAAAATCTGTAGAAAAGCTTCCGAGCTCCTTGCGGCCCACATAGAGCCCACATATAATTGGCACAAAGGTTTGTGGGCAGAGTGTGCTACATACAGTCCGCATGCGTAAACATTAATAATACATGATTGCAGGGTGCAACTTTCCTGTATAAATGAACCCATCCAAATCCCGTTCTCAATTCAAATTACAGGGTGCAACTTTCCTGTATAAAGTCAAAATCGTTAATAATTGCTGATCAGTCGTATTTTTCTTAAATGAACTATTTAGTTATACTTTTCGTTGCCTTTTTTCATTGTGCTTTTTTCATATCACACTAGCCAATGAAACTTTTATAAAAATTCTAAAATACTTGACACACCCCTTGCGTGTGTACCCCGCAAATGCACGGGTTATCGAAGTAATAAAATGCACTGGTGAGTGGGTAGTCGTATCCACAGGGAATAGTATTCAGAAACAAGTATTATCGCTACTTAGCTATGAAGGGAATCAATGGTGAGAGAAATTAATATGTATAGATAGAAAATAAAGTAAAATAATACAAGAAGGGCAATAGAGGTAGGAGAGGTAATCAATATAAAGATGGGGTACCCCGATAAAGCTTCCCCTAGGACTAATGCTTCTAGTGCAAGACTAGTATTATACCCTCTAATTGATGTCTAATGAGTCGTGGAAATCCTTAAGCACACTGTCCCAAACCTAAGGTCAACCATGACTAGTTCCAACATTATGCCCCGGCATTAGGTTCCACTACGACCCTTAACTCTCGTTGACCTGTCGACTAAGCCCCAGGGGAGTCCATCATCCTAAGCCTCACACTACGTGGAACTGCTTGGGGTTCTAGGGATTCCAAGTGAAAGACCTTGTCTCTAAGTATAGTTCTAACCCTTTGGTCCAGGTGAAAGAACCCTAGTCTCAGTTAAGCCCCAGCACTAGATTCACTACAACCCTTCACTCTGTTAGGGGAGTCCTTCTCCTAGCACTTCACTCTACTTCGATCGCAAAGAACTCTTAAAACACGGAGGTAGGAAAAATCACACCGAAGGGGAAAGGGGACGTTTCGCTACCTCTCAACTCACTCTCTCGACCCTCTCCAATCTCGGGTAGTCTAATCCTATAAAAGTGGTCACACCTTCAAAGGATAACCTAGATGATTCTCAACCCTACTGTCACGGCTAAGGGAAAATCAATACAATTAACATGCAAGATTGAAACTCAATTAAAAGCATCAATTAAGAAAGCATAATAAAAGTTATAGAAACAATATCATCCTAGGGTTTACATGTCCGAATACTCACTAGGGTTTAGCTCTCCATGGAGCAATACAAAGTCAATAAAGAGTTTAAGAACATATGCATAAAAACCATAAAGAAAACCTCCTTGTAGATCATATCGATGGTCTTGTAGAACTGCACATCTTCCTAACGAATCCCTTGTCAAGCCTAGGACACACCTCGCCAAATCGATGCCGATGAAAGCTCCCCCAATAGCTATCTTCCAAATGATGTCGATGCCGATGCCGTATAATCCCCTCCAAAGACCTCCAAGAACCTCTCCAAACCCTAGCCGAAAGCCCCCCAAAAGATCGGCAAGACATAGAAGGGGGGGTCTCCAAATAGATCTGAAAACGGGCTATTTATAGGTTGAAATCAGGCTGAAATCGGGGTTTCACACGCCCCTGTGGATTTTCCACACTGGCATGTGGATTCTCTGTTTTTTTTATTTTCGGTGAACAGTGAACTGTATTTTGCTACAGTACTCTCACCGAAATGCTCCCGAATTCATCGTTCTTCATTGAAGCCGTTGAATTGGGCACGCAATCAATGGTAGATCATGTCAATTACTTCATTTTTCTTCATTGGCGAAGTTGTCCAATGCTACACAAGTTAGACTTTTGTGAATGTGACTACCTTTATGTCCCTCCAATGGAGGTTGGCACACACCCACAAATCTAGACTCGTGACTTGTTCCTTGCTTGGCCGGAGAACTCCTCAACAATGGTAAACATAACCTATTCTTGCTTCTTTCTTCTCCAAATTGGCTCCACAACCCTACAATGCACAAAAGCACACAAATGTACACAAATTAATGATAAAATCCGAGAAAAGTAATGCTCAATGTAAGATAATAATATTTCGTATTACTATAACACGAGCACTTATCAATACTCACCATTGTTGGAGGGAGTTCTTGTGATCAATCATATTATTTTATGTATAGTCTAATCTGGATTGTACTTTTACCTTATGTGAGAATCAACCTATTTTTTCCTCATTCACCTCATCTATTCTTCTTTAACTCTCATTTATATGTGAAGCAAACCACACAAGCTTTTCCTTCTTGCTGCATCACTCACTCTACTCTTGCTAAGCACCATATTCTTTTCTTTATCCTTCACTCACTCCATCCTTACTTGGACACTAAAGTGAGATACTCTCTTTGTCATCAAAACTGTGGAAAGTTCTCTAAGAAGCCCAATGGAAGCCTCTGTCTAAGGATATATGAGCTTTCTTGGAAGTGTTATATTGGAAAGTCATAAAGAATGTTACTAACCTTTCAAAGGTGTGAAAAAATGTTTTCTTTCTTTAGTTGTTTACCATAGCCTATAATGTTAACAACTTTAGTTGTGTAGACCACTCTTCTTATAGGTTATAAATTGAGATTTTTTTGATATTGTGAAATACAAGAGAAAAGATCACATCCTAGAGAGATTTTTTTGATATTGTAAAATACAAGAGAAAAGATCAAATCCTAGAGATTAGCTTGTTTGTCTCGTAGGAGTCAATACTATGCAAAATATGCAAAAAAAATGACCCCTGAGATTTTTGGGTGAGATTCAAGTTTGTCATTCAAGAAAATTATAAAACAATCGTCATATTGACTTAGAGGGAACTTTCCTCCTTATATATAAAATATATCATATATTCAATAAGAATAAGGTGGATATAATAATAAATGTAGTAGAAAAAATAATGGAAGGTGCCTCGAGCTCCTTGTTACCCTCATGAATATTGTGTTTATGAATTACTTTAATTTTTGAAAATTTAGGATGTTGGAGATATGTTGTTTCAATTTTGAAGTATATGTTACATATGCTTTGAGTATATTAAAAGTTATTTAATAGTATCTTTTTCTGCTTGTTGCACAATATCTATGCTTATTATATTCAGTTCCTAATTATTTTGTGATGTTCTTATTTACCCAATTTAGTTATTGCTTTTTTTTTTTTTACTTTTTCTCCAAATACTTGTCATAAATGTCCATTATTATATAATTTATACTTCAATCTAGAGTCTATGTTAGCCTTATATGCATCATTTGAAAGCTTTAGCCATTGCCACTTCTTTTTAATCTTCTGATGTGGTAATAATTGGGCTTGGATAATGGTTTAAAAATTCAGAACACTTCACTGTCCCACTTCATGCATTTATCTTCCTCATAGGTGGTAAAATTTAACAAGGTTATTGTTGAATGTCTTGTCGTTAGTTATGAATGGTGAATTCACCTCTTGAGAGAGAACAATCTTTGAATATTTAGAATCAATACTATACATCCTACATACTGATGTGGCAGTGGTACTAGTATGGTAGAGCCAACACATGCAAAAGCAAACTGAGAAAACTAGTCATTAACAACAAAAATAAATAAATAGTTAAATGGTATACTAAACATTAATTTGAAATAATTCCCCACGTTCATGTAGACTACACAACATCATGTAAATGGTTGGACTCAATTGTGAATAATAAATGCAAATTAGAAATAATAGATCTCTTTGTTAAATGATATTTTGATAATTTTGACTATCAACTATAGATTTTAAATAATTACAAACAGTGATAAAAGATGATATTATTAGAGTAAATGATAATTTTTTTTTTTAATCAATATCATTTTCTTTTGCCGGCCCGCTCAACCCACAACCCAAAGCGGATCGAGTTGAGTTGATATTTTGCCGGCCTACCTCGCTCCGCCAAGTGGTGGGTTTTGGTGGGTCGTGGACTAGCCCATTCCACCGGCCCGAATTGACAATTCTATATACATCCGAACTTGACATTCTTCAATCATCACAAAATAGCTTTTAATCAATTTCAAATTCATCTCCAATTAATCAAATATATTCTTCAATTAATGTAGTCACAATCTTTAATCAATTTTAGTGCTCACTATAATATAGAATCACCATAGATAGCCTTCAATCATCATTCATAGCTATATCTAAATATAACTCTGCCTTCTACAGCACTTCAATCAATTAGCTGACACCATAAATAGCTCCAGCTTGATTTTGATTCACCATACATTCAATCTCTATAAGAAGCCTCTTGCCCGAAATAGCTCTTCAATAAAACATCTTTCCAATGAGGAAATACTGCTACTCACTGGCATTAAATCTACTTAATTATTCATTTGACAAATAATGCCAACTCACAGTAATATAATAAGGGCACTATTGTTTTTTTGTATTAACAAAAACTATTGGCTTTATAAGCCAGTTATTTCAAAAATTTCAGTTTTATTTCTTCATTTGTTGTTTTTCTTCCTAAAAATGTGTAAAACTGAAATATTCAACTTTTAAAAAACCTTCTTCAAACCTTGATTTTTTTTAAGAACACATGTATGATGAAATTTATTAATGATACAAAATTATATGTAATATTTTTTTATTAGCCACTGCCGCAATGCTTAAGTGGGTAAAGTATTTAACTTCCATGTAGAAGGTGGAGAATTAAACTCTCTCCCAATACATGGTTGAGATATAAATAAAGTGTTTATGTGATGATCTATCCATGATATAAAAAAATATTTATTTATTTATTAATGATAATAAAATGAATTAGAAAATTTAATTAAATTACTTAAAAGTCCCTGAGAAGTTTCAAACTTCCACTGCAGTCCCTCTGACATTTTTGTTTCCCTTTAGATCCCTCCTTTTTAAATGCAAATTCCATTTACTCCCTGTTGTTACTTCCGTCAGTTAGTGAGGGAGGAAATTACACAAATGCCCATGTACAATAAAGCAAAAAGTAACTTTCTTGTCCATGTCAAATCTCATTTATTGTGAGTAAGGCTATGCAATATATTTTGTCAGAAAGAGAGTATATTTCACTCCTTCTTCTTCTCATCTTGGGTTGGGTTTGTCGTTCTTCATCTTAGTCCGTTGCCAAAGCTTGAAGTGAACTCCTCCACGCGTAAGTTAGTTGTTGTTCTTGTTGTTCTTGTTCTTCTTGTTAGTATTGTTATTGTTCTTCTTCTTTTCGTTCTTGAACTTCTTATTTTTGTTTTTGTTGTTGTTGTTCTTGTTCTTCTTATAATTGTTCTTGTTATTTTTTCTATTAACCTTGTTGTTTTTTTATTGTTGTTGTAGTTGTACAATAGAAACTTCCTCTACCATGGCGAGATTCAAAGGAGAAGGTCGTGTGCTACAATTTACTGTATTAAGTTCATGGGAATCAGTCATGGGTGAGATATGTGCCCGTTGGTCCCTAGATGCTTCTGAAGTGAAAGTGAAGTTGGTAACGCCTGACTCATACAAGACGCTTTGCCCCATTGAGTCCGAAGTGGATTTTCAATGCATGTGTCATATATACCATAGCTTTAACAAGTTCGTTGTCGACATCATTGTCGAGGAAGTGCATGTCTCTGCAGATGGAAACTAGGGCCCGTTGATCCCATCGTAATAAAACAACGAACTCTACTAGTTGTTAATTGTGTTATGCGTGTTGTTGTTTGAATAGATTTCTGCCCTTTTGAATGTGAATTTTATTTCGTGTCGTATATTATTTTTTTTATGTATAATATTTGTTTCCTGTGTATAACATTGGTTTCCTGTATATATAATATTTTGTTTCCCTTGTATTTCTGGGTTTTTGAAAGCAGGGGATCCTTATCGGACAGCATAAACCCCACTAGCCATAGTTTCCTCTCCCAACATAATTCTTATGGGGCGCTGAGTGTTACTAGGTGTACTGATGCACATGATTGTTCCACTTTGCAAGTAGGCCAACGGTTTGAGAACGTAGATCATTTTAAAGATTGCCTGCAAAGCATAGCTATCAAGAAAAATTTTGACTTTACATTTATAAAAAATGACAAAATGAGGGTGACTATAAGGTGTGCTACTTCGGAATGCCAATGGAGAATGCATGCTTCTAAAGAGGGAATTCATGACACGTTCCGGCTGAAGACAATGCAAGCAACTCACATTTGCGGTGGAGGCATTGGTACGACAGTGCATCCAAAAGCAAGCAAGAAGTGGGTTTCTAAACATGTCATACATAAATTAAAAGAAAGCCCATTGTACAGAGCTGTTGACATACAAAAAGATATATTGCATGACTATGGTGTTCGCCTACCATACAAACGTGCTTTGATGGGGAAAGAGGTTGCCAGTTCGGTTATTCACAGTAGCGAGGTTAGTAGCTACGATTTGCTTCTATGGTACGCTAATAAAGTATCCGAGACAAATCCTGCTAGCGTTGTCAACATTGAGAATGACGGCGAGCGGTTTAAGCATACCTTCTTTTCATTTGGGGGTTGTTTGTTAGGGTTCAAGCAGGGGTGCAGGCCATTACTTTTTATTGATGGAACTCATTTGCTAGCCAAATATGGTGGGGTTCTTCTAGGTGCAACTGCAAAAGATGGCAATGATGGTCTATTCCACGTAGCATTTGCTATCGTCGACAACAAAACTGATGACAACTGGACTTGGTTTCTTGCTACTCTTGGTGAGGCCTTGTACGGTCAGAATGATTACAACAAAGTCATAACATTCATATCAGATCGCTCCAAGGGTCTGGTGAATGCCGTCGCCCGAGTCTTTCCCTCATCACCACATGGTTATTGCCTCCGACATTTGGAGGCGAACTTCATGAAGACCAACTCTAACCTCGGTAAAGCTATGCAAATGCAATGCTGGGCAGTAATTGTCAAAATTGCCTACGCATACACCTCAAAAGAGTTCGATGATGCAGTTCAAGAACTTGGATTTTAATTAGTCGACGCACACGCTTGGGTGCTACATAAGTCGAACGTCGATCATTGGTCAAATTTTTTATTTAAAGAAATGCGATGGTGTGAGATGTACTCCAACATGGCAGAATCCTTTAATGCCTGGATTAAAGAGGCACGCCATCTACCAGTAACAAGCATGGTTGACTCGATCAGGTAAAGTTCCTTGGTTGATAATGTGTTTCTATGTGTAATAATGATTTCCTATGTATCAAATATTAGTTCCTGTGTATACAATGCCACTTAATGTGTATACAATGTTATTTCCTGTGTGTGGAATGTCACGTCCTGTGTATTGTTTTCCTTTCCGTCTATATTTTGTTTCCTAACTGGACTATGTTTTGTCTTTTTATCCTTTGATTTCCAGGTTCAAACTTATGAATATGTTCGCCAACAGATGCGAGCAATCCAACAAGTTGGACACACACCTCTGCTATGAAATTCGGAAGAAGGTTGAACAACTTGTTAACGACAGTCATTACCTGAGAGTGGGTCGGTCGACTGAGGACACTTACGAAGTCATTGACGATAACAACAATGCAGTCAACCTTCAATTTCGTGGTTGTTCCTGCAGAAGATGGGAAGTACATGACTTACCATGCAAGCATGCATGTGTGGCCGTCATGCAAACAGAAATGAATGTCCATTCTTATGTTGATTCTTACTTCACAGTCGAATGGTATCGTCGGGCGTATGGGAATCCGATATTCCCCGTTCCTGACAATGACAAGCCATCTGACGCAAATCGTGAATTACATTGTAGCCATCTGACGCCAATATCAAAGAAACGACCAGGCCATCCAAGAAGGAAAAGAATAGAGTCACAAGCCTTCGATGTCCGCGAATTACATTGTAGCCGATGCCATCAAGCTGGACATAATCGTCGATCATGCAATGCGATCATAGCGGACTGTCAATAGCACAGTTAATGGTAACATACGATATTTGTGTTTTTATTGTATGTTGTTTGCATTGAACTTTGTTTTATATTTCCCGTGTATTGTTTTGCGTTCCTGTGTATAATGTTCTTTTTTATGTGTATTATTTTTGGTTTCTGTGTATATAACGTTATTTCATGCGTATTTGTTTGTGTTTCTGTGTAGATACCCTCTTTTCCTGTGTACGTTCTTACGTTTCTATGTATATATCCTTTTTCCTGTGTACTTTTTCCCCTATCTGTGTATGTATTTCTTTAATTGTTCTGAGTTTGTGTTTAGATATCCTTATCCATATTGATTTGATAACTAATTACATAACCAAGTTTACAGTCACAAAAAAATATAAGTTCAAATACCAAACTTTAGGTATAGGAAATTAATTGTTCATGTAAGTGGCGACTTTATCCTCCCCGGTTTCCTTGTCATCGCCAGTTACCTTCACTTCAGTGTCCTCCTTCTCCACGGTGGCGTCTTTATCCCCACCAGTTTCATTCTCCTCGCCAGTTGCCTTCACTTTAGTGTCCTTCTTCTCCACGGCGGCATCTTTATCCCCACCAGTTTCCTTGTCATCGCCAGTGGCCTTCTCCCCGGCCGATTCTCTGCCAACTGCGGCTTCATTATCGACGACGGATTCCTTCTCCCCAACATTGCACGTATCACCTTCTGTGTCCTTTACGCCGGCGGCATCGTGCTTATCGCCGGCGGCATCCTTTGTCCGAGTGACATACTGGAGTAGGAGGATTAGGACATCCGAATGTGGTATGGACAATTCTTCACCGTTCAAAAGTTGTTCCATATAACGCATGCAAAACACCGGACAATCAACGGACCCGGTTGCTTGCTGGGGGTAGTTCCGCACATGCTCTAGTAGGAGGTGTCAAAATGGATTACTGCCTGTATTAGCTTCGATGCATAACTCGAACAGATCCCGTTGAGAAGGTAAACAGAATTTGTTAGTCACTACTTATGAGAGAATATGTTCGCATTTCCATAATGTATTTGTGCCACTTACCATGTTCACAGTGTCTGAATCATAAGTGGCTGATTGTAGTGACGAGTAGTGCACATACTGCTGCTTTTGATTGTCCAGAACGAGCATATGGTAATGATCGTTGAGAACAATTGGCATAAGTACTAGCTCAGCCGTTTTGTGCCTGTATATGACATCTTCCATCAGGTACAATGCTTGGTATGCTGCAAATTGCAATTTCTGCATTGCAAGAGCCAAGGGCCACGTCAAAACTGCACGTTTCTTGAACTCCAATGGATTACTTAGCAATTCAGCGCGGAGCATAAGTACGAGGGCATCCAACACATCGTTGGGTATATTTTCTTTCCCTTCGAGAAGGACGAACAGGTGGTAATGGGTGGTAAACCCGTTATCATCAGCATCCCTCCAAATGACAGAACTATATAGAGAAGTACACATGAGACCATAAACTTATACACAAGAAATAACATAATATACACAGGAATCTAATAACTATACACAGAACACTATGTAAAATACACAGAAAACGAAAAACATACACAGGAAACAACATAATATACATAGGAAATGAAAAATATACACATGGAACCACAAGTACACAGGAAAAGAAAAACAATACACAGGTAATGAAACTGATACACATTAAACATAAATTATGCACACGAAATCATAAATAATCTCAGGACTGAGCATGATAAAGGCATGAAACATATATCATACAAAATAAAAACAATACCTATCGACACGTGTGCTTAGAAATATGGTGATGGCTCCTCGTTCGAGTTCGTTAAGCTTTGCAAAACCCGGGTAGGTCTTCCTCTGTGGAAGGAAGCCTGAGGCAGGCTTCTTCTGGTCCTTATAGTAGACCTGCCCTTCTGTTTTAGTCTGGTAAGGAACCACCACAACAGGATCCTTTGCAGGTTTATCCTTCCGCAAACCTGTTAGGGATTGAAGTAGCGCGTCGACAGCCTGTAATGCGTCATCATCTGGTCCGGAGACGTCACTCGGGGTGGAAGCCTTATCAAAAAGCTTGGTCTTCTGTAGTGGTGGAACCCTCTTCCTAGGAGCTCTCTTTGTAGGAGCCTTTTTCGATGGGGCTTTTTTCGGCGGAGCCCGCTTTGGCGGTGTCTTCTTGAGAGGGGCTCATTTTGGTGGAATTTTTGTCGAAGAAGGATTGCTTTGGTGTGTTTCTTGCGAAGCAGTGTGGCGCGTAACACGCCTTGGGGGAGTATCTTGGGAAATTGCCAACGGGGTCGTGACTTTGGAGGGAATTTCATCCAAGCCATGAGAAGGAGAAGGAATTTTGTCATTGCCTTCCACAGGAACAGTTATTTCATCATCGCCTACGGCAGGGACAGGTATTTCATCACTGGGCACTGTCCGATCAGGTGCGGGGACCTATGGTGCAGTTGATGGCTCAGTTCCTTCAGTGCCTGCTTGTGGAAGATTAACATCCCCGCAAGTAGCGTCCTCAGGCGGTGGACTCAGCGTCGGACTTGGCAGGACGGCCCCTCCATCTTCGTGCTGACCTTTTGAACCTAAGGTCAGGACCAGGGGACGGGCCCGATGGCAGTGAACGACCAATAACTGTTGCAGACACAGGGGGGAGAATCCACCGGTGGTGACTGTGACTCAACTCTTTTCTGGTGTACATCTTGGCGATCGTGCTCGTCGATACGAGCTCGTAGATCGCGAAACTCTATTAACACCTATTGCAGTAATCGCCGCATGTCATCATCACCTCAGGGTACCTCGCCGATATTTTCAGCGGTGGTTGGGGGGGATTGATCCCGACCACGCTTCTTTGCTGGTTTAACTCTTTGCTTTTTCCCATCAGTGGGGCGGCCTGGTTGGTGAGTGGGACTTACTTTTAGACTCGCTTGGGGCTTGTTTATGAGTGCGCTTAACATTGCCAACTAACAAATTCTCTTCGTCATTGGCTGGCAGAAACCCAGAAAACTGAAACAGGTACAGATAAAGAGGAACATGATATTATACACAAGAACATAATAAAATACACAATAACATAATTTTATACACAGAAACATAAAACTATACACAATAACTTAATTATATACACAGAAACATAGAAATATACACAATAACATTGTTTTAAACACAGGAACATGATAATATACACATAAACCTCATAAAATACACATGAACATAAGATTATACACATAAAATCATTTTCATAGAGAGAAAATAACTCATTCATCCAAATTTCTACACATTTTAGACAGTAATAGAAATAACTTACTTCTTTTCCTTTGATCGATTTCAATAGCGGCTCTATAGACGACGCCTTGATGAAACTGGACTCCCCGTAACACATTATACAGGGTGTCTTCCCTACTCGTTATTTCTTGACTCTGCTCGTCACCTCGTAAAACCAAATGATCAGAGCAACAAAACAACCTTTCAAGTAACCTGCAGTTGTGGACTTCCCTTTACACCTAAGTTGGACACGGGCCGCTGTCGTAGGGATATCGTCCATCAACCACCTGTGCATAGCATGGGCCCAGGCATAACGGCCAAGTAACGCAAGATCATTGGCGTACCTTGCTACAAACGACGCCGCATGCACAACATTGTTAGGGAACATGATCATGGTCATGAAGTAGACCACCATGAGCTTCACGAAGGTTTGCTCGTCTTCGTGTTTCTTGCAGCCCACAATTCTCAGTAGGTTGTCTTTGATTGCATCGCGGTGACGGTTGGGCATTTTATGCAGAAAATTCTTCTCGAAATCTGATTCATCCTTCTCGTGCTTTTAGGATACAGTGTCTCCATCGCAATGGAGACCTAGGATAAGAGCAACATCTTCTGCTCTGAACGAGAGCATGCTTTGTCCAATCTAAAACCCTTGCTTCTTCTCATTGTACACCTGCAACACAGTGTCGAGAACCCCTCTCTCTTGTAGCACGGGAGTGACGTCCATGAAGTGGGCAAACGGCGTCCCGCGGAGGATATCCCAGTGGCGCTTGTTCATAAGCTTTTTCAACTATGAAATCGTTTCAATAACAGGGCCAAGATAACACCGCCCGTTTACAAGTGTTGTTGCCATCTTCTATTCTATATTAACAATGCAAACACACAGTCAATCACTGACAGGAACATAACATTAAACACAACAAACAACAAATTATACACAGAAAACCCAACGAGCTCTACACTGGAACGTTGAAATCAACAGCGAAACCACACAATCATACACAGGAAGGTCTTCTCACCTTTGTGTTTCCTTTTTCACTTCAAAGTCGCCGGAGAACTGAAGGCCTTGATGGAACTCGCCGGAGAATTGAAGACCTCGATGGAACTCGCCAAAGAACTCAAAGAAAGGATCTCGCGAGAAAGAAGAAAGCGGAAAGAAAGATCTCAACGGCCTTCAACACAATAAGAAAGAGGCGAAACATTGCGGCCATTCACCGAGATAGGGTTTCATGCGCGCATCCCAACGTTTCGGTGCGCCAACTACCACCACCGGTTCCCAAAGTAAAAGGAGGGGCAAAAACGCCATTTCAGACGCATTATTTAATGTCGAACTGTGCGGGGGCAAAAACGCCATTTCACCTCTATTGAAACGGCTCCGTTTTCATCGTTAGCAACTTTTGGACTGAAAAAGAAAATTCTCAAAAAAGAGAGACTTATGAGGAAGGTCGAAGTTTGGAGGGATTATAAGGAAAAAAGCAAACGTTTTGGGGGACTTTATGGTATTTCCCTGTTATTTTAATGATATTTGAGTTTTATGTTTAAAAAATTTAAACTTTACTATATAATTCCTGTGGTTTTGGGACACGTCACAGTTAATTTGTGTGTAATGACTTAATTTACTTTTACATCTGACATATTTTAAATAATAAGTAAACTATCTAATTACCGGAACATTCTTTATACTCCAAAAGTTTCTGGCATAAGCTTTTCTAAACCGAATAAAAGTTTCTTATAAATATTATTTTACTCAAAATTTATTCATAATAAATCATTTATGGGTTAAATATACAGAGTACTAAAACAGGGGAGGGGCCATCGCTGCGATTTTTTACAAAATAGTATAAATAGAATAAAAAATTATAATTTCATAAAAATATTTATAAAAATTTATTATTTTGACACTAAAAAAATCCTTTTTATTTGGTCTCTCATAAAATTACATGATTTAAATCCTAAATTTTTTATGTATCTATTTGAGTTCTTTCTTTTTTATATATATATAAAATTAATACAAACTGATCCATTTCGCCATAGTTAAATCTTTTCTATTTTATACTTAAATTCATTCTCATTCTATACAGCTAATATGTATTTTTATTTTTTTTAATGATCCGATGAATATCAATGCTTACATGGCTGTGCTATTTTTTTAACTAATAGGTGACAAGTAATCCCATTTAAAAAATTGTCAAAGAAATAAATAGGTACGAAAATGCACCAGTTACGGTGGTTTACATAACTCCTAAAAAAATCCCCCTACCTTACAACTCTAGAAGTGTAAAATCACTGTTTTTTAAATATGTAACCTACATTCAGGTTGTAAATAATAAATAAACAGTAATGAGTCTAAGTGTACCATGCATAAACAGTGTCAAATAGTATTACCATGGGAAGAATTTAAACCCTTATTTTTCTCTTTGTATTTTTGTATCATATTATTGAGTTATCCAATAATTGACGCTCTAAACATATTTCATTTAAATAAAAAATAAATAATAAAAAATTTACCACATTAAAAGAAAATCCACTCTTCATTTTAAAACTCACCGTTGGACAGTATTGTGTAACTTTTTAATTGTATAATAATAGCTTCAATCAATCAATATATTAATTATGCTGCACAGCACAAAATGCACGCGTGTTAGATGAACAAATATATATATTGTTTACGGAATTCACACAGTTGGATTTGTTTGCAAAATAAAGAAGTGCAGGTACTTTGGAGTAGATATGTCACAATCATTAATCCTGTTTTGGTCATCCAGGAATGGACCATCCGTGCAAGTTGCAACCACGTCGGCGTGCCTCATGTTTCCTTCCCCTGCCGCCCCTCTTTGAATTCTTTATTTATTTTTTTCCATTTATTATTATAATATTATTATTATAATTGTAATTCACTTTTAATTGAAAGGAAAATTATTAAAACATCAATGAAAATGCTCAGTCTGATAACTTAGTCTATTGAATTTTCAAATTATTTTTTATTCTTTTTATTTATTTTTAACTATTTACTCCCTCCTTTTTTGCAATGCTGTTAAAACTTCTAACAATAAAGCTTTGCTTGCTTGTGAGAGCTTGAGAACATACAACACTGGTATGATCTAAACCAAGTTTTTCAGACTGTCCTATCAAATAGAACAAGTTTACCACTATTAGATGAGATGAAGCTAAGCGAAGTGCTCTGTTCAGAGTAATTTGTTAGTCCATATTTTAAAAAAAATTGAATAATAAGAATGTTTTAGAGATATGATAAATTAAGACATCATGGGAAAAAAAATGAGGATCTATTGTTACTTTCCTCTTATATTATCTCGTACACAATAAATAAAATGATCAAGAATTCACTATAAATAAAAAAAGAAACATGAATCTAATATTGGTGTTCGTTTATTTTGATGTGAATTTAGATTTTGAAATATAAAATACATTTTATCCAAAGTAAATCCTTCAAAAGTTGAAACCAACAGAAATATCAAATGTGAATTTCAAGTACTCGATTTTATTTTTTAGTAAAAATATTATTCTCATTTAATTGATATGTATTCTAATTTAATTTCCATATCTAATAAAATTCTTTTACCATATATCAACAATTTTAAAATATCAATTTCCTCAAAATTAGAATTTCACTGTAGATAGGATTGTTAAAAAAAATTCCATATTCCTATATTTTAAAAAAAAATGTAGAAATAACCAAAGGTTTGTTAGATTTATTTTTCCTAATAAAATAAAACTTCTAGGCCACTTTTGGTTTTTGGATTAGTTTATTTAACAGAAACGGTGAGAAAAATATACATTTTCCTTTTTTAACTATTTATTTTAATTTATCAAAAAAAAATTATGACAGAAACCAGAAACCCTCTCTAATAAACTTAAGAAAAAAAATATATACTTTTTGTATATTATTAAAACAAAAAATTCAAATATTTATACTATAATGATTTACCGCTACAGTATCAAACCTAAATTGAAAAAAAAGCCAAATAATTAATTAATAAATAAATAATTATTAGAAAAAGAAAATTCTAGATAAAACAAGAAAAGTCCAACTAAGTGAGTCAATCCTGGCCGTCACTCTTTTACAGCCGTTTCCAATCACGTTTTCTCTTCCTCTCTCTCTCTTTCTCAACAGCATCATTTCCCAAAGATCATATATAAACAACAACCCAACTCCCCCCAAATCCTCCTTCCTTCGTCTTCTTCGATGGAGAAGAACATCTTCTCCTTTTCTTGATCCCCATCGATGATGATCCCAACCTCTCCGATGTCCCCATCGATGATGATGATCCGAAGCCCTCCGATGTCTCCATCGTCGCCGAAGATGATCAGCCCGATCTCGGACTCGCAGGCGAGGAATCAACCGCTGATTGTGAAAGAGGGATCGGTGGCGGAGAAGGATAGGGCGCGGATCGGGGAACTCGCTGGCGGGACGGCGGCGGAGTGTGCGGCGGTGTGCTGTTGCTGTCCGTGTGGGCTTATTAGTCTATTGGTTCTGGCGGTGGTGAGGTTGCCGGCGGGGTTGTGCCGGCAGGCGATCAGGCGGAGGAGGAGGAAGAGGAAGAGAAAGAAGGCGATGGCGATGGAAGCGGCGGCGGGGGGTTTTGGCTCTAGTGATGATGATGATGAATCGGTGTATCACCGGCGGGTTTTGATCGATTCCGGCGGGGTGGATTCGGTGCCGTCGATGTCGCCGTCGGAGGAGGAGGTGGAGCTTGAGAAGGAGATGTGGGCGAAGTTTTATAGCACCGGATTCTGGCGAAGCTCTTCGCAGAGGGAGTAAATGGTAATTTCAGTGTTCTTTTTTTTTTTTTGCGTTTTACTCCTTTTCATGTAAATGTTGTGATTTCTTGGAATTTTGATGTTCTTGAGGGGGTAGAAAGGAAAAACAAATAGTAAAAAACTGGGAAAAATATCTTGGGAGTTAGTGGAAAAGAAACGGTTGTTGTTGTGATTTGATGGGGGGTTCTTGAATGAAGAATTGTACAGATTGTCAATTGGGATTTAAAATTTGTGTTTCAATTGATTTACTATGAATGAGAGTTTTACTTTTTTTTTTTTTTTTAATTGAAATTTATGCTTTTTAAAATATAATTTTAGTTAATTTTTGAAAATACATGTTAAGTTTTTGGTTTAAAATAACAAAAATTAAAAATGCAGGATAATTAATCTTTTATCTTTTTTAAAGCATATTTTGTAAAGTTCGAATTCTTTTCCTGTGTAGTAGTGAATATTATAAAACAATGATTTGTGCCCCTTTTATAAAGCAATAGAAATGGTGGAGTAATACTAAAAACACTTATTGAATAAACTAGTCTTGATTTATTGATGTGATTTTACGGAATAAATCAGTTGTAAGTTATTGTGCTTATTAAATAATTAACAAAAGATCCTCCAAATGGTGCTTTCTTAAGCTTTAAGAAATTAATAATAAATATGCACCAATATTTTGGATGGAAAGATGTGAATCTCTTATTTTGGTCCGGACGCCTTACTTTTCAAAAGTCAACACGGCATAAAATAGAAAACAAAAAATAATTACAGACGAAGAGATAAAAAGAGAACCAAACAATTACTTGGGCAGTGGTGAGCGTTCTTATAAACGTCTCTAGAGAATGAGATTGAGAGAGAGAAATCAACAGTGGTTTAGCAGCAACCCAACCTTTGTATCTGACTAAGTATGGGTTGATAAGTTGCTCTTGAGTGTAGTTTTATTTTAAATGCATCAAAACAGTATGCACGCTCTAAGGTGTAGTATTTTTTTAAATGCATCAAAACAGTATGCACAGTTGAATTTCACTTGAATGTCTAAGAACGTTTTTAGCAAATTTGCCCTAATATATATATATATATATATATATATATATATATATATATGTATAATATTTAAATTGGTCTCTCTATTTTCTCTTTTTTTTTTTGTCTTTATACTCAGAAATGCTTCAAACTAGCTCCTCTACTCTTGAAAATGGACCTATTTAGTTTCTCTACGCTTGAAAATGACCTGACTAGTCCCTATATTTTTCAAGAGTATAAAGCTTAATTGGGAAGAGACTAAGAGCGAAAGGACTAAGAGGATCTAGTTAAGAGTATTTCTGAGTAAAAAGAAAAAAAAAACAAGAAAAAAAAATAAAGGAACTAATTCGGTTATATATATATATATATATATATATATATAGGGTAAAATTTGTGAGATAGTCCTTTTATTATAGTGATTTTGTTATTTCAATTTTTATATTATAAAAATTCCTAATTTGGATTTTTTTTATAATTTTGATTAAATCAAATTCAATCGAAAACCACTGACAGTTTTTTCATCTATAATTGTCGATGTGGCATAAAATAATAACCCTAAATTATTAAATTATTATTAAAAATAAATAAAATAAAATAAAAAAATAGAAATCTAATACAATTTCCAAAAAAATCAAAAGAAATTATTAAAATATTATTAAAAATTCTAAAAATTAGCATAAAATAATAATTTAGTAAATAACAATTTAAAAGAAGTAATTTTTTATATTTATATTGATTTATTAAATAAATTATCTAATTATACAACAATAGATTATATATCACAAAAGAATTTATGCTCCAATTTATTTATTATAATTAAATTTTGATATTTGAATAATATTTCATTCATCTTATTAATTACATAGCCGTAATAATCCCCGATTGGAGAATCCAACGTGGCAACATTTTTAAAAAATCAAAATTCCAAAAAGATAAAAGAATATTAAAAATTTCAAAATATTTAACATAAAGTAATAATTAGTAAAAACTTTTAGTAATTTATAACAATATATTTATATATTTTTTATTTTTATTGAATTTTCAATAATAATTTTTATTTCTAAAATTTTTTAACAATATTTTAATATTTTCTCATTATTATTTTAAACCATGTCAGTGGTATTTTATAAAATTTAATTTGGTTATTCGAAATAACATAGAGATAAAATTAAAAACTTTATAATAAAGGAATAACAAAGGTAAAGTGGCTATAACTGAAAGATTATTTTGGGGATTTTACCTATATATGTAGGTAAATTTGATTTTTAAAAACATGGAATTTCACGGCTCATTACATCGATTTTTTTTAATCATATTATTATGAAGATATTTGAATAATTAAAACACTAGTCTTTGAATTTCCATAGTGTATTTTAAAAAAAATTTAAAAACTAATGTTCTTTAAAAAAAAAAAATTGGAAAAGGAAGGTGGTTCTTTAATGATTACTTATGTTTGTACTTTTGTAAGAAAATGTTCTATTAATCGATTTGTTAAATTTCTTCAACTAAAAGTCTTTGGTTTAGCGGTTTTTGTTCAATTGTATATGGTGTTATGTAAAAGATTTTTATTGCTCATGTTTCAAAAACACATTGAATATTATGGTGTCAAAAAAACCCCTTAAATATAGCAACTGGTTTGCAATTCAAACATTACATCTGCAGGAAAATTTTTAAATGTAGCAATGTGTTTTTGATTCAATCTTCACATTTGCATGATGTGTGCACATAAATCAGATAATTAATTTTCGGTGGTACACATCCTTGATATGGCTGTTTTGTCAAATAAATAAATAAATAAATCTTTTCAATAAAAATAAGATTGTATATTAAAAGAAATATATAAAGTATGCTTAAACAATTGTTTGGATAAGGATGTGTCTTTTGTTTGCTAGTCAGTGACTTCTACATGCTTGGTTTTTGGATTAGCTAGGCTGAGAAGATTTCCTTGTTTCCTTGTCCATACAATCTTTTTCATTTGACTCTTCTAGAATATTTTTTAATTAATTAGGGATTTGTAATATCATTTTGAATTTTATATGTCACATGAATTGTGAATTGCTGGCATATAATACAAGCACTCAAGCACATTAACGAAGTCCATTGTAGAAAATTTAATTTCATATATTATATAAATATGAAAAGATTTTTTTTTAAAAAAAAAAAAGTGGATAAACCACATACATTAAAGAAAAAAAAATACGATACAACAAAACATCCAAAAAGACCATTAGCTGTGGTACCACACACTGACACTGAAACTACAACAACACACCCAAACGAAAACACTGAACAAAAGCACCCCTGGGGAAAACAACTGGCCCCCACAAACACAACAACACCGACTATCCTGCCGACAGGGGGGTTGCTTCCTCGGCGGACAAGCTCTCAACAAACCCCAGTTCACACTGCTCCTGGAACTCCAAACTGTGCCTGATGGTAGTCATAGGCTCCTCAACTCTCTCTCTCTGGTCCCCACAGCACACACTTCATCGTCGTTGGCCCGTGCCAGTTTCTTCCTTGCCGAATGCGGGGGTTCTACCACAAACCCGACCTTTTCATTCCACTTAGATGAAGGAATCTTCTGTCTTTCGCTACGTCTTGTTCCCTTAGCCGGCTTAATGGAGATCGCCGCACTGTCCTCCTGAAACCCTGGCAATAGTGCCATTATCTTGCGTTCAAACCCATTCTCAGAGTCATCAGAATCACCTTCCTCGTCAACCCCCTCTCCAGAATGTTCACCTACATCACCCCCAAACCAGAAGGCTTAACTTCAGGGACACCATCACCTATACTACCATCTTCCCCTATAGCTGCCCTTACACAAAGTGGAACAAGAGCCCAAACACCCGATAAAAATTTCCAATCAAAACCCTACGGCGGATCAAATGTTGGCCTAACATCGGGATTACCAAAGGTGTCCCCCCGCGCCGTCTCCGAGCTTCCTTCAAAATTAGGGAATCCTAATGGTAACCCAATTCCAATCCTAGACCCAGATCATGAGCCAGGCCCAACAGCCATGTGAGCAGAAAATGAATTCTGGGCTGATCTCCGACCCACATCACATAGAAGCACTGGATCCATGAAGACCTCACCCGAACTAGTTTCACACCAAAGCCCAACTCCTCACAGTTGGGCCCAAGAACCTCAATCATCGGGTCAGAAAACCCAATCCATACTTCACCAAATCTGGACCCACATGTGGAGCTAATCTTTCAACACACCCCCCCTCCCCCCTCCCTCTGCAGGACACAGCCCATCTGGCCTAGCACGTTTGGACCCATCTGCAGTGGAGCCCGAAATCACCTTCGCCAACTCAACCCCCCTCACGTGATTCTCTTCCTTGAGATTTGGTTCGCCCAATGAAACAACCTCGGACCCTCCCACATCGTACCTCGGAACCCCTACATCCTTGACCAATCGACTAACGCCACCTGACCCATGCAATGGAGTAAGCTCAGCCCGAGCGAGTTTGGTGAAAAAAAATCAAAAGATTGCAACATTTAAGGTGGGGACCTACAAGGCTTTTTTCCTCTTCAGTTTGCCATGTTTGATGTTTTGTTTATGAAAAAAATGAAACGGTACTGCTCCCATGTCTAAGCAACATTTTTTTAATCCTCAAAATAGAAATATAGAAATATAGCAAAATAATATACATACATAACAAAAATTTGAATACACATATATATTAAAAAAAAACATAGAGTATAATTTGAAATTTTGTTATCGCATATAGGAAATATATGAGATTTTAAAAAATTCAAATAATAAGAATACATCTCAAGTTTGTATTTTTTCTAAAAATGTGTATATATGTTATAATATATTTGCTAGGCCTCATGATCAATTTAAACTTCTTTTAAATTTCTAAAATTTTTCTATAAGATTTTTAATTTTTTTATAATTTTTTATTAAAATTTTGAAATCCTAGTAATTTTTAAATTTAAAAATAAAATGTGGGGGAAAAAATGCACCATGGAGGATTTGTACATGGGTGAGTTAAGGTCACATACTTTATAATGGCTAGACCTACTAACCACTCAAGCACAAGTATATTACACAATTTTATGTGTCCAAATAGTCCATTTTAAATGAATTTAAATATAAAAAAAAACTGAAACCATCAAATCTTATATTGCCTAAAAAGTAGTGTCTCTGATGCCGAGGGGGGCACGGGCCGAGATTTGGCCCGGCTCGGCAGAAACCGCCGGGTCAGCTGACCCGGCGGGTCGGGCCAGTTAAAATTAAAAAAAAAAAAAAAAAACAGCCCGAGCCCGGCGGGTCACAGGTTAATAAATGCCTAACCCGTAACTGGGCCCACTTTTGTGTGTTAAAAACTTCAAACTTGTTATTTCCAAAATTTGAACCTTGGTCTTCAATGAGCAAAGTTCATTAAGAAACCACTTGAGCTAGTTATTGTTGGTGATGACTTAAATTTTTTTTTAAACAAATTTATAATGAAGATATGAATTTGAATTAAGTTAATGAGTTTTAAATTTTATTTTAATAAGTTTTTTATCCAATTATTTTAATTTATTACTTGAATTTTTTACTTTTTACTTCTATTTAATTATCAAATTTTATATATTTATTATAACTAGTGTTTTTAATTTTTAGTTATAATATAATAATTTAGTATTGATTTCTCTTATATTTACATGTATTGTTTTATTTGATTATTTCAATCACCAATTAATAAGATTAGTTATTTTTTTTATATTAAGTTCATGAGTTTTAAATTTTATGTTAATAAGTTTCGTATAAAATAATTTCAATCACCAATTCATAAGATTAGTTATAATATAATTTCCCTAATATTTTATGTCAATCATCAATAAATTTTATGTTAATTTCTCAAACAAATAGATAGTAAAATTTTAATATAAAGTAGTACATTTTTATGACTATAATTTTTCATATAATATAATTTTATAACTCAAAAGAATATATAAACTATTTAATTCAATAAACAAACAAACTTAATGTAATTTATTATCATTTTTTTAATTTATTTTGAGTGGTTTCAAATTCTTCTAATTTATTAAAATTGTTTTAAACTATTTTTTATTTTTATTTTTTATTTATTTATTTTGAAGTATTCTTTTTGTTTATAATGTTTTAATATAAATGCATAAAACTTTCATAGGGTAGTTGGTAACAAAGCTTGTTAGTATTATGGATGACCCAAGTTTCAAATCCCACTCAAAGCATTTGAATTTATTTTTATTTAAATTAGTAATAAATTAATTAAAAACTCAGCCGGGTCCGGCGGGCTTGGCCCGGACCGCCGAGTTCGCCCGCCGGGTCAGGCGGGCTCGAACCGGCTCGATGGGTACGGGGTCACAAATTGGTGACTCGTGACCCAGCGGGTCCGGGTCAGCCCGGCCCGGCAGGTCTTCAATAGGAGTCGGGCCGGTTCCGGGTCGGCAAAAAACCCGACCCGGACCCGCCGGGCCCAATTAACCGGTCCGTGCCCCCCTCTACCCTGCTAGCTCCCCTTTAGTTCCACCCTTGCACATCCCTGTAAGACTGGTGGATGCTCATCCAATGTCATTGTCCCCCTTTTTATCTCGATTCCTTAAAACCAATCATATATTAAAACAATGTTTAGTTCATGGATTTATCTCCTTTCCTTAAAACCAATCCTATATTAAAACAATGTTTACTTCATGGGGTAAGAATAAGAATGGGAATGTGTAGGGATGTCAATTGGCCCTGGCGGGGAACCTGATTCCCAGCCCCATCGGGGTTGGGGTTGGGGTTGGGGTCGGGGACAGGGCCGGGGTAGGGGAATATCCTCCCCGCCCCGCCCCGACCCCGAAATATATATATATATATATATATATATATATATATATATATATATATATATATATATATATATATATATATATATATAAATTAGAAAAACCCATTTATTTATTTAATTAGAAAATTATTAATAATTAAATAAACATTAGTATAAAAATTAAATAAAAGTCTAAACTTATATTAAATTATTAACTATATTGCATTTTTTAATTTTTTAAAATTTTGGAAGTAATTTATTGGTGATTGTGTATGTTGGTATTTTGTATTAATCATATTTATAAATGAGTTTTAATTATTAAAAATTCTTATGGTATTTTTAACAAATATTTTATAAATTTTATTTTAAATAATAATAATATTTTAATTTATTAATCGGGGCCGGGAAATCCCCGAACCCGAAAAATCTCCGTGGGGACGGGGACGGGGAAAAGAAATTCCCCGTATTCAGGTTCAGGGCCGGGTTCGGGGATGGGAGTGAAATTTCGGGGTCGGAGCCGGGGAATGCACCCCCCGGTGAATCCCCGCCCCGTTGACATCTCTAGGAATGTGAATAGAAATACAATGAAAACAATGTTTAGTTGAGAAAATAAAAATTAGAATAAAAAAAAAGAAAAGGAGTAAAATTGCTTTTGTGTCCTTGATGTAATAAAATGGTTTTGAATAAATTGATGAATTATTTTTAGCGAAAATTAAATTAATTTATTTAAAAATATTATAGATAATAATTACCTTTAATTATTTTTTATTAAATGTTTTAAATAAACATTTTGCTTCAATATTAAACATATTAATTATTATAATTAAACACTAAAAATAATTAAACCATTCAACTATTATTCAAATTAATTTTTATAATTAAATATTAATTAAATGATTTAATTAATGATAGCAAACGAAATAATCATCATCTCAAGTACATTTTTTTTATACGTTTTAACTTGACAACAAAGCAGATTGCGATTTTTTTTTTAAATATTACAATTTTTTTTTTACCAAAATATGCATGTTTTGGATTATTTACCAGAAAACGTATTTTAAGGGAAAATTGGAAAACTTTTCCCGTTTTCAACTTTTTTTTATTTTTTTAATAAAAAATATGGAAAACTGGAGAGTTTCTCCCATTTTCATGTTTTTTTATTTTTTTGATAAAAAAAATTAAAAAACAGGTATAAAAAAAAAATTTAAGAAGGTTCTTAACCGCCAAGCATGCTGCCGTTAAGTAGTTTAATTTTTTATAAAAAATTTATATTAGAAAATAATGGTTAAGTTATGTTTTTTTAACACCTTATTTTTTTTAAAAAATATAAATCATGAAAATATTAAAAAATAGAACCGTCAAACATGCACTGATCAGTAATTAGGATAGCGATGCTATTTTATTTGTCCAATGCTTCTTCTATTTTCTAGTCTCTAATGAATAAAGTATTCAAACCTTATATTCAAAAATTTATTTTGGTATTTTTTTAATGATATTTTGATCTATAGCTGAACATGAGAAGAACTCCTGAGGCATATTGAAGTTGCTTTTAATATTTTAAAGACCCAGCAATTATTTGTAAAAAGAAAAAAAATGTACTTTTACCCAGAGGGAAGTAAAATATTTAGGGTATATAATTTCTAGTGATGGTGTTTTTGTTAATCTGGACAATGTCATTGCTATCTAGGCCATCTCCAACCCATAAACCCAAATTTCTACCCCAAATCCCAAATTTGGTTCTGCTACAGTAAATTATACTCCAACCACAAACACCAAATTTTACCCCAAAAAAGCATATTCATATAATATTCCTTCCTCATCTTTTTTTATATTATTATTACTATTCAATAAAAGAATATTTGAAATTAATCATTTCTAACAATAACTTAATTAAATATTTATTACAATTTAATATTTTACTAATAAAAATAAATTAAAAAATTGACAAATAAAATTTTTTAATTTATGACTTAATTTATTTAAAAATTAGGTTATAAATTTCTTAATTATCTTGATAAATAATGGAATTATTTTTTCATATAGCACGAAAAATATTTAATATTTAAACACATGATCGAATACATTCTTGCCAATACTTTATCTTCATTCTGTTCGGGATTGTAATCTCTAATGAAGAATATAGCTCCATGAGCAAAGGCTCCTGTCATGATGAACCCTGCGATGTATTGGTGATGAGTATATAATATTACAACATAATATTTTACATTAAAAATCATAGACAAACATACAACAAATACTTAATTTAATTAATAATTTTATTATTAATTGAGTAATTAATTGTATACAAATTAATATTGTAGGTATATTAATGGCTAGTTATTAATTATATTAATGAATTATTAATTTTATAATTTTAATTACAATATTTATAAAAATAAAAAATGATTAAAATATTGATTTTGTTTGTGGGACCCCAAATTTGGGGTTGCAATAGTGTGACCCCAAATTTGGGGTCTGGTTGGAGATGACCTTAAGAATGGCCAAGACTAGAAATTATCAAGCAACTAGGGGGTTTCTCAAGTTGATTGGGTACTACCACAAATTCATTGTGGATTATTGAAGAATAGCAACCCCACTGACCCAGCTACTGAAGAAGGGAAAATTTCTGCAGAGCTCTAAGATAGAAGAAGCTTTATAAACAAGAGGCCAATTGCTTTCTACAACCATGCCTTAATTACAAGGTAAAAATTTGCAATTGTCAGCTTATGAAAAAGAAATGTTAGCATTAATCCTCGCAATTTAAAAATGGAGACCATATTTGAAGGAAGACTATTCATTGTTTGTACTAATCAAAATAGTTTGAAGCACTTGTGGGAGCAAAGAATCACTACTCCAGCCTGAGAGAAGTGGCTAACTAAGTTAATGAGGTATGACTTCATTATTTAGTACACAAGTTAAATGTGTGGCAGATGCATTGTCCAGAGTTCATGAAAGGGAGCAGTTGGTTGTCTTTTCACCAATTCTGAGTTAGTTAACACCAATTAAAGAGGAGGTGTAAGGCAATCTAGAATTGTAGTGACTGGTATAATTTTGTCAATAAGGAAAGACTGGGAGCATGCGAATATAAAGACTGTATTATTTACCTTAAGAACAAAATTTATTTACCAATTGATTCTTTGTTGATTCCTACTATCATCAAATAAATGCATTTTAGCACTCATGAAGGGTATCACAAAACTTTTTTTCGAGTGAGATCCATGTTCTATTAGCAAGGCATGAGGAAATACCTTCTTAGGTTCCTGCGAGGATGTGAAATCTATCAAAAATTGCAAAAGGCAAATCACACAGGAAAAAAAAAAAAAAAAATCTATGCACAACTTTTTCCTATTAAAGGCAATCATAAAAAACCTACTCATATACATCTCCCACACCATTCACTCTCATAGTCGAGCAATATCAAAATCTAATGACATTGCTTGTGTAAGCCTAATTTGATAGTCAACCATGTTACTGGTACATCAACCATGAGTGATATCTAAGTTAAAATTCTTTATACATCCGTTATTGACAAGAAGTATGTTGGATTCTCAACATAGAAGCCACATATAAATGATAATTTTTTTTTTTTTATGTTTTAGATTATTTACTTTGCCCTCTAGCTAAACAAAGTTGATCTACCTTTTTAATAAGTTCCATTTGAACCAAAATACCCTTTGAATTAATTCATGTTGTATTTGGGGAGGATATCATGTTCCTTTAATTACAGGGACATATTTCTAAGCCAAAAAAATAACGAATCTCTCCTAAATTCTTCATTTCAAATCTAATAGACAACTTGTCTTAAAGAGGTGAAAGTTAAGCATTGTTATAATTTGTAATGGTCTTATAAAGAAGGAGTATTGTGCTCTTGGATGACTCAAGCTTGACAAATAAACTAGAATGCGAACTTAAGGAATGAAAGTAGCAAGAAGAAAGGTATTAGGCTATTTTTCCATTTCAAGCAAATGGAGCTTGCTTAAGGCTATATAGAGCCTTCTTAATCAACATAAATAATTAGAAGCTCATGTGAGATCAATCCTTAAGGCCAATCCAAAAATAATTTGATGATCACTATAAAGAAATATGTTTTTTTTACATCAACCTACTATATACTCCATTTGTTGCACATAACCAAGGATATGATTGCTCGAACATTACTATTTTTGCAACTGAACTAAGAGTTTTCTTATAGTTCAGTCTATATTGTTAAGAAAATCCATGTGTAACCAAGAGAGCATTATACCTGTCAACTATCTTATTTACCCTTTTCCCCTATCTTGTGAATCCAGTTGCAAGTGGCTAACTCAGTGTCTTCAAGTTTGGTGCTAGTTTCCATTTATCATTTTTTTGTTAAGCCTCTATTCTTCTTTTGTAGAATCTGCCCATTCAACTGCACCTTAAGCTTCTTTATAGCCCTTGGGTTGATCATTACAAGTCAAAGTCACGAGAAAATAAGATGTTATACTAAAGTAATTTAAGTAATCTTCCAACTCGAATATTGAGGGTATTCTTTTCCTTGTTAACCTTCAAACTGTAGTTGTATCCTGTTAAGAATTTTTTTCAAACACTAAACTAGTGTTCCTCTTTTCTTTACAAGAAATGCAACTAAAACTTGGCTCAAGCTTGGCTATATCACTATTTGCATTTGGAGTAGAATAATATGATGATAGTTTATCAAAGACCACATCAAGGGAGATAGTAAACTTCTTTGTTACAAGATCCATACATCATCCCGCCTTTTTATTTGAGAACCATAACCACTATATGCCACCATTATTGGTATCAAATAATTTATATTCTGCCCAAAAGACTTTTCTACTTTCATCTTGAATTGAATGAGTATAAGAAGAGCTTTATTAGCATCAATATATTCCAAGCATTTTATATGCTACCTAGGTGAAACAAGAGAAATCATTTACAATTATTATCAGATACCAAAAGCTGCTACAACTAGCTATTTTTCTTGGTCCCAATAAATCTGAATGTATCAATTGAAGCATAGTTTGCTGATGAGATTTCAAAAATTGAAAACCAAGATAGAAACATATCCATGTGTTTGTTTCACTAGAGTCCACCCCAAAATCATGATGTGAAACTTCCACAAATGTACCACTTTGGCATTTCGACTTTTGGGGAAAAAAAAAGCTAGAGTGGGACTTTGATAATTTAGTGTCCCACTCCCAACACCGTATATATATATATATATATATATAATTTTTTATTCATTTCTTTTTTTTTTCATTTACTTTTATTAATTTATTTTCAAAATATTAACAATTATTATCAATTTACATCTAAACTATATAACTATTTTATTTTTTTAAGTTAGAAATATTTTTTTTAAATTATAAAATAATATATAAAATGTTAACATGTTAAAAATCTGATTAGCATCTTAGTGATATCATAATAAAATATTTGAAAGTTTATAAGAAAATTAATAAAAAATTAAATAGACAAATTAATATACTTAATACAAACACAATACTTAAAAAAAATGTAAAAAGTATTTGCCATTAGATAAAGTCTTCAAATTAATACGTTAATTTAAAAAAAAAAATGATAAACACTCATAATCTCTAAATCCAACTAATACAAAGAGGTAACTTCACCACCATTAATATTGATAAATTCTACTACTGTTTCAACATCAAAAATAAACTTTTGTAAGTCCTACTAATGTAAATAAGCTTCTGTATAGAGTTTTCGGTAGCTATAATTGTCACTAACTTGCATGTCAACCATTAATATTATTCTATCTTGAAATAACCAAGAACACTTCAACCAACAAAATAAAATCTTAATAAGAAATCTGCGTCATTTACTAATAACCTGGTTCTGATACTATGTTAAATGAGAACCAAACATATTATCTATGTCAAATTCAACCCAAAAGCTTAAGTTGATAGTGTGTGATGAGTGCAAGACTGGACATATTTTGTATTATCATTGTAAAGAAATTAAGAATAATTCTTTCATGTATATACATTGATTTGGTGTATAATTCACTATTTTCTGTAGGCAGAGCATGAAAGAGGCATTTGAAGAAAAAGAAGCTAAAAGATAATGTTGTGGAGCATTTTTGGAGGATTTTTGCAAGCCACATGGTCACTCACACAGCTTGGGAATTTCCGTTTGAGCTTGTGTGTCATTTCGGGAGGGTTTCTTGATTATTTTTAATTGCCAAATGACACCTAGGTAGTCACAAGCCAATGTACCTAGCCGTGTACATTTTCCAAAACAATTCTCCACGATTTAAAAGACATCAGGCCACACCACCATCCACACGGCCTTGTGTCGGGCCGTGTAGGTCCATATGGGAAACCACACAGCTTGGCACATAGCCATGTGGCATTTCAATAGCCTCATATAAATACCCCTCCCCCCCCACCCCCGCACTTATGTTTTGAGGTTTTTTTTTTTACAAGCTTTAACATGAGTAAGACCTAGGGAGAAAAGTCAAGGCGACTGTAGGGGGGACTTGAACAATCTTCATCCATTCCACCACTCACACACTTATCAAGGAAGTCTCTCGGTGTTATCCAGACAGTGTACTTGGATTCTTTTGGAGTGGCTTATTGGGAGATTGGAGGAGGTTCATCAATTTGGAGAGAGAGCGCACGAGGATTAAGGGAGTTTTTACAATAAACTCATTTGTATTCAATTCTTATTATTTGGTTTTCTATTGTTCTTTGATAAGGAGTTAAACTTCTTTTGGTATTCAGGCATGTTGAACCCTAGAGCTTCATTGTATTTGTGATTTTAATTTTGATTACTTATTTGAGATTAGTTTAGAGATTTAATCTTAAGTTATTTGTACCGAGCAATCCTTCATAGCGAGAGCTTGACTGTATGTTTAATCACATTAATGAGAGTTGAGAAATCCATTGATGTTAGATTTACCAAGGTTGAAGGGAGTTAAAAGTGAGCTTTGAGATAGAAGACATTTCCCTTTGGCTCTCTTGATTAGGTAAACCCTACTTTCAAGTTTCATTGTGTGTAAGGCAATCGTATGAGCTTTAGTGAAGAGAGAGATCACCATTGAATCTTGTATGGGATTAGGGTCTAGTTAGCTTGAGAAACTGATTAACCTAATTTAGGAGAGTTGGGTCACCTCTTGATTGGGATCCCTAGAGTGTTCATGCAGTCATAAAGGGCTTTAGTGAGGAGAGAGATCACCACCATTGCCTTGTAGGGGACTAGTTGTTGATTGCCTTGAGAAAGGGCTTACAATAGTTGCGGATGGCCACGGTCCAAATTTCTCAACCCTTTATGTCATAGTTCTAGGGGGGCTCATTGCATAAAGACATCCTCTCCTTGATTGTTACTTACTTGATTTATCAGACCTTGTTTTTTTGAGGTCTTTCTTTAATTTTTAGTTTAAGACAATCATCATTTTTGACATAAGGCTAGATAATAGAGAAGCAATTCTTATATAACATGACTACCTTTTACTGTCTATTTCTTGAACTTTAGTATGACTCATTATTAGCCATGTCTTCAAACAACTGTTCTATCTCTTCAGGGTACTTGTTACTCAATGATCCTCCTGCTGAGGCGTCAATGATCTGCATGGTCTGGTAGTTTAGTCCATTGTACAAAATCTACAACCTCATCCATGAACTGAACCCTTGATGTGGACACCGCCTAAGAAGGTCTTTGAATCGTTCATGTACCTCGAACAATGTTTCAGACTCTCCTTTTCTTAAATGTTGAGATCTCTTGTCTGATCTTTACTGCCCTACTTGGTGGAAAGTAACGTCAAGGAAATTTCTCCACCAAGTCGTTCCATATCTTGATTGAACCAGGTGCTAGAGAAGTAAGCCACCGATATGACGAACCTCTCAAACTGAAAAGAAAGAGTCACAATCTGATCATGTCATCTATAACTGTACTCATTTTGAGAGATGGACATTTGGGTCTTTATCTGCTAGGTCATTAAACTGACAAAAGTTATAAATCATCCCAATAGTTCTAGCTTTGATTTCAAAGTTGTTAGCTACCACTGTGGAAGCTTGTACACTAAACTCTTCTCCTGGAAATAGAGACCTCTTATACTCTGAAAGTGTTCTTCTTGGTTCAGCTATGGTAGCAGATTCTGTGCTGTCACTATCGCTGCATGTTTCCAAAATTGGCCTCTTCTGAAGCCTTCTCGACAACGTTAGGGTTCTCTCTGGTTTGCTATCTCCTTCTACTAGATCCATAAGATTAGCTCTGGTTATAAACAATCGGCTGTAGAAAAGAGTGGCGGCAATAAGTCTTTAACATTGTATGAGTATAAGTAATATAATATAATAAGAATAAATGGCTAAAACACTAAGCTATAAGTTTTCCTAGAATCTCTTGACTAAGCGTGTCCCCGGTAATGACACCAACATTTTAATGGGCACTTATGAGGTGGTGTAAAAATATGCAAATATTAAAGATGCGAATATGTAAATATTATTACAATTGGTCTGTGAATACAGCAAATATACGGGTCGTCAACTAATACCTCGTGGGTAAGCAAGAGGGTCATATTTCCCGAGGAATAGCGAGAGGCTCCTATTACTTTATTTTCACTTAATCAATAGCCTAAATGTTTATGTTTTTTCTTTAATCTACTTCTATAATATATTACACAATATAATTTGGAGAATCGTTAAGCACAATTGGAAGGAGTTTAAAGGTTGTATGATAGTTATCTTGATTATTACTTATGGTAGACGTTTAGTATGAAAATCGTGTTCTAGAATTAGACCAGGGAAATTCAAAGGCCTACTAGTCCCAATCTCTTAGCAACTAAGTCTAAATCACTAGGAACTTAAGATGGAATCTTTTCCACCCTAGCCTCCTATGTTTTCCTTAAGTGTGGGAATTCCATGAGAAGGGACAAATCAAACCCTTAGCCTAATGGACAATCAATCCCTAATCTAGAGATCTAGCATGCCTAACCTCTTGAAGCATGCATAGATCTAACAGAGCATGGGTCTCTTAATGTAGGGGTATATATATCTTCCTCATCCACATTAACGAGAATATCATCCAAGAGAACATGCAATAATTCACAAAAACTAGAAAGATTTATTGGATTAAACAATAGAGATTCATAAATAATAATTGAGGTACCTATACATACAATTCCCCTCTAATTAGGTTCTTATGGATCATAAAATAAACAATTAAAGCAAGAGAAAAATCATAAGATGAAAGAATAGATAAGCGTTCAAATGAATTTATAAACTAACTCCCTCCAATAGGTTCACCAAGATTGAGGGTGAGAGATTCCCAAGGTTGACAAGATGACGCAAAATGCCTTCAGGCACTCTTCTCTAACAATGATTGTTAGATTGTCCTCAAGAAACTCATTGGAATATGCTAAATTATGATTGAAAGTTGTCTCCAACCATTCAAATCTCCAGAACTCCCGCCGGCCTACTTTATTCGATAAAAAAATCTCCTTGAATTTAGAGAAACATAGGGTTTATATAGAATCGAGACCGCCACGGCCTGACCAAGGGCTTTGTGATGCCCCTGGTGAGTAAGTTATTGCTTGGGCTCTAAGTCGCATCCTGGCACGGTCTCTGGGTGTGGTGTGGCTAGATCAAGGGTGTTGTGGGTTTTCACAATGGTTATTGTAAGGCTGTTGTGGCTTTAGTGTTGCTTACAATGGTTCCACATTGCCACGGCTTCATAATGGTAGTGGTAAGTGTAGACAACGGGCGTCATCATAACTTGTCTCCACGCTTGTTGTGAGCCGTAGTGAAGTTCTGATTTAGCGACTATTGGTGAGATCTCTGGCCATCTTTTTTCTTTTCTATCTCAGATGCTCTTTTTCTCAGATGGTATTCTGTTTCTTTTTTTTTTCCCAAAGCCATGATCCAGTCTTTGGTTTTGTCAAGCTTGATGCTTTCTTGTTTATGCCCTTTTTATTTGCTTTTTTCTGAGCTTCTTGTTTATCCATTTTCTCTGTTATTATCAACATATCTATTGTTATTAGTATTATTTGTTGTTGCTGAGAAATTAGATTTTTTGGTCTTGTTATATGTTATCAATTTCTTAAGTGATTTTGTAATCTAGGTAATATAAGCCTCCCTCTAATATTTAGCCTGTACTTTGATAAAATAATTCTGATTCATGGAAAATTTAGAATATGTTTTTCAGTTATATGAAGGGTAAATTTAGATCATTTGATGTCATCAGTACCTTTCTTTTTTTTTGGGTATCATTTTGATGTGCTTGGTTGTGTTATTTATACTTTTCCCATCATTTTAGTGTTGTAGTTGGATTGTTTGTTGAACTGTTCCTTGACTGTGCTTTTTGATTTCTTGGTTTACATATTCAAATCAGTTAAGTCAATGTTTTTGACATAGTTTTCTATGGCAACTATTGCAGCAAATCCATAGTTTGTTCTGATCTTTCCACTTGGCTTCCTTTCTTTGATTATCAAATGCCAATTCATAATTAGTAAATTAGTTCTGATCTTTTCCATGATATTTCTGTTGATTTTCAAATTTCCATTTGTTATACTATTATAAATATGAATAGGAGTAACATCCATTTGTTGAATCTTGGTTAAGGTAAGTTTAAGTATGCATGGCTCACTAGTCAGGACTTCCCTGTTGTTAGTTCTCATGTTAATTGCTACTTAGTACTTAGTACTACCTCTTTATGTGCTCTTGTATTTGTAGTTATTATTGTTATATATATATATAGTATATACATTCATGACTGTGAGAATGATTCTGCTTTTTCATGGTTTGGTTTTGATTGATTTGAGAATTATAGAGGGAGATGCTTTTTGTGTCTTTCACCAAATGATGAAATTTGTATGTATTGTTAATGGTATGAATTTGTCTCACAATGGACATGCGATTGAGTGTTTGGGATTAAATAGTTCATGTGAGGGAATGAATAAGATGTCATTATTGTAGGATTGAATTTTTCTAGAATCATTTGGATCTGAAAGATGATGGAAATTAAAAGAATCACATATTAGAACATATATGCACCTCAAAATGAATAGATAATGATTCATTTGTACTCTGTTTCTCTCTCTTTATATATAATATATATACAACCCTTGCATTTCTACCAAACAGTTATCAAGAATATCATGATAAATAATATTGTTATCATATTATCAACTATTTTATATATTTGTGTATGTATATATATAATGAAAATTTAAATATTCAAGACCAGGTATTTCTTTGCCCATGAAGAATGGAATTCATAGTACAATCCATATTCATGGTTTCTTCTGTTGAAAGCAAAATTAAGACTAAGTCAAATTGCAAGGGGGATAAGGAAACAAAGAAACTAACTATTGACTTGTGACCCATTATTTTTAATTATTATTATTTTAAAACATATGTTCAAGCTATCATACATATGTTTTTTCTCAACCATGTATCTGAAATGTACAACTTCAGTGTTTTTTTGAGGATGTTGCTTTCTTTTGGTTTGTTTAATGGAGAAGTTTTTCCTGTATTAATGTATGTGTATTAGTTTTATTCATCTGTTGTTTTTTTTTTAAAAGATTTTAATACCCTATTTGGGCAGCCACGGTTTTGCTAGATATTAATGATTTGTTTGATTGACAATTGTGGTGATGCCAAGCTTTTCTACAATTATTAACTTGTTATTTAAATGGCCAGTTTTAGCTAGATAGAATACAATTTGGTTGATGTTGAGTCCAAACAAGGAATGAGATGGCTTTTGGCATTCTTTTTAAATGGCTAGCCATTGACAATTATTAACTTGTTATTTAAATGGCATTTTTTTTTGTTTGAATTGTATAGATGGCAACTCAAGAAAAGACCGACACAAGGGCCAAATGGAATGAAAATCATAGGGCTCATCTAGTGAAATTGTTAGGTGATTATAACGTTCCGGCATACCGCTCACAAAATGGATGGACTAAAGAGGCATGGAATAGAATATTGCGTGACATGGTAACGAAATTCCCTAATTTAAAATGCATTGTTGTACAAGTTAAAGCATTAGAGCAAGAGTTAAAAAAAATTTACAAGCTTCTAAAGGGGTTTACCTAATTGAGTGGCTTTGGATGGGATAATGAAAAAAATATGGTAGAAGCCACTGAAGAAGTTTGGGCACCACTGCTTGAGGTATTTATTTTTCTTACATAATTTACAAACTTTATGCAATAGTTTATTTTAATCATTTTCATGAAATTATGCAGAGAAATAAAGAAGCAAGAAGATGGCATCAACAACCATTTCCGTATTTCACAGCATTGCACGAGATTTATGAGGGTAAAAAAGTGTTGTTTATTAATGTTTGATTTAAAGATTTCTAATAATTTTGCTAATCATTTGTACATTTATTACACAGGGAGATATGCAGAAGGAAGACGCTCTCGTGATGTAGATTATTACTCAAACGTGCCAATGGACACTCCATCTCCAAGCATTCCGGCTCCAAATGATCCCATCAAATCATTGTCTACACCAGAAATAGAGACAGAGGATCGTGATTTTGCACAAGCGGAACCTCCATGCAGTCAACCATATATTTCACAACCACAAACTTCATGTAGTGCAAGACGACAAAGCGTAGGTGATGATATGCAAAGAAGGAAAAAGGACCGAAAGTGGAAAAATATTCAAGAGTCATTTTTAGAAAAATATTTGGATATGCGTCGAGCTGAGAATGATAGATATATTGATACTATGAAAATGAACAAGGTAGATGAGAAGTACACCATAGTAGAATGCATGGCGGCATTTAATATGGTGTGTGATCAACTTTCAGATGATGAGTTTGTTAAAGCTACAACATTATTTAAAGACAAGGATAATCGTGAAATCTTCTTGAATCTCAACGAAGATTGGAAAGTGTTGTGGCTTCGACAAATGATTAATTAAAAACAATGTTATGTTATATGCTTTTTGTGTTTCCTTACATACAATTTATGTTTGAGGATGTTTATTATTGTCACAATTACTAGACTCTTTTGTATAAGACGTTATGTTTGCGAGATGCACTTATCTATTTTAGATAGACTTGTTTATTTGCGGGAATGGTTTTTGAATTATTTGTGGATAGTCTATTACGTGACAAGAAAGCAAAGCAACATTGATAATCTTAAGACAGGCCAACATTCTATTACATAACAAGAAAGCAAACCAACATTGATAATCTTACACATAATTTATATTACATTTCTACGATAGTTGTAGTAATCATTCCACATTTGCATTGCTATTTCATCTCTTTTGTGAGCACCTGTAATACGTTCAGAGTTCATTGTATTGACATCATTTTAATGTGTCATCTTCATTTGGGACGTTAACTTCGTCACCTCCGTGATTGATTTCCTCAATTTCATCCTTGTCATTGCGTATCCGTATGAAATTATGCAAAACACATGCGGCAACTACTATATCAGTTTGAGAATCTATTGGATGAAAGGTTGCAACTTTAAGTATAGGAAATCTCCTTTTCAAGGCACCAATAATGCGTTCAATATGATTCCTCAATGAAGCATGTCTCAAATTAAATAGTTCTTTGTAATTGCTTGGTCTACATCCTGCCCGTCCTTGCTCATGTAAGTGATAACGCACACCCCAGTATGGAGCAATAAAATTTGGTGTATTTGCATATTCTGCATCCACTAGGTAAAATTTATTGGGCGGGACATGGAAGCCTTGGTCGATTGAATGCTGAAGTACTCTAGCATCAGAAACAGAACCTTCCCAACCAGCTCGAACATATACAAAATGTAGGTTAAAATCGCAAGCAACCATAACGTTCTGGGATAATGTTTGTTTTCTATTTCTATAAGGATCTTGTAAGGCTAGAGAAATAGTTATTGGAATATGTGTTCTATCAATAGCACCAATACAATCCTAAAACAATAAAACCATAACATTGGGTAAGAATAAAAATTAAAAAAACATAAATAATAAATAAAAAGACAGTATAAAGATTTCTAACCTTGAAATATGGGAAAAAAACTCTACTGTTTTGGATAACGGGTGATGTTGTTGTCGGTGGCAATTCTATATATGTATTAGCAAGAGTAGTAATGGCTTTAAGCACTTTACCAAAATAACGGCTAATCGTTTCGGCCGAATGTTGAAAGCGTTCTTGCACGTCACGATTACTAGCGTTGTGTGCAAGAGTGTATACAAACATTGTTAGTTGTTCCTCGATTGTAACTCTTTTCAAATTGCGAAGAAGAGATCTTTCCCTTGAACAATTAGCAAGTGCTTGAAATATACGAGGCTCCATACAAAATTCGCTCTTACAATGTGCCTCATGACCTTGAAGAATTTCTTGTACATATGCAGTACCTGTCAATATTGATGTATGACGAGGCCTAGTTTCTGAACTTATATGAAATAAACTTGGTAAAATGGTGAGCATGAATTCGTCATCATCTTCATTAGTCTTTCTCCATTGATCCAAATCCATATTGAAACAAACGACTTTGAGATGTAAAAATGTGAGCTGAAGAGAGGCAAGTTTACAAATTGCATAAGGGTGTTGGCTTTAAATAGAGAGAAATTGGTAATGACTAGTTTTTAAAAAACTCCAACGGCTATTTTTTCAAAAACTCCAACGGCTAGTTTTTTTTTAAAAACTCTAATGGCTAGTTTCATTTTCAAAATTAAAAATTCCTATTGAAAAATTCTTGTGCACATCCAAACACTGAATCCGTAGAAAATTTTCCTGTAGTAAATTCCATAGGAATCATTTCTGAATCCTATGGAATAAAATTCCTACAGAAAAAATTACTATGCATTATGCATCCAAACAGGGCCTAAATCATATAAAACAAACACTTACCTATAAAACTTCTTAATTTCATCATAATGATGAAGGACATAACGATGTGCCTAAACTAACATCTAAGACAACTTCTTCAATCTTCCCTTTGTGTTGACCAACACTAGAGAATAAGTATTTCACTTGGTCATTTGTAGGTGAGTTTGAATTTCTCATTGGTTAATTGAACTTTGTTTCAACCCCTTCAAGATATCGTGAACAAAATATTAGACATTCTTTAGCTTATCCTTCAACAATGGAACCTTCAGGATAAGTTTGATTTTTAAGATAAGATTTTAAATGGATGAACAACCTAAAAAGAAAAATTATAATATATTACTTAATTGTGCAGTTTATATGATAAATGATTTCATTTCTAATATATTTTAATGGCATACATTTCAAAAGGATACATCCATCTAAAATTTACCGGCCCACCAAGTTTTATTTCTTCCACCAAATAGATGATTAAATGTACCATAATAGTAAAAAAATGATGGAATAAAAATCTTCTCCATTGGACAAATTGCCATGACAACTTGATTTTGAAGATTTTCAAGCCCATTCACATTCACCACTTTAGAACAAAGTAATTTAAAAATAGTTCCCAATTTACTCACAACATAAATAACTTCCTTGGGTGGATTGCATGCTCTTAAACCTAATGGAAGGATGTCTTCAACCAAAATATCACAATCATGGCTTTTAAGACCACTAATCTTGTACTCTTGTAGGTTAACACATCTTGAAATATTTGAAGCATAACCATCGGGCACTTTGATAACTTTAACAACTTAACAAAGAATTTCTTTTTGTTCTGTAGATAATGAAAAACAAGCTTGAGGTAGTATTGTCTTCCCATTTCCAATAATTTGATGGTGAAGTTCATATCTTATACCAATATCAACTAAGTCAAGACGTGCCTTTAGATTGTCCTTTGGTTTATAAAGTCCCAAAAAGTTCCAATCAAATTATCACACACATTTTTTCTATGTGCATCAAATCAAGATTGTGGCGCAATAAGTTATGTTCCCAATAAGGTAACAAAAAAATATATATATATACTTCTTTTCTTCCACCACTTCATATGATCAATAGGGTCGTTGTCATTTCTACTTGAACTCTCATCATTAGATTCTTGCACACTAATTCTTGGATGTTTTGTTCTTTTGCGCTTCTTCTTTCCCTTTTCCTTCTTGCCTTTTTCCTTCTTAAATTTTCCAAAAGTAATTGAAGCCCTTCTAATTGATTCAACACACCACTCCCACTTGCACATTTTGGTGGTAATCTTTTTTCCTCGGTGCCATCAAATAATTGTTTTTAATAATGGAACTAGTTTGGGTAACCACTTACGAGAACACATGTAACAATATTTTTTACCCTTGTATAACCACAAGGAAGATGTAGTTTTAGCACAATATGGACATGCAAACTTCTCTTTGGTGCTCCAACCAGATAAATATGCATAAGCTGGAAAATCATTTATAGTCCACATTAATGCAGCCCATATGTGAAACTTTTGATGTTTGCAATCATAAAAGGTTTCCACACCTTCCCACAATTTCTTTATCTCCTCTATTAGAGGTTGTAGAAAGACATCAATGTCATTTGTCAGCCCCTTATCTCTTGGAATAATCACTGATATAATAAATGAATGTTGCTCAATTCCAATCCAAGGTGGCAAGTTATATAGAACAAGGACAATTGGCCACACACTATAGCTACTATTCATCATCCTGAAAGGATTAAAACCATCACTAGCAAGAACTAGCCTAACATTACAAGAGTCTAAAGAAAAGTCTGGATATCGAGCATCAAAAGATTTTCATGCTTCATCATCTGCAGGATGTAGAAGCACTACAAAAAACCCCTTTTTCCATGAACCAATTTCGTCGCCGATAATCCCTTTTTCGTCGTTGAAACCCATTAGCGATGACAAGTTGCCTCACTCCATTTTGTCGCAATAGGCTCGTTGCTAACCTACATACCACGATGAAAATTTACTTTGTCACCAACATTTTGGAGGAGCGACAACCATAATTCGTCGCTACGTTCGTTGCTGACTGTTTCATGGCTTCGCGCTCAAACAATTTTGCGCCAATTTTTTCGCTCCAAATTCATCGCAAAAGCTTTCGGCGACGAAAAAGTTTTGTCACTGAAGATATCAGGTGTTACAGTAGTTTCAATTTCTGCAACGTAAAAGAGGTGCTTTTGTGACGAAATATGTTGTCACTAAATAAAATAAACCATTTTTTCAAAATTATTTTTTGTTTGCATACATAACTTCATTTCAATTCTGGCCGTATGTTTCTACCATAAATTCAATTTCATAAACAAAATTATATTAAAATTTATAAATACACCAATTTTACAAAACAATATTTTGAAATAAGTATTCCCAAAAACTTAAATAACAAAATATGTTAGTCTTGATATTCCAATATCTAAGAGGTCCCTATCTATCATCAAGGTCCTTATAATATGTTATGTCTTAATACTCCAATATCTAATAGATTCCTGTATATCCTGAAGGTCCTTGCAAAAATCATCACCACCATCATCACCATCACCATCATCACTATCATCATCATCATCAGGAGGAGGAGGAAAATTAGCTGCACATTGAGCTGTTATCCTCTTAACAGACCATAGAAGTTTATTGACCATCGCTTGGAGCTGATTCACCTATCCTTGAAGAATATGCACTTCTTCCTCGGATGCACCAACAGATGTAGCATGTGAGGAACTCCCTACATTCATGGAGCAGCCAAGACCCCCACGTTTCTTCTTCTTATCTATGAAGATACTCATCTGAACTGAAAGAGGAACCTGAATATCTTCTAGTGAAGTCCCTGATGCCTCAGCTAATTTCTGCTTGATCTTCAATAACTCTTCCTTGTAATGTTTGTATAAGAATCAAACAAAAAAGATAATTAGTTGCCATAATTATCCTAACCAAGTTTTAAAAATATTTTAGTGCCTCTTTTCATTATACTATAGAAGGCCATAAGTGCAAAATGAGGAAATTTTCTTTCCAAAGTTCTCACCAAACAAGAAATTAAAGATTTGCCTATGATATGGATAGTTCTAATTAAGCTTCAAGGACATTAAAAAATATCTTAACAACAATGAAATTTTCATTATTGTTCATGTTAAATTGTAAATCAACCAAATAGAATCAGAGGTTATTATTATTCTTACCGCCCTTCTCTCCGCCTCAAGACTGATGTAAGTGCCTTGACGCTTAGAATTGTGCGTCTTATCCCAAGCCTCGATAAGATTACCATAATCTTTATTTGACAAAGAAAAAAATATAAAGTTAGTGATAGACATTAGTATCATCAATATAGAAACGACCTAATTTAAACTTTAACTAATTAGGTACCTTGGCATGTTCCACATGTTTGATTAGTGAGCGGGATCCTCCACAATGAGGAACCACAACCTTCTGCCTGTTTGCTACATTAGCTGTGCATGCTTTCTACAAGATCAACATAGTGAGAATATTGCTAATACTAACTAATATCATGGAAATACAATTAATATACCTTATATCGCTCATTAGTGTACACAGTGTCAACTAGGTAATGCAACTTCTTAATTTTTCTTTTTTCCCCGAACAATTTCGGAGGTGGGGGAGTGGCACGTGCAACCATAAGATCTTGAGCAGCTAATTTCTTGTAATACTTGTGGAGTTTTGCTCGCCGCCCTTTATATAGCTTTCCCATTTTGTCATCGACCCAACACCAAATGTTCTCATCATTTAAATCCACAGCAAACTTGAACTAATATGATTAGAGATACACAAAACAGGGCAAAGAAAAATAGAAATTTTAATAAATGGTTAAAACCAAAATTTATGAGATCATACAAATAATAAATAACTAACCTTTAACGCATCAGCAACATCCTGGTTCAACGCCTGATCAACCTGGCTCCAACCTCTATTGACACCAATTAATGGAGCTTCGCTTCGAGTAACACACCCAATTTCATTGGTTAATGCCTTGGTTGCCTCAATAGTTGCAATCGCCTTTTGTTCGTAGTCCCACTGAATAGGAATCAATCCAGACCGAGCCCTATCACAATTGGCTAGGCCTATAGATGGGCCACGAACTCTGTGGGAATTGGTAGAACCTGCACGACATTCAAGACAATAAAGTATAAGAAATGCAATTAAGCAATCTGAACCATGTATATGCAGTTACAGAGAATCAGAATGTTACAATAATTTCAGTTGATTTTCTGCTTAGATACAAGTGTTAGTCTTCTAGCTAGTTTAGTGTCTTTATTTATTAATTTATACTTGTCTACAACTTACCATCTACAAGTGAACCCTGGGATGAGGTGGAGGCCTGCTCATGGATTGGATCCTGTGGTTGCGGCTGCTGCTGCTGCTGCTATTGCCGTGACCATGACCGTGTCAAAGGTGATGGCGGCTGTGGTTGCGGCTGCAGTTGTGGTTGTGGCTGTGGCTGCGACTATGGTTGTGGTTGCGGCTGCTGCTGCTGTTACCGTGACTGTGACCGTGTCATAGGTGTTGGCGGTGCTTACCGATGTGGGGGTTGGTGTGGTTGTGCTTGGCTCGAACAGAACTGTTTCTTCTTACTCTTTTCTGGGCCAAATGCTTTCCTCAACATCCTGCACATTACCAAATTGAACAAACATATATATGCAAAAATAAATATATACATATCATGACGTCATTGAAGTTGTAAATAGATCGAACTCCAATAGTTTAAAGATATTGAAACATTAGAAAGTAAGGCACAAGCAGAACAAACTATCAATCTAAATCACTATAGTCATCACTATGAACACTATTTTCTTCATCCTGAAATGATAAGTCTTCATCTTCATCTTCATATTCATCTTCATCTTGATCATTGTTTAAGCCATCTTCAGTTGGATTTGAGCGTAGATCAACTTGGTCAATATCAGTGATTTCTTCTGGTTCTACATTCCACCTACGAAGTGATGGGATTGGTATATCATCTTCTTGTGGTTCATGTATCTCCTGGATCTCATCTACTTCATCCATACAATGAAGATTAATTAGTTCTGCTTCATGAGCATCTTCATTTTCAGGAACATCCCACACATGTCTGTGGTGGAGTTTTTGAATCACCTTTCATCCATTACCCAATTTTGGATCATCCAGATAAAAAATCTGTTGAGCCTGGGTTGCTAGGATATATGGATCATCTTTTTACCATAAACTTGTTGTGTTCACCGATGTAAGATGATAATTGCGAACAAGCCGAGTGATTGATTTCTTCCTCATCGAGGACTCAGTATTGAACCATTCACATTGAAAAAGAAGGACTTTATATCCGAACATGAATCCTAGTTGAACAACACTAATTAATCTCCAAATGATTCTAACTCTTCATCACATTACTAGATCTCTTTTAACTAAAACTCAGGCCTTTTTCTTAAAGAGGATGTTCATCTGAGCTACACAACTAGATACTCTCCTTTGCAATATGATCTAGACATTCTTTTTTTTCCCTTCAATTCGATATGAGAGACTGCCATTTTCTATTGCAAACTCGTTTTTAATTTTCTCCTCCAAACCATAAGTTTGGCAATGTTGGAATAGATTTGGAACTTAATCAGAATGTCCATGTTTGATTCTTATTCTTGAGAAATATTTTATTACTTAACAGTCCATCATTAGAACCCGATCCTATGTGACTTGTGACTCGTGACTGTTACTTTGGTTTAATCAAAAGGTGGTTGGGAAGGTTCATGAGATAAGTAGAAAATTTGAAGCTAGAAATAACTCAAGTACTTTCATAAGGACTGTGATAGAAGATGATATTTTTCTAGATGCCATGATGCGGTTTGGTATCAAATTAACAAAACTGTTACATAAGAAACATGAAAGAGAAATATAAATAGAAGGACAATGTTTCAAAGAGACCGAATTAGCAACAACAAATATACTTCTTGTTTATAGATCACAAACTCAATTAATTGAACAACATTTCAACATCTGATGAACACATTAGTTTCTTGGAGGTATCATCTGAATGCAACTTCTAGTTTAGTTCTTTTTGGACAGTGTTAGCTAAAACATGATCATCTAATTCACAATATTAATTGACAATATATATGATTGCTTTCACACTATTCGTAGTTTGATTTCCAAATGTTTCTTTTCTGCAGGGAAATTAGAATCTGAGTTTGCTTAAAGAGATATTATGAGTTACTTCAGAATCCTCCCTGGAACTCTAGCACTCGTTGTCTTTTAAAATCCAAGGAAAAAGAAAGGAAGTAAATTTAAATTTAAACAAGCAATCAATGTAAGGAATAATTTTCTATCTTTTCATGCCACTCTTTCCTATCTTATCATTCATATTATCGTATTCATATGATGGTTATATATCTTACACCACTACCTGCACCTTTAATAACGGTAATACTAATTCTATTATATTTTGCACTAACAGTATTCTGTCTCCCTCTCCCCCCCCTCACATTCAATCAATTTACAAACAATAATATCAAAATTCAAGCAAATTAAGCAATTGAAAAGCCCTCAAACTCATAACCAAAACTGAAATATCAAAATCAAAACTGAAATTTCATTTAGATTCAGAGAAAAACCAAATAACCCCAGTCGGTGGCCAAAAAACTTGAATATGATCTTGATTGAAAAATAACAGGGGGAAAGAGACAATCCTTACCCCGATAACGAAAAAATTCCAAGGATGAAGATGACCGAGTTTGTGGTTGTTCCGGTCTTGGGTTTCGGCTGGACGAGATAAAAGAAGCGAGGAGATGAGATGAGAGCGACTGCTGGCTAGGATTCGTCGAGGGAGAGGAGATGAGAGCGCGAAGGGGGCGATGAATTTGGGGAGACAGTGTTGAGGGAGACAGCTGGTTAAATTAGATTTTTGTCCAAGAAAACCTAATTACCCAACAATTCACTATATTTTTTTGAGTGGGCTGGTTAAAATTAAAAATAATTTTTCTTATATTTATATATTTAATAATTTAAATATTATAAAAAAAATTATATCTTTTTAAATTAAATTTAGAAAGATAATATTTTAATCTTTATTTTTTAATATATATATATATATATATATATATAATTTTTTATAAATTAAAAAATTAATTGTTTAAAGTTTTAAATATTTAAAAACTTTAAATTCCAAAAGAAATTATTTATAATAAAGTGTTGTTTACTTACATGATTTTTTTAAAAAAAAGGGTTTTTATGAATTAAAAAATTAGTTATTTAAATTTTTAAAGTATTAACAAACTTAATATTCCAAAAAAAAAAATATTTATAATGAGGTGTTCTGATTTTTTTTACTTACATGATATTTTCTAAAATACTTCAAATATTTTTCAAAAATTATGAAATATATTTATTAAATTTTATATATTAATTTTTTTTAAATTATATTAATATTTTTTAGGATTTAAAATAGTATATATATATATGTGTGTGTGTGTGTGTGAACTTTAATTTTTTTTTAAAATTTAAATTTTAGTTTGTAAATTTTAGCAAAACCAAATAATTTTGGTTAAATTTTAGTATGTAAATTTTGGCGCCACATTTTGGGCGCCAAAACAGTTTGCCACGAAATGAGGATGCAACAACCATGAAATAATTCGTCGCTAAGGATTTAAGGAGTCACGCCAATCTTCATGATCGCCAAATGACTTAGCAACGTAATCGTTCGTCTCCGAAACTGACTATTTTCGTCGTAGATGAGATGCATCTCAATTAGCCACGGCCATGTTAGCGACGAAGTAATTTCCGTGGCTAAAATAGCCTTTAGAGACGAAATTATGTTTCGTGGTAAATAATTTCGTGACTGAAGGGTTTTTTTCTTATAGTGTAGAATTCCATCTTTATTGTGGCCTTCATCATGCCACCTCATATCATTTGCAGAGTGCTCTAAAATGAAAAATCTTTGTAGTCTTGAGATCAAGGGAAAATACCTAACAACTTCATGGGCCTTTTCTTAGGGCTATCCACCCAACGAGAAGTACCACAAATATAACATGATTCTGCACTTGCATACTCTCTCCAAAACAACATGCAATCATGTTGACAAACATGAATGTTCTCATAATTAAGACCTAAGGTCTTAATTATTTTCTTTGCCTCATAAGAAGGATTTGGCCAAGATGAATCTTCACCAAATGAGCAACCTAACAACTCAAGCACCTTTGTAAATGATTTTTCAGTCGATTCACCTAAGCACTTTATATGATACAAATGTATTATGAAAGACAATGTCGAAAATGTCTTGCATCCAGGAAACAACTCTTCTTCAGCATCTCTCAACAACTTCAAAAAATTGCTATTTTTTTTAGCACATCCATCTCCAAGTTGTTTAATAGAAATTCCTTCTGCTAGTTCTTCTGCTTCTTCATCAAAATCTTAACAATCATCATCATCATCATCATCATCATCATCTTGAGCATCAAAAGTGTTTCTGAACATTTGACAATCTAATTCTTGACCACCTAATTGACCAATCATACCCATTGTATCACACAACAAAGCTTCCATATTATGAAGACCCCTAAAGTTTGCACGAATATCCTCTTGTACGTGTGAAGCTTTAGAAGTATAGGCTAAAGAAGATGATGCAATATCATTAATAGGAGAAAATTCACCATGACAAACCCATTGAGTGTATCCTCTTAGAAACCCATCATAGATTAAATGCACTTTAACTTCATCCCTTGTTTGCCATAATGAGTTAACACAACGCTTGCAAGTACACATTATCTTCCCGCTAACAGATTCATTATTAAAAGCAAACTCGAGAAATCAATCGACTCATTCTTGATATTCCCTAGATTGTCTAGGCTTGTATTTCCAATTATTATCTATTAAAGAAAAAAAGCACAGCTAAAATAAAAATGATCAAGTTCTATTTTGCATAAAAAGCATTGGCGGTTTCTTTTGCATTCCTTATATGTTTCTAAAGAAAAAAAAAACACGACATGCTACAAACAATAATTTGTCAAAGTTCTCTGCCATCTTTGATGGCATACAAGAAAACCATATCAATCATTATTGTTTACTAAATAGTTAGTAAACACCTAAGAGATCAATGTGTACTATTGTTCGCTCTCTCATTTGATAACTTGTTTGCTACAAGATGGTGTCAAATTAAGCAACTTGAATACTGAGATGCATGCCAAAAGTGGATGAATTTATTTCTTATAAACCTAGCTGAATTGAATTTTTTTGTATATGAATAAGCACGTGTGATGCATTGTGTCTCTTAATGATGTGGCAAAGTATTCTTATGATTTCTTTACCACCTAAATAATTTTTATCCATTATAGCATCATAAGAAAGTAACAAACCTTCAAACTAATTCATCATTAACTTCAATAAACACATTGAGATTTCACAATATAACAATCCATTGGTTTTCCTCCTCTTAAATAAAAAAAATAAAATAAAAGACTTACTAGCATGAAAAAATGTCAGAGAAACAACCAAATGTGTAAATCCAACATCTAAGAGTACAACCAAATATGTAAATCTAACATCTAAAAATAAGGACTGAGAGTTAATATGAGGTCAAATAAAAATCATGAACAAGATGAAAAGTAGGATTTAGAGTCATTATGTACAGCCAAATTTGAGTACACAATAAAAATGAGGGTTGAGAGTCATTTTGTATTGCTAAAAATTAAAGATGAGGTTAATCTAAAAATCAGGAACAAGATGTAATTCAAGATACCTGCACACACTTTATATTCAATAGTGCAATCAAAACGAAACAAATTTGCTGCTGCAAAATGGGAGTATTTCAGGACAAGTTGGCATCAGTGGAGTATGGTTGGTTTTGCTGCTATCATCCTTGCTTCTATTTTCAAGCAAAATTAGCATCAAAGATTGGCATTCAACCTGATAGTAGCATAGAAATAAGTTGATTAAAAGAAATGGAACACTAACATATGTAAAGTGTGCAATTAGAAAAATAAATTAAGGAAACATGGTTGTCAAATTCACGCCAAATGAGAAAACAAAATAGAGAATCAAATGGAACCTACTCTAAATAGAGAACTTTGCACTTGAACATATATTTGTGAATTAAAATTAAGATATAACTGCAATACTTTGATAAGTAGTGAGGCCAAATTTTAGAAATTTAGCGGCAACAAATGCTGCTCCAAAAGCAATTTTAATGATGCTTAAACTAAAGTCAGAGTGAGCTTTAAATTCTCCATCACAGAATGGACAAACTAAATGATTAAATAGAATTGTAAATCATTAGTTTCTCTTCTACATTTTGGTAAATAAGTATAAATTCATTATTATCATTCTCATAATAGGATTCATAGTTTATATTAAAAGTTACTAGGTGGCAGGTAAAATCCTATTGTCAATAATTTCTATGTTGTTTGTTTTCATAAGAATTTCCATGTTGATAAAAAAATCTAAAAACACCCCTTACTAACTTGTGATTTGGTACTTGGAATTTCCATGTTGTTTGTTTTCTTAAGAATCTCCATGTTAGTTTAGTTTCCATTTTATATGCTGTATTTATTTTCTCTACTCGGTGTTGATTACTAATCTAATAGTATAATTTGCAAGATTTTCTTGTATATTAGTATAATTTCCAGATGAAGATTCTTTATTTATTTTAGGTTTAATATTTTTGCCATTCTACTTTTGCTGCTTCTAAATAAATTTTGATAATGATTTCAGGAAGCTTGGTAGTAAGAATGGTGTTTCTTCCTTTCAAGGAAAGTATTTTTGCTACTTTTGCTAAATTAGCTTCAGATTTGTTTCTTTCCTTGTAGCTTGTGAATATTTTAGTAGATGGATTGTACCTAAATTGGTGGAATTTTGCTTGGGATGGGTTTAGCACCATAAGCTTTTGAACTCACACTCAACTGTTTATGAAATTGCCTTGGTTTATACAGAGGAAAACTTAGTCGCAAACATCATTTGTCATTTTTAAGTCAATATGTTCCTTCAAAGAAGTAAAGGGTATCTATGCTTCTTAATGAATTTACTATTCTTGTTAAGCATGATTAGCAATCTGCCTTTTCATATTACTACACCTTATTTACACATTTGCCATTGTATTTTGATTTTCTAGCACTAGTTAGATGGCAAATTGTAAGCAAGAAATTACTTACTGACCATGCCAATAAGAATCTAATCATGTCTTGAAAATGTATTAATTTATTTGTGATGGCGAGCCAACAATGACCCTTAGGTGTTATTGCCTCTATGTCATTTCGTTAGCTATGAATGGTTAGTTACAAATCATCCATGCACTAATGACTTCAGTACTTATCTATTAATTAGCTACTTAAGCTCATGCTTTTGTTTTGTTAGCTAAAATGCTTGACTTAATTGGCATAATCCATCTAGATAATTTTTGTTTCTTTGATGTTATTCAATAATTTAAAATCTATTTCATGTGGCCACCTAAAAGTTCTTATTAGGTGCTTTATTAAAACCATTGTATTATATATTTGACATGATACGGATCTCTAAGGTTCTACATTATTGTATTGCTTCTCTAAGGAATTAAGATTGTTAGGAAAATGAGAAAAGATCTTATAAATGATCAGCAAAATTGAGAGGTTTCATGAAAACAACCTTAAACAATCTAGACTCATGAGGGAGGTTTACTAATTTTTTTTTTAAATATAATACAAATTACATATGATGGTAGATCTAGTTATTGAAACAAATGTAATAGATAAGGAATATCTAAATTCAAGGGCTTCATCAATTAATGTTTAACTTGAGAAATGGATTTGAGATTTTATCGTAATAAGTGTTCAATGGAAATATATGGAATCTAGGATTAGATTACAACACTTGAAAACAAATCAAACACCTTGATAGGACTAGGACAAATATGGAAAAACCTAAACATTTAGATTGAACAAAGAAACCCTAAATAGACACAATTGAAATCAATGAGCCGAACAATATATTTGAGAAAATTTGGGAAGGTACATTGTATTGACCTTTTGTGACCACTTCCGATGAACCTTACTATTGCTTCACATGTGTAATTCATTAAGTTTCATGATGCATTTGGAATAGATTACAACCATTAAGTTATATGAAAAACAGTAGTGTTACCAATGTATTTTCTATATAGCAGTAAGCATCAACACTTTGAAAAGCATACTTAAAAGTCTAGTATTTAAACCATGCCATATAAATTAAATAAACGAAAATAAAAGCAAAAAGATTCTTCAACTAACATATCTTTTTAAATCAAACAGTTCTATTATTAAAATTACCTAGGTTGAACCAACAAATTTTTAAGTATAGGATACAACCACTGTCACTTGGAACATAACATCAGTGTTGAGTGTTGAATATACTAAAATAACATAGAAAATACTTACATCACAAAACACAATAGCAGAATCAATATATTATGCTAGAAATTTTATGGATTCATACAAAAGTAGTTCTAACAATTAGGTGAATTTCAAGTGGCATTCAAGTGTCATGAAAGTTAATGTGTTCAAAGGGTACAACATGGCAAACACTACAAATATAATGCAAAAGCAGTCCAAACAAAGTCCAGTTTTCATTTATTTATTTATTTATTTTGCAGTGAAACATTTTTGTATAAATAAAGACTAACCAATTGTCATAAGAAGCAAAGAAGCATCTAATGCTCTAAGTATTAAATAATGATAATAGATTGAATTTAGAAATTCCAACTTCACAACCACTCCACATATAAAATGTACAATAAGTTGACCTTTGATAATATCAAAGATTTTTGCAAATATAGATGAAGTTGCATACAACTACATAGATGATGAAACTATGGGTCCATTTGATTCATTCATAAGAACAGCGCAAGTGGTACATTACAGTAAAAATGGTTGAAGTACAGTACAAGTGCTTTATGCTATTCTATGTTTGATGTTTATTGGACAATACAAAAATTTTTGGTGTTGTTTGGTGTTTGATTTACAAAAGTATAGAACTACAATTTATAAATTTACTATAATGCCTTTTTATTGTTATATATTTGTTTTAAGAACGTTCAACACAATATTTTTTGAAAATCCAAAGATTTGATCCAAACAAAACACAATTTAAAAAAATTCCAATCCACAACCAACAAACTCCCACTAAAATCCTAATAAAAAAAAACAAACAAATTGATAAATAAATAAATAAATAAATAATGCAATCACAAAGGTCTAGAATAAAGAACTTAAAAAAATATATCTCATCTTCATTCCAAAAGAAACAAAAAAAATAATAATAATTACATCAATTTGAATTCGAATGGAACCGAAAGGATGTCTTATAACTTTTTGAAGTAATCATGTTTGTGTATATTATAGCCAATGGACAAACCATGTAACATTAGCATTGTCTGCTTTGGGGATCATAGCTTTGAAGAAGGGAAGGAAGTTCGTTTTGGCCTAGTGAAACCTAATCCTCTTTCAAATATATTAATGTAATTTTTAATTTAAGTTGGGGCAATATGGTCTTTAAGTTGTTCTATAGTTCGATAGGATTTTTGTATCGTGCTTTTGGTGGTACAAAAAAATTAGCCAACTGTGCTATACTCAACCAACCGTTTGTGTTGTACTGCCACTTTATTTGTAAATCAAACAAGTAGCAATATAAGTTATTATGTGTTGTCCCTTAAAATCTTGTGTATCAAATGGACCTTATAAGTTCAATGACTTTATAATCATCAGCACCACAAAGAGTCATCACAATTAAAGACATATAAAAACTAAAGCCTCATACCTCTGCAGTCTTTCTCTGAAACCATATTTGCAGATGCAAAAGGCTCAATGTCTCTCTGAAACAAAAACAATCATAGACAAAATTAACTAAAAAATGTTTGAAAGAAATTAAATACAGAACCAATAAACTTGAAAAAGTTATTAAAAGATAGATAAAAAGAAAAGGAAAATGGGCTAACTTGATAAGAGAGTAAACATTCCAAGCAACATGAGCAGGACAAACACCAAGTATAACCCCAATGTTCCCAATTATGAGCAACAATCCAGCAATTGGTCCAACCACAACATCTGTAACAAAAAAAACCACAAAACACAAAAACCACAATCAACACATGAGCAATGGGATCATACCAGTACAAATAGCCATAATTTATAGATTCACAGCAAATGAAGTCCTAGTTAAAACATTTGCAGATGTAGCATTGCCAATGCTTACAATATCTCAAAACACATCATCAGATAATGAAACCAAGCTTGTTAAACACTAAATATCCGCATATCAAGGGTTCTAGCATCAAAGATAAAGAAAAAATGAACAAATGAATGAAAATCAGGATTCTAGCAAAAGCTCATTTGGAGATCAAATCAACATGAAAACAGACTAGATCGGTGGAATGCTGACCTTGAGAAATGGATTGAAAGTGGAAAATGGAGGGATTCTAGAGTTTTGGTTTGTCACACTCGGAGGAAGGTTGGGTTCGAATGAAACTGGAGGTCAATAGGAAAAAAAAATTACATGATTATCAAGGCGGTTTTCTAAAAACAGCTCTATATATCTGCTTCTAAATGTTAAAAATGGTGTAGTGACACACACTGTACAATGTGCATATTATAGGTACACTACCATCAAGTGAAAATGGAATTACGCAATTGACATGGTATATGTGGAAATTTCTCATTTTAAAAAATGAATATTAAAGTTGAAAACTAAAGGGAAGACATAATAATTATTTAGTGTAGAATGTGGAGGGTTTGGTATTATCATTAAATTAAGATTAAGCTCATAATTAAATTACATATGCAAACGCATATAATATGGTCGTGCATTCACGTATAGTCATGCACCATTGCTTGTTTATTTATTTATTTATTTTTAATGAAGGTTGTTGAGATATCTCTTTCATGTTGCTTTCCACTTTGGTCTTTGAATTGATTACACAAGTTGATATCAATAAAGTTATATATATCATATTACTTTTCCATAAGTTTAGTATGGCATCACCTTGGTTAATGGTTTTTGGTTATGTATTAACACTAGATTAATACCAAGTTAAAATGAATACATGAACAAAATTAAAGTTATAACTTAGAAGTGGAAATCATATTATTATTGATGATATATTTTGGTAAAAGTCAGAAATTATTGAGATATGTATATCATTTAAATTTATATAAAGAAAATTTTCGTGGGAACATTGATGCTTCCACATTACCGTATATATAATTAATGTTTAAGTAAAAAAATTTTCCTATGACGGTTGATATTTCCACATTAGTGTGTGTATATGTAATATAAGCTTCAAAGCTTATTTTTATGATTTTTCGGCAGGATAAATTGGCCATTTTCTACTATCAAAATAAATGGTAAACATATAAAAATTATATTAATTTTTTAAATATATAAAATAAATAATATGACAAAAATTAATGCCATAGAAGTGCCTTTACAATCAGAAGTGACATCTCTGGATGCATTTCAATTAAGAATTAAATCAACTTTTTTATAATGTTAATGCAATCTCAATTAACCATTATTTAACGGATTTAATTATGGAGATAATTTTCAATAAAAAATTTTTGATCAATTACTTCTCAATGCGGGTTAAATCCATGTGACAAAAATGGCATATATATATATATATATATATATATATATATATATATTGTGATTCTATAAAATTTTATAGATAGTTGAAATTTTACAAAAGTTATATATATTATACCTCAAAATATATGTAACTAATTACACAGCTTTTTTGGAGTAATACTTGCATGACAAGTTTTCATAAAAAAATCTCATTGCACTGAATGTATTTCCAACTCTTTAGTGTAAGCAGCTCCAAGATAAGGGACTTCCTTAGATATCCTCTTTTGGTTTATACCATCTCTTTGCCTACCTAAGAATAATGGGGAGTGAAAGCACTTCTAGATTGGAAAAAAATTCAAGGTTAGCATAAGAAGGAGACTTGGTCTCCAATAAAATCAAGAGTCTTTTTAACCATAAACAAGGGATTAAACCTAAGCCAAGGTAGCTTATGGTCCAAATCCATAACATGCAAAAACTAGTCTCATCTCTCTGAAAGTGTTGAACAAACTGCATTCTTCAACCATTGAAACAATAGTCCTTGATTATGGAGTAGTTAGTTGGGCCCAAAAGTGAATATGTTTTGCTCTATAACACACCCCTTGCGTGTGTGTACTGCAAGTGCACGGGTTGTCGAACTAATAATTACCCTGGTGAGTGGGTAGTCAAATCCACAGGGAACGGAAGTACTAGTAATGACTAATTCTCAGTTATCTAGTCGAATCGATAATATGAAGCAATGGATGTAATGTGTAAAATAAGAAAATCGCAAGCAAGCAAGAAAGTAAAGGAAAAAGTAGAGGAGATCTCTATCAATGAAGATGAGATACTCGGGCAATGCTCCCCCTAGGCTCTATCATGAAGTGCAAGACTAACTAAATGCTTATAAACCGAGTTCTATGAGTCGAGGTAATCCAAGAATAATCGGTCCCTGCCTCCAGGCCACCGATACTAGTCCCCTACAAGATCCCGGCGGAGAAATCACTCAATCCCAACACCTCACACCCCATATGACCGTAACGAACTTTAGGGATACCTAAGAGTGAAACCGATTCCTAAAATTAGATCTAACCCTACTTCTAGGTGAAAGATCCCTAACCCCCTACAAGATCCCGGCGGAGAAATCTATCAATCTCACGCCTCACACCCCATATGGTTGCATAAAACTTAGGGAAAACGGAGATAGGAATCACTCAATCGGAAGGGAAAGGGGACACTCCTCTATCTCAAGACTCACCCTCTCAACCCTCTTTAACCTTGTATGTTCTAATCCCCAATGGAGACCTCTCTCTCATTAAGGTAACAACTCAAGCATAAACAATCAATCACAATGATAAACATGTCAAGAAAGCAATGATTAAACAAGGTTAAAGCTCAAATTAACTCGGAATTAAAAGAAAGCATAAAGAAAGTCAATACATGAATCGAAACCTAGGGATCACATGCCCAAGTATCTACTAGGGTTTAGCCCTCCGCGGGGCTTATTACAAAGCAAAAGATAATGAAATAAAAAGAAATGTAATCCATGAAACTCGAATTCGTGATGATGGCCTTAATGAATCGTTCAACGTCTCGAAGGAAACTTCTCCGAAGCTAGGTCGCCAATGGCTCCCCGATGCTATCTCGTCGAAGGATCTATCGAAGTTGGTGAAGAACGATCCCCAATATCTACAAAGACCTCGTCCTTGAAACCCTAGCCGCTCTTGCCTTCAATCGTGCGCAAAAAGTCCCCAAAAAACCGGCAAAAAGGGCTATTTATAATTTTGAAACGCGGCAGTCACGTGCCTCCACGTGACCACGTGAGATCCCATGCGGTCACGTGGGCTGCAGAATTCCCACGCGATCGCATGAACAGTGATTTCTGCTACAGTGCTGCTATAGTAAGAATGAACAGTATTTTGCTGCAGTACTCTTCATAAAACGTGATCCAAACTCTCTTATCTTAAGGCCACATGGTCGGGCACACGCCCATGTGGTGAGTTATAAGACTTTTCCTCCATCGAACCATCATTTGGAAGCTTTAGCTATCTTCACACAAGTAGGGACATGAAGGTGTGACTGCTTTGTGCCCTTCCATCACACAAATCGGCTTGAATTCTTCTGGAAATTAGCACACACCCTCACGTGCATGATCCCCTCTTGTGCCTTGACACTTGTGTTGTACAAAAGCTCCCAACAATAGGTCTTTATAACCCATCTTTGCTTCCTTTTTCCTCCTTTAATACTTTCACAGCCTAATTGCACAAAGAAACACCAAAATACACTTTATGAGACATAATCCATGGTACAATGATGCTCAATGCATGTAAAACACGTAGATAAAACATGTCTACTCAAACACTTATCACTCTATTTTACAAATTCCTCAGAATAGCCTTACTTCTTGAACATCTAAGTATGTATTCTTTCCGAAGCATTGTGATAAGTGCTTGTGTTGTAGTACCGCGAAGCGTTATTATCTTACATTGAGCATATCTTTTATCAGTTTTTATCACTAAATGGCGTGCATTTGTGTATTCTTGTGCATTGAAGGTTTGTGGAGCTAAATTGGAGAAGAAGAACGAAATTAGGTCGTGCTCGCCGATGTTGGGAAGTTTTCGGACCAAGCACGGAACAAGGCACGAGCTTGGACTTGTGAGTGTGTGCCAACCTCCTTCGGAGGGGCACAAAGGTAGTCACATTCACAACAAGTCTAACTCGTGTAGATTAGGAGAACTTCACCAAGAAGGAGACTTGAAGCAATCGGCAAGATCTACCATTGATTGTGTGCCCAATTTAATGGCCTCGATGAAGAACGATGGACTCGGGAGCGTTTCGGGCGAGTATTGTAGCAGCATTTTAGCTTATTACTGTGGTAAAACATTGTAGCAAGTTACTGTTCACTTTCGGCCGAAATTCAGAATTCCAGAGAGTTCACACACGGCCGTGTGAATTAATTTTTCAGCAGAAAGAAATTTCACACGCCCCTGTGTTAATTCCACACGGCCGTATGAAGCCCCCGATAAGTCAGATTTTAAAGCCGCGACTCAACATTATAAAAGGCGATTTTGGAGACCTTTTGGGATATCTTTTGACCTATCTTTCTCTCCAACTTGGGGGAGTGCGGCTAGGGTTTCAGAGAGGATTTCGTGGAGGTTTAGTGCGCGTCATCGGCATCGTCACCGACGTTCGACGGCCGCACAAGACCACGGCCACACCATACGCAAGGGGGTTTTCATTGATGTCCTTACTTTGTGCTTTCTTTTATACATTGATGAACATGTATAGCTTCATGAGGAGCTAAACCCCTTAAGGGTATTCGGACTTGTAAACTCTAGGGTTATTATGTTTTTTTGACATTGTTATTATGCTTTTCCATTATTGATGAATAAAATTGAGTTTCAATCTTAATTTCATATTGCTATTGTTTTCTCTTAGATGTGACGCTAGGATTGAGAACAATTTAGGTTGCCTTTTGGAGGTGTGACAACTCCTTAGGGTTAGACTACTTAAGATTGAAGAGGGTTGAGAGGGAGAGTTGTGAGGTAGCGATGTACCCCTTTCCCCTCCGTCGTGGTTTCTCCCTACCTCCGTTTCCTTGATTTCACAGCGGTCGAAATAGAGTCAAGTGCTAGGCAGATAAACTCCCCTGGGGCTTAGTTACGCAAGTAATTGAGTGAAGGGTTGAAGTGAATCCTACGCATTAGGGCTTAATCTAGACTAGGGTTCTTACACCTAGACCAAAGGGTTAGAACTACACATAGAAACAGGTTTTACCACTAGGAATCCCTAGAGCTTAAAGCAATCCCACGTAGTGTGAGGGTTAGATAGATATACTCCCCTGGGGCTTAGTCGTACGAGCGACAGAGTGAAGGGTGATGTGAATCCTAATACCAGGGTATTGTGTTGGGGTTAGTCACGGTTGTCCTTAGGTTTGGGACCGTGAGTCTTAGGATATCCTCGACTTAATTAAACATCAATAGGAGAGTATAATAGCATAGTCCTACACTAGAAACATAGACCCTAGAGGTAGCTTGTCCGGATGCCCTATTTCATTCATTAGTAATGCTCTCTATTCTCTTTTACTTGCACTCTCTCATCTTCCATCTTTCTATTTAATTTCTTGCTTTTCATTCTGTTTGATTTTATATTCACTCATTGATCCCACTATTGCTTTTCCGTACTCCGCATAGCTTTATTAGTGAAATCTCGTATTCTAATTCCCTATTCCCTGTGGATTCGACTACTCACTCACCAAGGTAAATTTATTACTTTGACAAACCCGTGCACTTGCGGGATACACACAAAGGGTCGTGTCACATTGATATGTGTAATGAGTATTTCCTAATTCAATGCCAATTTAAGGATATACAACCTAAATACTCTTTGATGGTCCTTGGGCCATGGGGGATTAGTCTTTCATTTAGTCCAATGAAGAGAGTATTTAAAGCTTGTTGGAAAATTAATTTTGAATGGAATTTGAAAGGTTAATTTATGTTTATAAGAATAGTGTTTTGGAAATTGAAAAGACTTTGGCTTTAAGAATCTTAATGGTTTTGAAATTTGAAGAGTTTTTCAACTCCATAGAATTTAAAAGGTTTCAAACTTTTGGAATTTTAGAATTAAGTTAGAATTTGAAAAGTTTTTCAACTTCATAGAATTTAAAAGGTCTCAAACCTTTTGAATTCTAGAATTAAGTTTGGAATTCTAAGGGTTAGTCTTTAAGGCTATATAAAGGATTTCAATCTTTAACTTTAGAAATACAAAACATACAAAAAATACAATGCAATAAAAAAAACAATTCTAGAGGAGAAAGACACACACTTCACTTCCTTCTTTTCACCTATTCTCTCATAGAAAGCCTATGTTTCATATGATAGAGCTCACATAATTCAGTTCGCCGGAGTTGTAAAGTGGTGCTGCCTTGCAACTGAAGACTGTTGTAGCCTGGGAAGCAGACACCAGTTCAAACCTAAGCACCAGAGGATGACGAATCTGCTTCAAGGAAACTGTGTGATACATAGGCCTTGGTTTTGTTTCTCCTCGTCTTCAGGATCAAGTCCTCTCACTTTTAATATAAAGTTTTATTTACTTGGAATTTTTTATTTACCAATATCCCACATAGAAATGATCGATTGTATCCAACAATCTTAAAGTAGAGGTATTATTTTCTAACAAAGCTTTCTTTTAAGCCCCTCTCATAAGCAGCTGTCGAGATTCAACTTTACCTCTTTCCCATTAGATAGTGCAAAGTTGAAGCACTTGCTTTTATTTCTTCAACATTTACACCATCTATTAAGGTTAATAAAGAGACAAATACACTAGCATGGGCCAGGTATGCTGGAGCTTACATTAAGATAGACCTCATTCATCCTCTAAACTGAGTGATTTGAATGTGTGGGTTCTTAAAAGGTCTTTGTAGCAATATTATAAGAATAGCTCTTGGTTTTTTGCTACAAGTGTGGGATAATTAAGCACAATGTGAATAATTGTTCTATGGGCTCTAATGGATCTTTCCTTTATGATTCAAGGAAGGTTATTTTGCATTTCCTTCACCACATTTATAAGAGAGGTCGAGCTTGGACTACCTGAAGGGTTGAGGGTCTTAACTTTTGTGATTTCTACCATCCCCTCATTCTTTACCCCCATTAGTAGTGGCTTGAACCAAGATACCAATGTTGCTGACTATGGTTTGTTGTGGCTCTTCAGCATTATTGTGTCCAAGCTAGTAATCAGGTCGAGGAAGAAAAGAAACTAGTGATAGATAATAATCAAAATGATGACACATGGCATCTATTTGAGTGTATTACAGACATGGGGCAACTAGAGGGGATGGTTTATTTCCAACGCCAATATGACTAAGCTTTGCGCTTGAAGTTCTTCTAATAAGTAGATATTATCTACCTCATAACATCTAAAGCAACTATGGTTTAAAGCTTTATTTTAGTAAAAAAAAAAAAATTTAAGTAACAACAGAGTGGACTATTTTTCCATCTATTGGCTTCTCCAAGTGGAACTATTTCGCTATGTAATAGACATGTTGGTATAGTAATTGTTAGAAGTAGGCCCTTAAATGCCAACAATGATAATTATATTAGGGTATTTCATTTGTATTATATACTTTTGATTATTAATAATAGGCATTTCTTTCAATGTTCATATAAAATCTTGTGTTGGCATTTTAATAAATTTTAAACATCATAGTCCATGTGTATTAACTTAAACCTTCTACTCCTTATGGCATAAGGAGAAAGACACTAGAAAGGTTTAATATATACACTTAAATAGTTCACAAATAAAAGAATCTTTAATAGGGCATTAAAGATTTGTGTATATTTGTATGGTGTACGATTTGACAAAGAGTTCCACGATAAGCGCTTGAATATACATGTTTTTCTACTATAAATTTTACAATTAGCATGTCATGTTTAGTGAATTGATATCTTTTTTCTTTTTGGTACTTAATTCATTTCTTATTCATATTTAGATCCAAATTATATGATTGAAGCAAAAAAAAACAAAAAATTAAATTTGGAGCAATTTTGAGTCAATTTGATAAAGTATAAAGGTTCCATTAAATAACATGACACCAACTTGGCCGCATACTATAAAAGACTATGATATTGTACCATATAGAGAATAACACAGCCCTAACATGGAGTTGTGTAAATCAACCAACCCCCTTGTACTCCAACATCAAGGCCGTGTGCTCACCTAGGGTTTTCTTGGGTTTTGATTCAACTAGAATACAAGACTTGGCACATGTCCTTATGTTGACCCAACATACTTGCTCGATTCCTGGACTATAAAAGCCCAAATACAAGGACTTTTGAATAGCTTCTTCAGCCTTCTTCCAAGGTTTTTGGCAATGCTTCAAGGGGATTTGCAAGAGGTTTCAGTCTTGGAGATTATTCGAGCCAATCTTCTATATAAGGGAATGAAGACATCAAATAGATGAGAGATCCACAACGGCCCATTGAAGAAGATATCCATAAGATAACTAGGAGAAGAAATGTGGAGCATAAGGGGGTTTCCTTTATCACGTTTTTAATTCTATTTGTATTCTTCCTTGATTTTATTTCCTATTTTCCTAATATGAGGAACTAAACTTCATTTAGTATTCGGACATTGGTTTTTCCTAGAATGTGATTTAATATTTGATATTAGATATCAACTATATATTGGAGTTTATTTTTATTGTGACTTAATTGTGTGTTTGAATGTCATGATTTCTTTATAGTGAGAGCTCGAATGCATGCTTGATAAATGTGTAGGCGATTGAGAAATCCTTAGACATAGATCTACCATAATTGAATGGAATTGAGCATAAACCTAAATTTTGAGGGTTGAGTGCCTTAATTATCTCAATTAGGGTTACCTTACCTCCAAATTTTGTTAAATATTCATGCAATCATAAGGACCTAGATTAAAGAGAGATCTCAATTTAGGTCTTTCTAGAGAATTAGTCACTATATAACTACCTTGAGAAAGGGATTAATATGACTTAGGAAGTCCGATTTAATCCTCTTCACTGGGTTTATAGAATGTTAATGCAATCATATGATGTCTAGGGTTCGAAGAGATTCCAATATAGCTTGGTAGGGGATTAGTTGTTCATTATGTTGAGAAAGGGGTGAGCATAATCTAGGATCACCCACAGTCCAATCAGTTCAATTGTAGTATGATATCCTCGTCCATCATTTCACCAAACATTCTAGGGGCTCCTTGTTCGAATACCTCCTTTTTATAATTAATTACCCCCCTTTGCTAATTTATAGTGTTTTCATAGCTTTCAATTTATTTTACTTTTGCTCATCAGTTTTACTTCCCATTAGCTAGATAATAGACAAATAGCTAGTACTAGTACTTTTTTGTCCTCTTAAGATCAACAACTTTGCGGTTATCACACACTTTATTACTTGATACAACCCATGCACTTGCAAACATAACATGCATTATCCCAGTTGAACACTATAGGATAATGAAAGCTTATGTCAAATATATTTATGAGATTAGTGTATTCAAATATACCACGTAAGAACCCAATCACATAGGATTTACTCATTAACTGTCAACAATTAGGATTGTTGATTATGATCATATGGGTAGACCTTAAACCTAAGATATTATAATTATAATGTGCTTATAATGTCTAGTCTGTTATTAGAGTGATTAAACCTGATTGACCTTTTGGTAAGGCCTACTTCGAAGTGCAATTATGTCAGCTAAGTAGCAATTATGAATAATCACTAAGAAGGAATTCATTCTCTTGAAAGTAAATAATTTAGTAACCTAAACAATCATGAGTAGGTAAGATAAGAAGACCTTTAAGGAAGACAAATGAATTATATAGTTTGTTGATTTCTATAGTTCTCACTTGATTGGGATACAAGAGCGAAATGTTTTACACATATGGTAATTATAATCGAAAAGTTTGTAATGGTCTATTTATTTGTGGTTAATTGGGTTGTGATATGGGGCTACGAGGGCTAACTAAGTGTCACTCACATCCTTTGGAATGCTCCCATTGCCAATCGGAGACGAATTTAGAGAGTCACATTTACAGGAATCGAGAATCAGACTCAGTTTGAGTATAGGGATACAATTGTTAAATTCTATTTTTATTTCATAGAAAGAAGTGAAATTGTAAATCGGACTAGGTTTTGGTCTTAAGTTTAAATTTTAATTAAAGTTTACTAGAATCGAATAATTAATTAAAATTATAATTAATTGTAAATAAAATTTGCTTATGAGGTCATGTGTAAATTATGTGCCTCATAATAGCATAATAGTTATTATGCTTAACGAAGTTTGTATATAAATATGACTCTCTTTCTAATCCTACCACCAACTCTTTTCACTTATGAGATTAATTCCCTGATCTGTCTCTCCTTTTCTAATGCTAGCTATTATTTTGGAGAAGAAAATGAGGCTGTTTCTAAAATTCTAGTGTGCGATCTGAAGGCATAAGATCTTTGTTCAACACTAGAAAATCAAGAACAATCTGAGGAACCAAATCAGCACATCAAGAGGTAATCTTCAGATGTAACATTCTTAGAAAAATAGGGTGTTCATCATACTTGCTAGTTGATGTTGCAATTTACACTTGCTTCCACTTGCATTTGATTATATTGTATGATTTTTGTGACATTTCCTAACATTAACTCCTTTAAGCATTATTTTGTTTTGCTCTATATCTTGTCATCTCTTCCCATTCCTACTCTCACTAGATCGTATATGTTGTTTACAATAAGTAAATTATCAAGATTCAAACGGAAGTATGAAGAGACCTTATTTGTCTAAGGCACATAAATCTACTGTAGTTAATCATGGGGAAATTCAATGCTATCCTTAGTCCTAAGAATTACAAGAATGGCTCTTTTAGGACCTACACCATTAAATCTAGATATTTTTTTTTTTTTGTGAATTTGCTCATTTGCTCAAATTGGTTTAATTAAGAGACTTGGATTTTATCAGTCTAACTTTTACTTTTTGTAATGGCTAAACTATTTTAGCTCGTAGTTGAATTCTTTAAGACTAATATCTTGCTAACTTTATTTGGACTTTAGCTATTCAATCATAGTATTTGTTTTCCCATTTTCCTCGGATTTTATCTGATCACTCTTCTATTTAATTTGAAGGGTTTGTTTATAATTATATCAACTCTAAGATGTTTAGATTTAATAACTATTAGCGATATTACTTAATTGTTGTGAATTTATGATGATTTCTTGTAACATGAAATCTAACTCTTCCTCTCAATATGCTTTTAATCATTTGCTTTCTATGGCATGATTCATTAGGTGGTGATCTATGGGAAATGGTAATCTTGAGCAAGACACTAAAAGAATTGGAAATTAAATTGCACATTTTGAAGGTGTAGATCATATTGGAGATGTTAACTAAAATGTGTTTACCCATATGAAGCTAGGCTCTTTTGAAATAGTTGTCATCCAAATGGGCCCAAAGAGGGAGATTAGAATAGGTAAAAGATGGTAATGATGTCAATAGTTCCTTTTTTCCATAATTTGGCAAAGACTCATAACCATAGAAGTAAAATTACATGTCTCTTACATGATTTTATACACTTAGTCCTCTCTTGGCCATGTATTGAATGCTTATTCATTGAATATAGGATTTTTGTGGAACCTTGATAATAATAGGATTTTTCATGATATTCTATATGCCCTCCTTGATGAACTTTCTATTATACCTAAAACTCAAGAAAATCTTTGTAATTGTTGTTGCCACTAAATATGAGACCTATCATATTTTTCGCTTTATACTAAATGGTTAGAGCTAGGTCCAATGATTTTAATGCTAAATTTTATAAATATTATTGGAATGAAATCAGTGGCTCTTTATTTAAAGCTATTTTTTATTTCTTCACTCAGAGTAGTTTCCCTAAAGCTTGAGGTCAACCCACATTGCTCCCATTTCCAAAATGAAGAACCTCAAAAGGTTACTAATTTTATACCCATTTTCTTATTTAATATTTGTTACAAATTATTTCAAAAATTTTTGCAACTTGGCTTAACCCTTTTTTACCTAACCTCATTTACCCTGAGTAAAACGTTTTTGCCACAAATCATCATATTACTGATAACATTATGTCTATGCAAGAGATTGCATATATTATTGAATATGATACTAAGAACTCTCTAGAATAATTTTAAAGATAGATATGGAAAACACATATGACATTATAGATTGGAATGCAATTATTTTGACTTTTACCAAAATACATTTCCAAGCAAAATGGATTTCTTTGATTCATACATACATTCAATTACCTATCTTCTTCTTTGTAATTAACGGGCAACCTAGGGATTCACTCTTTTAGAAGTATTAGATAGGGTGACTTTTTCTAACCACATCTATTTATACTAGTTTATCAAACCCTTTTACAATTGTGCTTAATCGTGCCATGTTTCTCGATCTTGTGCCTAGTTTTGATAGTAGTCTTGATCACAATGTCAAACATCTTCTTTATGCAGATGATTTGGTTATCATTACTAAGGGTTTTACCAAGAGTTCTAGATATATTCTTCTTTGCCTTCAAATATACAATAATTTCAATAGGTTCATTCTAGTATCTCTCTTGTAACATTTCCAATGCTATTTTGTATAAGACTTCTGTTTTGGCTAAGGAATTTATTTGATTTAAAATTTACAATTGAAAATATATTTCATATGTTGTCTGGTCTACTATTATTAGACTAAAGTCCAAGGTAGGTTTTGGGCTTCTCAATCTTAGGATTACTTAGCACTCTTTATAAAGATAACAAGTTTTGCATTAATATCATTGATTCAAAATAGGGGAATTGTAATGTTTGGAAACCAATTAATTACTTGAAATACACTTATTACTTGTTGATCTATTTGTGATAGTCTTGGTTCTAGCAAACACTATCTTTCGCTTAAGAGTTTTGATCCTTGAGTGTTTGATTTGCCTATTAGTTTGACGCCCAATTTTATTAACTCAAACATCCATCTGAATTGTATCACTATTGTTGATATGATGAAAGATTCATCGTGAGATTGAGAAGCTTTTATCAATCCATTAGTCATCACACCTCTTTTCGAAAATGGTTATAAGAAAACCTAGGTTTGGTTTCCTCAAACTAATAGAAACCTAGCTAGCTTATTTATATAATTAAACTCAGTCTACTAATGATGCTTAGGATGGATAGCATGAAAACTCATATTGTCCCTCATGCCAAGGCTACTACTTGGTAGGTGCTACATAAATAAGTTCTTACTAAGGCTTATCTACATAAAATTCTGCTTGAGCTTAAGGACAAGTTTTATTTCGACAACCTTAAATTGGAAATTGATGATAATCTATTTTAAAGATTCCCCATTGCTCAATGAGATTGGCAAATCATTTAATCATATAATGGTTTTTAATTGCTTTAATGGTTTTAATGATGTAGACTAGTTGTTTCAAAATGCATGGAATGATGAGCAAATCAATGTTGCTCCTCAATTATCATTTCCACAATTTAGATGATTTATAAAAGTTGCTGTAATTTTATATTTCAAAAGATTAAACATCTCTAATTGACATTTGTTACCCAACGGATTGTCATTACTAATAAATTAATTCCTCAAAGAACTCAAGTCTCCCCAGTTGATGCAATCAATACATTAGCAGGTTCGCTTCTCATGAGGAGGGAAAAAGGGGAGTTGAATTTATAATGATGACTAAGCATAGTCTCATCATGTCGGTAGGGTTGGTTCCATTAACAAAGGTGTCAAACAACGTTGTGGAATTCCAAGTGGCATTAACTATTATAATCGAGGCTAAGCGATTAGATTTGGATGGGCTAAAGGTCATGTGTGACTATAGAAGTTTTATCATTTCTCTTTGATCATGTTAATTGCAGTAATCAGTGACTACAATCTGAGCATAGAGAATTTAGGCAATGTCTTTGGGTATTAAAAATGGTCAATTGAATATATTTCTAAGGATTATAATTGGGTGGCAGATTTCTTTGCAAGAATGGTTCAAATACTCCTGACACCCTAAATCTTTCACATTGATGATATTCTCCGAATTTGGTTGTTGAACACTCTTTTAAGTCGGAGAATTATAATTTAGATTTACCAATTAGTTTTTAACTTTCATCTCAACCAAAAAAAAATTATAAATAATAATGCTTACATGTACAATCATATATATATATAAAGTTAAATTATGAGGTTTTTACCTATCATCTCAGATGTTAGGAGAACTATTTGTAAATTTTTCAAATATTGCTTGTCACTCTTTTTTATTTTTATTTATTTTTACTTGCTACTATGTAACACTATATGTTAACTTGGATAAAAATGACATTTGGCTCCTTATCCTTTATTTGTATAAAATCTCTTTTTTAACGCAAATTATCAAATATTACATAAATTATATTATTTTTATTTTTAAAATACTGTGATCACATATTAAAACTAATCATATATGTAAGGTCTAATAATATATATGATTTTAATATAAATAAAAAGGTAAAACGAAAGTCATTTTAACTAAGATAAAACATCAACAAGTTATTCTATGGTGATAAACAATATTTGAAAAATTAAAGGAACCACAAGTAATCTTGCTATTTTTTCACAATAGCAAATAAAAGATTTCCCTAAAATTTTCACTTCAAATTTTCTCAACGGCATATGAGTAAATTAAATAACATAGGATAAATAAGTAAATGATTTTTTTTTACACAAAAATACATGATTTCTAAAATACTTTGAATTTTCTTTAAAGATTTACTTTTAAAAAAAATAAAAAAAAAGAAATTTATCGAGAGATCAGAGATCTCGTCAAGATTTGAAGGCCATATGTTAACACGGGAAGAGTCAGAGCGGGCCCTCGCTTTCTCTCTAGGGTTTCTCTCTCTATCATCTCCTCTCAGTTTATTAAGCTCGATCACAACCACCAAAGACCAATTCATCCATCATTCAATCGGAATCTAGGGCGATTACACTGAGGTATGAGTCGATTTCAGTTTCGATTTTGTTTTCTTGCGTTGTTTGTATGTGATCTGATCCTCTGGGGTTCTAGATCAGTCTTTTTTTTTTTTTTATGCATTTTCCTTTTTTTTTGTTGAATTTTTCTTATTTGATCTTTTTGATGTGAAATTGGGGATTGATTCTTGCTGTTCTTGGTTTTGGATTGTTCTGCACGTTTGGAATGTCTTGGTTCTTGGTAAAGGTGCCGTCTTTAGTTGTTCTTCGAGTGGAGTTTGGTGATTCTTCGAATAAAGGCGTTACCTTTATGGATTGAGATAATTGAATGATTGTTTTTTCTTGTGTGGTTATAGATTGTTGAAGCATCGTTTTTTTTTTTTGATGTCAACGGCTCTGCTTGATTTGTTCTTGTTACGATCAACTGCGCATCTCTTGTTGTTGCCTTCTACGCATCTTTTTTTTTTAGGTCTTCAATGCGCTGTTTTGCTTGAATTTCAGGTTTAGGTTTTGAGGATGGATGAGCCTATGAAGCTGGAGAACCATGCTTCATCCGCTGCTGCGTTTGTTGAAGGTGGCGTGCAAGATGCCTGCGATGATTCATGTAGCATATGCCTTGAGGCTTTCTGTGATAGTGATCCATCAACTGTATGTGATCAGATGGAATGTTTTTGCTGGATATTTATGGTCGAGCTGTGGTTGTTTTAATTCTTGCACTAATTTTGGTTATATTTGGTCAGGTGACTACTTGCAAGCATGAGTTTCATCTTCAATGCATTCTTGAATGGTATATACAATTTATTCCTTAAATTAATGATGGTTTTTCCGTTTGTTTTGCTGTGATTAGGCTGTGCTGGCATGCCTATTAATAGATCATCCATGTAAAGGCGTAAAATGGATTTTCTCTTCCATGTTTTTCAACTAACAGCCATTTGTGCTTTCTGTAGTTTTAGTTTTGTGATCCTTTGTTTACTTAAGAGATTAAATTTGTTTACAGTTGTAATTTCCCTTTCCAACTTAGATGTCTAGGTTTTTGGGGAAAGTAGAAGCATCCTTTTATTTTTGTGTTTGTCTGATCAAGCACTGGAACATCAGTAATGAACTTTTTCTTAATGTGAAAAGCTTCATTGTTCATTTGTTTCCATACAAGAGGTTTCTCTATTTTCCTCTTTTGCAATTGAAGGATTCATTTGAATTGTGTGTTTTATAATTTAGATCCTAGAAACAGTCCCTAGAACACATGTTTTAGTCATGCCATTTTCGAAGATGTTTGGATCATGTGCTAATGATTTGAGTTGCAGGTGCCAAAGAAGTTCCCAGTGCCCTATGTGCTGGCAGCCCATCAGCTTGAAGGATCCTTCCAGGTTTGTTTAACTTGCCCTAAAACTGGGGCTTTTCCTTGATGGAATTTTTTCATTCACTGAGTTTCTGGTTTGACATGGCAGCCAAGAGCTACTTGAGGCGGTTGAAAGCGAGCGAAATATTAGGTCTAATCAAACACGAACAGCCACCATTTTTCATCACCCTGCTTTTGGGGAATTCGATCTTCAACATGTGGGTAGTTCTGCTGTGTCTCTGTGTCTGGCTCAATGCTTTTGGAGATTAGTCTTATATCGTCTCATTAAAATATTGTCTTCCAATTTTGAACATCTGACTGCAGTTGCCTGTTGGTGTAAATAATGATTCTGAACTTGAAGAACGCATAATCCAGCACCTTGCTGCTGCTGCTGCAATGGGACGAGGACATCATATTGGTAGAAGAGTAGTGCAGCGTGGTAGATCTGGTGCTCATGGCCACCCACAATTTCTACTTTTTTCGACAAATCCAAGCGCACCTTCTAGTGGGTCTGTTTCTGCATCTTCCTCCCAGAGAGAAGATGAACCTACTCCTGCTATTTTTTTCGCAAGTCCTTCAGCTCATACTTCTGGTGGAGAACCTCTCCTTCGAGCCACAAATGTGACTCCAGCTCAATCTGATCAGGTCAATATCTTGCCATCTGGGACTACTGTGGGCTCATTTACCAGATCTGGCCTTTCTAGTAACATGTACTTCCTTTGATGACCTAATTCTCTACATCATACGACCCAATTCTCGGTTTCATGTTGTTTCTGACATTATTGAAGGAATAGCAGGAATTCTCCGGGTCAATCCTCTCCTGTTAGTCATGATAGAGCTGGGCCGTCAGAGGTCCAATCTGTTCTGGAATCTTTGAAGTCTCGCCTAAATACCGTCTCAATGAGGTAGGCCTCCACTTTAATGGATCCAGAGGATCAGATTATATCCAAGTAATTTGAAACTTCTGAACTAGCTTCCCTTGTTATGGTTATCATTAGGTACAAAGAATCTGTTACCAAAAGCACAAGAGGATGGAAAGAGAGGCTCTTTTCCCGTAACTCTTCTGTGGCAGATCTTGGTTCTGAAGTCAGAAGGGAGGTTAATGCTGGAATTGCCACTGTCTCACGTTTGATAGAGCGTTTGGATACAAGAGATGGTCGAAGAGCAACAGCAGTACCTGCTTCTCCAGATGATGCAGGAAGATTATCGTCTTCAGAACCAAGTATTGAGAGGGTTGCAGAGAATGAAACTAACACCATTGCTACTGGAAGTAACTCATCTACTTCTTGTGCTACAAGCTCAGGTTCAAATTGATCTGTAGCTTGTCTTCAAATTAATTTCTGTGACTGAAGTTCTGCATTCAAGGTATGTTCAGTTTGCAAGCCATTGAATTGTTCTTATTACTTAATTGCTTTTTGTCTGTGTCATTGTGCTATGATTTCCATGAAGACTTTCTCAGAGCAAAACTGTTCACGTAATTTAGTTGGTGGCTAGGGTTACAGAATCAGTATTTTCTTAGTCAAGCACTATCCTGTTCGTTGAGCTGTTTCACAAAATTTTGGTGTGAGGAGAGTTAGGACATTCTTAAAATCATCTTTTGTCTAGTATAAATTATAGATCAAATCTCAAAGGCTTACGCTATTCTCTAGGAAATAGTGGTAAGCGTGTATTTAAGCAGAGATGTCTCATGGTTTCTAATGATTAACTTGGTGAGCTGGTTCATTGAAATGCAACAGTCCCATTGTTAGTCCCTATTGAGCAAACATGGATTCTTTAATAAGGATGTGCAAGGTATGTGGACCATATTGAATATTATAAAAGTAAAAGGACAGAATTGAACATCGAGGCAAAGTACAGAGGCCAAAATTGCACTTACGCCTATGTTTTTTTTGGCATGGAAACATTTCAAATCAAAACGTGGAATTGTAATGAAGAAGAGAAAGCTTTAATAACCAAAGTGGTGTTCGGTTGTGGTTGGAAATAGTTGAGATAACATGATTTAAGGGTTTGAAATTTTAATTAAAGTGATAGGAATTACTATTCTCCTAGGTTAACCCTAGTCATTTTGAGTTTTAGCTTGATTAATATTAATTTAAAACAAATTTTTTTATTCTTGGTTGTATGAAGCTAATTGACAATAAATATTAATTAACATTAATATTCTTTTAATACTGAATTATTGATTAGATTAAGTTAATCAAATAAATTTTGTAAAAATAGTGTTCCTATTGCAAATCATAAGTTCAGTTGGTTGGATAACTTCGCATGGATTTGGCTTTCCCTTCTTATTCTCCAACTGAACATTGCCCTAAGGAATAAACAAAATTGTGAATAATACAGTAAGCAAAGCCAAAAGAAGAAGGAAACATTCTACAGCATGCATCTGTTACAAATGACAACACAACTGATGGTTAGAGAACCAAACTGATTATCATATTGTCATGGGTCAGGGTAACCTAGGATATGCAATGCTCATTTTATCCCATAGATGATGATAGGATAAAAGACTAACCAGCATGTTGTCTTCTTGCTAGTGTTACTGGGGCATGGATTTGTGAGTTAAGTATCATAGTCTTTGAAAGTCAGATACACAAATTTAGCAAACTCAATATGTGGATATAGTTGTCCTTGTATAGAGACAGGTATTTATGTTTATGCATAGAAACATTGTCTTTGCTTAGATGGAAAGGAATATGACAATTATTATCACGTAGATGAAAGTCCGACTATTGCAAGAGAATACAATGCAAATATTTCAATTAGTTAAATGCTGAATTACGCAAATAAGATATGTAAATCAGGAGAATGAATATTCTGAAATATAGGATCACATGATGATTTATAAACTTGGGAAAATATTTAGGAAAACTAAGGCTCAAAGATTTAGAAAATTATGAAAATACAAAGAAGATTAAAATATGCCAAAAAGGTTTGGAAAACCAAGTTGTGGGCAAATGTAGTTGGAGATGGTGAACAACAGAAAACAATATTCTGCATAGATCTGAAAAGCTAATTTGAAAGAAACCCACAAGTCATTGCTAGGTTTCTTTAAAGTTTAGCTATCCGGTAACATAAAAAGTAATTTTGGGTTTTAAAATGGTAACAAATTTAAATCTCATTGCATGCAAGGGAAAAAAATTCAGGAACCATCCTGGAAGACAAAATTTGTGCTATTAGCGGTTTTATCATTTGCGCTTTATGATTTATTGACAAGGAAACTAACCAAGATCACTTGTTTTGTGGCTTTGTTATATAAGTCAGCTGCAAATATTGTGAACAATAAATATGATTGTTTCTATCAAGTTATACCCAATCTTCCTGCTGCTTTGAATTAACAAGAATACGGTTGATGATTTTGCTGATGGCCATTGAATCTTAATTGGTTGGCTCCTTTGTCATCAAGGATCACTCCTTTGTTCTGTTCCTACCATTCCTTTTTTTTTTTGTGTGATGTTTTTTGCTTGTTCTTGTCACTGAAGTTCATGATATATCTATATATATCTGAACTGCAGTTCTGCAGACATAAGAAAGCACATGTATTTGCTCGCTTTATCTGTTTATTTTACTTATTCTCAACAAGCCTATTGCAAAAACTGTCTGCATTGGACTTCTAGGTCCAGCACTGTCTAACTAGGGTTGCCTTCCAAAGTCTGATCAAGGTTGAAACAATTTGACTTTGGCATCAGTCTTCAATGCTGTACAGTCTAGTTTACTGAAATCTGAATATAAGCTTCTATTCTAAAAAGTGCTGTGTTCTGACATGGCCAAAGTAGATTCAATTTTCCCTGTGTAGATTATTTACTGGAGTGTTATAATTCCTCTACAAGTTTTGCATGGAATGGCAATGGAATAACATTAACCTGCCTGCGTCAGAACTGTAATAGATGTGTAGATTAACCTGGACGTAATCTGAAAAGGAAATGTTGCCAATTTTCTTAACTTGGAGTTGTACTCTGTGTACCTTTTCATATTAACCTGGACGTAATATGAAAAGGAAGCATTGCAAATTTTCTTAACTTGGAGTTGCACTCCTTGTACCTTTTAATATGTTTGTGTCATATTATCTGTCAGATAGTATGTGATTGGCAATGGATGAAATTGCCAGAGTTCCTCTACTCCTCACTCGAAGAGGTGGATTCATGCCTATATTATTATGAAAGATGTCACCTTCTATGTTCGAAATTTATATATTTTCCTTCGTCTTACCTCTTGAGTTGCTTTGCTTTTTTAAGTGCTTATAAATTACAAATATGAAACAGATATGGCCTTTTTGGTTATCAATCAGGCATTCCTGATGCCTCAGGTGGTAGAATGGGAATCTTATCTGGATTTGTCGGGAGGCTATCTTTTGGATATTGCGTCGAGTAACATTGATTTCGAGTTTTGTGATGTCTGATTCTGAGAACAAAAGCTGTGGAAAGAACATCATCTTTACATTTGCTTTGGACTATATATGTGTGTGTAAATATATATATTATATAAATTCAACTATGTAACATTGTTGATAAAATATTTACTAGCGTGAATAAATATTCATGATTTGGTCCATTTTAATGTTAGGTTTTTTGCAGGAGTACACATGGTAAGTTTGTTGACAGGGTTTCCCATTGTGAGCTATCTTTGACCTAAATTGCTCTGCCATCTACATTAGCACATCAATGAACTTGTTTGTGTTAATTTGTGGATTACAAAGTTTGCCCGAAAAATACATTATTTATAATTTTGGATGATACATCCTTTTATTGTAAGCCTGTGTGGAATTTGTGCAGAGCTGGTTTTTGTGATTTTGCAGCCAATAATTGGGATGTTAAGGTAGGACTTAGATGGTCCAAACTAGATTTTTTTTACAGTTTAAATAGATAATATTCAGGTTTTAAACTGCATTATTTTATGTCAGGATTAGGTATGCAAATCGCTTTTTCAAAAGGAAGTCATTTTGTTGGTATGTTTTTCTGGGAATGTGTGGTGTTCAATGCATTATTATGTGGTTTGAGAATGAGAGTGTAGAATATTTCTCAATATTGAGGTTATACATAATTAGACAAATGTTGGTTACACCAACTTGGAAAGTAAATCTCATATTTATTTAGCATAGTTAGCTCTTTGGTCAATGACGGTTTGACAAATCTTAGGACACATCAGTACTTTCCTAACAAACTTATTAGAAGCTATGGACATGGCAAACAAATCATCAACACCAAGAATAATGCTTGAAGTTTATGGAGATGTAGAGTCAAAGGTAGAGCCCTTATTTTGTGTATGATTAAGATGTTATGCTGTACAATTAGTAGGGTTGATCCAACCATAGAAATTATCATTAATAACAGAGGAAATATTCTTTTACTTGGTAAGCTGAACCTTACTAATGTGGTTTTTAATAGGAAAAAGTGCAAAGGGCTTATTATTACTTCCAAGAGCATGAGCTACCTTTTGGGTGATCAAAATTCTATGAGAAGTTACTCACAATAACAAAAGCATTTTGCTACTTAAATACGACAGAACTAGATCATGTCGCTTAGCATAGACACTGCATTTTGTGGCACAGTAATTTTGTAAAGTTTTGATTATTATAAATAAGTATATTTAATAATTAATTAAAAAAATATTAATGCTAGTAAATATTTGTTTTTATTAAGTAAAATTTTAAACTTAAAATATTTCAATTTAATTAACACTAGTTAAGTCAAATTTTACTCATTAATTAAAAATTTTTCTTCACCTTTTCTGGGTGTGCATGTGACGAATTTTAATTGCCCCATGTGATACTTGGCCAAGTTAATAAGTCTTTAAGTGGTTGATAAGCTACTGTAAATGCCTGACCAACTCGGGTGGCATTTGTCATATATATATATATATATATATTGGCAAATAAGATGAATAAGAGCGGAATAATTTAACTTCCTGGCTTTTAAGAGGAATAAATCAATATAACTTCCAGGTCTATTATCTCTTTTGGTTGGGGGATTATGGAGGGGTAGCAAGGGCTGAGGGGAAGTAATGGTTTGGTTGGAGGAATAAGGAGGAGGAGAAATTTGGAAGGGTGCTTCAACCCTCCAAATTCTTCACATCCCATACCTCCAAATTGGGGTCTTTTTTGGAGGGATGTAACTACTCAACAAAAATTTTAAACTTTAAGGGTCCGTTTGATTCGCATATGGGTACAACACAACACAAGGGGTTGTAGTACAACACAACTGCTTATCCTGCACTTTGTTTGATATTCAAAGGACAACACAATTTTTTTGTGTTGTTCTTCGTTTGATTGGGGCAAGTATAGGACAAATAAATGTAAATTTATTATAATATATTTTATATACTACTATGTTGGTAAAAGATAATATTTAAATTGCTCACCACAAACATATTTTTTAAATTTTCATAATGTATTAAACCAAAATATATTTTAAATCACACATTGTAACATCAATATAATTTGATTTTCATGTGACTCAATTACAAAATTTTCATAATAATATTTGCCGTTTATGGAAAAATTTATAAGGGGTTATTTGGTTCACGGTAATGTGAAAACATTATCGCCTATTACGTGGTAATCTTTTTAGATTACCATATTTGGATTGGTGGCAGTGGTAATATGTGATTACCAACCTTGAAAGATTACCAAGAAACTTGGTAATTTTATTGCTACCAAAATAGGAGGGTATGTTGGATTACCAAATGGGTGGTAATCTAAAATATTTTTTGGACAAATATGTCCTTTGTTTAAAAATAATCATTTTCATATTTTATTCATTAGATAAAAAAAAAAAAAAATTTGAATAACATTATTTTGGGAATATGTTCAACTTCGAAAATTTAATTTTTTATCCAAATTTTTATTTTACTGTATATTTAAACTTACACAATAGTAGACACAAGAGTATTTTGTAAAATTTAAAACATTACCAAGTTGATTACTATCTAATATGAATTTTCAACCAAACATGCCTATCATAAATTACCATAACATTCTTGATCACATTACCACAATAATCTCATTACGTACCGTGTAACAAACGGCCCCTATATATATACCCTCACATGCCTCATATCTTAACTAATTTTATCTAATTCATTATTGTGTTGGATCATTATTACGAAACTTAGGTTAAAATAAATAAATAAATAAAACCAAATACTAAATCTAGCGTATGATATGCATAACTAAACATAAGATAATACCAAAAAAATTGTGAAATTACTCTGATACCATTTATAGAGTAATATGTTGTTTTTTAATAAAAAGAATTTGTAAAAGATAATATTTTAAAATTATTTAGAACAAATATATTTTTTATTTTCAAAATACATTAATTATTAATTATTTACAAGAATATATTTTAAAATTTGTTAATTTTCCCATTATTAGTGCCATTTATAACATTTTCCATACCATTCACATTTATAAATCTTTCTACTAAACTCAATATAATATTTTCCATACCATTCACAATTATAACATTTTCTAGTACCGTTAACATTTACTCAATATATTTTTAAGCTTTCACAAGCATTGACTAAATAAAAATTAGCCCAAATCCAATAAAAAAAAATTCATGAAATAACATGATATATATATCAATAATTTCAAATATAACATTAGTTTCTCACCAACTACAACAAAATAGTAAATAATCCATCTAATGTACTTTGTCATCAACAACATCAAAATACAATGAGAAGATAGCATACAACAAAAGTTATATCATCTTGCAAAAAGATACAACCATGGGTTAAAAAAACATCATCTTCACAAAACTATGCACAACCTCTCCCAACGCCCAACATATCATCCAAAGTTTACAGCATTCCCATGATTTTCCTCACAAAAGTAAGCCTTTGGATACCATTCAACTCCCATAAGTATTTATCATACTCGGGTTTTGATAAGTGCCCGTGTTTAAGTAATATGAAGTATTATTTTCTTACATTGAGCATTACTTTTCTCAGATTTTATCATTGATTAGTGTGCATTTGTGTTCTTTTATGCATGTAGGGTTGTGGAGAAGAGTTAGAGAAAAATGAGCAAAATTAGGTCATGTCCGCGTTTGTTGGGAGTTTCTTGGATCAAAGCACAGGTTCTAGACTTGTGGGTGTGTGTCAACCTCCAATGTGCTCAAATTGGTTCTATTATTTGGAGGGGCACAAAGGCAGTCACACTCATAAAGTCTAGCTCGTGTAACATTGAAGAACCTTGTCAATAAGGAGAAAAGAAGAAATGACATGATCTACCGTTGGTTGTGTACCCAACGCAATGGCCTTGATGAAGAACATGAAGTCGGAAATAACTTGGGGCGAGCACTGTAGCAAATCAATGTAGCAATTTACAGTTCATTGAGCGCAAGAAATTCATTTCCAGAAATTCCACACGGCCGTGTGGATGCCCGATTTCAGCCTTTAAATAACCGAGACTCAGATTTATTTGAGGACTTTTCAACCTATTTTTCGCCCAACTTCTGCAGAGCTCACGGCTAGGGTTCAGAGAGGATTTTGGGAGGCTTTTGGAGCGTTCGACGGCATCGATATTGGCGTCCTTTGGAAGATAGCTATTGGGGGAGTTTTCGTCGGCATCGATTCAGTAAAGCGTACCCTAGGCATGACAAGGGGCTTGGTGGAGAAGACGGAGAGGCTTCATAAGACCATCACCACGCATCTCAAGGGGGTTTTATCTATGTTTGCTATGTTTTTTATTACATACACTTTGATGATTTTGTATAGCTTCATGGAGAACTAAACCCCTAGTGGGTATTCGGACTTGTAAACCCTAGAATGACATTGTTTCTATGACTTTTATTATGCTTTCTTAATTGATGCTTTTAATTGAGTTCCAATCTTTCATGATAATTGTCTGGATTTTCCCTTAGCCGTGACACTAGGATTGAGATTCATCTAGGTTATCCTTTGAAGATGTGACAACTTCTATAGGATTAGACCATTCAAGATTGGAGAAGGTCGAGAGGGTGAGTCGAGAGGTAGCGAAACGCCCCCTTTCTCCTTCGGTGTGATTTTTCCTACCTCCGTGTTCCAAGAGTTCTTTGCGGTCGAAGTAGAGCGAAGTGCTAGGAGATGAACTCCCCTGGGGCTTAGTTGCGTGAGCAATAGAGTGAAGGGTTGTAGTGAATCCTAGTGCTGGGGCTTGACTGAAACTAGGGTTTTTTCGTCTAGACCAAAGTGTTAGAACTATACTTAGAGACAGGGTCTATCACTTGGAATCCCTAGAACCCCAAGCAGTTCCACGTAGTGTGAGGCTTAGGAGATTGACTCCCCTGGGGCTTAGTTGAGCAATCAACAGAGTGAAGGGTTGTAGTGAATTCTAGTGTTGGGGCATAGTATTGGGACTAGTCACGGTTGATCTTAGGTTTGGGACCATGTGCTTAAGGATTTCCACGACTCATTAGACATCAATTAGAATGTATAATACTAGTTTTGCACTAGAAGCATTAGTCCTAGGGGGAGCTTTGTCCGGGTACTCCATCTTTGCATTGATTGTTTCCTCCTTACTCTTTGCTTGCACTCTTCCTTCTTTCATATTTCTCTTTCTTTTATTGCACACACATTATTTTCTCTCATCACCATCATTCTCGCACTAGCTAAGTAGCAATTTCTCTTGTCTTGAATCACTACTCCCTGTGGATTCGACTACCCACTCACCGGGGTACTTTATTACTTTGACAATCCGTGCACTTTCGGGGCACACTCGAAAGGGTGTTGTCAGGCTTATAAGAAAACTTGATCATTAAATCAACCTCCTCATCCTTACTCAAGCCAAGCTTTTTTACTTCTTCACCTAAGTTTAATGTAATAAGAGGGTCTGACATTTTTGTGACAATAAGTGTTATATCAGACCTTTCGCAGACATACAACTTTCCATACTTTGAATAAATTTGTTGCAATATCCACCACTTTTTGACGCTTTGATGGAGGCTTGGAAATATTTGGTCCATTAGACATATGATTTGCCATAGGTGTTCCGGACATATTCTCCTCATCAGTTTCCAAATCAACATCAATAGCGTTATTTGTATCATTATTTATGCCTTCCACAACATCTGCAGTTGTCTCGGCTCCTCGGCCATTACCACGATCTTTACCAAAAATACCTTACCCTTACAACCTTTCAAATTCTTTGAATTCCTTATTTGCATGATTTTCAACTTTTGGATGCTTCTGCATGTCTCATATATATATATATATATATATATATATATATATATATATATATATATATATAACATTAGTTGCCCAAATAATGTGTTGACATAAAAAATTATAAAATGAATATATCTTCAACAAAAGCATTGAACATACACTTTGAATATCAACCCACAAACCAATCATGCATAAAAGGGGAATAAAAAAACATGGAATTTCAACTTATTTAATCATAGTTACCTGTAGGTATTCATTCAAAACTTGAGGTTTGCCAACTACAACGCACTTTCACACATCATCTCAACCAAGCCCGCTTGTGTTCATCATGTCCACTACTTCATTCAACTTTATAAACTATCTTTTCATTTTGTTAACCAAATGCTTGACAGTAATGTTAATGCCGGGAATGCTTATATTCATTCTTTTTGTGGCCTCCTCCTTTGTGCCTATTTTGAATGTCCCATTTTCGCCTTTGTAGCCAGCTAACACTAATTCTTCCAAAATGGATAGTAAGAAATTCTCGTCGTTGTCGGTCCAAATTCATCTGCATTTCGTTGATGTACTATTCAGCTCACCATTACCGGTCTCCTTGTTCTCCATAGCAATATCAACTAAAGAAGAAATACAAGGTTGCATAAATCACATTAAATGCATGAATTATTTCAATTGCAATGAAAAATACCATTCAAATTATGAAACGAAAAAGTGAAAATTTAAGCAGAATTTTGGAAACATTCAAACAAATGTAGCTCAAGCGCATAAAGCAAGTTACAACAATTAAGCATGATCCACTACAAGATTTTCACACATCAGAAGTTACAATCAATAATTGTCTCTTCACAAACTAATTACCATTCCTATGCCTAAATTCATCCCACATTTTTTGCGCAAGTGCATCTCTCTTTTCAATCCACTCATTACTTGGTTCAACAGTCCCAATTAATGATTCCTCCCTTACGGGCATCTCGTCATCCGCAAGTGGAGCATATTCCTCAGGATCTACTGCCATGTTAATGCGAATGAAGTTGTGTAACAGACTGCATGCTAGAATTATTCGATTTTGTGTCCCTATAGGGTAAAATGAAGAACTCCTTAGTATGCCCCATCATTTTTTCAAAAGTAAAAAGCATCTCTCTATCACATTTCTTGCTTGGGCATGCTTATAATTAAATAACTCTTCACGATTTTGAGGTTGGTGTCAGTAGGAGGTCCATTCTTGAATATGGTACTGCCTACCTCTGTATGGGCCTAGGAATCTTTCCCCATCCGTCTAACCACCATCAACAAGATAATATAAACCTAAGAAAGTTATGGTGAAATTGATATTAGGACTTTTAAAAACTTTAATTAACAAAAACACAAAACAAAAATTAATTATTATCATACCAATTGGAACTTTCAAGCCATTTTGCCTAATTATGGCATCATGCAATACCCTAGAATCTGAAGCCAATCCTTCCCATCCTGCTAATACATATGTAAAAAGCATATCTCTTGTACAAACTCCTAGGACATTTGTTGCTAGTCCACCTTTCTTTGTTCGATACCTAGGTCTATCCACTACATTTGGTGTTATTGGTATGTAGGTACCATCTAATGCACCTAAACACCCCTACATGCACATTGGAAAATTATAATTTTATTAAATTTATTGCAATTAAAAAAACTTGTAAATTCAATTTTTTGATGCTCAAGTAAAATATACCTTGAACCATTTCCACTTGCTTTCGCTGCTATTGTCAGGAAATGGTTATGGAGTTACAAATAATTCATCTTGTAATCGTAAAATAGTAGCTAACACCCTATAATAGTATCGACTAATAGTTTGACCCGGTCTTGAGAATCTTACTTGGATACTCCTATTCTTTGTGTGGTGGGCTTGTATATTAAAAAAAAAGGTATAATACCCGAATTGGTCCTCTATTTTTCTCACTCTTCTCTTTTGGTCCCTCTACTCAGAAATACGTCCGACTAATCCCTCTACTTTTGAAAATGGCCCAACATAGGTCCCTCTACCCTTAATATCTTCTCATCTAGTCCCTTTACTCTTGAAAATACAGCCACTAATTTGCCTATTTTATAGTAAAAGGGACTAAGTAGAACCATTTTCAAGAGTAGAGGGATTAGTGGGGCACATTTCTGAGTAGAGGGACCAAAAGGGAAGAGAGAGAAAGGTAGAGGGACCAAGTCGGGTATTAAACCAAAAAAAAAAAAAAACAATAATTTGCTCTTCAATTGTAACTCTACCAATTTGCACTAACCCTCCCCATATCCTAAGGATCTCACAAAGATGTGCAAATGTTGTACACATTCTTATTTCCCATAAACAATTGTTGTCACCTGAATTAGTAAAGGAATCTATTACATCTCTTTATAACTCATACCTCGCTAACGCTCTTTCATTTATGACCCACCTCTCACTATCTGCCCTCAATATGAAAGTAAAAAAAAAAAAAAGAGACACTCATATATGCCATCATCATGTTCACATAAACTTTCCAAGCAAGCAAAAAGTATAAAACACGTTAACGATCCATTACCAAGTGCACACCAAATTATCTACTATCCAAATCTGAATTGTGTCATGTAGTGGTTGGTTGAGACCTAGAAAAATAAAACACTATATACTAATTAATAAGTAAATAATAATTATCATAATAATAATAACTTTTAGCAGGAGAGAAGTCTAATTAGCTCATTATACATGACTTCCATATTAATAATTGTATCTCTGTGCAAATGGCTTAATTGTACAAGATTAGTATTACATTGAAAACTTATCCCATCATACCATATCATTTTGTATATTGTATCTCTATAAAAATTAATCATTTCAAAATTCAAACACACACCAATCATTGCACTAATTTTAGACATTCGCATTATCCAATCATACCATATCATTTTGTATATTCATATTTCTATCCAAATTAATCATTTTATTTATCAAACAAAAAGATCTTATCCAATCATATAATATCATTGTGTTTTATCAAACAATAAGATCTTATCAAAAGTTAGACATGCACCAATCATTGCCTAAATTTAAGCAAAATCACTTGATCAAACACTTAAACTTAATTTTTGAATATTTATTTAGCAAAGAAAGCAATAGTTCTAATGAAGATAAAAAAAAACGTAAGCATAAACTATGCATAAAGAATGCCGGATATTCTATGAAAGGAAACATAACATAATATAGTAAAATTGCACACATTATGATAAAAAAGAGGTTACAGGGATAATAATAATAATAATAATAATAATAATAATAATAATAATAATAATAATAAGAGGGTTGCAAACAACTTGTCACAAATAGCAAAATGAAAGAGAAATAATAAAATAAACAAACAAACAAAAACAAAATCAAAACTAACATAAAAGAATCTTTTCTTTTATGTATACAAACTAGAAACAAACAAACAAAAGATATCAAATTCATCAAGCAATAGAGTATCTAGTGAATAGGCAACAACAAAAAATATAGAGAAAGAGAGATAACTAACCACAGATCCAAGCAATAAAGTAGCCCTAATTCTGAGAGAAAGAGAGAAAGAAATAGCAAAAGCTAGGGTATCAGGCGCAAACCTTGTATTTTTTAGATTTGATGGGGAGCAAATTTGACATTTGCTTTTGTTGTCCCATAGCTTAAAATTTGTACCATGGATTTGGTGGGATAGATTTTTCGCTCTTTTGTGATGTACCCCAATATGTTTTTGTACTGTACCAAATCACGTACATTTGCAAATCAAATAAGGGACAAGAGGATTTGTGCTGTCATGTCCCTCATATTTTTGCCGATCAAACGGGCCCTAAATCCCTACAAAGAGACCAAATTGCTTTTCATCAATTTGATAAATTATCATAATATCTTTTTAAAATCTAATTTCATCTCTCATGTTATTTTTGTTTTTTTAATGTATCAATTTAAGATTAACAATAATAAAATCTTTTTTTGAGATAATAATAATAATATTAAAAATATAAAAAAAATGAGTAAGTATAGTATTAGTTTACTAATAATATTATTATTTGTATAACATTACAAATAATATTATTACTAATATTAATATTAATATTAACAAAGTTCGTACAAAATAATCCTAAATATATATAAAAAAAATATTATGATCAATTTTATATAAAATGGCAAATTGGTAAAATACACGTTCCACTTTTTCTCACTCCTAATATAAATAAATAAATATATATAGATTACCCCTCCACCTCCTCTAATGAACCAAACCAGTGATGTTTATATTTAGAAATTAGAGTATTATGGGATTCAAAAGGGTTGAGCAAAAAATAATTTGAGTGAGGACACATCAAATATTGCATGGGCTTTTGCCAAGAGTAATTTTATGAATGATTTTTTGAATCCTTCAAATTTATATGCATGAGAACATAGTTAGTCACTAACTTTCCATGTCCAAAACCATATATGGATTTTATTTTGTCTTCTGTAGCTTTTTCTTTTTGTATGGTGAGGGGTGATAGAGCTTTTCTTGTTGGTTCTTGTAATGTGGCCAATTGTTACAAATTGAAATTGGTGATTTCTTGTTCGAAAGTTGAGCAAAGTTAAGAGATACAAGCAATTGGAATCTCTTTGAGGTTAGTTTGTTGGTGCTAAAAATAAATATATTTTATGTATTTTTTTTCTCCAATTTATTGGGTCTTAAGATCTAGGCAAAAAGCTTAAGTGATTAAAACACTGTAATTCTTATTTCTGATAATGGATTTATTATCTGGTTTACTCCGTAGTTTTTACCTTCACATTGAAAAGGGTTTTCCACATAAGTTTGGTGTTCTTTATTTTCGTTATTGGTTCTTGATAATATTATTTATTATCTATTATCTATTTAGTTGTTTGGTTCGGCTATTTTGATTATTTTTACTATTGTAGGTTATTGGCTTGAGATTTGATATTGGTTAGTTGTTTGTGAGTATTGCCTCGTTTTGTTGTGATACCTTTTTTTTCTTTCTTTCTTTTTTCTTTGTATGGCCTCAAACAACTTGTGTTAGAGGTCAATTTATATTACTAATAGTAGTGAGTGGAGCTGGTTCATGATAAAATTGACAACTATAAATTATTCAATTTGGAACCCAATGATGGAAAATCATCTATATTGTAAGGTTTGATTTTATCAATATTAGGTGATTCAACTAAATTAAAGCATATGTCAGGCGATGAGTGAAAAAGAGTAGATAGAAAAGCATTAGGCACAATAAGAAAATGGTTTGACATTAGTGTTTTTCACCATGTAGCGCAAGAGACAAGTGCCTATGTTGCTTGAGAAAAATTAGTTGCTTTGTATGAGAGAAAAATTTCCATGGACAAAGTGTTTGGAGTTATAAAAAACTTTCTAATTTAAAGTACAAGGAGGGTAAGCTATGGTTGAGGATTTTAAGTGATTTTCTAAACTTGTTGAATTAGTTGATTACCATGGGGATTAACTTCAGCAATGAATTGAATGAATTGTTTCTTCTAGGTTTTTGGGTAAATAGTTGGGATGCACTGGTTGTAATTGTGATAAATTCTATACTGAACCGTAAGATGACCATGTAGATGGCAAAGAACAATTTGCTAAATGAAGAAGCAAAGCAAAAATGTATAGAATCTAAGTCTAATCAAGCACTTGTTACAGAGAATAAGGAAGATTTGAGAATAGAGGTCAAGACTCCAAGGGCCATAATAAGTGTAAGAATCGAGCTAAGTCTAGAGATTTAGTGGAGTATTATCACTATGGAAAAGTTGGTCATATTAAGCGACATTGCTAGATCTTGAAGTAGGAGTAAAATTATGGAAAGATAAGAGGAAATCAAATGAAATTTTTTTGACAATAGTTACTTCTGATAAGGAAATAGTGTCATTAGTTTGTAAGCATGGTGATTGCATCCATGTAGGTGATCTATTTATTGAGTGGATTAATGACACAAGTGAAGCATATCATTGTGTTCCTACGAGGGAGTTGTTTATAACTTATAGAACAAGTAATTTTGGTAACTATAGAATAGGAAATAAGAGTCTGTCACACATTGTTGGATTTGTTGGCATTGTATGATAGCTTTTTCACAAGTATTAAAATTGTAGGGGGAGAGCATAGAGAGTTTCCCATTACTATAGGTTTACATCAAAGTTCATTATTAAGTCATTACTTGTTTGCTTTTGTTATGATGAACTAACAAAGCATATTCAAAATCAGATTCTTTGGCATATATTTTTTACTAAAGATATGGTCTTAATTGATGAGCGTAGGGAAGATTCCTACTTGAAGATGGAAATGTGAAGAAACACTTAAGAAGCTAAAGGTTTCAAGTTAATTAAGTTAAAAATGGAATATTTGAAATGCAATTTCAATATTAAAGTTAGTAGAAACAAGAGAGGAGTTAGAATGAATGATACTCAGATTAGAAGAATTTTTGCCATTTAGGCTCTTTTATACAAGGGGACCATGAACTTATAGAGGATGTCATAAATAGGATTAAGGCAGGTTAAGTAAAATAGAGTAGTGTTTCTAGTGTTTCATGTGGTAGTAGAATAACTCTTAAATTGTAAGCTAAGTTTTATAGAGCGGTTGTTAAGCCGGCAGTGATGTGTAGGTCAAAATGTTGGGTGGTTAAGAGGCAATATACTTAAAGGATGGGCATAACTGAGTCATAATGTTGATATCAATGTTAGCCATCTGGGAGTGGTATCTATCATTGACAAGTTAAGAAAGAATTTAATAAGATGGAATGCCCTCCTTAACACTTTGTTTGGATGGGGTGTAGTGAGAGTTCATAAAGTAAGGGAATGGAAGGGAAATAGAAGGTTCAACCATACTTTGTCAAGAATAAAGGTAAAGAGTAAAGGAAGGTTATCAACTTTTTTATGTTTGGTTTGAAGGTCATAGAAGGAAAGGTTATATATTAATATTAACAAAATACCCCTTTAGTGTTAAATGCTATATAATGATAAACAATGGATTAATAAACAAAATATGTTCTTTCAAGTAAGGTTTAACAACAATGGCCTTGATAAATTTTGGTTTTTAAAATAAAATATATTTATCTTGATTTTTTAATCTAGTTTTATAGATGAGTATTATATGATGTGACATAAATTAAAATCAAAACCAAAAATAAGTATAAATTTATCCAATTCAGAACCAAAATAAATATATCTTCTCAATTAAATTTGTCCAATTCCAAATGAGCACAAAACTCACATAACACTCTGCAGTATTATAATATAAGATGCAGTAAGTTTGAAGAAAACTGTTTTTGTTGTATATGCATGCATGGTGGCAGAGAACAATGGCAAGTAAAACCTTAGTTCAAATGCTCATAAACGTCAGACCAAAAATATGATCAACTAATAACAAGTCTCTCTTTTCAGCCAAATTGAATATTTTTTGTTAATTAGTGTTACACAAAAATAAATATTTATTTTTTCCCACTGATTATGTTTACTTGACAAAAAAAAAAGAAAAGAAAAAAAAATAGTAGAATCAAATTGGTATGATAATGCTTTTCAAAACAATCGGTAGACTATGATATGCCAATTCATGATGAACCAACAACCAAAATCAATAGAATATGAGAAAAGGCTTAAGTTGGCCTGTGTTTCATGAAAATTATATTTATTAGAGACAAAAACTTTTTTCCCATATTATGTCAACTTAACAAAAGTAAAAACAACATAAATATGAAAAACTGGCCTGTGTTTACGTGAAACCATTTAGTAATATCTTAAACACTCCCAACCCTATAAGCAAAATACACATTGTTTCATCATAATAAAACAAAATACACAATGCTCTATCAAAATATAGAAAAATGGGGCTCCATTTGGCATTGAACCATTGCTTTGTCAACTTGCATCCATCATTTCCTTCTACAAGAATAACAAGAATGATATTATGATTTTAATAACTGCCTTACATTAATATATATCCCAAAAATTATTCAATGTTGGCGAGGAATAAGATGCTAACCTTGGAGTTTAATTTTGTGAGATCCCCAAAATTAACTGTCTTCCATTAATTTAGTCAATCCTTCCAACATCTTGGAATCCTTAATGAGAAACATGTAAGTGTATGTCAAAAAAGTTGTGAGATTCCCAAATCTATTAGCATGCTCCACACATCATAATCTCTATATGGATTTGAATCTATAAGCATTCCCTTGTAACATTTGTTGTTGTCTCCATAATGGCCTGAGATGCTTTGATCATTGCGATAGTTGATTGAATGATAGAATTAACGATCTACTCAACGACCATCCCCTACTTGTTAAGATTATCCTTAATATGATTGGATTTAGAAATACTCTGAGCTTCAAAATGAGACTGTTGATTTATAGACATTGGTAAGGCTTCATCTTTAACCTCATTGATGTACGTCCTCATTTTTATTCACTCAAATTTTCCAAATTTGCCATGTTCTGTGTAACCATGAAATCAATTTCATTAATTGTATTTTGTTTATTATGAGCTCTTCTTCGTCATTTCTGATGTAGTTTCAGCTTGTTGCCTAGTTGGCCTACCCTTTCATATAGTTGAACTAACTTTTTGTATTTCCTAATACTTTTGTTCATCCATTCAGCAGCTTGCAGTTTAACCTATATATGAAACATTGTTACCAACATGACATCCATCGGCATGCTTATTATATTGTACCCCAAGTAGTAAAGTAAACTAAATTCAACTCGGTGCTACCACACATTAGGTTCACTATCCCAAGTTTCTGTAGTTGGATTCCAAGTGAATTCACTGATTCCATTCTTGAAAATGTTATAGCATTGGGTAAATTTGTTTTTTTATATTTTTCATGCGGTTTTGAGCTTTTTCCTTGCCTATTGGCTAATCTAGAAAGTTATTCTTGAACTCAGTATATATGTTTTCCAGCGCATGCATTGTAAACATTCCTCCAACCACATTGTATGTTGATCCAAGTATGCCTCAATTAAAGCATCATCCATGGTAGAAGTCTATGTCAATGTGGCATTTCTGTCATGAGTTGTTTTCATCTTTGACATATTTTCAAATACATCAACAACCAATAAGATTACCAATAAGAATAATAAGAAAATATTTATAAAATATAATAAAATATTAAAAAAGGAAAAGTACAAATTCAACCATAATTAAAGAGTGATAATAAACAAATGTGGCACATTCAATTAAAGATTCAATTGTTCTCTAAATAAAAACTAAGTAACATGAGTCTCCACTTGATAAAACATGTTAAAAAAGTATGCAATTAGACACACAACCAGACATTCCAACCATACAAGTCACTTAACATAAGTAATCCACATTTCAGCCGCTGCAACATCCCTAATAATTTCCACTTTAGTGGTTTCTTCATTATTTTTCCATGATGGTGATGTTCTTCATGTGCCAATGGGGCTTCATCGAGCTTCTTATTATAGGAAAACGCTTCTTAAAGACACCAAATGCTCGTTCACTAGCATTTCGTAAAGATGCATTGGGAAGATTAAATAATTCACGTGCATTCCATGGTGGATTTCTTAAATATTCTTTCGAGTGATACCACTCTCCTTTATATGGTGTATTAAGCCTACTTCTCAACATGAATCCCGCATCAAAAAGAATATTTTCCTAAAGATAAAACAAACTTTGTTATTAAATTGTGTGTATATATGATGTTTTATATAATATTATAACATATTGACAAGCACCTTCTTGAATTTTTAGAGGAGCCATCCTAATTAATGCATTTTTCATAATTCTCAAATCAGATGCTATGCCCTCGCCCACATAACACATAAGTGAATTTCAAATCAAATGTGCATACGGGCAACATATTTTGTGTCTGATATTCTATCTTCCCACTATACCTAGGGGCCTCTGCACTAGAAAATTTTTTATTTCATTATCGTGATACACATAGCTTTAGTAAAGTTGTAATTCAATGGACATGTGGTTACCTTGAAGTATGGATAGCATCTATTGTTGTTGAATATTTTGGAAAGCATTTGTGAGTTATTTGGTTGTATTAGGAATTTGTCCTCTAATTCCACAATAGCTTGTAAAACATTATAAAAATGATGAAAGATCATCTCATAAGAACGACGGAAGAAAAAGATAGTTCATAATGTGAGGCATTATGACCTATTAAGTAAAGTGTTTTTGCAACTTGTTTCTTAATAGATATTTGCAAAGTTGGTCTAAGACCACTATCTCTAACCAACATATCACACGATCCTAGGAAAGTTGTAGAGCTTATTCTTATCATGCTATGTTATAGATCACTTGAAAGCAAATGTGATATCGACTTATCCCTTATTTAGTCTCCTTGAAGTCATATTTCATGGGTGATTTGACCTCTACTATGTTTAAGTTCATTTATGTGGCTCGTAATCCAGCCAATTACAATGATAACTACTTGAGTTATTACTAAATGGTGCCATCATTACAATTTTAAGAAAGAATTGTCAGGTAAAACTTGAGCCAAAAGAATTTTAGCCAACTATTCTTTTTTATCAGCCATCTATACCTAAATAGTTTCTGATCAAAATGTGAGTTGAAGAGGAAAAAACATGACTCTTAAAGTATACGCATGTATGGTCACCCAGGGAAATAAAGGCAAAAAGTTCAACTTGAATAAAGCTTTAGTGCATATGATTTTAACTATCACAAGGTAACCAATGTCACCCTCTAGAATTTTTATCCATAAATTTATAACCATTAGCCCTAAGTAATCATTAGCATACAAAGTACAATCACAAGACTCACAAAGTATAGTTTGTTGTTGTAAACTCATGGTTAGAGAAAAAAGAATCAATATAATATGCGAGGAAATGTATGACGGCATTTTGGCTTCCCAAATCAGATTATCACATAATGAGGCATGTATCCAAGAACGTCAGATCATAATAGAGTTAAAACACAAATCAAGCTACCATGTTTGTGGTTTTGAAGTTTTGGTTTTTAACATTTGGAAAGGTGTAAATTGTGAATGTTTTTTTATTCTCATTTGTGAATTTGATCTTATAGAAATGATTTTTCTGTATTGAAGTAGGGCTAGAGTATATTTAGATGGTTTTTAATAGTCAATGCCTATTAAAGGTCTTTAATAGGCATTGACTCACTTCAGATGTTCTTATCATCCAAGTTTTTCTACAACCACAAAGCTCATTGTCCCTATATGCATCCATGATTCTTAATGGATCTCTTTGCAACATGTTCTAGAGTTGACTTTATAAAATTTAGATAGGCAAACAATATAAATTTAGTCATATACCTTGTTGAGCAAGTAATAAAAAAGTTCAATTCATCCATATATGACTTAGTTGAAATATTATGTTATTGAGAGACTAATGTAATGCAAGATAATGCTACACTAAATTTGTGGCATAACAAATTGATACACATGAGTGAGAATAGGTTGCAACTGGCAAACAATATAAAAGGTTTGTCTATAAACTCATGTCATCATGTCTATTTATTAGGCATTGTAGAGTTTCTTTCCATTTACCTAATAAGAGAAAAGTAAATAGATTGGAGTTGATTCATTCAAATGTTTTTCATCCCATTGAATATTAGTCTCTAAGTGGCATAGATACTTTTGTTATTTTTATTGATGATGCTTCAGGAAAAACTTGGGTGCTTTGTTCAAGAAACAAAATTCAAGTTTGCAGATCATTTAGAGATTTCATGTCATAGTGAATAGAAAGACGATTATTGTTGAAGTGTATTCATATAGATAATGGTTGAGAATACACATCCAACGATTTTGACGTATTTTGTTCAAAGCATGGCATTAGGTTTAAGTTGATAGACCTTGGGATAACTCAACATAATTAAGTCACAAATTAAGAGGATAAATCGCATGTTTACTAAGAGAGTCAGATGCATGCTAAGGATGGCAAAGTAGCTAAGGTATCTTGGGGTGAAGCAATTAAGTCTGGTTGCTACGTAGGCAACCGATCTCCATTAGTTCCATTGGGCTTGACATACTGGGGAAAGTATGGTCAAATAAAGAGCCTACATGGTCAAAATGATGTGCCCCTACAAACATGTGGCCCTATCTATTTAGCAACTCCCCAACAACCCTTCCAAACCATTAGGGATGCTGCACATCTGGCTCATTCCTTACCCTTGCCAATGGATCATTCGATTTGGGAGGTCTTAAATAGAGTAAACGCTCATACAAGGCATAGGTCAAATTAAAGAAATGGTCTCTCACTACAAATAGTGTTTCTACCATGAAAACTTTTTATAACCTACTTGTTAATGATAGGTTACGTTGCAATCAAACACAAACCATCTTGAGGGGAGATTGCCCACAGAAAATCAAGCTATTCAACTGGTTAGCTTGGGATGATAAGATCCTAACCCTCGAAAGGTTGCCTAGGAAACATTGTAATAAACTTCAAAATTCTACCTCTGTGCTTTGCCATGTAGCTACCGAATATGTAGACCATTTATTAATTAAATGCCCTTTTGTTGTTCAAATCTGGAATTATTTTAGACATCTATTTGGGCTAGTGCCCAATCCATGTTTGATTAAGGACCTTTGGGAGCCATGGAGATCCAACATTATTCCAGGCCTTAGATTAATTTGGGATCTTATGGCCCATGCGATAACATGGAACATATGGCTTGAGAGAAATGTGTGCATTTTTCAATTTAAACTAATCTTGCCAATTTCTATTATTTTGAAAATTGATTACTTGCTCCCTTTATGGTTAACCACAGCACTAGATTCAAACAAAGTAAAGCTGGAAAATGCTAATGGATCAGTTAGACGTAGCTTGGAGTTCTTGACTTTAGGAGCTGAGGTGACAAACTAGGAGAGCAGACTTCTTCCACTAGCAATGGCTAGTCTTTGAGCTTTTGTTACCCTAGGGGGAATTGTCTTCTTTCCTTCTAGGGATTCACCTCTATTCCTTCTGTTAGTTGTTCCTATTTTCTTTTGTCCCTCGTTCGTGTTGTTATCCCACACCTAATGGAAATGCTTCTGTTATTGGTACTCTATTCTTTTCTCTTTTGTTAGCTCTTTAGCTATTCTGTATATCTACCTGTTAGTGTACTTTTTTAAAAAAATATATATATAATATATCCACCTTTTAAAAAAACTACATAATCTACCAAACTAGTTTTAATAAATTTGAGTTGAATTTTAAAAATATAAATTATATAATCTAGTCACTCTTAAAATATATATTAGTATGTTAAGAATGTTAAGAATATAATTGTACTAGAAACATTGAGAATGTTAATAAAAATCATTTGCTTGCCGTCAAAAAGTGACTTTTCAATTTTAAATATATTAACATATAACAATTGCTCTAATATATATATATATATATATATATATATATTAGTATCAAAATTTGTATGATTTATCGTTATTAAAAAAGTTCTTAAAAATTATTATTAGAATATATGAGCATCAATGATTATATCTATATATACAATATGTCCATACACATATAAATATTCATTTACTTGTCTTTAAAAGTAATGTAAACTATTAATATCAATGTATTACATATTGTGAAAGAATTTTAAAAATGAAGAGGCATATATAAAAAGTATATTTTTTAAACACAACCTCATTCGATTCCTATAAAACATCATCGACCAACATTCAAGCAATTGAATGAAAAACAAACACTTCACAAATTCACTTTTTTTTAGTGCACAAAAGATTAAAGTAAACAATCACTTTGTAAAAGCCAATGTTATATTTGTTTGAATTTGAAAGTGAAAACCATACTCAAGGGTTTTTATTATATCCTAAAGGAGATTTGCTGTTCAATCCAATTTACATCCAAGGTTCGAAAATGGGTAAAGGCTAATTATGCTTAAAGAAAGTATTGCCCACATCTTGATAACTTGTGCACTGTTTTTTTTTTTTTTTTTCTTCTCTACACTTCAAAAAACCATCACCACCAACAAATATTTTAGGTTATTATTATTATTATTATTATATATACACACGTTTGCTTGTCTTTAAAAATAATGTAAACTAATAATATCAATGTATTAGATATTTTAGATTGTAATAAGTATCTTACATTATATACCAGCATTACTATTTGTACTCATATACATAGTATATTGATATTATTAGACATGTAAATTATGATTTACTATAAAAATTATTTTGAACACATAAATATATAATTATTTGCACTTGAAATATATATGCTATATCACCTAACGTTATAAATTAAGATTTATTACCAAAATAAATTAGTATATATATATATAGTTAAGATTTAAAACCTTTTACATTTTAGGACCTATTTATCAATTTACATAGACTTATCAATAAAAATTTACAAATTAAGACCTAATAATTAACAATATTTAACAATTCATCAACTAAATTGGAAATTCATAATATAATAAATCTTCATAAAAAAAAAGAAAAAGAATAGCATGAATCAAAGAAAATTAAAATATATGTATGTATGAATGAATAACTGAAGAGAGAGATGAATGAAGGTAGCACACTTTGTTATAACATGACAACATTTAAATTATATGCAAAAATCGGGTTATTCATAGTCTTTACTATTATTTTTATTATTTTAATGTATAATTCTTGCTTAAAGTAATCCAAACTAAGTTATTAAAAAATTGTTACATAGGCACATGAAATTTATTAAAAATATAATGATTGGATACCTCAAAATTTATAAATAATTGGTCTTAACTTTTTATTGCTACAAGCCTAAGTAAACTACCAACCATTCTAATATTAAATTGATTGGCAGCCCGTAAGTGGATGTCCCTCTAATCAATTTAAATATTTAATGCATAATCTTTGATTCTTTAGGTCTTTGGATCATAATCAAAGGCCTGAGTTTTATCATTGATGTTGAGAGGGATCTAAGATTTCTTTCTCAATGTTCTAATTTTGAATTTTTCTCAACTACGAGTCTGCGACCTGTGAGTACCGCCACTGTCTTATTGATTAGTTGCAAGTGTCGTCGCTCCCGTTTGCTGTGTCATTACGCTACTGTTGTCACTCCATTGGTTGATTTACTCCATCACGGACTTTCTTGCCATTCTTAGAAAGGTTTTTTTTTTTAATTTCTCCATTTATTTTTAAATTTCTTTGACTTAGAGTTGTGAGAGATGGGTGATTTTTTTTTTTTTAATTTTTCTATTTGTAACTTTCAGGGCTTTATTTGGTGTGATGTTAGTTTGTAGATTTAGTCTTTGGTTAAAACGATTCAATTTTATTTGATGTTATTTGTGAATATGTGTTGTTTCACTATCTTTACCTTTTGATGTTGTTATGATTTGATACATTGATTTTTTTTTTTTTTAAAGTTGTTTGTGAATATAGGCATGGCCACAATTTAGGAACCGCCGGTTCCGATTCAAAGAAACCTTGAGCCAGAACCGAACCGCCTAGGCAAGGTTCTTGGCGGATTGGTTCCGGTTCTAGCGGTTCGGTTCAACGGTTCCGGTTTGATGGTTCATACGGTTCGGGTTTTTTTTTAACTAAATAATGAAATATTTTAAATTAAAATGAAAACAAAAATATAAGAATTATTTTAATACAATATTTTATTAAAAAACAAAAGTATTAATAATTTAAACAATATTTTGCAATAAAAGTACAATAGGAGAAGAAATAAAAAAAATAAAAGGCTTAAACTTAATTATATCAAGTTGCCTATATATCCTCTCGGAATCAAATCAGACAATCCATGACATTATATATATATATATATGATTCAATTGGAACCGGTGGTTGAACCACCGGTTCCGCGGTTTTTAAATTTTGAAAATAGAACCGAACCTTGTATGAAAGTTCAAGTTCCAATTTTTGGCGGTTCGGTTCCAAGGTTTCTGTTCAAAATGGCCACATCTAAGTGAAAATATGTTGATTTGATATTTTGATTGTTTGATGTTTCAAGAAATTAGCCTAATGGTCACTCATCTAGGTTTTATTTCACTTTACTATTTAAGAATAGTAGCTGCTATTAAAAACTTTTCTATTAATCTAGTTACGAATGAAGTTGCAGTTGGTGATACACCAATTGCCAATTATGTTGTTCAAAAATAAAAAAATAAAAATAAATAAAAATAAAAAACTACTACTGAAGAAAATCTACATAGTTCAAAGAAAACAAAGAAGACATCTAAAATATGGAATGAGCTTAAAGAAATTACTCTTTCAGATGGAATGAGAGTAGAATGTGTTTAGTGCAAACATAGACTTCAAATGAGTAACTCTAGTACCATAATACATCTTTTAAGACACATGAATAATTGTGTGAGAAGGCAAGTGAACTTAAAATGCCAACAATTTTTTTTTTTTTTTAAAGAACTTCCCCAACTGGGAAGCTATTTTATTGAAGAAAAGAAAAGGCAAATATAACTATGAGAAGCAAAACAAACCGAGACAAGGCAAGAAATAAAGAAGAAGGAACTAGAACGAAAATCCCTGCCTATTAAAAGCTTTCATTATCCAAAAAAGAAGATCTCTGCCCACTAGAAATAAGTTGAGATGCTGATAACTGAAACCAAGAGTGGCCATGTTAATTGCAGGAACCAACCAAGAAGATGGGATCACATGAAGGTTGGGGAGATAGGCCATGTCCATTAGGAACCTCAAATTGCTAATCTGTGAATGAAATCTCCAGGCTATAATCTGATTCGGGTTCCAAATTGTATCTTTTATTCCAAGGTTGCTACAGAAGATATGCTTAATACGTATGTGAAAGTCAAGAGCGGTCTGCAGAGCGACTTCGAGGGCAAATAACTCGTCCGAGGAGCTGTTCAACATTTTTTGGGAAGTGCATCCTACAAGAGAGACTATATAGTTAGCATTTGAGATGAAGAATCCAATCGATCTTACCTGCAAAGTTGGGTTGGTGAAGGCATGAGTGAAAAGGAAGTAACCGTCTGCGCTTGAGAAATTGTTCAAGATAAGCTTCATACCCAGCCGATCAGAATGACAATTAGAAAATTCCCAAACATGGGTGATTGCTTGGCTAGCAATGTTTAACCTGTTTGGACGAATATTTTTAAAGATTGCATTACAGCGGCTAATCCAAATAAACCAAGCACCAGCAGTAATCAACGCCAGAATGTACTGAGAATAACCATAGTCAATGATCCAATTTCCAAGGAAAACCTCTCAAGGAAGGAGATGGAGAGGTTCTTGATGCTATTTATTAAACTCCAAACCCTTTGAGATTCGATGCATTGAAAGAACAGATGATAAATAGTTTCTCGATGCATCCCACAAAAAATACATGGATTATCTGGACCTAAATTGATATAATGAAGGAATGCAGTGGTAGATAATCTCCCATGAATACACATCCAAATAAAGTGTCTCAGCTTAGGAGCGACAGGGATGCGCCAAAGTGATTGCCACCCACACTAGTGGTTAGATGAAACAGTTTGAGTATTTAAATGATGATAAACGGCCGCTGAAATTTTAGAGTGGCGAGATTTAGGATTCCAAACCCAATGAGAATCAGAAAAGGAATCAATGGGAGGCAAGTTAATGTCTGCACAGTCAAAGCTATTGCCTAAGAGTAAATTTAAATAATTTTCATCCCATTGACCACCCGAATGAGATCAGTAATATTGATATGTTCAAAATCTGAATTCATATTTAGAACTATAGGTTTGAGCGCCACAGGGGTATCAAAAATCCAAGGATCCCAAAGTAAAGACGTGGAATTTGGGTTAATGGATTGAACCTTACAAAACCTTTGAATGTAAACTGCAGATTTGCAAAGCCCTCTAAAGAACTAGGAGCATTTAGGGGGAGGGTGATCATGCCAAAAGTTTATCCTACCATATTTATCATTGAGAATATCAACCCACAAAGCATTATCATTATTAAGATACTGAAAATAGTGTTTGGCTAGTAAGGAATGCTTAGCCATAAACAAATTCCTAACACCTAAACCCCCCTCAAACTTACTTGCAGTGATTATACTCCAACTCACATTATGGATGCCCTTTCCATTGCCGTTCTTACTCCAAAGGAATTTTCTGACGATTTTAGAGATCTCGGAGATAATGAAGTCAGGGATAGGATAAACTGACATAGTGTAAATTGAGACGGAGAGGAGGACAGAATTAATAAGAATGCACTTAGCAACTGGCGATAAATGAAAGTTAGCCCATCTGCTGGAAGATCCTCTAATCTTTTCCACCATAGGTTGAAAAATTTGAGAAGCAAGCTTCTTAGGGGAAATAAGAATGCCCAGGCATTTAAAGGGAAAAGCAGCTTGTTTGAAGTTTAAAATATTGCAAATACTCTTAATCAAATGCTTGTTAAGCCAAGAAGGAAAGTAAATATGAGATTTGCTGAGATTAGGTTTTTGGCCAGTAATGATGGAATAATAAGAAAGACACAAACGAATATTGCGGGCTGTCAAACGAGAAGCCTGAGTGATTAAGATCAAATCATTAGCATACATTAAATGATTAAAATTATTGTTAAGGTTAGACTTAAAACCAGGAATCAGGTTATTTTGGAGGCTAAAATTAAGCATGGTGGTGAGAGTTTGGGATACCAAAATGAAGAGGTAAGAAGACAGGGGATCCCCCTGACGGACACCACGGGAAGAAGAGAACCAATTCGTAGGTTTACCATTAATTAACAAAGCAAAAGAACTAGACTGAAGACAGGTCGAGATCCAAGAAATCCAAATCGAAGGGAAATTCATTTTGGAAAGAACGGCAAGAATTGTACTCCAACTTAAAGTATCGTAAGCTTTCTCGATATCAAGTTTAATAATCATCCTAGGGGGGCTACAGGTGTCATTCTCAATAGAGTGGGCAACCTCTTGAACAGTAATAATATTATCAAAATAACTATGATTAGCAACAAAACCCACTTGCTCCTTACCAATAAGAGAGGGAATAACTTTTTTAAGTTGATTAGCAAGAAGCTTAGAAATGATTTTGAAACAAACATTACAAAGAGATATAGGTCTGAAATCATAAGCATGCTCAGGATTATCCTTTTTAGGGATTAAAGAAATAAAAGTTTTACCCCAGGACGGGAGAAGCACAGAGTTATTGAAGAAGAATTGAATAGCAGAAAACAGACTATCACCAATAATATGCCAGAAATTCCGATAAAATTCAATGTTAAAACCATCAGGTCCAGGGGACTTACCTGGCGAGATGTCCATAACCGTAAAAAAAACCTCATCCTTAGTAACCTCTTGAACAAGCAATGATCTATCAGAACCCGAGAGACTTAGAAGATGAGGAGAGAGATCGACAGTTAAGTTCGAGTCACTATTAGTAGGGGCACTCCAAAGGTTCTTGTAAAAATCCAAGAAAACAAGTTCAATATCGTCGGGATTATTCAAAATAATGCCATCAGTGCCTTTGATCTGTGAAATAAAATTATTATGCGACCTCATACGATAAATAGAATGGAAAAACTTAGTGCTACGGTCACCATCAGCAATCCAACGGATGCGAGCACGTTGAGCCCATTTAATATCATTATGGTGTTGCAGGGCGGAGAGTTTAGCTTATTGCTCAGACAAGAGAGAGTAATTATTGGGGTCAGAATCACAGAGCTCTAGGGAATTAATCTCAGATTCAGAGCGCGCAATGCCAGAATCTAGATTATTAACTCCCGAGCGGCTCCAAGAAATAAGATTATGACGAGTACAACAAAGCAAATGGTTAAAAACATGAAGAGGGTTACCATGAGGAGAGAATTTCCAAGCGTTTTGAACAGCATCATGAGAACCCAGAATATCAAACCAGCAGTTTTCAAATCTAAAGATTTTTCTTTTGTGAAGAAAAATAAAATTGACCGTAAGAAAAAGGGGGGAGTGATCTGAAAAATAGCACGGAAGGTGCTTAAGTTTATAGGACTTGCAAATGTTGTTCCACTCCATATTTACCAGGCACCTATCCAGCCTGGCCCAACGCCGGGCTGAACCAAACTGGTTGTTACACCAAGTATAGGTAGAACTAATGAATTTTAAGTCCAAAAGATTATTACTATTAATAAAATCAACAAAATATCTAGATTTCCGATTGTAATAAGAAAAGGAGCCACCCTTATGCTCCGTTCTGGAAAGAACAGTATTAAAATCACCCAGGATGAGCCAGGGTATACTGAGAGAAGAAATTTTATTTAACTCCTGCCAAAGAAAGCACTGATTGCGACACCGAGAAGAATTATAAATGACAGAAAGTGTCAACTTTGAATGAGACAGAAAGTGTCAATGTTATATAGGATTTCAAATATGATCAAGCAAAGATAAGAGAAATATTTTCTACATACTTCTTGTTCATGAGTTGGCTTTTAATTTTTTGGAATATGATATTTTAATTTGTTGGTAACGGCCACTTCTCCATATTTCAAAAGATTTCTTATACAACTGTGAAGAAAGATTATGTAGCTAGCTATAAGGTGAATAAGAAGAAAGTGAAAGCATTGCTAGAAAGCGCTAGTAAAGTTAGTGCCACTACCAACTTATGAAAGTCAAGGCAAAAGGCATCATATAGGCCTAAAAATTTTATTTCTTTCATTTGTTTTCCCAATGGTGGTGTGTTTTCCAATAACGAGGGTATAAAAGAAACTTTTTTGAACTTTTACTCAAATTTGTGGAATGATTCTAATCAGATTTGTTTTTCTAATATTGATGGATTTTCTTACAATTTGGATCTCTTAAGTCACTGCATGTGTTAGTTTTGCTAGTTTTTCCCTTCTTATAAATAAGTAACCTAGTAGGAAAATTTTTCCCGTTAGAGGATTAAGGCAGTATGATCTCTTATCACTCTATCTCTTTATTTTGGTCTCTTAAAATTTGTTTGCTATGCTGAATTTTATGTTAGGGCTTTAAATGATCGCTAGCTTTTATTTTAGTCTTTCCAAAAATTTTAATCACTTAATATGTGCAGATGATTTTGTTCTTAACACTAGAGCTTCTAAAAAAGTTGCTTACAATTGTAAGACGTGCTTAGCAATTTATTCCAAGTTAACTAGTTAAACTACTACAATGATAAGTTTGTAATTTTTTTCCTGGGTGGTTTGATAGGAAGTGGTTAAAAGTATCAGGAACATTCTTAGATTTAAAATTGAGAAATTTCCTCTCACTTATTTGGTTATTTTTATAGCTCCCAAGAAACTAACAATTTCCTAGTTTCAGCCTATATTGTCTAGAATAGCTAACACCACTGCATCTTGGAATCATCATCACATATCTAAAACTGGAAGGGTTATTTTAATATAAGGACTTCACTTGTGCATTCCTCTATATTATTTATCAATATGCCCCATTCCCAATTATATCCTAGATTTCATTTCCAAGTTAGCCAAGAAATTTCTTTGGGCTAAGGATGGCAATCTTGGTAGTATTCACCTTGTGAGTTGGAATAAAACTATGCTTGGTAATTTTGAAGGGTGTCTATGAATTTGTAGTCTTAAGATGGGCACGGCTGCACTAATGGCAAAAAATGCATTTAATTATCTCAATTACATGGATGTTATATGGGTTGATATTCTAAAGGTTGAATCTGGCCTACTCAAACCATGGGATTTTAGGATCTCTCTAAACTACTCCTGACCTTTGATGGCCTTGTGCAGAACCATTGAGCTTGTTAGACTCCAAATTAATTCTACTAACCCTAACAATATCTCCTTTATGGATGATCAATGGTGTTTTGACACTCCTTTTGATATAAGAGATCTCCACATCTCTGATTTTATAGTTGGTTCATTTTGAATGTAAAATGACTAAATTATGCTTTGGCAATATTTTGAATTCTCTAGCTATGTCTTTTGGGCATATTGATCCTGTTTCAATCCATAATTGGGTTTGGCTCCAACAAACTAAGAGTAATAAAAATAACTACTATAGTTTATTCCTTTATGTAAAGGCAGGGACATGATAGAATATACATGTAAGGATTAGACCATTCTTTGGAAGTTGAATATGGCTACAAGGGCCAAGTTTTTCATGTGGTCAGCTCTACATGGAAGAATTATTATTTCTGACTTCCTATATGCTCTAAATATGAGTCATGTAGTTCTAACTATCTTTTATGGCCTAGACAAGAGAATACTTATTATGTTTTCTAATTCTTTCTACAAAACTTAATGGATCTAGTCCGGATTGGGCGAAATACTTGGTCATCACATTTAATTTGCTGATAGTTTCCAAGCTGCAAGCTGGATAAACATCAATCAATCAATTAAAATGAAAGTAAATTGCTTTTGTAATCATTACCATTGCATGGCTTTTTTGGAAGGCAAGGTTCAATGTTATATTCAGTGAAACTCAACGTAACTATCACTGAATTGTTAATAGAGTAATGGAACCTGTTAATGAATACTCCATAACTACAAAATGTCATATGAGGAAATATTATTCAATTATAATCAGCCTTGCTACCGTAGACTGTAGTTGTTTATAAATGCTTCCTAGCTTCCTAAACTTCCTATTAAGGATGCTGGTTTTGCCATTGTAGATGCTAACAATTGTATTTTGGTCATAATTAAGCTGCTGATAGTTTGAAGTCAGATCTAGCTTAGAGACCAAAATTGATGCAATGATGCTTGGTCTAAGATGGACTCATGAGAACAATCTTATAATTAATACTACATTCACCGACTGTGCTTACATTCTCCAAATTTTAAATCAAAGTAGTTGTAATAATGCAAGGAGGTTGGCTCATAGGATTGCTACTCTAAGGTAACTTACCACGGAAAATGGTAGTTTAAGTATTGAAGTTATCCCGAGAGTATGGAACAGGGTATGAAAAGGTTAGTTAGCTGTACATGGAAAAAGCTCTTATACCTTCTCACTAGTCTGTAAAAAAATGGATTTTTCTAGATGATTAATGACTAAGTAATAGGATTTCATTTTCTCGATCTTGGATTCTCTACAACTGTTTGATAGTTTCTTTTGAATGATCTGTATAACCTTATATATATATGGCTTTCATATTAATGTTATGGCTACTTTGTAGCTCTTTTTTAACAAAAAAGAAAAAAGAAGAAGGTTTGTTATTGTAGTTGAAGGCTGGTAAGATGAGTTATGTGAAAGAATGGGTTTATATGTTAGACAAATAGTGAGAAGTATGGAGGAATGCATGGTGGGAGGAGTATGCATCTTTTTTTCTTTTTTCGTTCTTTTGTCTGAAAATTAGAGTGTGAAAATGGATTTTGGGCTTGAGTTGTTTGTGGCTTCGTTCAATTAAATTGAGTTTTACTAGTCCAATTTAGTTGATTCATTTAATCGACCAAGTTCATTTCATTTTATTTGAAACTAGAATTGATTCAAATTGGTTCAAGTACGTTTAACTCAAATTGAATTGGTTTAACCGCGATTGGAGCTAGTTTAAGTTGAAGTTGAGCCCAATTGAAATAACTAAAGTTGATTTCAAATCTATTGGCATAGTAGAAGTGAATGAATGTGGTTTTTTTTTTTATATAGAAAACCCCCTAGATTAACTGATTTTGCATTATGGGAGTTAAATTAGGAATTTATTAGGAAGCACTTTATATTAGTAATTTTTTTTTTATGAGCTTTTCATTGTGTTTCAAGTATGTCTAATGGTAGTTTTTCTTAAATTTTACTATGTTATAACCCCTTTAGTCTCGTGAGGAGCAATGAGTAGTGGAGATTTTTAAATTGGCTTAATGAGAGATAAGTTAATTCACCTATAAATTTTTTATTAATTAATTATAAAATTTCAAGTGTGTATTTGTCGATATTAAAAACTAATTGTATTATTTTTATAGAAAAACAATCATGCAAATTATGTTGAAGCTTACTTAGTATTTATATTTATTCTAAGATGTCATTATTTTGATATCCTATTCTTAAATTTATTAACGTGATGATTGGGGTTGACTAGTCATTTAGCATTTTGTTATAGAAATTGTGGATTTTCATGTATGTGTTTTCTGACATTATAAAATAACTTATATTACTTCATTTGAGAATAGTTTAAGGTTGAATTTACCCATTTTTTTGCTACATCTCCAAATATTATTGTATTTTATTTTCTACCATTTTAAGGTTAGCCTTGAAGAGTGTATCTACAGAGAAATTAATCTTGATAGTATTACTGAAACTAGAATAACGGTTTCTAATATTTAGGTTTAGAGTATCAAGAATTATAAACTCTTATTCTAACACATACCACTAGTAGCAATAGTGGTCATAGCATATTTGAGAGACTATAGTCATTTTGTATATAGAAGGATTCCTCATTTTGCTCCTCAACCTAAAAGGTATTAACAACAGTTTTCAATTGCTATGCCCCTCCCAAGGGCAAGTTCTTACCCCTTTAAAGGTTTTGCTACATCTAAGTTGTTGGCATTTTTAATATAGAAACATTCTTGAAGTATGATCTATTCTTCTTATATAGTCTTTTTTTTTTTTTTTTTTTTTTTTTTTTTTTTTTGACATTTCATCTAATGTTTTGAATATGTTAATTTGATTATTTTACTGAAGATTTATTTGATTAAACTTTTAACAAACTTTTTAAATAATTAAGCTATTTTTAGTTGGTTTCTTACTAATCTTTTGCGCTCTTAATGATATTATTTCCCTTTTCATGTCACGATATGTAGATATCGTGGGTTGGAGGGATCAACCAACATAGTTAAGTTTTTCTGTTTCCTATATATATATATATATAATTTTTTTTATTTTTTTTTATTTTTTGGTGTGTGGTTGTCACAATCAGAATTGGAGTTGTCTGTCGCTTTACCTGAACCCATAGTATTTATATATTATATTTTGTTAGTGTATGTATTTTTCTATTATATAACTTTTTGTTAATTCCCATGTCATTGATCTTACATAAATAGTAGGGTGATTCCCATATTTACACTGTTGGTTTGTTGACGTCACCAATCGGGCTCAGTGTGTAATGTTACAAATACTACAAAATGAAAAAACTTATATGAATTTAATTTTTAATCCATTTGAAACATGGTAGTAAAGATTTATTAAATTATAGTATGAGACATTTTACTCAATTTTAAAAATTGTTATTATAAAAAATCTATGAATGTCCATTATCAACCGTTGGATCTCGATCCAAGGGCTAACAATGATGAATTGTAACTACTATGAATCATGATCAACGGTTAATTATCAGCTGTTCATCAATGTCAGCCGTTGGATCGTGATCCAACAGCTAATAATTGGACATCCATAAATTTCTTATCTATGGACGTACACAAATGATGTTTTGTCATATATATATATATATATATATATATATATATATATATATATATATAATTTTTTTTATTTTTTGTGTGTAAATTTTATTAATTTATATATATATATATATATATATATATATATATATATATATATAATTTTTTTTATTTTTTGTGTGTAAATTTTATTAATAAATTAATCATATCTTATGATATTTCAATCAAATTTCAGCTAGTTTATTGTATCCAGTCAATTTAGTCACTGATTTTGTATACTAATTGTACAAATACAATAAATATTTGTATCTTTTTAAGATTTCTCGATTATCAACGGATGACATGTATAACTAATTTACTTATTAAATTTTTTATATTCTGGACTTAAATCCACTTTCATTAACAAAAGTACTATGACTTGAATTTTCTCTTTAACATCATAAATGTAAATCTAGAGCAATGATTGAGCTTGTGTATAAATAAAATCAAATAAAATCAATAAGAAAACCAAGTTGCCGAATATGGCCTTGCACCTCATAATAGAATAATGGATCCACAGCTGCATGTTTGACTTTGTTTAATTTTCATAATGCATAACCATCACACTTTTGGCCTACCTACATTTGATGCACTGCATGATGTGGAACCCGACAAATAAATGAGGCCAAATCAATGTGGATTTTAGACTTTTTTACATATGCCATCGATTTTATTTATAGGAACCTTCTATTAGATTTGTATAATGTTATTTTTAGAACTGTCCTTGCTTCTTATTTAGTTTTATTGCAATTTGCAAATAAGGTCAATTGTAATTATAGGAAATTTTAGTGGGTTTAGCTTAATATAAAAGTTTTCATTTTTTGGGAATGTAGATTAGTGGAGATTGTTGAGTTTAATCATAGTGTTGTTAAAAGTATTTACTTGTAATTTACTGAAAATAACATTGAAGGAGAGAAATATATAACTGTTTTTTTAGCAAGAGTAATAGCTCAACAATAGAACACAAATGCTAATATTACATGAACGCCAACTAATTATAAAATAACTTTGTCGATTTTTCTTCGTTTCGGCTTTCTCCTATTTTATTTTTTTATTTTTTATTTTTTTTGAAAAGGACGACAAGCGTCTAATCAGGGACGGACACGTGGGGGAGCTGCGCTCACCACCGAACCGTGCCCTGACAGAGCGTCCAACTAGTCGACACCCGAGGAAAAGACCCTACACAAGGGACCCGGTGTCAATAGACCAAATAGTCGTTGGCTTCTTCTATTCTATTTCTTTGGTGTTTACCATTGCTAATGTGCACAAACTTTTCAATTTTTTTTAAATTAGTTTGATTATGGACTAGTTTTCTAACAAGTTTTCTAAAAAATTTTCTTTATATGTGAAGGAAAATTATTCATGTTTAAAGAATTTAAAAAATAAAAAAGAAGAATAATTTAATAACATTACACCATAATGAGTCTTTCGCGGCATTTGACAAAAACACCTCTAAAGGCCCATCATGGTATAGTGTAATAAACACGAAAGCAAATATATATATATATATATATATATATATATATATATATATATATATATATATATGTAGAGTATTATCTAGTCTTTTCTTTTGTTTATTACTTTGTTATCTTGGCTGTTTTAGTTGTTTTCTCATTGTCTTTAGTTTGGGGCTTCTTGGTGAGCGTTTGGCGATGTTTTAAGGGTTAAAAAGTGGTTTTCAGGGTGAGCACGGCCGTGCTTAGGCAGTGTTTATCCCCTTGATTATCTCAGGAGAGTTTGCGCTTTGAAACACAAAATTTCAGCTCAAGCACGCCTGTGCTTAATGTGGGAGCACGGTCGTGTTAGGAGCACTCAGACCATCTTCTTTCTCTAAATCAGTACTACAGGGTTTTGTTACTGTAACTACTATAGCGCCAACTACAGTGATTATTGCTACAGTGCCAGTACTTCTCCAAATGTAGTTTTTACCTAGGAAAATCAGGAGGAAAAGCATGTTCTTGTTCAGACTGTGTTTCACCTGAAATACTGTGCTCTCATCACTTTTAAGCCCCGTTTGAGCTCATTTTCTTCACTTTTCTTCCCTCAAAACCCATCCATTCTCTCATTCTCTCTTCCTCTACCATTCTTAGAAGTTTAAGGACTGATTTTGGAAGGATTCGTGGGCTTGTTCTTGGATCCTAAAGTGTGATCATCTCTTCACTCAAGGTAAGCTTTCATTCTCTCCTTTCTTCTTCTTTTGGATGAATGGAGCTAGGGTTTCTTGTGATTTACTCTGAGTTTGATTTCTTGTTATCCTTCTTGTTGTTGGTGGTGAATCTTTATGAGGAGTGTTTGCCTTGGGTTGTTTGGCTTCAATCTAGAGTAATTCTTGAATCTTCTTCTTCCTAGGTCTCGGTGTTACTGTAGCACCGATGAGTTCTCCTCGTTTCCTTGGTTTTCTTGGGTTAGAAAGAAGCTTGAACCTTTAGAATTTCTTTAGCAGCCTCAAGAGTGAGTTGAGAACCCTAGAGATGATAAGGGTTGTTTGGTAGAGAAACATAGGGTTGCTTGGTTGGCTTTTGTATTAACAATTGTTGTTGTTTGTTGTGCTTGACAAGGAGGTGAAGTATTGGCTCAAGGCAAAGAGGTAGCTGAGGATTAGCTTGCTAGGAAGACAAATCGCCTATTCTGTGAGTGGGATTATTAAGCATGACCATACACACACACACACACACATACGCTCTATCTTTCTTAATGAGATTTCGTTGGATCTTGAATGTTTTATTTGGTGTTCGAATGTTCGTATTTGATTTATAATTGTAATTCTTCAAGGAGGTTGCGAAATCTTTGTTTTTGTGAAACTTGGGTTTTGTCATGGAATTCTTTGATTTTGTGTAATCTAAGATTGAACTCATTTTGGGTTGTCGAAAGGAAAGAATGCCTATATTGTTGCTTATGTTGGATTTTGTAAATAGATTTGTGTTAAAAGCTTGAGTTTTCTGGTGCTTTTATCATTTCCTCGTGGAAATGGCGGAGATGTTATTGATTGTTGGTTATTGTTGGATATTATACTCCAAGTGGAGTTTTGTTTATTGTGGTGATTTCATGATGATATCCTATTGCAGTAGGCAGTCCCCACAACCAGCCTTTTGAGATGGCGTAATAGACTGGCTGATTTCTATGAGGGCCAGTTCAGGTGGGAGTGTAGAGCCTTGATTGGATATTCATCAAAAAGCCATTGTTACTAGACGGTGAACCGATGGATCAACGTCAAGGGCGCGAGTACTTTGACGGCCCTGAACCTAGCCGCGGCCACGATGAAGGTTTAGGAAGGTTTCTAGACCACTGTATGCTGGGTGAGTATTGGGTGTTAAGTTATGCTGAGTTTGAGATTTACTTCCTTTGTGTTCTTTTGGAGTGTCTTATTGAATTTATGATGAGGGGGCGAAGCCCAGCTATCTCTCTTAGAAGGGCAATCTCCCATAAATTCAATCTAGCATTAGTATTGTGTTTATTTACTTCGAAACTCACGTTATTTACTTTGTTATACTTATAAATTAAACTATTTTTATTTATATATCTTATGATCAGTGTTTTGTAGTTTTGGTGTTGTAAACCCTAGTCGAGATAAAAAGACTTTCTTGGTATTTTATTATGTTATGCTACTTCTTTGAAGATTTCTATTATATGTGCTAATGTTCTAAACTATTATTGCTTTTGGTAACGTAGTTATTTTGGTGACTTATTATTATTGTTGTTGTAGTAGTATAGTTCTATTAGAGTTATGCTAACCTCCCCTAACTGAGTAACGTTAGTTGCTCACCCCTTTTTTCTTTCTCCTAGGCTATTGCAAGTGGTAGGTGAGGGGGTGCGGCAGTGTGCTAAGCATTTGTTGTTGTTCTATCTTCTATGTATCTTTTCAACTGCATGTATGTTTCTTTTTAGGCATGGACATGGTGTTTGATTTATGGATCCACTAGTGTGTAGTAAACCTTGTTGTATGGTTTTGTATCTAAACAACTCTTCAATTCTTTTGTATCCACTATTGTTGTTAGTGTTGCTTCACTGTGCACTTGTGAACCTCTATATTTCTTGTATCTTGCTGCCGTTGTTACTGTTGTGTTGTTACTTCCATTGTGTCTCATTGTGCTTCTCCGCTTTATATCGGTGATAGATATTGTTGATTTTCAGGTGTGTTGGTCAGCCTTACAATGTCCCAATGGTTGAGTGGCAGAGTATCCCTCTTCGGGATCGTCGTGGCGGTTGTCGTGTCCTGTGGGCCCGCCAGTCAAGGCGTGACAATAGTTGTGATCTGGATGAAGAGTAACAAAAAAGTGTACTTAGAAATTGAAAAGTATATTTAATTTAGTATTTATTAAAAAGAGAAATTGGCTTAGTTTTGCAATTTCGAGAGATTTTTAAGTGTTATAAAAATTAAAAAGATATGAATTTGGAATAAGAAAAACTGAAAATATTTTATGTTATTATATCTTTATTGTAGTATTTTCTTATTTCTTTTGTGTATTTGTTTATATTTATTAATTCATTCCACTTAAGTGTATATTATATTTCTGTATTTCAAGAATATGTCTCATCCATGGAATTGTTGAGTTTGATTTCTTTGTTTTAGAGGGAGCTGTCATTATTTGTATGGTTTATAAGGATTGCTCAGATTCTATGTAATATATGCATATTATAGATGTTTATTATTATTCATGATTTATTTATCTCTATAATTTTTTATAAGGGATGAAATGATGATATTCATTCTATTAAATCTATATTGATGTTGTTGTCACATTTTCATATTAGTAGCGCTTGAGTATTTGTAATCTATGCATTCTATCGATGTGTTTAGTTATATAATATTAGTTTGGCTATGTATATTGTTAAAACAAAGTATATATTGTTTAAAAAAAAAAGTATTTATAGTTCGCTTATGATAGTTCAAGTTGGCGAATATTGAATTGGCTTATGGACTAATATAATCTAAAAACAATTAACACCCTAATTGTATATAACTGACGTACTTCTTACTAGCTAGTACATATATTGAACTCTTGCATGAGACAAAAAAAAATTGTTACATAGCCACTTTTATATGAAGGACCTCAGTGACATGTTAGTCGTTATGGGTATCACAATTTCTCATTATAGGTTACGTGTAATTGTTGGTTTATCTCAGAGAGGATATATTGAAAAGGTTCTCAAACGATTTAAGATGCTTGCTAGCTTCCCATGTGCGATGCTAGTTCAGAAAAATGAAAGTTCTTTCCATTCTATGTTCACAAAATGATAGAGAAAGAGAGAGTTGTGATAAGTGCTTGAATGTTCATATTTTATATATCATTTGCACTACATCTAGCATGAAATTTTATATGGTCAGCACCAAACTAGTACAAAATTGCACTTTTTTTTTCACCATAGGGTTTAATTGCACACTACAAGAAAACTATTAATTACCAACGGAATTTACCCAGAGAACATTTTCCTGAGTAATTAGCCAGGGAATAGATAAGGATTAGAAAGGAATGATTAGATATAAAGGTTAAAAACATTACCCATGGATTACACAGGTGAATACCTAGGGAATTTGCAATGACAAAACTTTCCCAAGCTATTCCATTGTTAAATATCGTGGGAACTGCGCGACTAATACTTAGTAATGAATTACCATCGAAAATTATCCCTTGGTATCTACCCTAGCTAATCCCTGGGTAAAATTGAACAGTTTTGAAATTATCCAGGGATTAGCTAGGTAAAATATTCGTTGTTATTTGTCCCTAGCTAATCCCTGGGTAATTTTAAAGCTTTAAAATTACCCAGGGATTAGATAGGTAAATAGTCGTTGTTATTTGTCCATAGCTAATACCTGGGTATTTTTATTTGTTATAATTTTTATTTAAGAAGGGATTAGTTTTCGTAGGTAAAATTGTTGATCTTAAAAATTACCCAGGGATTAGTTAGGGACAATAGCCATCATGTTTAGTTCATAGCTAATCCCTATGTAAATATAAAGTAACTTGATTTTTTAATAAGAGTATTAAATTGCTTTTTTTTAGATTTGTTATTGGAGTTTAAAAATCTTATTATTAATTGTTTTAACTTCATTATGATATATATATATATATATATAATTTATAGTATGATTTTTATTAAAAAAAATTCCATCAAAAGAAAATAAAATAATTAATAACCTCAACGTCTCCTTGTACTCCAGCCTCTATGTTTTCATCCTTTTCCCAACCTCCCTGTTAACCACAATACCATAATTAATTAATTAATTTAGTTATTAAACTCAATCAAACTAAAATTAGACTCAAATATATTATTTACAATTAGACTCAAGAAACCAAATAAATTAGATAAGATATGGATAGTAATCAATTGAATAATAATGATGATAACAAGTCTCGATTGTGGGTGCAGTTTTGCTGTCCAAATCCCGTATCACCGAGTGAGGAAGCTCGGACTGGATGATCAATTCTCAACCCATAAGCATATTAAATAATGAATAAAAATAGATAAAAAAAAAAAAAAAAAAAGGCCTTCCACGAAGTAAGCATGCCTGGTACCACTCAGTTCTTAAATGGGTTTAGTTTCAGTAGCTGGCCCAAAAATAAAGTTAAACTCAACTAAGCTTATTAAAAGGATGGATTTAATAAAATAGCTTGAATTTTTAAAAAGTGTGTTGGAAGTTATCTAATGATACATGATATATTGTTGGAGGGAAAATAATTCAACTTTATTTCTTTTCTTAATTTAAGTGATTAATGATTTTGTGTGTGAATTATTGGTTTAGAAAACAATTCACTCATGAAAACCAATGCCCAAGTCCACCCCCAAACCCTAATCCCGGATCTCTCTTCCACCTCTTCACCCAAACCCTAATCTTTATCTCCTTCACCGACATCCTCATTGCTGAGGTCACGAGCGTCGAGGTCATCCAAGGGCGCATCGTGCTGGCATTGGAGCCGCTCCTTAATCCTTTCCTCAAAGCTCACAGCATCGTCGTCCGGCCCCGTGAGCCCGACGCCATCACTCCACGTGCTCTCAAGATTTATCGGCCACCCCAACGCTCGATCTGAGGTCTATACCCACCCAACTGGTAACACACACACACACACACACTCTGCCCAACTAGTAACTTTGCGTTCTTATTTTGCTCATAGATCCCAGCGAAGTTGGTCGCCGTTCACTGTTTCTTAGGCAGATCCAATGGTGGAGAGCGCTTCAACGGCTGAACGCTAATGAGATCCCAGCATTAATCATCGGAAGTTGGACAAGCTCCTTACCATCAAGATCTTGTGAGTTGGACGAGCTCGATATCTTTCGTCGAAGTTCTCAATCATTTTTCTTTCCTATTAAATCTGACGATTTCCAGCTTCTTCTTAACATTGTGATGTTTTGTGTTTTTGAACTATTTGTTGTGCTGAACCATTTATACTACTGCATGTTAGTGATGCCTCCTCATGCTATTGCTGGTATTAGTTATTGCTGCTAACATCATTATCCGTTTTTGTTCATGTCATTTACCATTTAGTTCTACAGTTAGCCATTTCTATGAATAATTTCATTTTCTTCTTCAGTTGTGCTAGTTCCAAACCTTTTGAAATTTTTGTGGCTTTTGTCTCCTGTTAGAGATCTATCTCTTCCTGGTTTCCTGGTTTTTTCTTGGCAACCACTAGGATGAATTCCTCCTTCATTATTATTATTACTATTATTATCAATCAATATGTTTGTATTTCAGATTTGTAAAGTTGATACAAATCTGTTCTTGCTTTTTTCTATTGTTTGATCAATTTAATTTTGCCAGAAAAAAAAAAAATAAAACACACTTTGTAGTTGCTTGCTAGTTGGTAACTCTTGGCCAATCAGATTGGGAAAGGTCATCAACTAGTGGGTGGCATGAGGTGATGTTGCTAATGATGTACTGAATTGACTACAAACTTGAATTATAGTTTAGATGTCAGTTCAAATCATGTCTATGTATTTGCATGATCTACTATGAAAACTTTAACAAAGAATCCTTTGCTTTTTCATTTTTGGCAGATCTTTCAAAGTGCGAGTTTTCCTTGACAACCACAACTCCAGAGCAACTTGCCTTTGCACTTCAATGGTTTATGCTTCCATTTAGAGTTCTTGGTGTTCCAGTTGCTGATATAATACTAACTCCACTGTCACTAAGGTTTATAAATTTGGTCTTTGATAAGTCAAGTTTTTTATGTTGTTTATATTTAGATGCTAAACCAAAGTTGACCAAGTTTATGGATATTTAGTTATTTCCTCTGTTTTTATTCCTTTGGCATTTTTAATTGAGTCTAGTAAGAATTCCAATGTAAAAGAGCAAATATATATTCTGATCCTATAAATTCATTTCTTTTTTCAGCTTCCTCTAATTTACACTGTTGTGATAATTGTTAGATCCGTAATGCTACATTAGGGATTGTAGGAAAATAGTAAATATTATTGCTAGATAACATGGAAGCTAATAGACAATTTTATTGTCTTAAATTTTGTGTGTTTTATTATACTTTGGGAAAAAAATTGTTTGCTGATAATTTTTTAACTGATTGGTTTACTTAGTTGTTTGTTTCTAGAATGTTTTTTTTGTTTTTTTGCATTCCTATAGTTGTGGAAAGGAATCTCAATTTAGATGGGAAGTGGAACTAACTCTACTATATGATTTATAATTAGAAGTATGAATGAGATTGATAATTATTAAAGCCACTGGAAAGTAGGTATTTCTTATAGTTTTTAACTTAAAGTTGATCTGAGATTAAGTGAGAGCATTGAAATTCTATATGATGTATTGTCTTTGAAATATGATATTGAGAATATGTATATACACACACACACATTTATATTTGGCTATTAGAATACATGTGTGAGGAGATGCTTTTCTTATTTTCTACAATTTGGAATATAATATACATATTTCATCTCTGTTAACAAGCAAGTTACAGATGAAGCTTGATATCTGTAACATATAAAATTACATTTACATATTTAGTGGAATATTATGATTTAGCTACTTACTTTAGGATAAGGTGTTGAAGATGATGATGTGAATATTACCTCTTGGATAGTTCTCAAGGGGAAACAATAGAATTCCTAAGAGCTACTCATGTTGGCTTTTGTGACATCAAAATTGAGTATTTATTAGGTCTTTAACTGACAGATGTCTTACCTTGATTTGGAGGCCTATAATTTGATTTATAAAAGCTAATGTAACCATGGGATCCTAATAATAATGTGACAAATCAAAAGATGAAGGATCTCGCAACTGGGCCTTTAAAAGTTGTGATGACTTATCCAATGTATTTCATCAAAGGGTATTAAATTCCACACAATTGACCATGGTTCGAGAGGAGTGACAATTAATAGTTGAGTGTGTGTAAAGAGTTCTAATTACAGTGCAACATCATATAATTATTATGGTCGTCTGAGGGAGATTATACAATTAGAGTATCCAGGACTCCCAATAAAAAGGACTACATTGTTCAAGTGTGATTGGTTTGATCCAACTCTAAATGTTGGGATGAAGATACATAAGGATTACAATCTTGTAGATATTGACATACCCCTTGCGTGAGTGTTCTGTAAGTGCACGAGTCGTCGCAGTAATAAAATATACCCTGGTGAGTGGCTAATCGTATCCACAGGGAATAGTGCTTAAAAAAAGTTATCACTATTTAGCTATAGAGAAAATCAATGGTGAGAGAGATCAATATATGAATGCAAAGAAAAGTAAAAGAAAGAAGAAAATGAGCAAGAGTAAAAGAGAGGACAATCAATGATAAGATGGGACACCCTGACAATGCTCACCCTAAGACTATTGTTTCAAGTGCAAGACTAATATTATACTACCTAATTGATGTTTAATGAGTTATGGAAATCCAAAGACACACGGTCCCAAACCTAAGGTCAACCGTGACTAACCTTCTACACTATGCCCCGGTGGAAAGGGATACTCTCAACACCTCACACTGTGTAGGACTGCTTGGGGTTCTGGGGATTCCAAGTGATAAACCTTATTCCCTAATATAGTTCTAACCCTTTGGTCCAGGCGAAAGAACCCTAGTCATAATTAAACCCAAGCACTAAGATTCACTACAACACTTCACTCTGTTGCTCGCACAACTAAGCCCCAGTGGAGTTCATCTCTTAGCACTTCACTCTATTATGACCGCAAAAAACTCTTAGAACATAGAGGTAGGATAAATCATGTCGGGAGGGAAAAGGGACATTCCGCTATCTCTCGACTCACCCTCTCGACCCTCTTCAATCTTGCTTAGTCTAACCCTAATGAAGTTGTCACATCTTCAAAGGATTACCTAGATGGATTCTCAACCCTAGTGTCACATCTAAGGGAAAATCAAAACAATTAACATTCAATGTTGAAACTTAATTAAAATCATCAATTAAAGAAGTATAATAAAAGTCAATGAAACAAAGTCATCCTAGGGTTTACAAGTCCAAGCACCCACTAGGGGTTTAGCTCTCCATAGAGCAATACAAGATCAACAAATAGATTGAAATCATGTGCATAGAAACCATAAAGAAAACCCCCTTGTAGTTTGTGTCAATGGTCTTGAGGAGCCGCCTCGTCTTCTCCAAAGATTCCCTTGTCAAACCTAGGGCACACTTCCCCCAATCGACGCCGACGAAAGCTCCCCCAATAGTTCTCCTCCAAAGGAACTCAATGTCGATGCCATAGAACCGCTACAAAAGCCTTGCAAAAACCTCTCCAAACCCTAGCAGCGCTCTCCCCAAAAGTTGGGCGAAAGATAGGAAAAGAATCCCCAAATAAATCTCAAATCGCGGTATTTATAGGGCTGAAATCGGGCATCCACACGGCCGTGTGGAATTTCCACACGCCCGTGTGGATTCTCTGGAATCTGATTTTTAGCGCGCTGTGAACAGCAATTGCTACAGTGAATTGCTGCATCCTTTTGATACAGTAAACTGCTGTAGTACTCGCGCCAAAGTTGCTCCTGACTTCACTTTCTTCATTGAGGCCACCGAGTTGGGCACACAGCTACGCGGTAGATCGCGTCACCTCTTGCTTTCAACACATTGATGAAGCTCTTTTATGTTACACAAGTTAGACTATATGAGTGTGACTGCTTTTATGCCCCTCCAATTTGTATGATCACTTGAGCACTTTGGAGGTTGGCACACACTCACATGTCTACAACTTGTGCCTTGGTCCTTGGTTAGTCCGAGAGTCTTCTCAACCATTACGTCCATGATCTATTTTTGCTTCTTTTCTTCCAATTCATCTCCACAACCCTAAATGCGAAAAAAGAACACAAATACACACGAATGAGTGATAAAACCTGAGAAAAGTGATGCTCAATGCAACAAAAGTATACTTCGTAACACTTATACACAAGCACTTATCAAATATCAATCATAAAAGAAGTTTTAACAAGGATGAACCTTTCATTTTATCTACACAAGAAACACAAGTATATTATACATCTTATCCAAGCATGAAACGTGACAAGGATAATTGGTGGGATGTATGCAAAATTAAGCCAAGACAAGTTGTTGATGCTCCAATAGCAAATTTGGCATTCCAAGAAGGTGAAATTGAAGAACACTCCATTGACAATGCTGATGATATACCGAGACCTATAAATGATTCAAATAGAGGTTCCATGGAGGTTGATAATAGCCATGATGATATATTGCAAGATGAAATTGAAACTGATTATGAAACTGAAGACAAATCAGAAGATGATGAAGATGAATATATATCCGATGATAATGAATTGTAATCATTAGTTTTCTTGCTAGATTGGTGAATAGTTGCAATATGTTTTATATATTGTAGTAGTTGATTTACTTAAACTATAGCAGGTTAGAGCCATCTAGCAAATGTGCACTGATAATCACAAAAAGTTTAAGGAAAAAGTTGACTTTGAAGGATACAAATGGAAGACAGTGACATAACCCATAAGAGACTTTTATTTTGAAGAATTTCGGGAATCATTAATTATCATTTCTAATTTATTTATTTGTTTGTTTTATTTTTACTTATTTTGAACATTGAAATATTTTTTATCTTATGTAGAAACAATTTATTTGGGATTCTTCATTAGAGGCACGAGTAAAAGAAGCTTGGGTTTTGAATGCCTCACAGTGATATAGTGATTTTTTGAGGGATATAAGGGATGCAATAACAAAGCCGGAGTATCTAAGTGAGGAGGAGTACAAGCATTGGAAAGCTATCTGGGATAGGCCTACATTCAAGAAGAAACAAGAGATAAATTCTAAAAATTGACGTAGTGTTGTTGGCCCATTTTGCCATACAGGAGGATCAATATCTAATGTTGAGCATGGGAAGAAGCTTGTAAGTATAAATATAAGATTTTAAATGAATTGAGATGTATTTATTTTATTTTGCAAATTCATGTATTATATGTTGCTAACAAATTTTAATATTTGTTATTGCTATAGGAATCTAAATTAGGTCAGAAAGCCACTCCACATGAGCTTTTTTTGCATACTCATACTAAAAAACATGATGGGGAAACTTTTGCAGATCTCAAGTCAAAAACAATCAATGTAAGAATTTCTAAGACCCATGACATTTTAATTGAAGTTGTTCATTTTTTTTTCTTCTAAATCTGTATTATTAACATTTGTATTCAATGTAAGATAAGATGTTGACCTTGAAACAGCATGCAATTTCTACATAATTTGGATCAACAAACTTAGGACCTACTCCAGTAGATGAATTGGCCCTTTATATTGAAGCTGTTGGTGAAGAGAAGAAAAGAAGAGTCTATGGTCTTGGTTCTCAAGCATCTTCCTATTATGGATGCTCTAAGTCTAATGCCAATAACTCAACTGCAACATCTGCTATGCAAAATAATGAAGATTTACAAAATGAGTTAGCATCTGTGCGTAAGCAACTACAAGTCCAAGATGAGCAACATCAACATGAGCTTCAAGAAACTCGACAAAGAGATGGTTGAAATGAGAAGGATCCTACTCCACCAAATTAATAGTTGTTGTTCTTATGTTGCTTATTTCTCGTATTTGTTGCTTGCTTGTGATATTTTTGAATTTTTTACTTGTCACTTATGTTAGCTATGTGTGCTTGCACTTATATGTTAATGTCTTTGACAATGTTTAATTCGTACTTGATTATGATAGATTGAAATTGTCATTTTTAGCATATTGTATTAAAATTTATTGATTATTGTAAATGAATGATTTAATACATGTTTTTGTATTATAATTTATAATATAATTTTAATATAAATAATTAAAACTATGTTTATATTAGCAAGGGATTACCCAGGAAATAATCTCTAAGTATATTTTGCCAGGTAATACTAATGAATTACCCAGGAAACAATCCCTAGTAAATATTACCCAGGGATTACCCAGGGATCAAACATTTCAATTTTTAAAAATTTAGCAACGGATTGCCTATGAAAAATACCTTGCTAAAATTACCCAGGGATACCCTAGGAAAGGTTTCGAAGCCAATTCCATGTCTATGATGAATCAATTAACTTAAATTACCCAGAGATTGCCTAGGGAATATTTCAGAGCAAATTTCTTGTCTTTGAGAATTGATTAACATTAATTACCCAGGGAATTTATTATTTACCCACGGGATAATTCGTTGCTTTTTAGCAAGGGATTATAAAATCACTAAGTAAATTATTACCCACGAGGGTATTACCCAGGGATGTCAATCCCTGGGAAAACCCTCGCTAATTAATATTACTCAGGGATTTTACCATTTTAGCTAGGGAATTGCCCAAGCTAATTGTTGTTTTTCTTGTAGTGGCATTTCAGGGCTAAAAAAGCAAATATGGAGGTGATTTGAGACAGATCGGATCAAAATACAACTTCCAAAACATCATCACAACATCATCACGGCCGTGATCCAATCTTGGCAATGTGAAAATCCACATGAAGACATCACAGGAGTCATAATGGCTTCCACAACAGGCGTTGTATATATAATGTTCATGGTCAGCGCATACAACGCCCAGAACCAAACTGTGCCAAGACACGACTTATGGCCCAAGAAACTAACTTTGATCACAACGGCCTCCACAATGGTCACTGTGACCCCGTGGTGGATTCAAACTATATATAACCCTAGGTTTTATTATTTCGGGGAGATTCTTTTGCCTAAATTGGTTAGAAGCAGCCGGATTTCTATAGAATAGTGCGGCTGGAGACAAGGATCAACATGATTTCAGCTGATTTTGATGGATTTCTCAAGAGGGAGTTAACATATATTGATTATGGAAGGCGCGTGAAGAGATTCGAAGCAGTCTTGACATCCTTGGGATCTTCCCAACCTCAACCATCGGAGAACTATTGGACAGAGTTAGTTTTAGGATTCTTTATACCTTTCTTGTGGATTCTTTATTCTTTAATCATTATTATTTATCCATAATAGGACCCAATTTGAGGGCAATTGTATGCCGAAGTACATAGGTTTTTTTTTTTTGTGAACATTAACTTCCATTGGCAATATATTTTCTTTCTAATTGATTGTGATTCATTGCATGTTTGCTTATTGATTAATGTATTGATGTTGTAAGGAAGAGATTCCCACTCATTAAAACATTCATGCTTTGTTAGATCTATTCATGTGCTAAGAAATTAGGTATTGCTAGATTTCTTGATTAGGACTTGATTATCCTTTTAGTATAGTTCTTGATCCTAAAGCGGAATAGGAGGTTGGGGTGGAAGAAATTCTATCTTAAGTTACTAGTGCTTCAGACCTGGTTGCCAAGAGATTGGGACCAATAGGCCTCTGAACTCCCTTAGTCCATCACTAGATAACATTGTCATATTCTATCTTACATCACAAGTAATTGTTAAGGGACTCCTCATACTGTTACCCACTCCTTACAATTGCACTTCACAATCCTCAATTGTGCTTTAGTAATTAGTTTTTATAAGTATATTTAAGAATCACCATAGATATTAGGCTATTAATTAAGCAAAAAGGAAGTAATAGGAGCCTCTCATTGTTCTCTGAGGAATATGACCCTCATGCTCACCCAAGAGGTATTACTTGACGACTTGTGTACTTGCGATGTTACACGCACCAAACCATTCACGTGTTTTGCCCATGCAATCAAGCTGAGATAAGGAAAAAGTACCATATGCTTTTGCATAATAGCATTTATTGTAGGTTCAAGTTTGTACTCTTCTTGATATTGCATTTTGATTAATTCTTTGTGGAGATACTTGACCAGTCCAAGAGTGGTTCATTTGAATGGTAAGAAGAAAGTCATGATGTACTTGTAGGGTACTGTGGATTATATGTTGACTTACAAGAAGTCTGATCAACTTCAAGTCCTTGACTATTCTAACTTTTTAGGCTACTAAGATGACAGAAAATCTACTTCTTGCTTTATGTTTAAGATGATAAGAGGAGCTATTTCTTGGAAAAGTACTAAATAGACGATTACAACTATCTCTACTATAAAAGCAAAGTGTGTTGCTTGTTATAAGATTACTTGTGATGTTATAACTTGATTTATGCCTTTTGTATCGTTGAGAGCATTTCTAGGCCACTTGTGATATATTGTGATAATACTACTGCTATATACTTTTCTCAAAACAACAAAAACACTTCTTGCTCAAAGCATTTAAATATTAAGTACCAGTTTGTCTCAGAGAAAATTTAAGAACTTCAAACTCAAATTGATCATATTGCTACGAAATACATGTTAGAAGATCTACTAACCAAAAGCTTAACTGTTTGTTTATTTCAAAAACATATGACTCACATGGGAATAGTTAAGCATTTTGATGTTTAGGGTCCATAGGAGAATGAATATCATTATAATACTTGATTATAATTTGATATCCATCATGGTTATTTTATATAAAACATGAGCATATTAACATGTATGATATTTTATCCCTATTGGCTAAAATTTTCTGCATGTTGAATGCTTTATGCTTTCTAGTTTATTAGTTTATATATATTCCCAATTATAACAATTTTCTTCATTTTTTGATAATTGACTAATGTTATTCAAGTGACAAACTGTTGGATAATTTGTGGACAAATATTAATCAATTATTTAAAACTATCTATAGGGTTATTAATAGCATTAATTATGGATATTATTTTGAAATATAACACATATCCGATATATATTGGGCTTTCACATAGATAGTTTGTTATAGGTTGGGCTATTTATCTAACACCATTGAGAAGTCTCCGATAGTTGCTATTAATTTGCACGTCTCTTTGATTCCCCATATGACTAAGAGTTTTTTGTTTTCTGGCTAGATAGAATAATAGTAGTTAACTCTCAAAGTTTTCCATTAATATTGAAAAACACAAATTTCAACATGGCTTTTTCATTGGTGTCAGCTACGCGATTTCAAAAAACTCTATGTGATTTGTTAGGATCATGCTATATTAATATTCACTATAAAATAAATTACAGTTTTGCAACAGGCAATTACAACAGAGTTTGTTGCAATTTTATAACAAATTTGTAACAGATTTTACGACGGGAAAAAATCCTTTGCAAAAGTTATTTAAAACGGATTTGCAACCATTTTGCAACAGAATTGTAACGAATTGGCGACGGAATAGGTTTCCGTTGTAATAAAATGGAAGGAATAGCACGGGAGATAGTTTGCAACGGATTTGCAACGAACAAGAAACAAACATTTGTAACGGATGTATTTGTTGCAAATTTGCAACAACAATTGTCACAAATTTGTAACGGATTTTGTCATGAATTTTTTTAAAAAATAAATTGAGTAAATTAATATACTTTCCTATTTTAGTCATTATATTTACTTTCCTATTTAATTTCTAGAATTTTATTATTTTTAAAAATTATAATTAAATTTAAAAAATATTTAAAATCAACTAATTATTTTTATAATATTTTCAATTCTAAAATATTTTTGTGAGAAAATATTAAATTATAAAATATTTAATTTTATTTTATAAATTAAAAAAAATTAATTAAACTTTTAATTTAAAATTATTATTATTTAATATTAATATTTTGACTATGTATTTATAAAAGGAATGTTTGATTCTTCTAAAATTAAACATATAATGTACATATAAGTATAATTTTAAATTTATATACAAGCTTATTATGAAATTTCTCATCTTTTATAATGTTCTTGATGAAATATTTTAATTTCATCTTGTATATGCATGTTGATGAACACTTGCAAATGATTAAAACTTTGTTTAGCATCTAATTGAATGGATCAAGAGTAATTAAATATGAGAGAGTTTTGATCCCGAGGCAATATCAGAGGGCAAAGCATCCCTTCTTCTTAATCTCATCTCTCCTTCTCCTCCTTCTCCTCCTCCTCCACCACCTACCGCTCCAGATCCATCCCTATCCCATGACCAAACTCGGTTTGCCGCCATTTCCTTCTTAAGCTCTCCTACGACCTTCACTTCATCTCATGAAGCTCTCCTAGTTCCACTCGCGCGCACTGGCCCCAAAGCTTCCTGAGCCCTATTGATCAATATGATTCCTTCGAATCCGTAATTGTAATCCATCTCACACTATGATTCACAAGGTTGATCTTTGTTGTTTCTCAATCGATGCATTGGATTGTGCTTTCCTTTTTTTTTCTAGGGCATCATTTTTGTTTTGTTTCTATTTTTTCTTGAATTGATTTGACTTGTTGTGCTACGCTAGTCGGAATTGAAGATGAAAGTGAACATTACTAATAAAAGAATGGCCATTGTTTTCTCAGTTGATATTTATGCTGATAATTTCCTCATTGTGTGGACATAAATGTTGTTATACCTCTGATTATATATCCTTTAAATGCATATAGATCTCATTAATTTGCATTACCAACATGGTATTTCTGAAGTATGCTTATTAAACCTTTTCCTTTCTTGTCTTTATATATATATGTATGTATGTATGTATGTATGTATATGTATGTATGTATGTATGTATGTATGTATGCATTGGTTTTGCATCTTTGTGTTTAAGCTCTTGTCATGAAAACATCATCTCATTATATGTGAATAACATCTTAGCAAGTTGGATTAGCCTGAGGCTTCTCCCTTGTCATCACTTTTCGGTTTTCTCATCTCATTTTCTCTTTTGCAACTCTCACAGGTGATTAATTTGTAATTGTCTAATTCGACTAAAGTAGAGAATTTTATGAGTTGTGATTTTTTTGGGAATGATTTCAATTTTATGTTTTGGTATTTTGTTGACGGTTGTAGTTGAGATCTATGTGGATTCAATTATTTGCTTGATTTTGCTTTCTTTTCTCTTTGGTATTTTTGAACGTGATGGTTCTACAAGTATTTATTCCCTGTTTGGTTGTGGGTCTTTTTTTCATTCATGAAAGATTGCTCCTTTTGATCAGCTGTTTAGCAAATCAAGGCCTTGTCATACTATCTTTTGTTGATTGTTTTAAATTGAACTAATAGGGAAGAAATTAATAAGTTTTTGGTAACTTGTTATTGTTTATTTATCTTTATCATGTAAATTTCTCATTGATGCATAGTCTTGAATTTGAATTTGAAGTACTTGTACATGTATTGAAGGTTTGTCATGGCTTTTGGACATGTGAGTGTGGTTTAATAGTGTCATGCAAATGTTGATGCTTTGGTCAAGGATCTATTGTGTTCCACTGAATTCTTTCAAGTGTTTTAGGTTAACCTTGTTCATATTTAATTGGTTATTTGTGTGCATATCTTCTTTAGGACAATGCTCATGAAATCTTGATTATTATCATTAAAAATATTTAAATATTTTGAAATTAAAAGAATGAAAATTAGCATTACAAATTTATAATTAATAACTAATATGTAATAATAAATATAATTAGGGGGAGCAAGTATTATGAAGAGACTTGTAAGAAACCTGCTTGGACTGAGGATGAAGTTTGGAATAAATGGCTTGAATACTGGAATAAAGATGAATTCAAGCATAAGTCTAGGCAGACCTCTAACAATCGGCCCAGCGAGATAGGAGGTAATTGGAACGGAATGAGCAGGCATCTAGGAGGTTCCAAATCATTTGTTGAGCATGCTATAGATTTAGTAAACATATTAAATTTATTTAATTTTCTTCACTTTGAATTAATATTTATTCTTGTTAAGATATCGCTCCAAATAACTTGTTAAGTATGCTATTAGATTTGCTAAACATATTAAATTTATTTAGTCTTCACTATCAATTAATGCATATTTTTGTGTGAAAATGAATAAGGAAATGAGCCGTCATGTAGGAGTTTCTATATCATTTGTTTAGCATGTTGTAGTTTTGATTGATATATTGAACTTTTCTTTTAATCTTCTTCACTTTGAATTAATATCGATTCTTGTTTGGAGACAGGGACGGAACCAAGATTAATTGATTGGGGGGGGCTGAGGGTAAAATGTAAAAAAAAAAAAAAATAGTCTACATAACAATTGTTTTCGATACAAAATAGTGTGACATTATGACATTTAATTAAAACACTGGAAATCATGGATATTAATATTAATGTAAAGACAATGCAAAGAAATTTAGTTAGCACTGCAGCCAGCCAAACAAGCCGGAAATCATGGATATTAATATTAATGTAGAACGTAATGTGCAATTCCATTTACAAATGATACAAGACACTGGAAATATACATAAGTTATATTATGCCTTATAACATATATAATAGCTAAAAATGGTTAACTCATCTATTTATGATAATAATCACACAAGCTGTGGAAATGACCAAAATATTTATCTTAAATAGATAGTATCAATTAATTCAATGCAAAGTTGGGCATTAAAATGTTGATGATTGCATACAAGTAAATAAAGACCAGATACCTAATGCTCAAATTTAGCAAGATATAATGCACCTAGTTGTTGAGTTTGTATAGTTATTATGCTTCTCTTGCTCTTTGTTTGCTCTCTTTCTTTACTTGCTGCAGCAAACCTAGCCTCTTGAGTTCCATCCCTCAGGTAAGCAAATCATTTAACTTCTCAGAATTTGTAGCCAGAAAACCGAACTATTTAGAATGTTTTGCAAGCAAAACAAGCATTTTCATATGCAAGGAATACTGTGGCAATACTTTCTATTGGGGAGGCTAAACAGAGGAAGCTATTCTGTGTTGCAGAGGAGCACTAAGTGCTGAATTGTTGAAGAAACACCGAGAGGAAGCAGGCGTTTTAAATTTTTCAGATCTAAAACCCCTTATCACACTCCCATGACTTCTAGATAACACATAAATACATAGATGACTCCTAATTATACTTAACAGCAAATATGACTCCGAATTAAACTTAACAACAAACTAAAGCTACCATATACTGCTTAACAGCAACCAACTATTATAATTGATTACAAGTTTACTTTCCTAACACTCACCAAGAATTAAATACATGCTTAAGCTTTAATGTAAAAATTAGTGCAAATAAAGTTATTAGATGGATTAAAACTCATATGGAAAGTCAAGCAACAAAAGTTCATGTGTTCAAAATTGCTTCTAATCAAAATTTAATCATCTTGTTGCCGAACCAATTGATTCAATTGGTACAGAATCTAAATATTTAAAATTCAAATGGAAAGCAAAATAAATTTCTTTCAATAAACTTTCAGTACATGAAGCAAATTTCAAGTAGAGAAGTTTGGCATAGGATCTCCAAGGTTAACATAATGAAAATGATTAACAATACTCAATAACAAAGAAACAATTTAAACTAATAAATCAGTGGAATTTCTCTAACAATATGAAGCATAAGCAACAAAGTTAGTGAACAGCACAATGGCTAAATAAATCAGTTCATCCTCAATTAGCATTCCCAATTATCACAGCCAAAAATCAATCCTCCAAAAAAAAAATGAGAATGACTAGAAAATCTGAGGAAGTGGCAAGGCGAGGTTCTGCAACCGACGGAGGAGAGAACACAGACACAGCAAGGACAAGGATTAGGAATCGTGGAATTAGGACATGGGCGGCCATGACTCCCATCAATTGCCGATTGCCGGGGAAGGGCTGCTGATTGCAGCTGGCCGGAAGCGTCGAGCAGAACTGCAGAGGAGAGGTTGAAGCTTACCGCTGGCCGGGCTGCTCGGTCACCAAGAGGGGCTGGCCGGCCTCCAGGGGGGGCTGGTTTTGGGGTCTTCTGGCCACACAAGGAAGACCACCATTGCTGAGGGGGGTCTGAAGCCCCTACTAGCCCCTCCCCCCCCCCCCCCCCCTAGTTCCGTCCCTGTGTGGAGGTGCATAATAAGCAATGAAATGGCATCTAGGAAGCTCCAAATCATTTGTTAAGCATGGCATAGATTTGGTAAATATGTTGATTTTATTTGATTTACTTCACTTTCAATTAATATTTATTCTTGTTAAGATATCTCTTCAAATCACTTGTTAAGTAAGGCATTAGATTTGATAAACATATTAAAGTTATTTAGTCTCACTATCAATTAATGCATATTATTGTAGAAATGCATAAGGAATGAGCATGTATGTATAAGTCTCCAAATAATTTCTTAAACACGTGACCAATTTAGATAACATATTAAATTTATTTCATCTTCTTTGAATTAATTAATGTCTATGGTTTCATGAAATGCATAAGCACATGTATAATCTAATCTTTTAAGTAAGTATCTTCTATATGTAATACACATTGAATCGAAAACTCAAAGAAATTAAGCTGAAAACTATATTGTGATTTTTTGCTAGGCTCGTAGATGAAATTGTAACAAGTAGTAGAATCGGTTTCTTGATCTAAATAATAAGCTTTGTCATTGAATTAATCTATTCACCATTCATTTACTTTTTTCATCATTGAATATTGATTTAAGTATGTTATTAAATGTAGTAATCAACTCTTTGCATGAATTCCATATATAATGGTTGAATGTTTTATGTAGATATATAAAGTTTAATTTCACTATAAACTAATTTATTTAATGTTCTTTGTATTATTATTTTTTTAGAGTAAGTCACTTCAGAAGCCACCTACTCCATTTAATACCTTCTGCAAGACTCATATTAGTAAAGAAGGAAAAGGTGTTGATTCATGAGCACAAGCAGTTTATGTAATTTTCTATATTTATTTGATATTATTTGATTTACTTACATGTTATATTGTACATATTATAATTAGCATTATAATTTAATTGCATGACGCCATACAGAAGATGGTTGAGACTACTTCATAGCCATTATCAGATGGTTCATAGCCTTTCCCACCTAATATGGATGCTATACACTTGGAGGCTTCTGGTGGAGAAAAGAAAAGGAGAGTTTTTGGTCTTTGGATCACAGGCATTTATCGTGTATCCAGAGTTATTTTGTAGTGGTGCTACATTAGCTCCCCCACCACCTTCAACCGCTACTATTGCCCCAAAGATCATGTCTGAGACGGATGGCATGAAGAAGAAGATGGTTGAGTTGAAGCAGCAAAATCAGCAATGATCCAACAGAACCAGAACATGTTCAAACAGATGCACCGTGAGTGGAGACTAATAAGAATGATGATGCAATCTGGATTGCCACCTGATGGACCAGGTTAGAGTTCTTAGTATTAGGAGCAGGATGAAGAGCAGGATAAGGATGATGATGATGATGACCTCGAATTATAGAACTACTTTGTCGTCTGTATTTGTACACACTTCTATTGTTATTATGGATGTCATATTTTGTTAAACATGGTAGAACTTTTATTTTAATATCCAGCTTTTTTTGTTACAAAATTTAAATATCAAAATTTAATGTAGTAGGGTAAATATTGAAATATTTGAAAATTAATTTTACTACTAAAACAATTGCAAGGGATTTGTAAGTGATTTCAAACGGACTTTGCAACTGATTTATTGCAAATTTGTGATGGCTTTGCAGCGAATATGAAACGGAATGGTTGTTGCAAACTCGTTACAACTTTGTAATGGATTTACAATGGATTTGTCACTGAATTTGCAATAAATTAAAAAAAAAATCCTTTGCAAATATGTTGCAAATTTGCAACGGACTTGCAACTAATTTGTCACAGATCTAAAAATCCCGTTACAAATCTGTTGCAAATTTGCAACTGATATCACAACAGACTTGGTTATGGATTTGTTGCAAATTTGTTACAAAATCAGTTGCAAGCTAGCAACTGATTTGCAATGGACTTATTGCCCATTTGTTGTAAATCTGTTGCAAATTCTAGTTTGCAACGGATTTGCAACGGATTGTGCTGTTGCAAATCCGTGAAATTTTTGTAGTTATTTATATATCTTTATGATCCTTGCAAAAATCATTTACAACTTAATTCACAAGCCACGGGTAAGATTCGAACCCTCAACCTTTGAGTTGGGCTTGGAATAGGGCAATCAACTACCCTCAGAAAGGATGGTTCAAACTCAAGGTTTTCATCCACGGGAGAACAATACTAATAATGATTTTTATTAATATTTAAAAATTATAATTACAAGAAAAAGGGTCTCCCAAAGAGAGCATCTCCAGTGGACCTTATGTGTCAAATAAATTTCCATTTTAATTTTTAAACACTTTAGGGGTGTTTCGTGGCGACTGAGTTTTTGGTGGTCACCAAATGCTCAAACCATGGGTCTCACTTTCTTTTTTTCAAACAAAAGACCATTGTTTTCGTTTTTTTTTAAATGAAAGCTGTAACATAATTACAACAGTAGTTTTTTAATTTCGATTTTAAATTTATACCTTTAAATACACCTACATTCTCAATGGCTCCCACTTCTTCAATCTCTTTCAATCTTCCACTCTATTATGGATAAAATAATTAATTCAAATAATTGTCAAAATTCTCCAATTTTTTCATACTCTATTTTCCCATCAAATATCCCCAAAACTTTCAATATCCCAAAATTTTCAAAATCTCCAAAATTATCCAAATTAAAAAAAAATTATTACTTTAATCCAAAATGTCTAAAACTAGCTAGGTTTTCCATATTCTTATCATATATATTCGGGACAGGGTTTTAATAATCTGTGCATGGCAAATCAACTTCTCAATGCAGATAGCAGTAACCCTCTAATTCCTACTAGAAAATCCAAAAAAATGGTGATGGAGCTTCTCGTATCAATCAACAAAATGCAACAAAAGCAAGTTCTTTTCATGATTCATAATTTTCCTCTTATTTCACACAACCAGAGATTGAGAATATTGTTCTAAATGAACAACAACAAGAATAATATATAGAAAAGTCAGTCGTAGAGCATAAATGATGATAAAATACTTATAAGTGCATGGCTTACAATTTCAACTAATAACATTATAGGAACTTGCCAAAATGACAGAACATTTTGAAAACGAGTACCAAAGATTTCAGTGAAAATAGAAGATCTAGTCCAAGAAGAAAACCAACTAGTTATAAGAAACATTTGTTCTGGATGCTTCCAATGGTTAATGAATTCAACCAATTGTACAACAAATTGATGGGGGAGCATCATAGCAGATGGAGTAATATATAACTAGTTAAAGGAACGTGCTCATACTCTATATTATCAAAGTCGTAGAAAACATTTCTTTCACGAGCATGTTTGGGCGATGTTGAAAGATGATCTAAAATATAAAGGAAGCACTCCTCTTCCTAGGTCTTCAACGAAAACAAAGATCAACAAAAGCAATGCTACACCTTTTCATTTAATGTAGATACAAATCGTAATATAAATGACTATGAAGTTGAAGTTCGTTTGATTGGTCAAAGAGCAACAAAGAGAAAGGCAAAAGCGAAGAGAAAAGATAAGTTAAATGTGACTGCAAAGATGTGGATGAAAAAATGGAAGCAAGGTAAGCTGAATTACAAGAATGAAGGAGTAAAAAATTAGCTAAAGTGCATAGTTTGAAGAAATTTTTTGAAATATGAGAAGCCACATGAATATTGAGCAACTTGAGAATCATCCTCTGATGTGCAATATCATAAAATTAAAATATAATATTTAGTATTAATTTGTCTCTTGTACTTTTAATGCAATGTAATTTTATTATTGTGTAATTTTAAATTAATGTGGCCTAGTGTTAATGTATTTTTATTTATGTAATTTATACCTAATGTATTTCATTATTGATGTAGTTTAATTAATATGTAATTTTAAAGCAATGCATTTTAATTTATGAAAGTAGTCAATATAAAACTAGCCATTGTAAAACTAGCCGTAATGAAATTAGCCCTTAAAAATTTAACAATGTACTATTTTACAGAAATTCATATAATTTTTAAAAACATTTAAATAATGTATTTAAAAAAATCAATATATCATCTAATAATTTTAAGTAAATAAATAAATTTATAATACAATGTATATTGTGAATAATTAAAATGGTTGAATGAAATGATTATGAGTTTGATATTATAATATAACTATTATGGGAGATAATTTAATAGATAAAAGTTTAATAAATTGATAAGACGGCATACATATCAAATCCTTAAAGAGCCTAACCATTAAAGGTGCTGTGAGAATCCACAAATTAAAAAATGAATAAACAAGACTTCAATTTCTAAAATAGACAAAGAACAAGTAAAAAACCAAGAATTTGCTCCTTTAATCTCAAGAAAAGGACTTTCTTAAATCAACAATAAATGAAAAAGCACACTTTCTTAAATCAACAAGTAAAAATGAAGGATTTTTTTCTTTTCTTTTTTTCCCCCTTTCATTCCTTATCTTCTCTATAGCTTAAGGTTGAATATGAGTCATTCGCCCACTTGCATTAGACTTAATCTAACAGTGAAAATAAGTATGAGTAAGTTGCTAACCCAACCAACATATCAGTATGTAGCTTCACCAAGATCAATCCCAAATTAATAATGGCCCTCATGCACCTAATATCAACATTTCTCACATTGCATCTTTCCATATTTCTATTACACGAGACAAAGTGTCTTGGCATGCTTTCAATTAAGCATCTTGTCCATAAACTCTCTACCCACTAAATAAATTTGATTTTGAGTACCAAATTAGTAATTTGAATATGTTATAATCACTTTATATATTTGGTAGATATTTATATTTGGTTAACTTGTTTACTATGATTTTTTATTTAAAATAGCTCCCTTGAATAGCTTGCATGTACTCTTTTTTATTTCTTGTCCTTATGACCAAACAAAAGCTATAATAAGCAAAGCTTAAGCCATACAGTATGCAATAATTAGCAATTGCATACACTCTAAACACTGTACATGTATTAGCAATTGCACTTCATACATACACCCAATGCTCATTCCAATATGCTCCTAATCACCCAATAAAATTACAAAAGGAGTACAACCAACAGCATTTCCAATCACATGTGGTAGGAGCAGAAGAGATGCTTTCCTTCCCCTCAAGCTCATTCTTGAAGTTTTCCTCTTGATGAGCCATATATTCTCATTTGATGTGGGGTCTCAACAACCCCTGTAAAGTTAAATAAAGACATAGGGGGTGTGTGTGGGATCCATTAATCAATTCTACTACACCTTCTTCTTCTTCTTTGTTATGTCACACAACTTATTAAAGATTAGAGAAAAAGTAGATAGATTAAACTAATTTAATGTGTTAAATGCTACTAGTTTGGTGAGGAAAAGTGGTTAATTGATTACCTTCAAAGTAAGTGAATAGGTATTCCTTTCAAGCAAGATATCTATCTATTCACAGTGGAAAGAATGGAAGCATAGTGGAGAAGCCCTTCCACTTCAAGTTGTAACAGATATACAAAAGTTGGTTGCTTGCCAAAATATCCATAGTTGCCCACATGGTCCAACCTTTAATAATGGTGAGTTTATTTAAGGTAAATCATGAGTGGACTTGTAGTTTTTAATTTTATTTCTTTTTATTTGTTTGCGAAAGTTAGTGTGAAATTTAGTTTCTAAATATTTTTATAATATTGGTATTTTTACTCAATTATTTTTTTTATCTATTTTAATAAATTACTAAATTATTTTATTTGAGGCATGGTAGGGGATTAAAGAATTGTGTATCCAAGAATGATTTGTTTTAACTTAAATTAAACCAAAAAAAAAATTGCTGAAGGACTGGTTTGTTTTAAAGTTCAGTTCATACTCAGTTAAAATTTTAATTACGTACAAATAATATCTTATAAATTTTTTACTTAAATTTTTTTAATTTCTTTAATAAAAAATATAAAGCAATCAATTTTAAGAACCTATAATATTTTACCTTCTAACAAAAAAATTATAAAAATGACTGTAGAATCTATTTAGCAGGGGTTATAAAGGGTTTTTAAACAAAAGTTCTTTCAGAATTTCTAAAATAGTTATAATTAGATTTTAAACTCTCTTTTTTTTTTTAATATTCCTAAAAAAAAGGGTGGTTCATATAATTCACATAAGAATTGTATTTACACTCTATTTTTTTTTTTTGGAAATTTTAAATTAGACTTTTAAGCTAGAAATATATACATAACATAACTATTTTATTAGAGTATATAGATAAATATGATTTTTAAGAAAAAATATATTATGATTAATTACTTGTTTTCTTTTTTTGGACAGAGTTATATTGGCAATGTCAGTGAAATTTTGCATAATTAAAAGAATTTTCAATAAAAAAAATTCCTTTTTAAAAAAGGTGGGAAAATGAAGTCAAACAAACTCATAATCTCTCATTTGGAAGACAAAACTTGCAAAAGATCATTTTAGTTGTCAAGTAACTTTCATGTGGTTTTAAACTAGAATTTACACATCAGTCTTACAATTATTTATTTAGAATTTATTGCCAAAGTCAGAAGAATTTAATTTTCTTCAAAGACAACCCAAACCAAGACTCCCCACCATTTAATAATTAAATAAGTAAAATGCCATATAGGTTGTCATTTTTCTGGCACATCCATGCATGGCTTAGGCTGGCACATTGAATATATATATATATATATATATATCAATTCCTTTTTCCCAATTGCAAGAATCACAGCTGCCAAAAAACATGTTGGATTTGTGGCAGTGTGCAACTCCCCACTTAATCTCTAGAAATATCAATTTAATTATTTTTCTCTTCTTTATTAGAATTTTTCTTTTTAATATTGATAAAGGTTCACAAGTCGGGAGCTCGGACTTACTAAGTATATCATATATTTTCACTTTTACATGTGGTGGGGATTTGACCCTTGATTTTCTCCAGCAACACAGAAACCTGTTACTAATAAGTTAAGACATTGCTGATTAAAAACAATTTTTTTCTTCAAATATTGTATATACCTTAAGAAAATACATTGGGAAACCATGACATGAAATGCATGATCAAAGAGTTGACCAAAGACCTTTACATGCCATAGAATTATTATTCATTTTTTCTGTTCCTTTATTATATATCTATTCTTTATTTATATCCCATTTTTATTTTTATATCCTCTTTATTCATTTTTTTTGTCATAGGGTCCTTCAATCATCTGTTGTGGTTAAGAATTTTTCTATTTTGATGTTTATGTGTCTATTTTGGACATAGAGGGTTTTATAATTTTGGAATGATTTACCAATTTATTTTGAAATAATATTTAAATTTTAATTACAAAATTAAAAAAATTGCAAATGTTTTGGTTTGTGTTAATATTATAGGTTACAACATTTAATTATGTTGATGGTGTGGTAATAAAATTTGTCTCTCAATATTAAAACAATTGTTTTTTTTATAATGTGTTAATGCAGAGGCTTATGTAATTCAAATACTAAATTTAATATTAAAATTTTAATGATAATTAAATTAAGACTAAAATATATACCCCGTAATATAATTTACATTAAATATAAAAATAGTAATGTGAGGGACAGACAACCATAAAAATGTTTAGACACTCAAAGTTAAAAAGATGTGCATATTCATTTTTAAAACAAGGCAAAAGTTCACCATTAGTTCCTCAAATAACATTATTTAATCTATTTAATTTTATGATTTCAAAAATAAGTCCTTTCTATACCTAATTTGAAAAGACTATATAAAATATCTTTTTCAATTTGCTGTGAATTAAATGAATTTAAACATTATTTTTTAATGTCAAAAATCTTGTTTCAAGTTAAAATTTTTGAAACCCTCATTGCAAACCATGCACAATGTATTTTCAAACAAAACTATTTGACAATGAAAATAATAACAATAATAATTTAAGACCCACCGACAGAACGAGGGAAATAAACAATTAAAATATAAAAATTAAATAAAGAAATAAATAAAAATAAAAGAAAGAAACAAAGGCCTCCGACCAACTAATAATAAAGATATTTGTATTAGTATGAGCCCCTAGTTTCTCTCTCTCTCTCTCTCTCTCTCTCTCATGAAATGAAATGAATGAAGGCGACCAAATATTTCCCGGCAGGCAATACGTCTACCTCTCACACCTTATTCTTCTATATTATTATTTTAGCTATTATTATTGTTATTATTATTACTATTATGAGTGGGGCCTTGATTACTTCGGTTCACCGACATGACTCGAACCGAACCGGACCAGTTCGGTTCAATCAGCTCATTATTCCAACAACCATTCTGGCGCTTAATTAACTAGATTCGCAACCCCGCACGCTGTGGATCCTGTCAGAGCTATTTACCTTATTACCCTCCATCCTAAATTTTGTTCATTATTCATAACAAAGGATGTTTTTGGCATTTCGTCGTGTTATTTTACTTGCAAGAGTTTTACACATTACCCTGCAAAATTTATATAATTGCTGATATTCTTGCAAAATTTTGTCCACAACACATTTTTTTTCTGCAAACTTCCTTGTCATTTTATACATCTTCTGTAAATATCCTTGTCTTTGACTTTTTAAAAGTTAAGGATGTTGAATGATAATGGTAGATTAAAATATAAAATAATTTACAAATTTACTATAGTTATAGTGGCTTACGATGTCAAAGGTGTTAGTTACTTATCAGGCCATCTTCAACCCACAACATCAAAGTTTTACCCAAAATTTTAAATTTTGTTATACTCCATATTCGCAAAATGTTTTTTCCACATCTTTTTTTATATTATTATTACAGTTTCATAAATTTATGATAAATTAATTTAATTAATAATTTTATTATTAATTAAATAATTAATTATACACAAATTAATATTGTAGGTATATAATGGCTACTTATAATTATATGAATGAATTATTAACTTTATAATTTTAATTACAATAATTATAAAAATACAAAAAATTAATTAAAAATTTAATATTTATGTAGGACTCTAAATTTGAGGTTATCCTATTCCAAACTCCAAATTAGACCCCAAATTTGAGATTTGGGTCCATGCATTGGAAATGACTTTAGATATTGTTTTATATTTTGCATAAACAGACAGTGATTGTTAAATTTAAATCTAAAAGACACCAAATGAGTTACCTAGATAGCACAACCCTAAAAAAATAATGATTAACTAGCTCCTATTATTTATTGTTAATATGTTCTCTTCAATCAAACAAAGAGTATATTAATCGACGAACTATTAACTCTTAATATTTCAAATTTTCAATTACTGTTATATTTTAAGAAAAAAATATTATAACAAATACACATGCGTACCCATCTTGGTTTACATTGAAATTTTATGTAGACAGGTTCTTCCAAATTAATGTTATGAGGTAATATGAAAACATAAATGGTTGACGTTGATGTGTTTATTTTGTGTTTGTTTGCAAATATATATGAATTTATTAGTAAATCAGTAAATACTTTATTTTGAAACTATTTTTAATATAATATAATTGGAACATTAATTTAGATTTAAAATGCCAAGGTGATATTTTGATATAACTGAGGAGATGTAAGTGCATTTTATCCATAACATTATGACGACGGTTATTATTAAATTTATTATAGTTAGGGGCAGTTTGGTTCGCCGTAATGTGAGAACATTACTGCATGTTACATCTCAGATTACCACGTTTGGAATGGTGGTAATATGCATGGTAATTTGTGATTACCAACGTTGGAAGATTATAAAAAAACTTGGTTATCCCATTATCACCAAAAGAGTGCCTATTTTGGATTACCAAGTAGGTGATAATTTGAAATATTTTTTGAACAAATATGCCTTTTGTTTAAAAATAATAATTTTTATACTTTATTGGTTGGATAAAAAAAATTAAATTTGAATAACATTATTTTGGAAATATGTTCAACTTCGAAAATTTAATTTTTTTTATTCAATTTTTTTTTATTTTAAATTTAAACTTAAACAAATGGTAGACTCAAGGGTATTTTGGGAAATTTAGAACATTGCCAAGTAGATTACTATGTAATATAAGTTTTCAACCAAGTTATCATAAATTACCACAACATTCCTGGGCATATAGCATTCCGAATCTCATTACCATGATAATTTCATTACGTGGTAATACATCATTACCGCAAACCAAACGACCCCTTAGGGTTGACTCAATCCCCCTCAGTAAACACCCAATAATCATCCCAATAATATTTTTAATTTTAATTATATATATATATATATATATCTTTTAATTTTGGTTTCTTACAACGATAATATATTTTTTACAAAATAAATTTCTTTTAATTTTGGTTTCTTACAACGATAATATATTTTTTACAAAATAAATTTAAAAACATTTAATTTTAATTAAAATCAAAATTTTAGTCTCATATATATATATATATATATATATATATATATATATATATATATATATATCTTTTAATTTTGGTTTCTTACAACGATAATATATTTTTTACAAAATAAATTTAAAAACATTTAATTTTAATTAAATCAAAATTTTAGTCTCTAACGAAAATTTACTTTTTAACCTAATATTTTGATCTTCCCATTCATCTGTTAATACAATTTAAAAAATAAAATCAATATAGGCACACAAGAAATTTTTTTAAAGAAAAATATATAAATAATTATAAACTTTTGCAAGGGTGTAACTGTATATATACATATAAATATATAAAATAAGGGTAGCCAGTATATGTATGAAAAGTCACAAATACTAGTTTGCTTAGCAGGAGGGTTCGGGTGGATGTGGGAATAACCCTAGCCCTAGAGACGGACAATGGCCCGCCACCAGCCTGTTAATAAGAAGCATCATTCATAAGCCACGTGTCTCTTTCTCTCGGCGCGTTCCCTCGACGGAACCCCCGTACCTAACAACCCAAATAAACCCCAGTTTACTCTCCCTTCAAGTCCGCCCACATCCTCCCCTCTTTCTCTCTCTTCTCCATCTTCTCTATCATCTCTATTTCCATCTCTCTCCCAAATACAGAAGACCTCTAGTGCTTGGCTTCTGGCTTTGTGCTTCTCCTCTCTTTCTCTCACGCCACATGGGTTCCTCCATCAATGGCGGTGCCCTCCTCTTCCTTCTCCTTCTAGCGGCTATCTCAGCCTCATCCACATCGGCATTGCCGGAGAAGCCCACAAACACCAGTGGCCAGATCAACTCCAACTCCGTCCTCGTTGCTCTCCTCGACTCGCATTATACCGAGCTTGCCGAGCTGGTGGAGAAGGCCCTCCTTCTCCACACTCTTGAAGACGCCGTCGGTGCTCACAATGTCACCATCTTCGCCCCTAGGAATGAGGCCTTGGAGCGTGATCTTGATCCTGAGTTCAAGCGCTTCCTTCTCGAGCCTGGCAATCTCAAGTCCCTCCAGACCCTCATCCTCTTCCATGTGGTTCCGGCGAGGATCTCCTCTCATTCCTGGCCGTCATCCCGCCACCGAACCCTCGCCAACGATCATCTCCATTTGTCCGCCGACAAGGATTCCGTGAAGAAGGTCGATCTGGCGGCGATCGTGCACCCCGATGCGGTTGTTCGCCCCGACGGTGTTATCCATGGCATTGAACGGCTTCTCGTCCCGAGATCCGTGCAGGAGGACTTCAACCGCCGGCGGAGCCTAGCGTCCATCTCCGCTGTGTTGCCGACTGGCGCTCCAGAGGTTGATCCTCGCACGCACCGCCTTAAGAAACCAGCATCCCCAGCTCCCGCCGGATCTCCACCAGCCCTTCCAATCTACGACGCTATGGCTCCAGGCCCATCCATCGCTCCTGCCCCAGCACCCGGTCCCGGATCCGGGAAGCACCATTTCGACGGGCACAGCCAGGTGAAGGACTTCATCCAAACCCTTCTCCTCTACGGCGGCTACAACGAGATGGCCGACATCCTCGTGAACCTAACCTCCCTGGCGACGGAGATGGGGCGGCTAGTCTCAGAGGGATACGTGCTCACAGTGCTTGCGCCCAATGACGAGGCCATGGGGCGGCTGACGGCGGAGCAGCTTAGCGAGCCGGGAGCACCGGAGCAGATCATGTACTACCACTTGATCCCGGAGTACCAGACGGAGGAGAGCATGTACAACGCTGTGCGCCGCTTCGGCCGCGTCCGCTACGATACGCTGCGCGTCCCCCACAAGGTTGTTGGTCGCGAGGCGGATGGCTCCGTGAAGTTCGGCCAAGGCGAGGGCTCCGCCTACCTCTTCGACCCTGATATCTACACCGACGGGAGAATCTCCGTCCAGGGCATCGATAACGTCCTCTTCCCGCCCGATGAGGAACCTCCCACCTCCTCTCAGCCACCCAGGAAGCCTCACGCTCAGCAGCCTAAGCCCCGGCGAGGTACGTGCTTTCTATCTCCTTTTTTCTTTACGTTTTCTTTTCGTTTCCGAGCAATGTGCTTTGTTTCTCCGGTGACGTCGTCGAAGACGACGATTGTTCCTCGGTGCTTGTTGTCGCTTTTGTTTTTTTTTTTTTTTCCAAAATTATCATGATTGCGGTTTCTTTTTAAAAAGAAAGTTTTTTTTTTGTCATATATGACCCCTAACTCTATCGTACTTACATAAATACCTCATAGAAAATATAATAACTGCGAGGCTATGTCAGTCTTTTACACTAGCTACATGGGTATAATTATAATTAATACATTTATCGGGGGTATATTTACAAAATCCCAAAAAAGCACCTAGGGTGATTAGACTCAAAAGCTAGAAAGCGTTGCATGTGGGTTACAGCTGGACGGTGTCGGTCATGGTGGTTTATATTGGTTTTCTTTTTTTCCAAAATAAATAAATAATATTATTTTATTCCTATCTTTTGGACTTCGATGTTTTTATTTAGATTCTTAAATTAAAAAAAAGCGGTACTAGGCTGCAGCAGGACAATTACTTCCAAGTTCCTGCTTCATCCCCAAGTTTTGGTCTTGGCCATTGACTTGAAAAGTCATGCTAGTCATTTCTTCAAGGGCAAACTGGTCCTTTTAATTGGCAGTGCACGTTAGTCCCGTGCGCGTGGGTTGAGCGTATTGCGAAGAGGACATCAGATCATGGATTTGCTGGAATCACTACAATGACCAGCTAATAGTGATAAAGAAATCCTTGCTTGTCTTTTTAATTTCTTTTTTTTTTCTTATGTTTTTCTACGGTTTTAATTGTTTATTTATTAGTTACTGAAGTTTACCAGTATGCCGCTACCAAATTGTTTAATTCCATGTATATCCCTGTACATGCCTGCATGACATCGGTTTTTTACTTTCAATTTGTATATTTTTAATTAATATTATTATAATTTACTATTTTTTAATTATTGGATGCTAAGAGAATTTTGTGTTTTTTTTTGTCTTTTCTCTATTGCTTAATAATTAAGCAGGGAAGTTGATGGAGGTGGCTTGTCATATGCTTGGTGCCTTTGGTCAGCGCTCTCACTTTACCTCCTGCCAGTAGAGATAAACTAAATAAAAGGAAAAGAAAAAAGGGTTACAGGTACTTGCGTTATTATTAATTAGACATTGATCACTTGATTAGTTGATTAATTAATATGTTTCTTTACTCATTTTATTAATTGCATATTGGGTGCAGTTGAATGGAGGATGGTGTACAAAAAATTAAGTTGGATGGGGGGGGTGATTGGGAGGAGCTGGAGTTTTTATTTTGTTTTCATTTGATTACCTTTCCTTCTTCTAATTTCTGTTTTTTGTACTGTCAAATTTCTTAGGCATCTGGGAAAACAGGGATAGAAAAAAAAAATAGACCTAAGAAATGAATGGTGGGCTGTTGTTGCTCTGGTGTTCCTCCCATTGTTCTGTTTTATTATTTCTTTTTTTTTTTTTTTAATTTTGTTCTTTTTTGTGGAGTTTGTTGTTGGCTATAGCAAATAAATAATAATGAGACGTGAAAACAGCGCAAAATGTTTGGTGGTCTTGTATATTTGCTGAATAATAGAAAACAAATACAGGAAGTTATGCAATTTTTTTTTCAGCTTTTACACTACATATTATATTTGTTAACGGAATAGAGTAGCGTCTTTTGTGATGTAAACCTTTCACCAAACTTAATTGAAGAAAAAGAATATGCTTTATGTTGTGACGAGCAAAAATCTTGATTTTAATTGGTGAGTATATAAGGAATGGCTTTGGATCATCTTTTGGATCCCAAGTGAAGTTACAAGAAAACATATAAAAGCAATCAAAACCATATTGTTGTAAGTTGTGCCTTTTGTGTTAATACCCTAAAATGTGCATTTGGTTTGCTAGAACTCAAATCTATCATATGGAAATTTTCGTCTCGAAGTAAATGATCCTAACTAGCGCTCACATTGCAATTGAGTTTGCTTGTTTGGTTTGATGGATTAGTCTGAACAACCCCCCTTTTTTTATTGGGTTGGTGAGGATTACAATCCTTATTGTTTTGAGCTCAAAGAAGTAAAAATTCATTAATTTCAAATATTTGGATCTATGTTCAAATTAACAAATTTTCCTTTTATTGTGATGGCTGAGATGAATTCATCAGGGATATATACATAAAATAAAAAATATAACAATTCATAAGTTTTTGAAAACATCCCAAGTTTGCAACTGCAATAATTGATTCTGAAAATCAAGAATAAAACTCCTTTTTTATCTATAGTTGAGATGCAATAATAAAAGAATTTTGAAGAAAAGAAATTATATGTAATAAACTAATAATAACTTAGTACTTGTTGACATTGTATTAAAAAAAAAATCTAATTTTATACATGTAAAAAACAAAGTTTTATGTAAAGTATATTATGACCACGGGAGAAAACAATCTATTACAAAAATAAAATATATTTAAGAGAAACATAAACAAGTTACGGCTCAAGATATCAAATATATTTTAACAATATATTTAATATATAATTTTTAATTATGAAAATAAGCAGAGAAATAAGGCACCGACGCATCGTTGATGATGGTGTGGAGCCAAAGAGCACTGTTGGGTCCACATATCACGAGTTAATAAAAGACTAGTACTTGGTACCAGCAAGTAACAAGATGTTAATGTATTATAAAAGCGGGCAGGCGGGCCTAAGAAGGCATAAGGGCCCACCTCTGCATGACAATATGAGAGGAGACAACCAGGCTCCAGTTGCACCAGGTCCCCTTCTCTCTCCTTCTCCCCAACTTCCTTTATTTTGGCGGGCTAAAACCAAAAATGCAATTCATAATTTTTCTTTTTTTTCTTTTTTTTTTAAAGGATGATGACCATGCATGTAAGTTAAGGCCAATCTGCAACTGGGCTTTATATTTGAAGAACATGACCTGATTTGGATGAGGAGACGCTCCAAATGAGCTTCAAATTCTGTGCCAAATCAAATTTTTGCTACCGTGATGTGCACAGCTCGAGTCAATTTTTTTTTTTGTTTTTGCTTAATAGCGGTTTAATGGAATTTGGGTCATTAATTATTAATTTTGGTCTATTTTTAGTCATATAAATATACATCATTATAAAATTTATACTTATAATTTTATATTTTAATTAAATTAATAACTTATAATTTAATTTTATATTTTTTAATTAATAAAAAATAAAAAATTGAAGAAAATAATACAATAATATAAATTCATTATAATTAGGACAAATTATGCGAACAATAAAATAAAAATATAGAAAATAGTCCTAACATAAATTATTGTCGACAATAATAAAAAAAAAACCACAACACCCAAAATATAATTAATGAAGTTGGAAGTATATGGGGCTAATAGTCTGGCATGTAAACGCCACTTCCACCGATATTGCCAAAAAATTCATTAAAAATATTAGATCAAGAAGGAGGTGGTTGTTAAAAATGCCTTCTTTCTATAAATTTTTTGTTGTTGTGCTTGCATACAAGCACGAATATTTGGATCAGTGATAGAATTCAAATCTTGTATCAAAATTTTGTCATCATATCTCATTTGCTGAAAAGCAATATTTTTGCTGTGCATTTCTAAGAACATTTGTCGATCTGCATTAATATTCTCCAACATCTCCATAATCTTGGAGTTATCATCCTTTAGACGATTAAGAGAAGATGACACTTTATCATCCATTTTTTTTTTATCTAGTTTGGCTTTTTTCTATTTGATTGGCCATTCAGAAGATGAGCCACCAATATCATCGTCTAAGTTAAAAGAAATTTGATTAAATCCAAGAGATTCTGATGCTTGCAATTCGGGCGTGGGATTTTCAGATTATGATGATATTTGGTCAAATGCATGCTTTCGAGTAAGTTGTCTAGATGTCATAACATTATCTTTAAACTTTTCAAAGTTCCTCACAATGTGCCACACATGATCAAACTCGAACCCTTTCTTGTAGTTACGATCATGCAAAAGCATCCTTTTTGCTTGATTTATCTGTAAACGATTTCAAAGTTACATATTTGTAAAAATATAAATTTATAAGGAATAAAATACATAAAATACTTACAATATCTTGGTTTGATGCGCCACTTGGATTCAAATTTTCCACCAGTCGAATACATACATTCAATTTTTTTCATTACCTTTTCAACTGTTTTGCATCCTACATTGTGAAGACCGTGCAGAACGCTCCACCAAAGATTTATCTCTTGTCAAATTGTATTTTTCTCTAACTGAGCCCATAATTGCTCTAAAGACTGGTTCGAACTAATAATGGGGTCTTGAGTCACTTCCATGTAAGTTTCACAGAGGTAGACATCTTTATAAGGAGAGTATCTTGTACTACGAGATTGTTTAGACATTTTTCTTAGGTTACAATGAAAGAGATTTTTTGATAATATTGGTTGAAATAAGAAATGACATGAAGTTTTTTATATAGGTAACATAATAATTTAATAATGTACCACCTTATCTTCTTACCAACCATTAGATGGAATTCATCTATACATCAACACTGTTAGGTTTGAATACATCTTCTCAAACCTTATCTTGACATATTTCCCAATGCCAGAAGATAAGAAAATTGAATAATGTGCCACCTAATCTTTCTACGAACCGTCGGATGGATTTCATCTGCATCAACACCATTGTATTTGAATTCATCTTCTTAAACCTTATCTTGGCACATTTTCCTATGCCAGAATATAAGAAAATTGAATAATGTGCTACCTTATCTGCTTATGATGAATTTTCCGCAAGTGCATGAATCATTACCAGTAATAAAGTGGTACCCCACAGAGGGGTAGGGTTGTCGAACCTTAGGGACTGGACTTCTAGTACTAGTTGATCCTCTAATGTCTAGTCAACTGGAATGGTGATGAAGGAATTAACTACTATAAGAATAAGAACAAAGGATGGAAGAACTAAATAGACTAGGGTTGAGTGTCGGTAGCAGGAGAACAATACCTCGGGATGATCCCTAAGTGCCTAAGATACTGACTTGAGTCTAATGCCTACCAAGGTACATTCTAAGATCCTTGTGGGTGCTTAAGAGCAATGTTGCATCTACGGCAATCAAATACTCCAAGTTCAGCAAATATAACTACAGGCTTCATACACGCCAAGTTTTGTAACTATGCTAGGTAATCGCAACTACAGTAATCCACACATGCCAAGTTTTACACTAGCATTTATTCAAATCAAGCATGCCAAGTTATGCAAACACATGAATAAGCACAAGAAAACAATAGAACTCTATAGGCATTAGAACTCAAGTAGTCAAAGTATTAAAACAACATAGTTCACAATTCCAGGGCATCATGAAATGGTTAGCCCCTTATGAATTCATACAAATGAGAGAAAATAACAAGTATAAGGAAGAGAGACATCTAGACTTCCCCCTCTTTACAAAATCTCCACAAATGTACTTCAAAAGCTCCATGGAATGGGCAACTCCACTCTTCCGGCGTCTAACTCACCCTTGGCATTCTTAGCTCGAGTGGTAGCGGCTGATCATTATTCCTTCGAAGGTTTCTCCGCTGGAGAAGAAAACTCCAGAGTAAGAGATGTTGAGAAACCCAAGTATGAGCATTAAAAGGGACTTTTCGGGCTTAACATGGTTTAAGCACGGTCGTGCTTAGACCATGCTCTTCTTGAAGCTTCTGAGTGAAAAGGGTAAGTGTCATCCCAAGGGAATCATGGAGAGAGCAGATGGTGCTTCACCCGCTCTTAGCTTGAGCACGCCTATGAAAGGAGCACACGGACCGTGTTTCCCTTGAAAGTATAGGATCATCTTTTCCCGAAGTAAACAAGGGGAGAAAGCACCCCCGTGTGTCACCCGTGCTCTCGCTGACAACCAGGGAAATCCCAGACAGAGGAAACCATGGGGAGATGGCACACCCGTGCTCTTCTTGTGCTCATATTGAACACTTCAAAAATTGTCTTCATTAGTTGGTTTTGTCACTGATTTCACTCCATGTGTATTATAAGCCCTAAAATCCTGCAACAGAGACAAACATACTCAGAATAACATCATTTATAGACAAAATACGCTAAAAGACAAGCGAAGGAGTGCATTGGAGATATGTAAAATATGATATAAAATGCATTCATCAAATACCCCCACACTTGAATCATTGCTTGTCCTCAAACAATTTCAGCTCACTATAAATGAAAGGATGTGTGCATAACCTCTGATCCCAACAAAATAGAAAGCACTAAAGTTTAGAGGGATCAAAGGTAGTTAAGGACAAGATCACAATTGCTCAAATAAATCCCCACTCTTGTTTTGAAAGTCTAATAAGTGTGTATACCTTTGAGTTGAGTGCCCCATGTGCCACTGGGTCAACAGAATGGAAAGAGACTTGAATTCTTACTAAACTAACTAGCTAGTAGCTTCATACACCCTGAAGGTAGCCTTTTCTCCCGGTAGGTCATCATATGTACACTTGTAATGCCCAAAATTTGACTACTCAAGAGCGGATTTCACACTTTAAAGATGATAGCTCTTTCTACCAACTATTTACAAAATACAAGAAAGCAACCGGTAGGGCATTCCACAAGGAATCTGACTTGCCATTTTTTTTTAACAAGTTAGAACTCAAGTCTCCCACAAAAATTTAACCCAAACAAGTTACTCCACAACTTAGGTAAAGAGGATTTATATAGATTCCCAACACAAGAATGAGTAAACAATTTGGCTTATAATAAGGGCCTTAACACGCACAATCCCCCTTAAACCTAAGATGTTCTATCAATAACAATCATAGATCGTCCTGAGTTATGCAATAACCCCTAAAAAAGAAACAAGATCCCTTCCCCAGACTTGAATGGTGCATTGCCCCCAATGTACAAATATAGGCAGTAAAGATGAAAGATTAAGAAACAAAATAAAGGGGGAGGTTCGTACGACTTTCCTGAACATGGAGAGTGATGTTGCCGCTCTCAACATATATTCCATTAGCTAATCCACCACAACGATTCTTGAGATGAGACAAGAGACGCATAAGTAGAGCTCAATAATCCAACAACATAATATAACAAAACTGAAAATGCAGAAGGAAAGTATATCGACTAAACTAACCAAAATGTCTGTTTAGTAAGGAGTATCCCTCAGTAACTGAACACAAATAAGTCTGAGAAAATATGAAAAGAAATACAAGTCAAAGTAAGGAAAAATGAAAAGAAAAGTAGTTGTGCAACGATAAAAATGGAGCGCCCTTAGACAAAGAGGAAGCAACATCGTTAGAAGAAAGGGAGGCAGAATTCTTGGCCCTAGCAGCAGTGTCTATCCCCCTGAGATGGTGATCTGATGGGAAAGGACGGCTCAGGGGACAGACAAATCCCCAAGTGCTCGTCAATCTTGGTGACACTCCGTTGAAGCCACCGAAATGCCGAGGCAGAACAAACAACCTGATCAGTGTGTCTCGAGAAGGGACGCGAGGGTCTCGGTGGAGAAATAGAAGTAGTAGGAAGGGGAGGACCAGGGGTAGCAATAGTATCGGTAAGACGTCATACACGGTACTCTAACCCTCTTGCGGTATGAAACCACTGTAGTATCCCTATCGACCTCAAGGTCTCAAGAGACATGGGGGTGACTCCTCTTACCACTCACATACGGTTAGTCTCGTTGAGGATGCCCATTCCCCAAATTAGTCTAGTGATGTATGGCCCTACGAAAAATGACCCAATCTGAGGGTCGATCCCCTCATGGGTGATGGAGATGGCTACCTCATACCCCAGATGTATCTGAAACCCATCAAACATAGACAGCAGGAATTCAAAATCATGTCAACTAACCATCCCCGTGCTATCAGCCCGACCTGTCAACGTGTGGCTAAGCACAAAATGAATGTACCTCAGGGCAGGAGAGAGGAGTGTGGAAGCCTTAGATTGACGTTGGATCATAGGTGGGGTCAGTGTTGAGTCTCCTCCAAGCATTCAACTGAGATTCCCCAATCGGCCCAAAAATTAGTAGCGAATTATATACAGGAGTTTAAGTGAACTCTGCATCATATAGTCACTGAATAGAGAACTCAGTGAGACTCATTCGCCATAATGGAAGGTAGGTGTCAGGTAAGTGGATGGGGTGGGCGCCTCGCGTTAATACCTCTTCGATGATGAAGGCCCACACAAAGTATGTTTTCTCGGCATAATCTGCAAAAGAAACAGTTCAGATTAGTTCAATAATCAAAGAATTCAGGAGGAGCACGGTCGTGCTAGAAGCTCACTGACCGTGCTCTTCTGGGATGTAGGGGCGTACTCCTATCCCTGTTAAACTTTGAATACATGAGAGCACGATCATGCTTTACGAAGAGCACGACCATGCTTTGGGGCGATCTTCTTCCCCGTAAAGCCCTAAAGACTAGCATGCTCATGGGGATATAGACATCAAGAAATTACATTCATTTTTACACCCAAACTATGTACAAAAAGCAATTACAAGCAAAAAGGAGCATGAAATCGTTAACACTAAGGTCTTAATTGAAACTGTCGAGCTTACCGAAGTCGAGAAAGACAAGCGAACAAGCGAAGAGCAAACGATGAACAGAAGGCAAGCACCGGCAAAAACTCTCAAGAAAACAAGTGCCACAAGGGAAAAAGAGGGGCATAAGGGAAATAGTGAAGAGGAATGGCCGGTGGCTAGGTTTTTAAAAGAGAGAGAAGAAGTCGACCAGTCGCTCCCCGGAGCACGCCCTAAGCACAGGTGTGCTCATATGCCAATTAGGGTAACTGCGTAGGAGGGAGCACGGTCGTGCTCAGCCCCTGCCTCTTCCTTATGGTTATCTCGGGGAAATTCCTAAAGACAGAAAGATATGAAGCACGGTTGTGATAGGAGCACCGAAACCGTGCTCACTGGTAAGCACGCTCATGTACACCTTGTGCTCACCCTGGAATGCTTCCTTAGATAAAAACCGAGAAAACCATGGCATGAGAATAGGCGTGTTCTGCCTGAAACATCCATAAACTGACAATCTTCCTCAAATTTTTACAAGGACACACAACAAACACGAGAGAAAGCCATGAAATAAACAATAGCCCAAGAAACAACACTTCAAAACTAGGAACAAGGAAAAGAATGGCATAGCTACCGATCAATTCAAAACCCTGAAGAGGAACAATACTAACTAAAAGAAATGAAACAGACACTTGAGTTGCCTCCCAAGGAGCACTTGTTTAACGTCATTAGCTTGACGTACCTCTATGCATCAAGGAGGTTCGTGGAATCGAGGCCTCTTAGGCCAACCTGAAAAGCAGTTTCATGCATATAGTACTAAGGAATTAATTAGATTGATCTCACCAAAATTTAGGAAATGTGACCTCATTGCTTCCATTGGTGGGGCAGGTGGCTTCCTCTTCCTAGGGATTACTTGCTTCCACCACTTCTTGTCACGGGAGAAATTTTTGGGTGATAGCTCATGACGCAAGGAAAGTCCCGCAAATACCACATCTTGATAGCATACTTCTCCCACCAACTCTTCTAATTCATCGGCCTTAAGGGGGGTTATTTTCCAATAGCTCCGATAATTCATCCTTCATGAATGTGTCTTGCACATACTTAGAGACAAAATTATCAACAACATCATCATAATAGCAAGTATCGTCAAAATCCATAATGTGTCTCATTTGAGTGTCAAAGCTTGAAGATGATTTCTTCATCTCCTACTCGGAGTGCCATTCGACTGTTCTTGACATCAATTAGGGCTTTTGGGGTAGCCAAGAACGGTCTTCCTAAAATGAGGGCGACATCAACCTTTTCATCAACATCGAGGATCACAAAGTCTGGTAAATATGAACTTGTCCACCTTGACTAAAACATCTTCGGTTATTCCTCTTGGTTGCTGGATGGATTTGTCGGCCAACTGTAGTGTCATCGTTGTAGACTTTGGTTCCCTGAGCCCTAGTTTTTTGGAAAATTCTATAGGGCATTAAGTCGATACTCGTCCCAACATCGGCCAAAGCTTTCTCATCCACAAGCCTTCCAATAGTGTAAGGTATGATAAATCCCCAAGGTTTTTTTCTTTCTTAGGAGCTGGTTGGTGATTAGGGCTGAGCACTCTTCACTCAGTGTCACAAAAGACACTTCTCAAGCTTTCTCTTGTTTGTGAGCAGCTCCTTCAAAAATTTTGCATACCTTAGCATATGGGCAAGAGCCTCAACAAATGGAACATTTATGTGCAAGGTCTTGAACACGTCAAGGAACTTATTGTACTGCTATTCTTGTAAGTCCTTTCTTGCTTTCACCAGATAAGGGAGCTTGGGTTGGTACTTAGGTAATTTGGTGTCTCCCTTTATCTCTCCTTTCTTCTCAATGTCTGTTGTGGTCTCCAAATCAATAATTCTGGACTGCATAACTTCTAACTGAGGTTCGTTAGGTTATGCAACGGACTTCTCCAAAATCGGGCTCGGAAGTTGCTTACCACTTCTTAATATTACGGCTTTTAGAGACTCCTTAGGATTGACTTCTGTTTTACTAGGAAGAGAACTCGGAAGTCTCTCCTCAATTAGCTTCCACAATTGGGCCATATGATGCTCTAGATTCCTCACTGTGGCATTGGTGTTGCTCATCATTTCTTCTTGCCTTAAGAGACGAATCTCATAATCCTTGATATGCTGGGTCATCAAAACTGTAAGCTCATTAGAGGGCCCCGGTGGAGAAGGAGTCAACTAAACACTCGGTTGAGGAGGTCTAGGCTGTTGTGGCACTTGCCCTTGTCTGGGTTGGCTCCAAGAAAAATTCGGGTGATTCTTCCACCTCGCGTTGTATGTCCCATTGTATGGTTTGTTCTGATAACATATGTTTTACCCAACAAAATCAACTTGCTCATCTTGGCCAGTGCTCATATTAGAAGAGGAAAAACCACTAGGTTCACTGTGAGACCCCAACCATCACAAGGAGGTCCTGAAGGCTGAGAGAGTGACTACAAATTGTCTAACCTATTTGTGATAGCTTCAACTTGTGCAGCAAGAGTAATGATGACATCCACCTGATAAATAACGGCTACCTTTACCGGTTTGTTCCTTTCAAAACTCCACTGATAGCCATTGATTGCTATTTCTTCAATCAAACTATAAGCGGGATTTGGTTGTTTGCTGCATAGAGACCCACCTGATGCTGGATCAAGTATCTACTTAGTGGCGCAGTTCCGCCCATTGTAAAAAAATTGGATTTACATCCATTTCACTATTCCATATTGTGGGCATTTCCTCAACATCTCCTTGTACCTCTCCCAAGTGTCTTACAAGGACTCAGATTCCAACTGTAGGAAGGAGGAGATATCACTCCTCAACTTGGTAATCTTCACGAGAGGGAAGTATCTTGTAAGAAATTAAAAGTCTCGGCCATCTGTTTCCATATTGTGATATACCCTTGCTGCAAGGAATTTAGCCATTGCTTGGCCCTTCCTCTCACCGAGAATGGAAAGAGTCTAACATGAACAACATCCTCAGACACGTTGTTCGCCTTGAAAGTGTCACAAATTTCCATGAAATATTATTCGCAGCAACAGAAGGACGAACAATGCTAGAACCCACTCCTTCCAAGTTTGGTCGGATAAAATATGATATGCTTTGTTATTGATTCCCTGCCATTTCTTTCCCTTGATTTACCTCAATACTGGCTTCCACAGACCCAGCTTCGTTTAGGTTGACTTGCCTTAATCGTCATTGAAAATTTCTTTCGACTTCAGAATCGGGGCTTGCCAATGGAGTTGAAGTACTCTCTCAGGTCATACAAATGTTCCTTCATAGAATAAGTTGAGGTAAACTCAGCTTACGTTCAAAAGTAAAATAAGAAAAGAAAAGATAAGATGAATGATCAAACAAATAAAAAGAGATATTCACAGATATGAACACTATGAACAAACTAGATCACCAAAATTCTAATTTTCCTAAAAGATGCCTGTCCTCGACAATGGCACTAAAAACTTGATGAACTCTCCGCAAGTGCACGAATCGTTACTAGTAATAAAGTGGTTCCCCACAAGGGGGTAGGGTTGTCGAACATCAAGGACTGGACTTCTAGTACTAGTTGATCCTTTAATATCTAGTTAGTTGGAATAGTGATGAAGGAGTTAACTACTACAAGAATAATAACAAAGGATGGAAGAACTAAGTATGCTAGGGTTGAGTGTCGATAGCAGGAGGACAATACCCTGGGATGATCCCTAAGTGCCTAAGATACTGACTTGAGCCAAATGCCTATTAGGGTACATTCTAAGATTCTTGTGGGTGCTCAAGAGCAATGTTGCATCTACGGCAATCAAATACACCAAGTTGAGTAAGTATAACTACGGGCTTCATACACGCCAAGTTTTGCAACTACGCTAGGTAACCATAACTACGGTAATCCACACACTCCAAGTTTTACATAAACTCAAATCAAGCATGCCAAGTTATACAAACACATGAATAAACACAAGAAAACAATAGAACTCCATAGGCATTAGAACTCAAGTAGTCAAAGTATCAAAACAACATAGTTCACAATCTTCGGGCACCGTGGAACGGTTAGCCCCTCATGAATTCATACAAATGAGAGAGAATAACAAGAATAAGGAAAAGAGATATCTAGACTTCCCTTTTTTTACAAAATCTCCTCAAATGTACTTCAAAAGCTCCATGGAATGGGCAACTCCACTCCTTCGGTGTCTTTAACTCACCCTTGGTCTCCTTAGCTCGAGTGGTGGCTGTTGATCATCATTCCTTCAAAGGTTACTCGGCTGGAGAAGAAAACTCCAAAACAAGAGATGTTGAGAAACCCTAAGTCTGGGCATTAAAAGGGACTTTTTGGGCTCAACACAGTCTAAGCACGATCATGCTTAGACCGTGCTTTTCTTGAAGCTTCTGAGTGAAAAGGGTAAGTGTAATCCCAAGAGAATCACGGGTAGAGCACGATCATGCTCCACCAGTGCTTAGCTTGAGCACGCCCATGAAAGTAGCACGCAGACCGTGATTCCCTTGAAAGTATAGGACCATCTTTTGCCAAAGAAACCATGGGGAGAAAACACTCCTGTGCTTCGCCTGTGCTCTCGCTGACAGCCAGGGAAATCCCAGACAGAGGAAACCATGGGGAGATGGCACGTTTGTGCTTTGCCCATGCTTGCATTGGACGCTTAGAAGAATTATCTTCATTGGTTGGTTTTGTCCTTGATTTCACTCCATGTGTGTTATGAACCTTAAAAATCTGCAACAGAGACAAACATACCCAGAATAGCATCATTTATAGACAAAATGCGCCAAAAGACAAGCGAAGGAGTGCATTGGAGATATGTAAAATATGATATAAAATACTCATTAACTTACAAATCGTCAGATGGATTTCATCTGCATCAACACCGTTGGATTTGAATTCATCTTCTCAAACCTTATCATGGCACATTTCCACCATGCCAGAAGATCAGAAAATTGAATAATGTGTCACCTTATCTTCTAACCAACCGTCAAATGGATTCATTACAAACACAACAGTAGGATTACTTACAATATTTTTTCTTATCTTATCACATTTACATCAAAATTTTCTTATAAATTGACCTTTTTATTATTCTTTTCATTCATACCCATTCATATAACACATAAACATATATTCAAAATGAATTACAACATTGAAGGAACTTCAAATACTGAAAATAATATATTGTTGTCATTATCTTAAGATGATGATGACAATATGTTATGGATGCATGAACTCTTTTTAATGGAAAAAGGATGCAATGTATCGTGTTATTCAAAATAATAACATGATATTAGAGGTAACCCTTAGCCATCTGAACAACCGTCGCACCCATGGTGGCTTTATTCATTGCCATGTTGTTATTAATCATAATCGTGAAGCAACAGATAGCAATTTGTGGAATGATTGATTTTTGAAAAATCCACGATATAATGTTGAAATGTTTCTCCGAAGATATCGAATGTCATGAAGTTTGTTTCTTCGCATTGTTAAGGCAGCTAAGGACCATGATAGTTACTTCCAACAATGATGTGATGGTCTTGGTCGAGTTGGGTTATCTAGTTTACAAAAAATTACTGCTGCTTTTCGAATGTTGGCATATGATCTACCTGCTGGTGCTACAAACGAATATATCAAAATCAGCAAATCAACTACAATTGAAAGCTTAAAAAAATTGTCTAGTCATCGTAGAGATTTTCGTTGAGCGATATCTTAGATCACCTAATGCCAATGATATTGCAGGATTTTTTTAACATTTGAGAACAACGTGGCTTTCCAGGAATGTTAGGAAGTTTGGACTGCATATATTGGAAGTGGAAAATTTGTCCCATAGCATGGGCTGGACAATATAGAGGAAGGCATGGATGTCCAACCATTATTCTTGAAGCAGTAGCGGACTATGACCTCTGGATATGTCATGCTTATTTCAGTATGCCAGCCACCAACAATGACATAAATGTTTTGGAGTCTTTTAATTTGCTCTTCAATCTGCCACAAGGTATTGCTCCTCCTGCTCATTACATTATTCAAGGAAATGAATACCATATGGGATATTATTTAGCTTATAATATATATCCAAAATGGTCTACTATTGTGCAAACTATTCATCAACCACGAACTCCAAAGAAAAAGTATTTTACAATGAGACAAGAGGTATGCAGAAAAGACATCGAGAGGGCATTTGGTGTTCTACAATCTCGTTTTGCAATTGTGGTATGACCAACATGGTTTTAGAGAAAAAACGCCTTACACGACATAATGAACGAGATCTCAATGAACGAATCGTGGATGCAAGCAAAGTGCCAACCCCAGTAGTTGAATTGGTACAAAATGAAGATGGTCAAAACTTGAATAATTCCTTGGTCATTACAGGCAAATTAAGGACAAAGACGCTCAAATTGCAATTCACAATGCATTGATTAAACATTTATGATTGCACTATGCAAATAACGAAGATAATTAAAAACTTGTGTGCTACTTTAGTTTCCAATAATGTGTTGTTTTACTATCTAGCTTGTTGGTATGTTATGTTTTTATTAATTAATTAATGTAATGTTTGTATTTGTATTTTTTTTATCAATTTGATTTTTATTTTTTATTCAAATACTCACAAGTATTTTTATTTTATATTTAATAAATGTTTGTAATAAATATAAAAAATAAAAAAATAAAAATATATATTTTAAATAATATAATATTTAAATTCAATGGTTAAAAGTGAAAAATAATTAAAATTGATCAAATTTTTTTATGGTAGAAATATAAATTGTAAAGTGGGAAAAATATTTTTAGAATATTTTGTTTTAGAGTTAAAAATAAAGTTGCTGATCGGAGAAACTTTCATTGTAGAAGCTGTATTTTTGTATACTGAACTTCAAATATGGAGTTTTGGGTTAGAGATGGAGGAGCTCTCAAACAACTCTCATTTGATAATTTAAAATTGGGTAAAGTTAAAAAAAAATTGTGATTTTTAACTTCTGTAAAATAATGACAGTTGTTTTTTTTTTCTTTTCTAAATTTATGTTGTGTGGTTTTTTAAATTTGGAAAAAAAAAAGTTACCAAGGCATCAATGATGTTAATAGATATGAGTAAATTCGTCATTTTATTTATAAACTAATTTATTTGACATAAATATATGTATTTTTGAAGTTTATTAATCTCTTCCAAAATTCCACTAAACAAAATAATTTAAATCCCAAAATTAAAATAAAACCTTGTTGAAAAATCATATTTTTTTATACCACAAGGCAGTTTTTTATATGAATGTATGATTTTTTTTTTTTATGAATCTGGGTAATCACATGTCATAAAATCAGAAATAAAAAAAAAAAAACTGTCTTTGTTTTGCAAAAGTCAAAAATCATAAGGGTTTTTATTTTTATTTTTTAATATACTTTTCCCTTAAAAATTTTAGTAATGCATTGATACAAATTACACGAATATAAACCATTCAAACAAGTAATTTGAATCTTGGTATGTTTAAAGAAACATGTGTTATACGAGGGTTACACTTTTTTAAAGCTTTTAGTATGTTTTTTTAATGATAATGTGAAGAAACCACCCCATACACATAGACTAAATTCTCAATTATACTTTGAAAGGGAGTCGAATCCAATAACCTTCCCCATAAAAATTGTAGAGCTTTTAGTATCTTACCTATTAGCCATATTGTGGGTCAACAACTAAAAAAAATCATTTAATTATTAATAAATTCTTTTGAAAGAATATTTATGGAATAATTGCAGTTGTTTTTATGATAAAATTAAGATTATAATTCAAGAATATTTCTCACTTACTTTCCAGTGGAAAAAGGCCTCCAGTCACATTATTGATAAATTTCTTCTTCTTTTTATATAGATATTTCTTTTTAATTTTTTCGGATTTTTATATTATTTTTCAATCGCACTATTTTTTTTTTTTTCTAAAAAATGTTGTTAGGCATAAGGATAAAAGTTATGCATTTTAACTTCAGCATGGTATCTTCACATTTTTTTTTATTAAATCATACGGATAAAGTAGGGCCTAAAAAAAAGTGTTCTCGGAATTAAATGCATTATCTCCAATAAGCGAAAAATTATTTTTTACATCAACTTTGGTGTAAATTTTTGAATAATATGCAATATATAGGGGTATTTAGAAAAATATATATTGGCAGACAAGCTTGCATCTTCTTTCCAAGTGGAGTGCAGAAATTCATCCCATCATTATGTGCCTGTTGGTGGACTTGGTTCTTCTTCGTTGGATATATCCAAACATACGTGGCTCAACACTCAACACAAAACTGGTTTCAACCTAGAAATTGATTTTCAACATATGAGAATTCACCTTTTCTATCATATGGAAAAGGAAGTCCTGAAGCAAAAGAGAAAGGAAGAAAGCAAGATATATAGTAGAAAGTAAACTTGGGTTTTCTTCTTGAGCTTCAAGAGCATTGCAAGCAACCCATTGATAAAGATTATTCCTTTTTAGTTCTTGTTTAAGAGCTTGTCATCCACCTTGTTAATTTAATGATTTGATGATGATCATTCTTGTTATCCAAAAAATTTGATTTCTTGATCAATGTTGTGAAATCCTCTGATTTTGTAGAGATGTAATCTTGCTCTTTAGTTTCTACATGTACGCTTAATTATTTTTCTTTCTATTTAAGTATTTATATATATTTCTGCCCGGTTGCTTAATCTCATATTCTTACACACATCTGTTTTATGTTGTGTAGTAGATGTTGTTAGATCTAATTATTTATTTAGTTAGAAGCTCTCAACCTTATTCTTTAGTGTTTTCCATATGTTGGTTCAAATATCTGGTTTATCAAACCGACCTTTTAAATATGATAAAATAGATAAATGTTTATGTATAATTATGCATTTATTTAGAACCCTGCCATTCTATTGTTTTTTATCTATTGATTTAGAAACCTAGCTTGTATACTTATGCTCAGTATCATATATTTATTAACTAACCTGATCTAGTAGTATAGCTATATATATATATGTGTGTGTCTAGAACCTCAATTCTATCTTTCACTGTTATTTATATATTGGTTTAGAAACCCAACTTATCTATTTAGGGTGTATATCTTATTATTTATTAGCATGATTGTTTTTCTTTGACCCATCGGTTTTTTGATGAGGTACTAGGAGCCCTATGAAGGGGTATAACTTTTATGACAATTATTTTGCATACACAAACATTAAAAGTCAAAATCACTTGTTTAAACGACACAAGCTTATTTGGACCAACCACTCATGATAGTTAACATGTTCTGTTTGGTAGTGCAGCTAGAGGCTTATTGTCATTTACCTATTTAGCAATCCAACCCTCTTCGTTTAGCTTCCTTTATATATGGGTTTAGAAACCAAACTTATCTAGGTTTTGGACATCATCATTTGTTAACATGCCCAATGTGCTACATGTTTGTTATTATCTATCAATTTAGAACCATCAATTTACCTGTTTAGTGTTCTTTATATATCAGATTGGAAACTTAAATTATTTGTTTAGGACCAGTAAGAATTAGTTTTCTACCATATATTAACTTGTTCTCACAAATGTTATTGCACAAACAAGTGGCAATTAAATGAAAACAAATTCAAACAGTATCTATAGATGCAAATGCTCCCGTGCTAAGACCTCTTTAATATAGCATCCAAAATGTATATAAACTTACAAACAAAAGCACTAGCACTACAAGAAAGTTACTATTTAAAAACAGAATATAAGAAACGGATTTTATTCTGTTTATAATTGCTACAGCTTAGCAACAGAATAACAATCGTTTTAAATATAATTTTAATAACAATGGCTTCCAAACGGGCATTTAAAAATATAATTTATCAAAATTTTAAAAACTATCCGTTCTTAATCCGTTTATATTAGAAACGAACTATAAACGGAGTTAAAAATCAAAATTTTATTTAAATATGATTAAATATTAGAAAATATCCGTTCCTAATCCGTTTTTATTAGAAAGGGACTAGAAACGGATTTAAAAATTAATATTTTATTTAAACATTATTAAAAATTAGAAAATATTTAATATTAGAAAGGGACTAGAAACGGATTTAAAAATAAATATTTTATTTAAACATTATTAAATTTTAAAAAATATCCGTTCCTAATCCCTTTCTAAATTAATATTTTATTTAAACATTATTAAATATTAGAAAATATCCGTTTCTAATAGAAAGGGACTAGAAACGGATTTAAAAATAAATATTTTATTTAAACATTATTAAATGTTATAAAATATCCTTTCCTAATCCGTTTCTAATAGAAAAGGACTAGAAACGGATTTAAAAATTAATATTTTATTTAAACATTATTAAATATTAAAAAAAAACCGTTCCTAATCCCTTTCTAATAGAAAGGGACTAGAAGCAGATTTAAAAATTAATATTTTATTTAAACATTATTAAATATTATGTGTTATTAATAATATATATTTAAGATTTTATATAATTTTTTAATAAATTTTTAAATAAATTTATATTTATAAATATATTTTTATAAAATATTTTTTTAATAAAATTAACTTTTGAGTAGTTATGTAAAAAAACCAATTAAATAACCGTTGCAATTAAACTTATGTATATATAACCTCTCTCTCTCTCTCGCTTCTGACCCTCTTCTTTTCTCTCGCTCCCTCTTCTCTCTCGCATTTTGGCACTTTCTTCTTTCTCACTGTGCTGGTGCTCGATTGGGCGCACGGGGTGGTCGTGAGAACCTCCGTCGCGTTCGCTTCTCCCCCACCATCCGTTCCTCCACCCTCAAGGTATTGCTTCTCTTCTGATTTCTATGATCTATGGTTCTTCTTCGTTTTGTCTTGCTGTGGTCTCTTCGTTCTTACCTTCTTGTTTCCTTTTCCTTTGTTAGGGTTTCTGATTAGTGTTAGGTTTTCAGGTTTTCCTTTTCTTTTCTTATGGTTTTATGTTAGTGTTAGGTTTTCCTTTAATATGTGGGTTTGTCCTTGGTTGTGTGTGTGCATTAAGACTTTAGTAGTGTTTGTTGTGGGTGTGAGTTTGTCATGATGCTACTTTATGTATATGCAAGTGAATGGAGTTGGTGTTTCTAGATTGTAAATGTTGTGTTTTAGTTTGTCAATCATCAAATTCTTAAGCTGTCAAGTTGTTTTTGGGCTGTGTAATTTTTTTGGTGTGAATTATGGTTTCTTTTTTTTTTTTTTTAATAATCTCTAGTTAATTCCATTTATTCTTTGTTGTGTATCTCACTGTTTTTTATATATTATGATCTATCTTCTTGTTACTCTAATTTTAGTCCCCATTCACATTGGTTTTTTTTTAGCTATTGTGAAGGTATTTTTACCCTCCCATTGGTCAGAGTACCATTTTTAATTTATTGTTATTTCTTCTTTTCTTAATGCAAGATCTAGTCTCTAGGACCTTTATTGTAGACATCTGTTTTTTAACTTATTGCATTATTACTTAGCTTGAAATACAATTTTAGTGAAAGAATTACAAGCATATGCATATCTATTTTTTGTTACTCTGACAAGCTTTTTTTTATTTAAATGTAAAGGCAACCTCTTAATGTAAATAATTTGGAGCCAGACATTGTATGAAACAAAAAACTTTACCCCTTGCGTGAGTGTTGGCGCCAAAAAACTTTGGCACACCCCTTGCGTGAGTGTTCCGCAAGTACACGGGTCATCGCAGTAATAAAATTTACCCTGGTGACTGGGTAGTCGTATCCACAGGGAATAGTGCTTCGAAACAAGAGTTATCACTATTTAGCTATGAAGAAAATCGATGATGAGAGAGATCAGTAATAAAGTGCAAGAGAAAATAAAAGAATGCGAGAAGAGCAATGAGAGTAAAAAGAGGTAATCGATATGAAGATGGAGTACCTGGACAATGCTCACCTTAAGATTATTGTTTCAAGTGCAAGACTAACATTATACTTCCTAATTGATATTTTAATGAGTCGTGAAAATCCAAAGACTCACGGTCCCAAACCTAAGTTCAACCGTGACTAGCCCTCGATACTATGCCTTGGCAGAAAGTGATACTCTCGACGCCTCACACTGTGTGGGTCTGCATGGAGTTCTAGGGATTGCAAGTGATAAACCTTATTCCCTAATATATACCTAACCCTTTGGTCCACGTGAAAGGCCCCTATTCGCAATTAAGCCCCAGGACTAAGATTCACTACAACACTTCACTCTGTTGCTTGCGCAACGAAGCCCCAGTAGAGTTTATCTCTTAGCACTTCACTCTATTATGACTGCAAAAAACTCTTGGAACGTGAAGGTAGGGTAAATCACGCCGGAAGGAAAAGGAGACGTTCCGCTACCTCTCGACTCACCCTCCAACCCTTTTCAATCTTGCTTAGTCTAACCCTAATAAAGTTGTCACACCTTCAAAGGATTACCTATATGGATTCTCAACCCTAGTGTCACATCTAAGGAAAAATCATACAATTAACATTCAAGATTGAAACTCAATTAAAATCATCAATTAAAGAAGCATAATAAAAGTCAATGAAACAAAGTCATCCTAGGGATTACGAGTCCAAGCACCCACTAGGGGTTTAGCTCTCCATGGAGTAACATAAAATCAACAAAGAGTTTGTGAACATATGCATAAAACCATAAAAGAAAACCCCCTTGTGGTCCGAATCAATGGTCTTGTGGAGTCGCCTCGTCTTCTCCAAAGGTTCCTTTGTCAAACTTAGGGCGCACCTCACCGAATCGATGCCGATAAAAACTCCCCTAATAGCTCTCCTCCAAAGAAACTCGATGTTGATGCAGTAGGACCGCCTCCAAAAATGTCCAAGAACTTCAAAGTTGGGCGAAAGATCGATCAAAAGTCCGCAAAATAAATCACATCGCGATATTTATAGGGTTGAAATCGGGCATCCACACGGCCATGTGGAATTTTCACACGCCCATGTGAATTCTCTGAAATTCTTAATTTCGGCGCGCTGTGAACAGTATCTTGCTATAGTGAATTACTACAGTAACTGCGCCAGTCTCGCGCTAAAGTTGCTCCCGACTTAATTTCTTCATCGAGGCTGCCAAATTGGGCACATAATCGTGCGGTAGATCACGTCGAGTCTTTAAGTTACCCGCATTGATGAAGTTCTTAATGATATTACACAATTCGGAACATGTAAGTGTGACTACCTTTGTTCCCCTCCAATTCACATATTCCTTTGAACTTAGTTAGAGGTTGGCACACACTCACATGTCTTTGAACAGAAATTGTGCCTTATTCCTTGCCCGATCCAAGAACTCCCTCAATAAATCGCGTTCATGACCTATTCTTACTTTTTTTCTCCTGACTTCGCCTCCACAACCCTATATGCACAAAAGAACACAAATACACACATATAAGAGATAAAATCTGAATAAAGCGATGCTCAATGTAAGAAAAGTATAGTTCGTACAGCTTATACATGAGCACTGTATGAATTCTTCTTTTTGACAGTTAAAAGTAAATAATTCGTCACCAGACATTGTATGAATCTTGATTCTTCTTTTGCTTTAATCTTGCTTCTTTTGTTTCTTTTTTATGGTGAAAAGTTGTTTTATTGCTTATTGTTCTTGCTATTCCATAGATTTATAGTTTCTCACATGTATAAATATCTGCACAAGTCAAATGGTTGTGTCAACAATACATGTAGAAATATTTATGTCAATTATGTGAAACCACATGGTGGACTTATGTCTATGCACGAGGAATGAATACATTCCATTGCTGCCAAGTTTGTTGTTATGTGTTGAAAAGCTCTTTGTGATATAAGTTACATAATTAGTATCACTGAATGACACTATTCTAATTCATATGTTTAGCTTTTGTCACTAAGTTTCGAAAAGATCTTTCTAATATAAGTATATCTTCAAAGTAAAACCAACATTGTTTTTAACTTTTTAAATGTAGTATAGGGATCTAACGTTCTAACTATTTTATTCTCTATTTTAATTATAAAAATATATTAATTTTATTAATTTTATATTGGGTTTGCTAATGAGTAGGTTATAGACATAAATTGGATTTCTGAGGGTACACATTAAATTGCTACACTTTGGTGCTCAAATAGATAACTAGATGTACTGGAGAGTTTTTTATTTTTTTGGCTTCTCTTATACAAGTATGAATGTGCAATTATTCGGGGTGAAAGAGCTAGGCGTGAATTTGAACTTGTACTGAAAAGGTGGGGGGCAGTCCTTATCATACAGAAATTTCTCAAAGGGTGGATTGCAAGAAGAACATGTAGTAACCATAAGCAACGTATCATTCATATATACAATCTGGTAATAAGGTGCTTGTGAAAACGGTTAATCTTGGATTGCACTATCTGTTTAATTGAGTTTATTGACCTTTTTGTGCAACTGCACGTGGATGGCTGACAAGAAAGCCACTTATTATTCTTAAAAATCTGAAATTGTCAAAGCTGAATCAGACTAATACAAACAGGAGTATTCAAGAAATCAAGGTATTTCCTATTCCCTGGTTTTGCATTGTGAAATTTTCTTTGGTATTTTAGAAATGTCAAATCTTATGTTGGCCTAATGAATACTCATCGGCCAACAAGTGTAACAAGTTGCCCTTATGTTGGGATTTGCAAATGAATTTTTTCTTAAAGAAACTGTGGTTTTGAGGTAGCTAAAAATTTTTTTATAATGAAGACGATTCAAACAATCTACACATTCATACCCTTTAAGTGGATGGATTCCGAGGTGCAGTTAATTCTTTAGAGAGAATAACCCTATTTTTCTAAAATTGCAAATGCATTCTACTCCAGCAGCTCATTTGATTGTTGTCTTCAATTTCAGTATTTGACCCCCAAAACTTAAATGTTCTCTATATATTACATGGAGATATTCTTGAGACTCTAGTTATAAGATGGAGTTGCCCAGAAGTTTCAACATTTTTTTTTTTGTCTGTTATAAGGAAGCATGGCATCTTCTTAACCATAGTCATAGGAAGAGAGATATGATATACAAAGGTTTTTGAAACAAATTAAGATGGATCAGTTTAAGAAAAGCTATATGCATATTTGTGTTAGATACAAGAAATGAGGACAAAGTAAACATACAAATCAAATACTAGAGTTGTTGTCATGCTCATGTCGCTATGAGCAATGATAAAGCAATGGTTCTTTCACAAGGTGTCTTAATAAGATTGTCAACAATGGCTTGAAATCTATACATTTATATGCATAATGGCAATAAGGTCTCTCCAAGACCATGTGCTCAATTTATTGAGAATAGTATTTAGTAAGTATCCATCTGGTTTGAGTTTTCTTAAAATGTTTGACAGTAATTAATCAATGGGAATTATACTCCGAAGTATACCAGGTTGATGAAATTAGCTCTAGTTCACTAATTTTCTTTTATGCACTGTTGATTAAACTTCCAAGTCTCTGTTCCGTACTAGTTTCGTATATTTATTGCATTCAGTTTTTGGTTTCTCGATTTAATTTATATAATCCTTGTTGTTATTAGCCTTTCTTGCAAGATTATCAGTTAATCCTTTTGTTAAGGATTTAGGGACTCAAGCTAACAGTTGAGAAATTCACAGGAAGCTTCATTCCCACAAAATAAGGATAGCTTTCCTAGTACCAAACAAGCACTAATACCTTTATTACCATCTCATTACAAGTAAATTTTAATGTTAGGACATCCCTTCCAAACATCTTTACATTTTCTCATTTGAATCTTCATCTTGTGGCAATTGGTATTTTGGATTGAACAAGCTTGAAGTTGAGAAACATCAATGCCATTTGAGTTTTGATTCGTTTGCTGCAAAGATGGCATGTTATGTTGTATTTGTGTTGAAAGTCATTCATCATTCACCATTAACTTTTGTTTAATTAGGAACTTCTTGCAATTCTACTGCATGGGCTGCATGAAGATTTAAATCGTGTAAAAAGCAAGCCCTATATTGAAGCACAAGATGCAAATGGCCATCCTAATAGGGAGTTTGCAGATGAATGTTGGGGAAATCCCAAGGTTCGAAATGACTCTGTAATTGTTGATATTTGCCAAGTGAGTGGTCACTTTTGAACTTTTCTTTGAGTATGGTATGATACTAATAGCTTTTTAGGAGAAATGAGCGCTAGTGTGTAACGCCATGAAATGCGGATTTCTACGGTAGAAAATTATGATTTCAAAATATTTCACTATATTTTCATGTAATATGTGACTAGCGTGTATTGGCTATGTTTGCTGTTGTTGTGTTTGTTTTGGTAATAATGTTTATTTATTAAGTATCTATCGCTGCTCTTCAACATTATTGTTTGAACATTATTTTAAATTATCATTTTCTTCTTAAAAACATCATACATTAAACAAAATAACTTACATCATTGTGATTTAAATGTGTGTGTGTGTGTGTGTGTGTGTGTATATATATATATATATGCCATGAAAGAGGGGTTAGGTAGTAACAAAGAGAATCAAGGGGTGATTCTAGAAAACATTGAAGCCATGTTGACTTAAAACCCATAAAATGTTCATCAAATAAGAACCATTGAACATATTGTACAATTATATTAAGAATAAGTCTAATTAGCATTGATTAATTCTAAATATTAGTAGTTTTTAGATACATCCCTTGTTTCCAATGTGTTGATTCTGGATGGTTTCTTATCTGCTTGGACGTGATCGAGGCTTGGACAAAATTCAATTTGTTGTGTTATTCTAGCGATCGAGGCTTGGACGTGATCCTCGCCCTTTTGAGTCTTTTAAAGTGACTCATACAAAGAAGGGTACCTCCATGCTTGTTGATGAAAATGATTAATCTATTTAGATAAGTGGAACAATTTTTTGTGGGGTTTTCAATTATAGACTTTTGTCTACAATGTTTTGTGAGTTTATATTAAAGTTTTGAGAATAATATTTAATAAGTTGAGTTAACTGATGTAGGATCGCTATTTGGAGTGTGGAGCAGGCATCTCAAACACAAGAAAAACATGACGAGCTTCCTATTGTGGATGAAATAGCTCTATACTACGAGGCTATTGGGGGAGGAAAGAAAAGTCGGGTTTATGGAATAGGGTCCCAAGCATGTATCTTTTAACCACAGTTATCTTCAAGTTTTTCCACATGTTCATCATCTGAGACACTACAGGCTAAGGTTAGAGATTCGCGTCAAGCTCTTACTCAAGTCCAAGATCTTGAAAAAAGGCTTCAACAAACTCTTAGTCAAGTCCAAGATTGTGAGGAGAGGCTTCAACAAAATTTTCTTGAAATGAAAGAGGAGAATGACCAATATCGTGAGGAGATGATGCGTCAAATAAAGGATATGGTGATGAGTTTTGAAAAGAGGATTCTTTAGCAGTCGCAGTTTACCACACAGGACTCACAACCATTGACTGATGATCATGATGTTGACTTATAGTTGTATTTGTCGTATACTTATTATTTTGTGTTGAACATATATAATTAAACATTTCTTTTTGTATGAATTGAGAAATTTATCTTATTTATTTGTATTTTAGGTTTAAAAAAAATTCATGTACTAGGTTTTAAAAAAAATCAGAAATATAATTTTTATTTTTTTTTACATGAATGTTAGAAATAGATTAGAAACGGATTTATTTGTTTCAATATTGTTTTTTAATTTAAAAAATTTTTAGAAATGGATTAGGAACAAAAAAAATTTTGTTTCTAATGAGGAGGGACAAAAATAAAACAAAAAATATTCTAACGGAATTTAGAAACGGATTAGCAACATACATTATTCCGTTTTAATTTTTCAAAAGTTAGAAATATATTGGTTTCCGTTTCTAAAGTTAGAAACGGAACATTTTCCGTTTCTATTTAAATTAGAAACAAGGGGTTTCGAAACAGATAAATTCCATTTCTAATCCGTTGCTAAACCGAATTAACAATGGAATAGAAACGAAAAATGCTGTTTCAAAACAACAATTTCCTTGTAGTGTAGGATAGCATGTTCTGTCAATAACGCTTATAGATAACTCTCTATGATATAAAATTTGTTATTTTTGGTTGCTAACCAATGCACCCAACCTCATATAAATGTTAATGGTTATAAAAATACCCTTACATAAATTAAAGTCCTCCAAATTTAATTTGAATGATTTTGATTCTCAAATATCTCATCTTGTTTGGGTAATAAATCATTCAGTTCAAAGATTGAGAGATAATTTACTTTGATATATTTTGCGATATATATAAAATTCGAATGGGATGTATGTCATACTACCATACAAGATGGTGGTCAAGGAGAGGAGTGTTGACATTTCAATAAAGAGCTGGAGGGGTGAATCGTCTTTAAGAAAGAAGCTCCAATCACAACAAGAAAAGGGAAAAGGATGGATGCTAGGACATGTGAAAGAAATAAGGCCGTGGGATGAGCATCTCACAAAAGATCAACACTTGGACAAATCCACATCACATGAACGACATCAACCGTATCATGTGTAGGAGCATGAAATGAGGCACGTGAGCAGCAAGTGCAAGGGGGAAAATTGTTGGTACAGAGATTTCATGATTGCGTAAAGGGCATATAAAAGAAAATAATTGCAAAGAGGACAACAAGCCAAAAGAAAAATGTGTTGGCTTGGCTAAGAGTGAAGGAGGAATACTCTTCAAGAGATTATGTCCTTTATCTTATTAATACTAATTCTTTTATATTACAATGGTTGATCTTTATCTTGGTATTTTGTTGGCTATTGAACTTTATTATCATGGTTGTATGAACCTTGCTTCCATTCATAGTTCTTGGTGCATGAACTTCCCTTAAGCTGTGTTAGAAGCTTATGTTCTTGCGGATGGAACCTCTTATCATGAATGAGAATGCATATCTCTTTTGGCTGGCTATATTAAGGTGCAATTCGTTCTATGAACTTGTGAAGAGAGCTAGTCCATAACATTTTGGTGATTTTGTTTATCTCTCTCAATTATGGTTGAATCCACTCGATTTCGGGAGCTCACCACTAAGGTGGAAACTCTTACAGTTGTTATAGAGTAATGGGATGAGGAATCAAAATGATTAAATAATCATTAGCTACTATATCTTAGTTTATTGAAAACAACGAACTGCCAATGATGCTAATGGCTTACAGTCAATATCTCTAACCCTCAAAGTACCATTGCGACCATCAGAGGGCATGTATACTCAAATTATTCCTATGAGGCCAGTCAAGTTGGACTTTTCTCTGTCTGATGGGACTGATGCATTGTAGAAGATTTTCCAAGCTGAGTAGTTCTTTGATTTCTATACGATAATTGATCCATTCCGGTTGAAGGTCGCCGCTATTCACATTGAAGGAAGGCTCATCCCATGGTTTCAGATGTTCTAGAAATCTAATGAGTTAACTTCATGGTCGGTTCTTACTAAGGCCGTTGAGAGGGCTTATAGCCCATTTGCATTTGAGTGCAGTGTGGCCCATCTATATTCGAGTGTCCTAATTATACTCTGTTCAAGCTGCAACAACATGACACGGTCGTCGACTACTATGATGTATTCATAGCATTGGCTAATCAAGTCGAAGGCTTTTCTTTTACGACTTTGTGGCATGTTTTATCAGTGGACTCAAAAAAGAACTTCAATGAGACATCATTATGTGGAAACTAGATTCTATTACCACAATCATGACTCTAGCAAGACTTTTTGAGGATAAATATGGTGGTTCTACTAAGCCCACCATATAAGGCCCATTGATTCCTGATATTTCATCTTCCTCCAGGACCACACCTCAAGCTAGTATTGTTAAGAAACAACCACCCATTTGAGCTGCTTCACATCTTCATGGCACTGGTGTATCTTCACAACCATCTCCGGCAACTACGTTACCACAAGTCAAGTATATATCTGTAAATGAAATTCAACTTCATTGAGCTAAAGCCTTGTGTTTCAACTTTGATGAAAAATTCACGATAATGCATTCCCCAACAAACATTTATTAGCACCTCAATGGGATGAAGAACCGGCTCAACTAGAGGATCCATAATTTCTTCATGAGCTAAAGGCTTGTGTTCCATGATTTGATTCTACCGTTTGAACCAAAGCGGAGACAGGTTTAATAACAACATATGCTTTACATTCTAAGCATCTCAGAATGCATTAAACTAATGTAAGAAAAAGCTACATGTAATTTAAAATACAAGGATATAATATAACTATAAGGTCCAAGCCACCGATCTGATTTTTTCGACGGGTTATCATCTCTTATATTTAATTCCCACCAAAAACTATACAAATAGCGGGAGCCACACTAGCAATAAGATCAGCCACTCCGCCTCTATCACCAGCGAACATTCCGTCGACCTCATCTATAATCAACACATACTTTGGGTGCTTTGACCTGGTGCATAGAGATGGCAATCTGTACCCAACCCGACGGGTATACCCGTACCCGTACCTAGTCAAAGAGGATAATACCCTGTTTTACCGGGTACGGGTATTACCCGTTATTTTTTGAGCTGATACGGGTCCAATAAGTATATATATATATATATATATATATATATATATATATATATATATATATATATATATATATATATATATATATATAAGCTAAACATTTACTCAATAATTTACCTAACATCTTTTAGTTGTGATTAATTTGAAAATAATACCTTAAATTTTTTTTCCATATATTATTTTGGATATTATTTATTTTTTTATATTTATATTTAATAGAGCATAATATTATTAAAATTAAATTTTGGATTTATATTAAGAATCACAATTAAGTTAAAAAATTTAAACATTATAAACCAAATATAAAAAATAATGTCATAATTATTTACTAGTGTTATGCCCGAGAGAAATAAACTTATGTTAAAAATAATTTTTGCACCGGCATAGTTGTGATGATTTTTATAATTTCTTTGAAAATTGAAATTTAATCAAGTATGTAAGTATATTGTTAGTTTGTTACTCAAACTTTTAAAAACAACAAATTGAATCTAAATTTTAAAATTTATTTATAAATTCTCTCATTATGATGATTTTCTCATTATATTTGAAAGTGCATGATATTATCAAAATTAAATTTGGGATATATATTAAGAATCATAATTAAATTAAAAAAATAAAATATTATAGAACAAATATAAAATATAATGTCATAATAATTTGTTAGTGTCAGGCCCGAGCTAATCATTTACCCAACAATTTACCTAAAATCTATTTTCATGGTGATTATTTGAAAATAATACCTTAAAATTTCTCTTAATATTTATATTGTTAGTTTGTTACTCAAACTTTAGAAAACAACAATCTAAATTTTAAAAATTATTTATAAATTCTCTCATTATTATGATAATTCTCTTTGACAGTGCACAATATTATCAAAATTAAATTTTGGATTTGTATTAGGAATCATAATTAAATTAAAAATTAAATATTATAAAACAAATATAAAAAATAATATTATAATAATTTACTAGTGTTATGCCCGAGTTATGCTGCTTATTGGGAGAGATAAACATTATAAACATGTGTTAAAAATAATATTCTCACCGACATATTGTGAAGATTTTAATAATAATGTTTGAAAATTGAAAGTTAACCAAGTATATTGTTACTCTCAATCTTTTAAAAACAACATGTTGAATATAAATTTTTAAAATTATTTATAAATTCTCTCATTATTATAAATAAAAAAAAAACAATGAAAATCAATCAACATGTTATCTTATATAAATCAACTTGTTATTATTATTATTTAAATTTTATTCGATAATTTGATTAACGGATAAATGAGTACGTTACGGGTAAGGGTAAGGATATGATTTTTTTTACCTTGAAACGTACGAGTAAGGGTACGGATATGGGGTAGGGGTTACGGGTACAGATAAGGGTTTTGGCATACCCTACCCGTTGCCATCCCTACTGTTGCATCCCAGAAAATGCATAGAGGAACAACACAAAATTTTCATGCTAAGTTATTAAACAGTATCACCATACAAAAAGCCTACCAATGCTTAATGCAACTTAGCGCTACATTATTGATGAATTCCTTGATTCAATTTGCTGTACTTCCCACAATTCCTTTAAAGTATTTTGGCATCTGCTTTCCCACGACTATCACTTGCATTAACCTACATTAGGATAAAAAAAATTTACAAGAGGAAGAAAGGAAACAATCATAAGCCAGTCTCTCCTTAAGCTACAAATTCTAAACTACTGTCTTTATCATCACCATCAGTTAACCTATAACACAGATTCGAGGCAGCAAAGCTTAGAGAAAGAAATGCCTCACAAAAATATGAAAAAGTTTATGATAAGTTATTGGCCTGCAATAGACCCACTCTACAACTACTGTTTAATCCTGGTATGCATAATCACTCCTAGCTAAACTATAAAGTGGAAAATGGTAGCTATAGATCAAAGAATTTTTTTTTTAAAAAAGGAAAACAACAGTCAACAACTAGTGCGAGACTGCGAGTTCTACTATAAAAAGATTATAATTAGAATATGTAAGGCAGCGAAACACCTCAATAGTGTTGAATCCAAGCATTTGACTAACCAACTTGGCTGATGTGGTCTTCCCAATGCCAGCTGATTCACTAATTAGTACAGCTGTTTTGAACCCACTACCATTTTGCTTTTTCCCCTTCCCCTTCTGACCAGTACTCAAAAAGTGTTCGCTTCTAAAAAAATGTTGCATTTTTTAAATTATTTACTTAAATATGTATTTTTAAAATTATTTATCAAAATACCATGCATGGTACGTTTTGCACATGCGCTTTTTCAGTTTTTTTTAATTTTATAATAGCTTTTTTTATATAATATATTATATTTAAAATCTTATAAATATTTTAAATTAAATTTTTCTCTTACATACCCTATTTAAATTTTACAACGGTTTTTTTTTATAATATTTTACGTTTAAATCCTCATAAATTTTTTTAATTTAAATTCTTTCTCACAACTTTATTTAAATTTTAATATGAGTTTTTAATATAATATTTGACGTTTAAATCCTTATAAATTTTTTAATTTAGATTCTTTTTAACAACTCTATTTTTGACGGTGGTTGACCATCTTAAATTTGACGGTTGTAAATTTGACCATCATAAATCTGACAATTATCAAATTTGACTGTCCTAATTAGATTTGACCACCCATTTAAATTTCTGGTGGTTGTTGGTTTGACCATCATAAATCTGACAATTCGAGTTTGTCTATCCTAATTATTGATAGTTGTATATTTGGCTGCCCATTTACATTTTTGATGATGGTAGGTTTGTGAGAAAAAATCTATTGTAAAATTTAAATAAGGTTATGAGAAAGAATTTAAATTAAAAAAAAATTATAATGACTTAAAAGTAAAATATTGTATACAAACAACAATTGTAAAATTTAAATAGGGTTTGTGAGAAAAAAATTTAAAAGGTTCTAAATGTAAAATATTATATAAAAAACTATTATAAAATTAAAAAGAAAAGCCTAAAAAAGCACACATGCAAAAAGTGCCATGCATGTTATTTTTTCAACTTTTGGTAAATAATTTTAAAAAATGCAATATTTAAAAAAAAAAAAACCTACCAGTCATGGAGCGGCTTTATCTGCAGCAATGTTTTCAGAACCGGACCGAAAAGTGAACTGGTCAAGCAACTGGGTCATGTGTCAATTGGTTAGATCGAATGACTCGGTTTGGTCTAACTGGATGACATAATATATATATATATATATCAGTTATCCAAAGTCGCATATATTTCAAGGCTGATTTTATTTTAAAATGGTTCAGAGAGGCTGAGATCCATAGGCCCAGCCCACATATTTCAAGGCTAATTTTATTTTAAAATGGTTCAGAGAGGTGAGATACATAGGCCCAACCCACTAAAAAACTCTCAATTCTCAAAGCTTTAACAACCATCATATCAAACAATACGTGATCGGACGGTCGTAAGAGAAGTTGAGATATTAGGGTTTCGATCGTGTCATCCTCCTCACTATAAATAAACCCTAACCCTTATAAAGCCCGTTCTCCGCCATCTCTCTCTCTCTCTCTCTCTCTCTCTCTCTCTCTCTTTGTTATATGAATGTGTGATTCTTTTGCAGATCCATTGGTGATGGTTGCACAAACCTTCTAAGAAGTTCTGAACAAGATCTATTTTTTTTATTAATGCTTGAATCTATGTGGTTTTTGCTTTAAAAAATTAAAAAAAATTGAACTGAGGTCAACCCAGTTTCGATCAAACCGCCCGGTTAGGCGAGTTTGACCGGGTAAGTACCCAGTTAATAATTTATATAGAACCGGACCGGACTGATGGTCGGTTCCCGGTTTTACTGGTCCGACCGGCCGATCCGGTCCGGGTTTCAAAATATTGATCTGCAGAGGAGTTGCATTGGTAACTAAAGGTGGATGTTGCTCATAGCCATGTAAGTTGTTTGTCCAGAGATACATACAATAGATTGATTGCCAATAATGTCATTCGGAACCTTTGGCCGATACTTTCAATCCATGTAAAGTTACCATCACTACTTTTTCTTTTGTGAGCACTTCTAACAGCACCATTTTTAATCAAAGAACTAGATTGATCATTTGAAACACCTAAAATGTCAAGATTGAACTCCACAAAGCACAAGTCCGTTTCAAGAGACAATAGCAATTCTGCAGCGACAGAATATATGCTACTACAATCATTATCTGGCTGTACCTTATCTACATTGGCTCAATAGACATGGTAAAATATGGTAGACAAATCAACAATTACATGCCTAATTATCATTAGAAAAGCCTACAAGGTAAGCGCATTAACAAAAATCCTATCCTACTCTCGCCAAAATCAATGCATGCGGATAATCTAACATGGTCAAAATCTTCTAAGTTAAATAAGGAGAGAGAAGAACATTGTGGAGTCTCATCTAACAGGTAACAGATGGGCAAGTAAAGTTCTGATAAAACACAATAAATCTTATGTTCCTCTGGAACTATCTTATGGAAATCAAATACTACATGCCCCTGATAAAGATTAGCATCTTCAACATTGGATAAGCTTTACTGTTCTTCACGCATTTAATTTAAATGAAAAAGGTCAATACACCATTAAGAGGCATTACACAATAAAATCAAACCATGATTTATAAGTTGTTAACCTAAACTGGGAAACTAAACCAAGCAGCCATATATAAGTCATAAAATGTTCTTTGAAAAATTTGTAAATACAATGCTAAGCCCTATATAACAATGAAAAAATGTATGAAATATTCCTTCTCATTAATATCATTTATATTAATGGCTAAAGCTGAAGAAACTACATAGATATCGAAAGAAAGAAAGAAAAGTAATTTTGACGGGAGACAACTAAGAGTCCAAAAAGATACTGCCTTTCTTTGAAAACAACTCATGAGACTAAAATCTCCCAAGTCACTCAAAAAGCTTAATGCTAGAAGGTTGTGAATAACAATCAGAAGAGAATACCAAATATGCTGAATATGGTAAATTCTTCCCTGGGCCCAGCCCACTGCACCTAATCTTGGATGAAGGCCACTGTGAGTAGGGATGGCAAAAATCCAGGTCCGGACAAAACCTGGTTCAGACAACTATTAATATAAATAGAAAAACTTGTGTCCAGATCCCGTCCGATTTTAAATCCAGACAAACTTAACATGTCTAAACCCAGTTTATTTTAAAACTAGGTTGTCCGGATATCCAAATTTGTTCGAATTCTATAAGCTACTTTTAAGCTCACTCAACTATTAAATTATACAAAATAATTTAATTCACATTAAATGCAAAATATATATATATATCAACAATCCAAAACTCAACTTAAATCATACAAAAATCTAAGTCTTAATAGGAAAAAACAATATAGGAAAAACAATAAATGTTTGAAGTTTTTAGAAAATTGGGCTTAAAATAAATGGGCCTAAGATTGTGGGTTTTTAAAATTTTAGGAGTAAAAGGGCCCGGTTGTTCAAATTTTCATATCCAGACCCGGCCCGGATTTAAATCCGGACAACCAAGGCATGTTCAGACCTGGCCTAGATTTGCAAAACCTATGTCCAAACCCTTTTTATTTTGGGTCAGACAGAATCGCCAAGCGGGTCAGGACAGACTATAGCCACCCCTAACTGTGTGCATGAGATGCATTTAAAGCACTGATTTGGTATTTATTCCATAAAAGTCACTAGAAACATATATCCCTTTCATTCCTTTTTATTTGTCGCAAATCCATATTCTTTTTTATCTATCATTTTTTAACATTAAGAAGCATTTATTATTATTATTATTTTAAATTACCCTTAACACTCTATTCAATTCTCTTCTTGAAATTAAATATGAGAGAGAAATGTAAAGATATAAATTAGGGGTAATTTTGGAAAGATAACTGTTGTTTTAATAATTTTGTGAAATAACTAAGTTTCTGGGTATGCGAGATTCGGTTAACCACGACAAATAAAAAGGAACGGAGGGAGTACATGTATATATGTGATATTAAAAGGTATAATTCTTTATTTTATGTAATATCTAAAAGAATAAATGATGTAAAAAACTAAACTATACATCTTTTAGCTATTTCTTGGGGTGTAGATTCAAAATAAGCAAAGGTTTCTTCCTTAGCTGAGATATGATGGATCTACACAAAAATAACTTGTAAAATACCATAACAAAACCGAGGTGAAAACCAAAGTATTTATAAATAGGAACAAGTTGTTAGTTCATAAACTTGAAAACAATGGCATGACTCTAGAAGGTCAAACATCTAAAAATCTACTTTATTAAACCGCCTCTACCACCTCTTCTACCTCCTTTCCCTCTGCCTCTTCCACTAATAGCCACTCCTGATTCTCGTCCACTTTTTCCCCTTCCACCAATTTTAACAAGAGTTTCTGCATCTTCGTGTTCAAGCTCATCTTTCTCATTGTCATCTTTATCATCAACAAAGTGGTTGACAACTCCAACACTTGTAGCATTGTTCATCTTCTTAGCCAATTTAGCAGGTGTAGAATTTTTCTTTCCATTTGGCAACACAAAGTCATCTTCTACATCTTTGTCTAACTTCTTAGCTAGAGAAAGTTTGACATCATCATCAGCAACAAATGACTCACTGGTTTTTCTTGCAAGAGCTCTCTTGTTTCTGGTTTCGTCTTTCCCTTGTTGATCAGGGCTTGTATCTGCAGTGCCTGTTGTTGCAAAGTATTTTCTTTTTTTCCTTCTTCCTACATTCTCTTGAGCTACTTGTGCCCGAAGACTAATGGAATCATGGATTACATCAATCTAGTATAGCATATGGTGAAATACAAAAGAACACAAGAATATGAAATTTTAAAAATAAATTTCCAGATTTGATCAGCCTACACTCCTCACAGTGAAAATTATGCACTGCATATAAGATAATAGATTTAACGAAAAGTTTTCCTTTTACTCTTGGCTTTGCTACAGCTATCTATTGTCTACTTTGCCTTTATTAAATGATGGTTAACTCATACTTTAAAAAAAAAAAAGAAGAAATACGTTGGAAAATTCATTTCAATACAGAACAGGAAGAAAAATTAACTGCACTGGGGCAAGAAAATATCAAATAAATGAGATTGGCATAATTAGTTGTAATGCAAAAACTAGGATGAAGTAATGATGATCATATGCACATGCACAAAATAAATGGCATATTTTTATAACCAAATAGACAAACTTCCTAGAATACAATCAAATAAACACCAAAATTAAACAAACAAAAATATTAGAAGATAAGAATAGAGAACAAGAGGGATCAAAGCAATAATACTACTTGTTCTTCCTGGGTTTCTGAGGAGGCGACACGGCAGGCTTGGCGGGCTTCACCAGTGCACTTGCATTGCCCTTATCATGCTGTTTCATGAACCATTTCCCGATATCTGATTGCATTCAAAACCAACCAGACTACTAGTTTTAGCCATATTTCTCTTTATTAAAAAAAAAGAAAAAGAAAAAAACCATAAGATCACCATTTTGGAATAGCTTAGAGAAACTCAAAGCCAATATCGCAAAGAAGGCATCTTTTTTCATAGAAAAACAAGGCAAACAAGGATTGAGCTAGGGTTTTGGATGTTGGAAATATAATACGGCATCATCTCTTGCCTTTACATAGCACCTTCCTTGTATAGCTTTTCCATGTATATATACTTGCTATATTTAGTCTTTCCATGCATAGATGCTTGCCGTGTATAGATGATTGTTCTTTGTATAAGATGAATACAACTCCAGCGCCTCAAGGTGTGGCGTCTTTCTCATTCTCCCTCTCTCTACATTAATTCACATTGGAGACAAAGGAAGACAGATCATAGCCAAGGTATGAGAGAGGATCACTCCTTTCAGCGCATCATCCTTTCTTCTCGAGAGATCATTAATGGCACGAAGTGAGACACAGCTTCTCAGCTATCACCACACACTGTGATCTTGTTTCAGAAGCCTCTATAGTGTGTTTTCAATTCTTTGTTTTAAAATATTTTATAAAAGTTATAATATAAAAAAAAACACACACTCATATTTCTCCTAAATACACAATTATCAACATCAAATAACAAAAAAAAAATGAGAGAAAGGGAATCTAGCACCAACATTGGCATAAATAAAGTTGTAGGAAAGCAGAACTTTATTAAAAAATGTCACAACAGTCAACAAGACAAAATGCTGAGTTAATGAACATATTTATTAGACATGGGAAGTTGCAAGTTGCCAAGAAAAAATTTAGATTAGTATTGATGAAGGGTGTGTTTGGATGGAGGTAATAAACACTGTTAGAATGAGAATCATTATTAATAATATTTTATACCAATGTTTGGATGCATAACTTTTAGAATGGAAATGAAGTATGTAAAGGATAAATAGTAGTACTGTAGAAGCATATGTATTACTTCCAAAATTGGGAGGAATGACACTGTTTAGGGAGGAATAAATAGTGTTAACCTTTGAAATGACACTTTTGTCCATTTGAATATTTAAATAAATAAAATTTATAAAATTAAATAATTAACTTAAATAATAATTAAAATAAAAATATTATATATAATTCTAATAATGAAAGTAAAATGACATTTTTGCCCATAACACAAATAATTAATTTGAAATGAGATATTTAATGTGAATATTTAATTATAATAATTATTTTTAATAATAATATTCAAAATATTTTTTAAATAAAAAAATTATTTATCATTAATTATATGTAATCGGATTTATGTGCATCAAGGTTATACTCATTCCCCTCTTTCTATTTTTCTATTCCCAATGAAATATTCTTCCAACCAAACACACTTTTCATTCTCATTCGTATTCCTACAGTTTCATTACCATTCCCTTTCTCATTCCCATTCCATTCCCATTCAATGAACCAAACGCACCCTTAGTATAAAGCAAGCAGTCAAATCATAAAATGATTAAGAATAATTTGTTAATCAGTCAAGTCAAATCCTTAAATTTAGGCAGCTCAACATATGCATAGTATTAATCAAGTATAATTCTCTAAATAATCTCTCTATTTTTTCATACTTACCCTTTAAGTACTTTATTTTAAATTGTAACATTTTAGTCCTTCTACTTTTAAGTGAGCAATGTTAGTCGTCCTTAGGGTTAGGGCTTAGGGTTTATGCGAACTCACATGGCTCACTTAAATGTAGTAGAGTGACTAAAAGGTTACAATTTCAATTAACAGACTAAAAGGGCAAGTTTAAAGAAGTAGAGAGATTGTTTAGGGAATTATACCTATTAATTACCAAGGATATTATTTGTGGTTCTTCACTTATCATTCTTTGAAAATATTGAACCACTTTTCATAACCTCACTCTTCAAAAAATAGCAAATCTCTCGTCTACTCAATTAATTTTTAGATACATGCCACCCTTACCATGATTTTGTATATGACTACTTTGTAAGGGATATAAAGTTTGCCTATTATATTTCATTAGGAAATTATAATAAAATATCATTACAAGGTCTACAAATTAAATTATACTTTAAGATGAATGCAGTGAAAGTAATTAATAAAGTTTGAGGGAATGTTGTAAAATTTTAATATTTATAATATATTATCAAAAAAAAATTACAAAGTATTCATGATATGAAACAGGAATGTACACCAAAGAATGTCTGACAACAACCATGTTCAAGAAACTTGTGAGTAAATCTGTCCAAGGGCCGGGCTACCCGCCTAAGCCCGGAGACCTACCCGAAAAGTGGGAGGGCTTGTACTAATATATGAGACCCGATCTTGGACAAAAAGAAAAGCCCATTTTAAAAACGAGTCGGGTTTGGATTTTATCTTTTTAAACCCGGCAATGCCCGGCCTAGCCAGGAAATATATAATATATTGATTAATTACTATTATTGAAAATATTAAAAAAATCTTTGTTTCTTTGAATTTGGAGACTTGGAGTCTTTGGACTTTGAGATAGACCTACTTAGGGTTTCCTTTTTTTCTATAAACACCATCGGTTCCAAAGATGTCCTTTATTTCTCTTCTCTCTTCTTCTACTCGCCGTCCCTCATTGGCGTTTCCCTGCGATTCCTCCATTAATCTCCTCTGATTTCTTTGGATCCCTTTGGGGATTCCTCTGCGAGAGCTCGCCTAGCTCGGATTCGGGTCTTTGAGGTTTGTGGCCTTTGTTTCTTTCGTTTTTGTGGTTTTGTTGGTTTTTTGGATTATTTTTTTTTTTGGTTTGATTGGTTTTGGCCAATGCTGTGGGTTCTGATTGTTGAGTTGTTGGGTATTATGTTGTTTTTTTTTATGGTTTTTTTTATGAAATATGTAGGTTTTGTTGGTGTTTTGGATGGATCTCCTATGCAATCGATGGATTTGTGCTTGTTTTGGTTATGATCGTTGGTGATTTTTTTTTTCTTTGTGGTTTTTTCTCAAAGAAATGTGGCTCATTTTGAAGAAAGCGAGCTGAAATCATTGATTTAGTGTAATTTGTGTGTATATTTCTTTTTCTTTTTATGTTTTTAATTATTTCTGTAAGGAATTTTTTGGCATTTCTCCACATCCATAATTTGGATTTATTTTCACCTTTTCTAATTTTCTTTGTGTACTTATCCAATTATTTGTGTCTCTTATGTTGTTCCTGGCTAGATTAATTAAAGTAAATATTTGATGTTTCAGATTCAATAAATCTATAAAGCTTCTTGGTCAAAACTTGCAATTCCTACTGAAGACTCAGTTCACCATTACTCTTCTCCTTGTATGGAGAGATATTCAAAGATTCAAGTACCAAATCAAACCTTTAATTTTTCTCAAAATTTTGCATATTAATTTAGTCATTAATGGCAAACATTTTGCACATTGTAAAATCTTTTCTATATTTTGTTCCTTTTTCTTTTAAATCACTTTATCAACTATTGAATCTTGATTATGTTTTAAATTTTTGTAGAACATAGGCATAAGGAGCAAGGATATTTGTTTTTTGGATTCTAATAATTGAGTCTATTGTGCAACAAAATAATTTTGAAAAATAACTTATGATATTATTGTTCTTCATATTGGTATATTTGTTTTCTCTTTTTGTTTAATAAGACCAATCTATTTAACATTTAGTCCATTGGTTACTACAGAGCCTATAGTTTGTAAATTTCACATGTGACCATATGCTATGATTTTTTAATTGAATGCTAGCATTAATTAGTTCTGCCTTTTCATAATAGTTTGAACAAAGATGAGTTTAGATTCCTTCAATATAAACTTTCGATGTTTCTCATGCTTTTCAAAAACAATTGAGAAAAAGGCAAATAAATAAATGGATTTATTTATTTTCTTTTAGATGATTAATATGTTTAAACCAAGCCTACCATATTGATTAGTAGACCTTGATAGCATGTTCTTTTTTTCCATCATGCTATTCTTTTTTATTATAAATCAAATTGTGCATTTGTCTATTTTCTACTACTCTTATTCATTTAGAATTTTATATTGTTGTAAGACTTAGATTTCATGACAATGGCAAGTTCAAATACTCCTATAAATATGGAGGATGGGTACACTGCATATGGAAGTGCTTCCAAGCGTAAAAAAAAATAACTACATCAAAGGTGTAGAATAATATGAAAAAGCTTGAGTGCGCCGACAAAGAACTAATAAAGGCACAATGTAATCACTATAAAGTCATTTTATCTGCTAAATCCTCAAGTGGAACTTCTCATTTAAGATGTCATTTACAAGGCTGCCTCAAAAAATATAACAAAGATATTAGACAGTACACACTAACAAGTTAGCCAAGTATAAGTGGCGGGTCACTTATTAAGAGCTATAAGTATGCTGAAGAAGAGTGTCGTAGAGATACTTCCTTTTTTCTTGTATGTGGCAAGCATTCTTTTAGAACAGTTGAAGAACTAGGGTTTAAATATTTGATGAGTATTGTGACGTTATATAAAAGAAAGAGAGTATGTCAAAGAAGAGTTATTGATAAGTGCTAAACTAATCATATTTTCTATATCATTTACACTGCATTTAGCATGAAGTATTACATATTTAGCACCAAAATAATATGAAATTTCATTCTTTTGTTCATCACTACCTTTATTTCTGTTTTAAGAAAAAAAAAAAAAAGAAGAAGCAAAATTAGGGGTGCTTTGAAGTGAAACGAACCAAGTTGTTGAATCAAGGTTTCCCCACAGCTCACAACGGGCTTGATGACAAGTTACCATGCCTGTTGTCTACATTTACCACTATCGTGATCAAGTCGTAGCAGCATGAACCCATCAATAGCAGCACAAAAGCCCCAACGGCCTCACAATGGCCATTGTGAATACCACCATGGTCGTTATCAAGACACATAAGGCCCACAGGACCATGCTAAGACACGACTTGGAGCCCAAGCAACAACTTACTCACCACGGGTATCACATCACTAGTGGTGAGCCCGTGGTGCAACCCGACTCTATAAAAACCCTAGGTTTCTCTGAAATCAAGGAGACTCTTTTGCCGAATAAGGTAGGACGGCCGAATTTCTAGAGATCTGAGCGGCGGGAGACGAGTTTTTTTCCATGTTCCAGTGAGTTCTAGTGGATTTCTCAAAAGTATGTCAATGAGCATCATTGAAGAAGATCCCGCATGACAGACATCTTCAAGGATCATCATTAGAGGGGCACGAGTGGCACATGTCATCCAGATAACCTTGGGATCCTCTAATCCCCAACCTTCGGAGAACTATTAGAGAGAGTTAGTCTAAGAATATATTGAATGCTTATTTATTATTTATTTGGTCTTATGGCTCTATTATACTTTGATGCTTTGTTTTTTATGATTTATAAGAACCTAACTCGAGAGAAATTGTATGTGTAGGTCCCTTGGTTATTATTTGCGAATCTTGATTGATTAATATATATTGTTTTAGTTTTTGTAATCATCGCATGTTCTTCATTAATTATTACTGTTGATCTTGTTGAGGAGGTTATGCCCCCATGTTGATAACGCCATGCCATGATAGATCTATGCATGTTCTAAGAAGTTAGACATAACTAAGTTTCCGGGTTAGGGATTGATTGCCCCTTAGGCTTAGGGTTTGATTGGTCTCTTCTCGTAGGATTCCCGCACTTAAGGCAAACATAGGAGGCTGGGGAGGAAGAGATTTCATCTTAAATTCCTAGTGATTTAGACCTAGTCACCAAGGGATTTGGGGCTAGTCTGCCTTGGAATTCCCCTGGTTTGATTCTACAACACGATTGACACTTAACATCTATCATAATTAATAATTAAGATAACTAGAGTACATACTCCCAACTCCTTCCAAATGTGTTTAATGATATCTCCAATTGTATTGTTTAATAGTGTTGTATAAGTAAATTAAAGAAAGAGCATAAACGATTAGGCTATTGATTAAGTGAAAAGAAAGTAATATGAGCCTCTCGCCATTCCTGGGGAAATACAACCCTCATCCTCATCCACATGGTGTTACTTGATGACCCGTATACTTGTGGTATTACGGACCAATTATAGTATTAAGTGCATACTTGCATGTTTATGTATTTGCATAATTTACACACCGCATAAGTGTATGTTAGTTAGCTAAAACTCAGGTCGAGTATGCTTAACTTCTGATAATTGGAAACTTGAGCATAACGTTAATGAATATATTTGTGTTACTGCACATTAGGTTGATAGTGATTAGAAATTACAAAAAAAGAATAATCAAATTTAGAGCTTTGACTCCTCCTTATAATGGTTTTAACATAGCAGATGAACTTATTATGTGCTTGGCTCAATGGAAAATAGACAATAAAATTTTCATTATCACATATATTGGATAATGTTTTTATAATGATGCCATGGTTTCCTCTCTTAAAAGTCGTTTTTGAGCCAACATGACTCTTTTATGTGATGGTGTATTTTTTTTAAATTAGATGTTGTGGAGATATTGTCAATCTTATTGTTTAAGCCAGTTTAAGGCTTATTGATGATATTGTTAATAAGGGTCAAAATGTGATAAAGCACATCAAAAAAATCTGGTCTTCGTAAAAAAAGGTTTTATGGAATGGCTGAACAAAGTTCACTTGAATGAAACAAAAAAAATGGCATCAAGTTGTGTGTGTCAAGTGGAACTCCACATATTTAATGCTTGAATTTGCTCTATATTACAAAGATGTGTTAGATTATTGGGGGCAACGTGATAAAGACTTTCATTATTTTGTACTTTCTATTGAAGAATAGAAAAATGTTAAAATCTTTTGCAAGTTTTTGAAAGTTTTTTATGATATAATTCGTATGTTCTCCAGTTCCAAATATCCAACTTCAAACATTTACTTTAGAGGGGTTTGGGAAATCCACAATGTCTTAAAAGACACTATTAAAGGCCCCCACACATTCTTGAGTCCTATGGTCAAGGAAATGCAAGACAATTTCAATAAATAATGGGTAGAATGCAGTTTGGTATTATCTTGTGCTGCAAGTTTAGATCCTCACTACAAATTGAACTATGTGGAGTATTATTATACTAAACTCTATGGTAGCCATGTATCGGAGCTTGTCTAAACTGTTCTTAATACTCCTAAAATATTGTTTGATGAGTATTTGAAGAACTTCAAATCCAATTCTTCATCATTGGTTGAAAGTTCAAATGTTTCGAGAGCTAGTTTTGTTGAATTCAGCTTTGAAGATTCTAATGTTATTAGAAGTGAACTTGATAGCTATGATGAGACTGAAGATTACTAGTATCTAAATAAATCTAAAGTTGATGGTGAAAAATCACAATTGGATCTTTACTTGGAAGAAAAAGAACTTGAGTTGAGCACTAATATTGACATTTTGGACTATTGGAATAAAAGCTCTATTAGATATTCAAAACTTTTACTATTGACCAGTGATCTTTTGGTAATTCCCATATCTACTGTGGCTTCAGAGTCGGCATCCAGTATTGAAAACAAAGTCATTAATTATTTGAGAAGTTCACTCAAACCGAAAACAGTTCAAGTTGTGGTTTTTTTGATGATTTGATGCACTCAAAAGGATTTTTCAGTTGGTGATTTGTTTTTTTTTTCTATGTATTTTTATAATATTTTTATTTTATGATTCATTTGTTTGTTATTTTGAAATAACATTAGGATTGGAAGATGAAGCATCAGTTTCTAGTGATGATGAAGATGATGAGGAAAATGAAGCTATTGCAATGACTTCATAGGTAAAAATAGTTTTATGATTTATATGAAGTTTAGGTTTATTTATTTAATTTTGAAGAACATGAGTATAGGGAAATGTTTACAATGTTACAATTTCCCCTTTTTCTATCTGTGATCAACTTGTTAGCAACTTATCATTTTGATTTTCAAGGTAGTTCTTGAGTTAATAAGCTTAAGCCTACCATTTCTCTTTACTCATTTCTTGATTAATCTCATGTTTGTTATTTTTGGTCTTGCAAGTTATGCTTCTCTACATCATATTTTGGGAAGAAATAAGTATCAATATTTGATTATATAAGATGCCAACATGTTGATGTCTTAGTTATGTTTGGTTGTATGATACCCAGAAGTATTGGCTCTTTAAGATGGGTGTGCTATTTAACTTGAATGATTTTTTTATATAATGATGGTTAGTCTTAATATGCTTTCTCTTTAAATTGGACGGTGTGTTTTCATATGTTAATGGTGTGCTGTTTAAGTTGGATGATTTTTTCATATGTAATGTCCTTATATATATATGATAATAGTTTGTCTTTCTATATATATATATATATACACACACACACACACACATATAATTCTCTGTTATTATTCTCTATTGGTTTCATTCAAATTGATATTCTCAGTGTGTATATATGTGTTTAACGCTAGTTTTGCTATTTTAGATTAATTAACTGTGAACAAGTGGTTTACTTAACCTGATTATTATTAATGGATTATGATGGTTTAAATTTCTTATTATTATAATTGAACAAGATGTGCATTTGGTATTTTAATTGTTAATTTGTTTTGTAGAATAATGTCAGTTTGTACTCCTAGATTAATATTATTGTGAATTTTTTCATAATTGAATTATTGTTTGATGAAAAATTAATTATTTTTGGTGAGCCTTGGTTTAAGGTCATAAAATACAGGCGGGTTTTGGCAAAATTTAATTACTAGGCCGGGTTGGGCTTGGGCAAGCTTAAATTTTATTATATACATATCTATCCCGACCCATGGACAAGTTACTTGTAAGGCAAAATTGATTGTTTTAACACAATGGTAACATATCACTACCAGCAAAAATTATATAGAGTATGTACTTACAAAGGAAAAAAGAACTTCCATGTTCCAAACTTCTATACTACTTCAAAGCAAGCTACTAGAGATAATTGAAACCTCACATGGATGATTTTTCAACCTAAAACAAATTTCTTTAAAAAAAATATTAAAACTAAATTTAACATATACTTAGCTATTTCAGTTACGAACTACCGAGACTTTTAAAACATGGGTTGATATGGACTACAAATTAGACAGAATTATTTCTCAAATCCAAATATGATTAGATAATCACACAAGGCAAAGGAGATGGAATATTCACAGTTTAGATGCATCATGCAATAGTCTCCAAATTTGCACATGCCCATTCAAGATGTGTACATGAGTTTGTTCAAGCTTAATCTTCAACCATTCAACAAAATTCACTCATTTACTCTCATCCTTTTGTCCTTAGTTGTAGTACCATGTGATGTAGAGAAAGAAAAAAAGGAAATAAGAGGTTGTATGGTCTAATAAAACCTCATTCTTCTCTACAAGAATAAAGTAGAACAATAATTGATATAAAAAGTAAGGTTGTATGGTCTAATATACAATTTGTTCCTTAGAAGTAAATAGTCTAGTATGATTTTATGTATCTCCACTTGCCTTTCTAATAAAAACAAAATTATTTCCTATAAAATCAATTTTGGAGCAACTAAAAGATCTTACATGTGTATTATACAATAATAGTTAAGGGGGCCAATGAAGCTTGCAAGTTAACTTGTCAAACTTGCTAGTGTAATATTGAATTTCTTCCTCAGTTATCCATGGGGACAATGCCAAAGAGATTTTAAGAAAATCAATAATATCCATACTAGGAAAAGCAATCAGACCCTTCAATTTAACTAATAGAATTTTCTTCATGCCATTTAAAACATCATACTGAGCAAACGAATTTTTAGCCTATCCAAGTTCCTAAAATTCATAAAATTCAATTATGATGTATATGATCATTTGGTTTTTTGTTTAGTGCATATACCAAAAGAAAAGGAAATAAAATTTTTAATGGCCACATTTTGTTGACCACATAATAAGATTATATGGTCGTTTGGTTCTTAATAATGATATATGACCACATAATAAGATTACTATGATTATAAGGTCATGAATGCTATATGTCTAAGCATGTTGTGCTAATTTGATATAACCATATTTTGTTGAGATCTCATATTACTGGCAATTTTTTATTATAACATCTGGTTAGTCATAGTGATCAAATTGATAAAATACCAAATTGCCAAAATACCCATGAATCCAAAAAACCTCTACTAATCCCTATCACACACAAACACATATATACATAGCACATTATAATTAGTGGGGGCACGAGCCGATTAATTGGGCCATGTGGGCCCAACTAGCAGGGTTTGTTTCACTAAACTGGAGAATCCCTTTAATATATACATATGTGTGTGTGTGTGTGTGTGTGTGTGTGTGTGTGTGTGTACATATTTTTATATGCATATATACATTAAAAATTAATTTGTAAGAGGAAAAGCATATTTGTCTAAAAAATATTTTTAGATTACTGTCATTTGGTAATCCAGTAGACTCATGTTGTGGTAATGTGATAACTGAGTTCCTTGATAATATTTCATTGTTGGCAATCTTATATTACCATAAATTTTGCTGGTGCTATAATCTCAAACATGGTAATATTTTTAGATCACACTCTATGTGTGATAATATTTTTACATTATCATAAACCCCATTTTGGTTCACGGAATCTTACATTACCATCAATAATAGGATTACTAGGAAGTCATATTTATATGAATATGTGTAATTTCTAATTGGTTGACAACGTTGTGGTTGGAATGTAATATTACCATGTTTGGTTAGTTAGGAATCTTATAATATCAATTATTTCCTTACTAAAATATACTTACCTAATAGGTGCCAAATATATCATAACTATTTAATAATAAATATGTGTAATTATTATAAATAAATAAATTTTTGTATTTTAAAATGTTTAATTTTTATTAATATTAATTAATCCAAAGTTGATTATTTTAAATAAATATAAATTTTATCTCCGACTTAATTTTTGAAAAAAAAAATTAATCTCAAATGTTACTCTTATCTCCAACCAAATATTTCAATAAATATATTTTCATATAAAAGATATGTGTGGAAAAATCACAAAATTTTCTTATTTTTTATTTTTAAAAAATTAATGTTTCCATGATTTTATTCGATTTAAAGGGTATAATGGGAAAAAAACTTCATATTTCTCCCAGAATGGTGCACTACCATTTATTGTGTTGGTAATTACATTACCGGTAACATTGCCCAAGTTATCAGATTACGGGAATGTAATATTCCCACACTAAACAACCAAAAGATGTAATCTTACGTTACATATTCCAGATTCTGAGGTTAATCTAATATTACACCCAACTAAACATCACCTAAGAGTAATGCTCAGCATAAGAGAAGAGAATGAATTTAGTTTAAAGGGAGATCTGGTTAAAGCTTGAATCCAATATGTCATAGATAAACCTAAATATTGTTTTTATTTAAGAGCCGAAAGAAATGCAAGTCATTGTCAAACTCAAGTTAAACTTTGACATGAATTTTTATCACATTTATATATTCCTTTTATATATATATATAAAAAAAAAATTTAAGTTCTTATGAGTCAATTTTTTCTCCTCCCAAACTTATGTGTTTATTTTAAGAGATTGTACTCAAATTTCAATGATGCTAACAATTAAGTGTAATGGCTTAGACATCATGGGTTTACACTAGGAGTGGCAAATATTCCCAAACCCGACCTGACCTGACCCAACTTTGATGGGAAAACCCCTTTCACCGGGTTTTGGGTCGAGTTCGAGTAAAACCCAACTACTATGGAGCGGGCCGGTATGGGGATCTTGATACCCAACTCGAACCCAACCCATACAATAAAATCACGAAGACACCCTTATATTATATATACCATATAAATACTCATCCCTTGGATTTTTGTTTGGTAGATTTGAAATAGTTAACTTTATTAATATAATCTTATAGTGTTGTAATTGTATAATGTTGTTATTTTACTTTATTGAAGAAATATTAGGCACTTGCTTTAAGTTATTTTTTTTTATAACAAATCATATTTTTTTTTTATTAATCTTTTTATGTGGTGGCTAGGGCAGGTATAATATCCAACTTTTAACTTAGGTCTTGTCCTAGGGTATTAGGGTAATTTTGTGATTTGTGATGATCTTATGAGATAGTGGGGCATTTTGGGAATTTTCTCTAGTTATATAAACCCCCAAATCTCTAAACCTAGCCCTAAGTTTTCCAATTAATCCTTTTTTCCTCTTCAAATTCCTCTTAGAGTAATCTTCGAGTAGAAACTTCTATCTCTTCCCTTTTCTTTATCTGAAAAATTAAGGTAAGATCGTCATCTCGTCTTCATCATAATCGTTATGTTGATCTTAGCATCATAATGCATTTCCTTCCTCAATTTTCTTGATTCCTAATGATCTAGTATGAGATCATTGAAATTTTATGATTTTTATGTTTGAGATTATGGTTTTGGAGTAAATTGTGAGGAGTTTCTTGTTGATTCATATTGTATTTTAAATCTAGGATTTTGTAGATTTGATAAACTGTTTATGGATTCATTAAATGATGATTTCTGGAATAGATGCAAATTTTTCCTTGTTAGACATAAAGAAAACTTGTATAGAAGTTCATATGATCATAACCCTTGCTTTTCTTACACTACTATCACCTACATGACTTATTTTCATGCTCCCTACATCCTTACGATATCTATATAAACCCTTCCTAACCTTTTTGCAAAGTTTATGCCAACCTTATGGGCATAAGGGAGCCTTTAAGGTGTTCTGTCAAGGGCTTACGATCATAATCAGGCCGTAAGTAGTTTGTAAGGCTACTTACGTCAACTGCTTACGTTTATAAATAGGCCATAAGGAGCCTGTAAGGTGTTCTTTCAATGGTTTATGGCCCATAACCGACCTAAATCCTTCACGCATCGCATATAGGGCATGAATTATGCATATCTCTCATACATGCATGTTTTTAGTTAAAATTTGCATTAAGTTGGATTTGCTCTTAGGTGGAGAACCCTCGACCAAGGGCAAGGAGCTCATGGAGGAGTATTGTTTTTAAGCTCTTAGACTACATGTCTAAGCACTATGAGTGAATACTTTCCTTACCAGTGTTTTAAAACAGTTTTATTATTTGGATGCAAAGAACTTTACTTCCTACTTTATGATGTTTTAAATTAACCATTTTCTTATATTTTTACAATGAGCTATAGAGGTTTCTTAATTGGTTTTTGTAATATCTCTTTATCATGAATGTTCTAATGGGTTTGCAAACATGAATTAAGAATGAGATATAAAACGTCAAATATTTTATGTGATACATTGAAATATGAAATTGTATGTAATTATTGATTGCAATCATGTATATTTATGTTAGTATTTTTGGATATTTGTGACCATGAGTGTATGACTTGGCTAATGTAGTAGTAGTCTCCATGATTCGACCTAGTGAGAGGCAGCATGGTTAATTGGTTGGCATAGCTTACCCTTTCAGAGGGCATAGAGAGAGCTTGAATTGAGAGTGGGTGGGATTCTGAGACATTGTGTGTCACCTCACGAGTGATCTCAGAGGCCAACGCTAAGGTGGCTTGATTTTATATTTGAAATGGGTAACTAGTCTTGCCAGTCTCATTCCTTACTGTGACGCCTGTTTGGTTTGGGGATGATTTTGTGGTTAACCCTTTTACTAAACTCAATTTTTGTTCAAGGAACTTGGTATTTTGCTTTTAAGATTTACATGGAACTATTTAATATACAAAAAAGTTATTTATTGATTTCATTCATGTTATGATACTGTTTATGGGAAAATGCTGATGAAAAATATTTAATCTCTTTCATAAGCATCAAGAAATTGTTCTAACTACTCATTGAGTAACTATATTACTCATCCAGTCTATTCCCTATTTTTAGGAGGTGATTGTTAGGGGCTGTGTTTGTCCATCTATTTTATCTTTTCAATAAAGTTTGTTTTTAGGTGGGACTTTGTTCCTATATTCGAACTTGTTTTAAATGGATCCACTAGTGTGTAATTAATGGTTAACACTTATATTTCTCGCAATATTTTCAACACTATCAAACTATAATTCTAGTTGACTTTATATTCCTTTGTGTTGTTTTTGAATGCTATATATATATATATATATATATATATATATATATATATATATATATATATATATATATATATAATTTCCACGGGTACCTTACTTCACGTTAGGTTCAGGTGTAGGGTGGTGTTTTCAAAACCCGACTAGTATTGGGAGTGGAGGTAGGTACGGGGTGAAGATGGGGGAGCAATAACAAGGATAAGCAAAACCCACCCCCGACCCGACCCAATGCCATCCCTATTTAACACCCTCGAGCATGTTTGGCACCTCTATTATTCTTAATGTGATCAAGTGTGTTCACTATTTTATCGTTCTTGCGCATGTTCAACACACTTGTAAGGTAGCGTTTGGTTCAATGTAACTGTAAATATAGTAAATTTCCAGTTATAATATAAGTGGAAATATATGAATTTTACAATACAATGCAGTCAAATCCTATTTTTGGTTAGATGTAACTAAAGATATTATATTATAAGATTTTGTACTTGGTCAAAAAAAATTGTAAATTTGGAACTAAAAACTTTTTACATACCAAATACTTTAATGTCATTTTAATTATTTTAAATACCGTATTAATTTGTTAAACTATTAATTTAAATTATTAAATTAGTTATTAAATTTATTAGTATATTTATTAAATTTTTTTAATATAATTTGTAATTTTTGAATTTTATTATTAACCTAACGAAAAAGAGTATTTATGAACTTTTCATACATTTCTAGAATGTTATTTAATGATTTTAATTATCGTATTGATCATTTTAACTTTTAATTTTTTTATTTAACTAGTTATAAAATTTATTATTAGATTTATAATTTTTCCACTCAACAAAGATATCCTTGAATGTTTGACAATACTTGTTTCTCCTTAATTGGTCACATATAGGTCACAAGCTATGCATGTGAAGAAGTCTAAAATCAAGGAATTTGGTTTTACAACAAATTTGGCTGTAAAACTTAATCCCTCATTAGATGTAATATGAGTTACCTAGGTTTTTAAACTCTTGTGAGCTAAACACTTGATTTCTAAAAGACCCCAATAACTCAAGTTGCATGTAACTCCAAAACTCTCCAAACAAACACTACCTAAATGTGGCTAAGGGATTGTTTGGTTGTCTATAATTGAAATTATATGTACGTGGAGTTACAGTGTTAGTAAAAATATCGTATTTTAAGTTACATCAATGTTATTTGGTTTGAAGTAATTGGAAATACTACATTTTTTTTTTTTTTGTTTAACTTGATGTAAGTTAAAAGGTGTAATCACCATGTAAATAGGATGGCGAGATTACCCAATTATCTATTATTACTGCTAATTATTTAATACTCTCCATAAAAACTAATTTAACCTAAAATAATTTATTTTATTTTATTTAATAAACTATTTATTAAATATATAATTATTAATATTTAAAAAATACATTAAATTTAAATAAAAATATCTTCTACTTCACAAAATTAAATTACAAATTACCATAACTAAAATAACATCATTTTGAGATAAGAAATATAATCACCACATTGCATGAAAGGACGGACACACAAAAAAAAAAAAAATCTAAATGATATTGGATTAGTAGGCCCGGCATAGTAGTTCTTTAATTTTATAACTTAAAATATTATAATTAAATTTTAAAAACACTTACTCTATTAATTATTTTTGTAATATTTTTAAGGGAAAATTACTTAAAAGTCCCTGAGATGTTTCAAAATTCCACTGTAGTCCCTCTAACATTTTCGTTTTCCTTTAGATCCCTCCTTTTTAAATGCAAATTCCATTTAGTCCCTAGTGTTACTTCCGTCAGTTAATAGGGGAGGAAATTACACAAATGCCCATTTACAATAAAGCAAAACGTAACTTTCATGTCCATGTCAAATCCCATTTATTGTGAGTAAGGCTATGCAATATATTTTATCAGAAAGAGAGTATATTTCACTCCTTCTTCTTCTTCTCATCTTGGGTTGGATTTGTCGTTCTTCATCTTGGTCCGTTGCCAAAGCTTGAAGTGAACTCCTGCACGCGTAAGTTAGTTGTTGTTCTTCATGTTCTTGTTATTGTTGTTCATGTTCTTGTTGTTGTTCTTGTTGTTCTTGTTCTTTTTCTTGTTCGTATTGTTACTGTTCTTCTTCTTTTCGTTCTTGAACTTCTTCTTCATGTTTTTGTTGTTGTCGTTCTTGTTCTTCATGTAATTGTTCTTGTTATTTCTTCTATTGACATTGTTGTTTTTTTATTGTTGTTGTAGTTGTACAATGGAAACTTACTCTACCTTGGCGAGATTCAAAGGAAAAGGCCGTGTGCTACAATTTACTGTATTAAGTTCATGGGAGTCATTCATGGGTGAGATATGTGCCCGTTGGTCCCTAGATGCTTCTGAAGTGAAAGTGAAGTTCGTAACGCCTTACTCATACAAGACACTTTGCCCCATTGAGTCCGAAGTGGATTTTCAACAAATGTGTCATATATACCATAGCTTTAACAAGTTCGTCGTCGACATCATTGTCGAGGAAGTGCGTGTATCTGCAGATGGAAACTCGGGCCCGTTGATCCCACTGTAATAAAACAACGAACTCTACTAGTTGTTAATTGTGTTATACGTGTTGTTGTTTGAATAGATTTCTGCCCTTTTGAATGTGAATTTTATTTCGTGTCGTATATTATTGTTTCCTGTGTATAATATTGGTTTCCTGTGTATAAAATTATTTTCCTGTGTATAATATTGGTTTCCTGTGTATATAATATATTGTTTCCCTTGTATTTCTAGTTTTTCGAAAGTAGGGGGTCCTTGTTGGATAGCATAAACCCCACTGGCGATAGTTTCCTCTCCCAGCATAATTCTTCTGGGGTGCTGAGTGTAACCGGGTGTACCGATGCACATGATTGTTCAACTTTGCAAGTAGGCCAACGGTTTGAGAACGCAGATCATTTTAAAGATTGCCTGCGAATCATAGCTATCCAGAAAAATTTTGACTTTATGTTTATAAAAATGACAAAATGAGGATGACTGTAAGGTGTGCTACCCCGGAATGCCAATGGAGAGTGCATGCTTCTAAAGAGGGAATTCATGACAAGTTCCGGCTGAAGACAATGCAAGCAACTCACATTTGCGCTGGAGGCATTGGTACGACAGCGCATCCAAAAACAAGCAAGAAGTCGGTTTCCGAACGTGTTATACATAAATTAAAAGAAAGCCCATTGTACAGAGCTGTTGACATACAAAAAGACATATTGCGTGACCATGGTGTTCGCCTACCATACAAACGTACTTGGATGGGGAAGAAGGTTGCCAGTTCGGTTATTCATGGTAGCGAGGTTAGTAGCTACGATTTGCTTCTATGGTACGCTGATAAAGTATCCGAGACAAATCTTTGTAGCGTTATCAACATTAAGAATGAGGGAGAGCGGTTTAAGCGTGCTTTTTTTTTCATTTGAGGGTTGTTTGTTAGGGTTCAAGCAAGGGTGCAGGCCATTACTTTTTATTGATGGAACTTACTTACTAGCCAAATATGGTGGGGTTCTTCTAGGTGTAACTGCGAAAGATGGCAATAATGGTCTATTCCACGTAGCATTTGCTATCATCTACAACGAAACTGATGACAACTGGACTTGGTTTCTTGCTACTCTTGGTGAGGCCTTGTACGGTCAAGATGATTACGACAAAGTCATAACATTCATATCTGATCGCTCCAAGGGTCTGGTGAATACCGTCGCCCGACTCTTTCCTTCATCACCACATGGTTATTGCCTCCGACATTTGGAGGCGAACTTCATGAAGACCAACTCTAACCTCGGTAAAGCTATGTGAATGCAATGCTGGGCAGTAATCGTCAAAATTGCTTACGCATACACCTCAAAAGAGTTTGATGATGCAGTTCAAGAACTTGCACGTTTATCAGCCGACGCACACGCTTGGGTGCTACATAAGTCAAACGTTGATCATTGGTCAAATTTTTTATTTAATGGAATGCGATGGTGTGAGATGTACTCCAATGTGGCAGAATCCTTCAATGCCTAGATTAAAGAGGCACGCCATCTACCAGTAACAAGCATGGTTGACTCGATCAGGTAAAGTTCCTTGATTGATAATGTTTTCCTGTGTATCAAATGTCAGTTCCTATGTATACATTGTCACTTCCTGTGTATACAATATTACTTCCTGTGTATGGAATGTTAGTTCCTGTGTATACAATGTCACGTCCTGTGCATGGAATGTCAATTCCTATATATACAATGTCACTTCCTGTGTATGGAATGTCAGTTCCTGTGTATTGAATGTCACGTCCTGTGTATTGTTTTCTTTACCGTCTATATTTTGTTTCCTAACTAGACTATGTTTTGCCTTTTTATCGTTTGATTTCCAGTTCAAACTTATGAATATGTTCGCCGACAAACGGGAGCAATCCAACAAGTGGGACACACATCTATGTCCCGATATTCGGAAAAAGATTGAACAACTCATTGACGACAGTCATTACCTGAGAATGGGTCGGTCGAGTGAAGAAACTTACGAAGTCATCGATGATAACAACAATGCAGTCAATCTTCAATTTCGCCGATGTTCCTGCAAGAGATGGGAAGTACATAGCTTAACGTGCAAGCATGCTTGTGCGGCTATCATGCAAACAGAAACGAATGTCCACTCCTACGTTGATTCTTACTTGACAGTCGAATGGTATCGTCGGGCGTATGGGAATCCGATATTCCCTATTCTTGATGGTGACAAACCATCTGATGAAAACCTTGCCCTACGAATTAGCCTGCCAATATCAAAGAAACAACCAGGCCGTCCAAGAAGGAAAAGAATAGAATTACAAGCCTTCGACGTACGCGAACTACATCGGCGAAGGCCAATATCAACGTTGTCATAGCAGACTAACAATGCCATACCTAACGGTAGCGTACGATATTTATATGTATTGTCACACATGTTGTTTGCCATGAACTTTGTTCTATTTTCCTTTGATAATTATCTGTCCTCCTTTCGTGTGTATTATTTTGCATTTATGTGTATATATATGGCTATTCTGTGTATATATACACATTCTTGTGTATATATACTCTTTTCTATGTACTATTTGGTGTTTCTATGTATATATTCATGTCTATTAGTCAGAGTTTGTGTGGATATCCGTATCAATATGGATGTTATAAGTAATTACATAACCAGGTTTTCAGTCAGAAAGAAATATATGACATATAATTACAAGAGGTGAGAAATTAGTTGTTCATGTTTGTTCGAATAATGTATAGTATTTCACTTCTGAATGATACTCAGAGTATGACAAATTAATTGTTATCATTACTGCCTTCGACCTCCTGCCGCGACTCAACATGATCTTCACCAGCGCTGCCAATGTCATTTATAGTGGCTGTCTTCACCTGGGGGGCTCCTTCTCCCTGGCCTCGTCCTCATCCCTAGAGGTTTCTTTTTCATCCCCAGTAGATTTTTTCTCATCCCCAGTCACCGTCTCGTCTGCTGCTACCTTATCACCCCCGGTGTCCTTATCGACGATGGTATCCTTCTCCCCCAACGTCGCCCATCTCAACTCCAGGGATCATTTCCACGGCGTCGTCATCCTTGTCCCCCTCGGCAGCCTTCATCGCACTTATGGCGGGTTCAACTTTTCTGTGCATCACGTCGATAAGTATCCTGGTCACATAACATAATCGGAGGATTGGGACGTCCGATTGTTGTATGGACAATTCTTCATCGTTCAGTAGCTGTTCTATGTAACGCATGCAAAACACCGGACAATCGACAGAATCGGGTGCTTGCTGGGGGTAATTCCGCACATGCTCCAGGGGGAGGCCAATAAACGGGTTCCGGCCTATGTTAACTTTGATGTATAACTCGAACAGATCACGCTGCGCAGTTAAACGAAAATTGTTAGTCACTACGTATGAGATAATATGTTCGTAGTGCAGTGCTCTATTTAATTTACGTCGCTTACCATGCCCACAGCATCCTCATCATAAGTGGCTGATTGGAGTGAGGAGTAATGCAGGTAGTGCTACTTTTGAGTGTCCAAAACAAGCAAATGGTAATGCCCATGTAGGACGATCGGCATAAGTATTAGCTCCACCGTCTTGTGCCCGTATATTATGTCTTCCATCATATACAACGCTTGTTTAGCTGCAAATTGTAATTTCTGCATTGCAAGCGCTAAGGGCCGTGTCACAACTGCATGTTTTTTGAACCCCAATGGGTTTGTAAGCAATTCAGCGTGGAGTATCAGCACGAGGGCATCCAACACATCGTCCGGTGTATTTTCTCTACCGTCTAGGAGGACGTAGAGATGGTCACGGGTTGTGTAGCTGTTATCGTCAGGGTCCCTCCAAATGACAGAACTACATAGAGAAGTACACAGGACATATAAAACTATACACAGGAAACCAATTAATATACACAGGACGTATACAACTATACACAGGAAACTAAGTACGATACACAGGAAATTATTTCTATACACCGGAAACTACAAACTATACACATGTAACGAATTATGTACACAAATAAAAATGATGCACATTCAACATACATAATACACACGACTTCATAAATAAACACAGAATTCAACATGTTGAAGACATGAAACATATGTTATACGAAACAAAAAACAATACCTATCAACACGTGTGTTGAGGAAGAGGTCGAGGGCTGCACATTCGTGTTGGTTGAGCTTTGCAAAACCCGGGTAGGTCTTCTTCCGTGGAAGGAAGCCTGAGTCAGTTTTTTTTTATCCTCATAGTAGGTCTTCCCGTCTGGATTAGTTTGATAAGGAACCACCACAAGCAGTTCCTCTGCCGATTTATCCTTGTGCATCTTGGTCAGGGATTCAACTAGCGCGTTTACAGCTTGTAATGCTTCATCATTCCCGCCAGATGAGTCACTGGAGTTGGTAGCCTTATCAACAGGCTTGTCCTTCTTTGCTGGTGGATCCCTCTTCATAGGAGCTCTCTTCGTTGGAGGCTTTCTTGTGGGGTTTTTTTGGGCGGAGTCCGCTTTGCTGATGTCTTCTTCAGCGGGGCTCGTTTTGGGGGGGGGGAGGGGGGCAGTATCTTGTGATGTTGCCGGATGCAGCGCTCCGATCATCAACTTCTTCGGGAGGGACAGATATTTCAACATTTGCCGCGCTCCGATCAGCTTCGGGGAGCTTTGTTACAGCTGATGGCTGAGTTCCTTCACTGCCTATTGGCGGAAGATTAACATCCGCGCAACCAACGTCATCAGGCTGTGCGGGAATTTCCTCATCAACAGTTGACACCACCTCTATCTTACTAGGACGGCGTGGAGATCTTTGTGTTGACCTTTTGAATCTAAGGCCAGGAGTAGGGGATGGGGCCGCCGAATGTGAGTCAAACTTCTTCCGATCTGCATCTTGCCGGTCACGCTCGTCTATACGAGCTTGCAGATCACGGAACCCCATTAAAACCTGTTGCAGTAAACAGTGCATGTCATCATCCCCCCGGCGAACCTCCTCTGGCATCTCTTGCAGGTTGGGAGAGGATTGATCCCGACTTCGCTTCTTTGCGCGGTCAACTTTTGTTTTTTCCCTAGCAGGAAGGGCCCTTGTTGTTGGGCGGGACTTCTTCTTAGACTCGCCAAGTTCCGAGGAACTGGCGAGGGCTTGTCTATGGATTCTCTTAACACTACTAACCAAATAACGCTCTTCATCGTTGGCTAGCAGAAGCTCGAAAAACTGAAAAGCAAAAAACCAAACTTTGCAACGTTAACATATAAACACAATATTATACACAAGAAACATGAAAATGTACACAAGAACGTCATGTTATACACATGAATGCAATATTATACACATGAACATAAAATGACACACAGGAACTAAATATTATACACAGGAAACTAATAATATACACAAGAACATGATTATATACACATAAACATCATATTATACACAGGAAACCATAGTACGCACAGAAAACCATTTTCATCCACATTTTACACATCAATATATAAATAACTTACTTGTTTTCCTTTGATTGATTTCAATAGCAGCTCGATGGACGCTGCCTCGATGAAACTGGACTCCCTGTAACACATTATACGGGGTGTCTTTCCTACTCTTTGTTTCTTGACGCTGCCCATCACCTCGTAGAACTAGATGATGAGAGCAACAGAACAACCATTTAAGTAACCTGCAGTTATGGACTTCCCTTTACAACAGAGTTGGACACAAGCGGCTATCGCCGGGATATCGTCCATCAACCACCTGTGTGTAGCATAGGTCCAGGCATAACCGCCGAGTGACGCTAGAACGTTGGCATACCTTGCTACAAACATCGGCACATGCAGAACATTGTTCGAGAACATGATCGTCGTCATAAAGTAGACCACCAGGAGCTTCATGAAGGTCTGCTCGTCCTCATGTTTCTTGCACTGGACAATTGTGAGTAGGTTGTCTTTAATGGGGTCGCGGTGGTGGTTGTGCATCTTGTGCAGAAATTTCTTCTCAAAATCTGATTCATCCTTCTCGTGCTTGAAGGATACAATGTCTCCATTGCAAAGGAGACCTAGCATTAGAGCAACATCTTCGGCTTTAAACGCAAGAAGGCATTGCCATATCTGAAAGCCTTCCTTCTTCTCATCGTACACTTGCAATACAGCGTCGAGAACCCCTCGTTCTTGTAGCACGGGAGCGACGTCCATGAAATAACCGAACGGCATCCCGCAGAGGATATCCCAATGCCGCTTTTTCATATGCTTTTTCAACTCCGAAATCGTCTCAACAACAAGGCCAAGATAACAACGCGCGGTTACAAGTGTGTTCCCCATCTTCTATTCTATGTCAACAATGTAAGCACATAGTCAAAAGAAGAAATTATACACAGCAAACCACAAAACCATACACAGAAACTCGTACTCGTTCTCACCTCTACGCTGCCTTTTACCCGAGAAACTCACCGGAGAAGTCAATACCTTGATGGAACTCGCCGGAGAACTTGACCAAAAAGTCTCGCGAGGAAGAAGAGAGCGAAAAAGAAGAATGACAACGGCCTTCACAACAATAAGAATTAACCCAAACGTTGTGGCCGCTCGGTGGTAGGGTTTCCTATGCGCATCCCAACGTCTCATCGCGCCAACTGCCGATGCGCCTTCCCAAGGAAAAAGGAGGGGCATCGTCATCATTTCACACGCGTCATCATTGCCAAATTCAGAGAGGGCATTAGGGTCATTTCACACGCGTTATAACTGCTCCGTTAACCTGTTACTATGATTTGGACTTAAAAATAATATTTTCAAAAAGGAGGGACCTTGTGGGTAGCTGCAAACTTAGAGGGGCTTCTAGGGAAAAATGATACTTGAGGGGGACTTTCTGGTACTTCCCCGTATTTTCAATTATAAAATTATTTTATGATTAAATTATTTAATTATATAAATATTAAATTATAAAAATGTAATATTTCTTTAATTTTATTACTTAACAAAATTATAATTAATTTGTAAAAATAATATAATATTTTCAATAAAAAAATATTTTTGTCGCAAAAATATTTAATTATTTAAATATTAATTTATCAAAATATTAATATTTTTAAAATTATATTACATAAAAATATTTTATAATTAAATTTAAAGACAATATACTTTATTAAATATTTATATAATTAAATATGAGATGAATATGATGATAAGTGGATACCACTTACTTTATTACATTTCAACTTACAACAAATTTTGTTGTAAGTTGAAATGATGCAAAAGTACCATAAACTGTAAAACTCATTTTATATCAAACCAAACGACATTATACACATAAAATCAGTTACATTATAGCTACTTACAACTACTTATAGGTACCCAAACAACCTAGTGTATTCACCATCTTTTTTCTCCATCTAGCATGCATTGATTTCTCATCGAGCATTGCGAGCTTCATAACTAATTGGAAAGGACAATTTTTGTGCTCTAAAAAAAATTAATAAATACCTTATCATACCAAGAGAGATAAAGAACACTAAAAGATAAGTACAAAAACTAGGAGGGGCTAATTTTCTTAAATGATAGGTCCCAAGTAATTTCACTAATTTTCCAAAAATTAGAAGTGAATCAAAATTATCCATATTATTTTCCTTAAATTTCAGAAACAAAAAATTATATATATATATATATATATATATATATATATATATATATATATATATATAATAAAGTACATCTAAAATATGGCGCTAAGGTATTTAACTCCACATAAGGTGAGGGCACAGCTATGATGAAGTAATAACTTCACACTTATACATGTCCCATACTTCTTTAAATGAGAAGTGCTTATCACTTATTTGTCAAAATAAATAAATAAAAGATATGGAGTTAAGCCAATGATTCCCAAGCAACCAACATAGACAGCAACATATAATTTGGTCCAAAAGCTACTCACTAAGGCCTCAAAAGCTAAGTGAGGCATGTCATCAAACATTGCACAATAAAAAAATTATAAATAATTTTAACTTAAATTAAAATTGCAATATTGTTGTTAATGCATTCTTTGTTATCGATATTAAAGTCATTATTATAGCTGAACCTAGGCCATACTGTGCAAATGTAGATAACTACTATAATACATTATTATGTGTGTGTGTGTGTGAGAGAGAGAGAGAGAGAGAGAGAGAGAGAGAGAGAGAGAGAAATTATCCAAAGAAAAAGAGGAGGGTAGAGCTGAGATAAAAGGGAAGGGAAAGAAGACATTTGAAGGGTGAAGTGACTAGAAGGAAAGAAGGAGAAGAAGAGGGAAATAATGGAGCTTGGTAGGTCTTAATAGGTGAATGTGCTAGATGTTGCTCTTCATTCTTGTGATATTGAATAATTCGTCAACCCTTTAAATTCCCTTAAAATTCTTGCCCTAAATTTATGTTAGCATGTGTATAAATGTTTGTAACGTGTTGAAGTGTTGGGAAAGTTGAATTTTTCATGTTTTCATTGTGTTTGGAGTTGATTTGTAGATTTTAGGGTTAAATGTTGTTTGTTTTCGGTTGAATGGGGTTTCTTAGAGGGAAAAAAGAATAAATATATCATGAAATTGAAGATATGAGGATTGGGGTTGTAATTAAAGCATGATTCCACCCCTCTAGTTGGAGGGATTGCTAATTTCGTTGCCTTGGCATTGAATTGGCAGAAATTATACTTCAAATTCATGGGTTTGGGAGATAGAATTTGGAAAAGTGTAAAACTAGAAAGTTGTAATGCTTTATATTAGCTAACTATATACAAACATTAAGACTCACTGGGTTTATATTGTGTGAGATATGATTTTTTTTGTTTTTTTCATAGACTATCTTGGAGACACTATTGTGCAAAACATGTAGATTCATATGCCTTTTTTATAAGTTGTTACTTGGAATTAGGCAAAGTGCAAAGTAAAGAAAATGTCCCTTATTATCTTAACTTTCATCCTGTAAAATATCTCTATATTTGGAGGTATATTACTAGAGTTATGTATGTTGAAGTGTGGCATGTTTAGATTGGTAGTGTGCAAAAAAGTGTGAGATTCAAATTTATGGTGTATACTGAGGAGAGTTCACAATAATTTGAAATATTAGGTGTAATTCCCAGATTAGTCCCTGTACTATAGCAAACCTCCCCTTTTAGTCCCTCTACTTTAAATTGTGCCCATTGAGTCCCTCTACTTTTTAAATTGGGAAATTTCAGTCCAAGCACAGACGACCGTTTTCTTTGCCGTTTTCTGTGTGCTGAGCTGGATTTTTTAAAAGTGATGTGGCAATTTTTGGAGCTGACATGGTTTTAGTTAAAAATTTCCGTCCACTTTGCAAAGTGAGTTTGGTTTATTTAATATTTTTAATAAAAGGGAAAGTTGAATCCAATGGAAACTTCAACTTTCCTCTTTGGCCGATCACCCTCATAGTTGTGCCCTAATCATGATCATCGGATTCGGGACATCATCATCGTTGTGAACCCAATAATCAATATTGCTAGCCATTGCCGTCGAGGACCTCTGAAGCCCTCCCTAGTGCGTTTCACGCTCCGGCTAATTCTCACTTTGATCCGCTTCGGCTGTGGATCCCTTCAGTTTCGGGCGGGCTCCCACTTGTATCAAGTGAATTCGAGAGTCACAAGTGTTCGGATCCACCACCGTTGAGATCAATCTCAGATCTAAAACATCGGTAATCTTTTTGTCGAATATTTGATATTCTCGTTTGATCTCATCTTGCTTTTGAATCCATGCTTGTGGTGTTGTTTCTGGTTTTCTTATCCGTATTTTGATGGATTTGATTGTGAGTGAGTTGATGATTTAAATTTATAAGTATCAACTCCATCGGAATCTTTTTGGTTTTTAATGTTTGCGTCTTAGATCGAAGGTAACTTCTCTTGATATTCTTATTGTTTTAAAAAATTATCTCTATGATTTATTGTTGTTCATGTTTACCATCAACACATTAGATCGTATTTTTCATTGTTTGTTAATATTTATATATAATTGGTATCATTTGAAGAATTTTTCCTAAATATCTTATCATAGTAAAGAAATTGAAAAATTATAAATTTAAATGGCAATCTTTTGAAAAATTTATCCTGAATGAAGAGCTTATTGAAATGAAGATAAATGGCAATCTTTTGAAAAATACCTTATTGAAATGAAGATAAATGGCAATCTTTTGAAAAATTTATCATGAATGAAGACCTTATTGAAATGAAGAAAACAAAGGCAATAATTTAAACATATATATATAATTAATTAATTAATTGGTATCATTTGAATAATTTATCCTAAATACCTTATCAACGTGAAGAAATTGAAAAATTATAAATTTAAATGGCAATCGTTTGAAAAATTTATCTTCAATGAAGACCTTATTGAAATGAAGAAATCAAAGCCAATAATATAATTAATTAATTGGTATCGTTTGAAGAATTTATCCTAAATACCTTATCAGAGTGAAGAAATTGAAAAATTATAAATTTAAATGGCAATATTTTGAAAATTTTATCTTGAATGAAGATCTAGTTTTTTCTTGTTAGAAATAGTAGATCTAGTTATTTTTTATCTATTGTATATGTTGTGGTATGATAGATAAATCTATCCTATGATTTTGTCTTGATTTATGTTACCGCTTATGTCTATGTCAAACCACACCAATGATCATAAATATCTCTTTGTGATGTTTTCATTAATAAGTATACTTCATTCTTTGTCCATGTCTATGGCTTAATGGTGTAAGTATTTAACATCAATTTATAAAAATGTAGTTTTCATTAATAAGTTGACCACACTTCCAATAATTAGTTAGAACAATGCATTTCCAGCACATTTGTTGTGACTATAAGTTCTCATTTAAGTCAACTTGATGCACAATTAAAAGAGGAATTTATTAACTTCTTTATCATTTATGAGAGTATATGTCATATTCGATGTGTTCACTTATTTACAAAATCTGATCACTCAGTTGTAGTTGAGCAGCATTCTACTAAATTAATAAATTTCTAATCAACTATTAGAACAATACCTAGAACTCAATGTTTCTTCAGCCCAAGAGACATCACATAATTGATGTGTTCACTTATTTATAACATCTGATGTGTTCACAATTAAAAGAGAAATTGGCTCATCTCATAACTGATGTAATTCCATTATGAGACTATGACATCTGATGTTAACTTAAGATTTTTGTTATTTATTCAATTGATGTAATTGTGCCATCTGATGTATATTTCACATTGTCTACTAGGCCATTGAATTGTTTTTAACTATAAAAGAACACATTGTCAAGTACCATCATGGAGGGAGATTATTAAGAGGTAATGAGGTTAAATATATGGATGGGGAAACCACTGAATTTGCTGTTGACCCTGACCGTCTTTGTTATTGGGACTTGCTGGGGGATTTGAAAGAGTTAGGATATGATATTGAAAAGTCATTGAATTTGTTTTTCTTGGATGATGGGGGAACATTAAAGACTGTTAAGACTGATGAGGGGATTATTGATTTGGTTGCTCAATTAATGAGGCATCAGGTGGTTGACATCTATGTAGAGTGCTCTAATGGTGAGACAAGTGAGAAATTACCAGATAGTTTATTGCCTTGTCCTATTGTTGATGATATTTCCATTCCTTGTCACGAGAATTTGGTATATATTTCATTACAATGTCCTGGTGATGATGCTGCATTTAGGGTGAATGAAAATGCTATGAGTGAGCATGGCATTAGCTCAGGAGAGGAGTATGAGGAAACTTTGGTAGATGTTCCCATTGTTGGATCAGATACAGATGATGAGAGGGATCAGGCCAGGGTTAAAGTTACAAGATATATGGAGATGAAAAAAACAGTGCAGGGAAATGCCGGTGATAATCCAGTCAGGGTTTTTGATAATGTAGGCAGTGATAATGCAGTGCCAGAGCAAGCTAAGGAGGCAAAAGTAGCTGGATTTGAAAGTGATTACATCGACTCATCAGACCCGGGAAGCTATGAAGAAACCAGTGACGATTCTGATGCAGATGATGCCATAAGACATAGAACTACTTCACAGTATTATAATCCTAATGTACCATTACCTGAATTCTTCTTAGATCTTAAGTTTACAGAGCTGAAGCAATTTAAGAATGCACTTGTGGATTTCTCGACTAGGAATGGCTTTGAGTTTAAATACATAAAGAATGATAAAGTCAGAGTAAGAGCAAGATGTTCTGCAAAGGAATGTACATGGATGATTTTGTGTTCTTGGTGTAATGCTAAGAGAATATATGTGGTTAAGCATTATGTTGCACAACATTCATGCCTACTTCAGACAACAAAAAACAAGAGGGTTACAGCTAATGTAGTTGCAAATAGATTTGGAGATCTTATAAGCAGCATGCCATTTATTAAGCCCATTAATCTGAAGGCAATGGTGAGGAGGGAGCTAGGAGTTTTTGTTTCAACCAAAGTGTGCAGAAATGCTAAAGGTTTGGTGCTCAGAAAAATTGAACAACAATTCAGAGAGGATTTCTTAGTGATTAACAGCTATGGAATGGAGCTAAGACAGTCAAATCCTGGCAGTACTGTAGTTATTATATCTGAAAAGAGAAGTGCAAATGAGTTGCCTATTTTTCAAAAAATGTACATTTGTTTATTCGCGGTTAAAAAAGGGTTCATTGCTGGTTGTAGAAGGTTAATTGGCTTGGATGGATGCTTTTTAAAAGGCCTAATGAAAGGACAACTACTTGTGGCAGTAGGTAGAGATGGGAACAATCAAATGTTCCCAATAGCTTGGGTTGTTGTAGATAGGGAAACAAGTGAGACTTGGAGTTGGTTCATTCAACATCTGTAGGCTGATCTTTGCATGGGGGATGGACTTGGGTGGGCAGTAGTAAGTGACATGCAAAAGGTTGGCAACTTCATTACAATGTTTTTTTCCTCAACTAAGTACTTATTAATTTTAATGAAACATATTTCCTTGGCAGGGTCTAATCCATGCAGTTAATAAACTCTTGCCTTCAATTGAGCATAGAATGTGTGCAAGACACATTTATGCTAGATGGGGAAAGAAATACCAGGGCAAAGAGCTACAACTACATTTTTGGAACACTGCTAGGGCAACAAGAGTTCCTGAGGTGAAGAAATACTTAGAAATCATGAAAAACCTAAAAGGGGGAGTGCAGGCTATTGAAGAATTGTTGGAGAAGTGGCCAATTAATGGGTGGTGCCAAGCTTTTATAAGTGATATGGTCAAATGTGAAAATGTGGACAACAACATGTGTGAGACTTTTAATGGAGTGCTACTAGAAGCCAGAAGCAAGCCCATAATTGGAATGCTTGAAGAAATAAGGCAGTATGTGATGAATAGGTTAGTAGTGAAAAGGGATTATACTATGAAATGGAATATGGATTGCGGACCCAACATAGTTGCCAAACTAGAGAAAGAAAGGAAAAAAAGTGTAAAATGGAAGATTGAATGGAATGGTGGGGCAAGCTATGAGGTGTTTTGGGATGATACGGTGCAACATGTGAGGCATGGCTTTGTTGTTAAATTAGAACACCAATGCTGCTCCTGTGGAAGATGGAACAAAAGTGGGATCCCATGTGAGCATGCAATGGCAGTTATTATTTTTTGTGGGGAAGATCCAGTGCATTACTTGTGTGAGTGGTTCAGTAAGGAAATTTATTTGAGAGCCTACAAGTTCAATGTCAACCCACTTAGAGGCAGAATGTTTTGGCCAGAAACTGTGGAAGGTCCTTTGCTTTCACCATTAGTTAAAAGAATGCTTGGTCGACCAGCAAAAAAAAGAAAAAGAGAGCCATTAGAAGGGAAGAATAAAGGCTCGTCGAAGCTTGCCAGAACAGGTAGAATCATGAGGTGCAAGAATTGCAATCAACAAGGTCACAATAGGCTAAAATGTCCAAACAAAGGCAACACTGTAAGTTTGTTAAGTATAATTTTATTGTTATCAGTTTACTGTCAAGACAATTGAATGGCTTTGTTTTTAAAATGTTGTGTTGTTGTAGTCTTCAAGTGCTGCCTCTCCACCTGAGAGACCTCTAACATCAAGTACTGCACATGATGGTGCTTAACAACCAAGAGGGAAAAGCATCTCAAGTACAAAGACTACTTCTTCTAGGGGAAATCAGAGAATTGTATCCTATAGTGATCCATTCAATACATTATCTGATAATGCTCCAACCATTATATTAAGGGTAAGTGAACGTGAGAGTTGATATTAATAATTAATATTGATGAATCTTCCATGCATTCTGAGAGTCATTTATTAAATAGCATGTATTTTTAATACAGGGTGCCCACACTGGTGAGCAAATTGTTGGCAAAGAAAATCCACAAGCTGCCTCTTTTATTACTGCAACTCAATTAATAGTGAGAATTCTTCTCATATGAATGTTCTTAACAACTATCTCTTGTTCTGTATTTTTTTTTTTTTTTTTTGGAGAATTGCTAATGACTATTCTGTGGTGAAAATTGTAATGTATAGGCAAGAAGAGATAAGAGGAAGACAAGACATGGTGCAAGGGAATCAAGCCAACAAACGTTATCAGTAATAGAGAATCCAGAGTTCACATCAACACAAGAAAGCATAACCAAGGCTACAAGATGAGAACCTCAAATTATAATACAATCCCATAGGTTTTGTTTTGGTTTACAATGGTGCACATTTTGTTTTATTTTGTATGTCATATCTAATGTCATGCAATACTGGGAAGTTTTTGTTTTTTGAAGAATTGCATGTCAAACTGGGCTTGTAAATCAGGAGTATGTAAACTGACAAGTTTATATGTATGACAATAGAATTGTACTGCTTGTACCTTGCAAGTTACAGATTATGTGTTTTTTTTTTTTCTATTATAAATGGACAACATTCATACTATCCAAATAATGTGACAGGAATGTAATTTGGTGCAAGGATGCAGGTTTTGCAAATTGAATAAACCATACTATGTAGATTCTTCAAAAAGATTGCTAGTGTTTGTTTATGATTTAATTGATTTAGAAATAGTATTATCTTGGAAAAAAAAGCCAGTTCAGCAAATATAGAAGGCAAAGAAAACAATCATCTATGCTTAGATTAGAATTTCCTTATTTAGAAAGTAGAGGGACTCAATGGGCACAATTTAAAGTAGAGGGACTAAAAGAGGAGGGTTTCTATAGTAGGGGGACCAATCCGGGAATTACACAAAAATAGTAACTAAAACCACGTCATCTTTAAAAAATCCAGCTCAGCACACAGAGACGGCAAAGAAAACGGTCGTCTGTTCTTGGACTGAAATTTCCCAATTTAAAAAGTAGAGGGACTCAATGGGCACAATTTAAAGTAGAGGGACTAAAAGAGGAGGTTTGCTATAGTACAGGGACTAATCTGGGAATTACACCGAAATATTACTATACTGAACTCCAGTGTGTCTTTTTTTAATTGAAGCAATTTTCATGTGATTTAATTAAGTGCAAGTAAAATTTGAGAACAATTTGAAGCATATAGGCTCGTTTAAGGATGCATACAGGGACGGAACCAAGGGGGGCTAGCAGGGGCCTCAGCCCCCTGGGCACCAGCGTTCATCCTTGTTTGGCCGGAAGACACAAAACCAGCGCCCCGTCCTCTCGGCCAGCAGCCCCTCCTCGGCTCGTACTAGCGCCGCTCGCAGTGACCAAAGTCACCGAAGGAGACGAGGATGGCGGTGCGCTCGCCGTCGTTGGTGAAGATCTTGGCAACAAAGTCATCGGCGTAGTGGACGACGCCGCACCAGTCGCACACCCGTGTGAAGGTGCCCGGATCGACAATGATGTTATCCTCGCAACAGCTCGAGCACACCGCCATCATTGAAGAGACTCACGAAAGAGACAAGGGTTTGAATTTTATAGGCTTTATATGGGCTCGATTATGACGGCCCAAAAATAGATACTAGGCTTGTAGTTTGAGCCTTGTTAAAATTGTGGTTATTTTTTATTTTTTATAATAACATATATTTAGTACTGTAATATAATCTGGAGGGTTTAAAAAATAAATATTAGTTTTAATATAAATCACATTGTTTAGAAATTTATTTATTTATTTTTTTAACCTGTGTCAGAGACTCAAAATTAGAAAAATAATTCCATAAGTCAACTTTGGTATTTGAATTCTATTTTAGCAACATTGTTTAGAGAACAATTAATATAATTTATTTTTATATTATATTAATTGCATAGCAAGGAAGTTTAATTGGTAAAATCTACAATTTAATATTATTTATTTTTATATAAAAAAAGCTTATTTTCAAGTACATCATTCATAGTTGAATTATACCAAACTTTTCTGATTGGATGAATTAAAAATCACATCATTAACCATTAAAAAAGATTTAATAAAAAAATCAAACAAGAGGAATGCTAAAACTCTTAACAATATGAGATTCATTTCATTGAAGATCAAAACTTACTAGAAAATAGTTTTTTAAAAAAAAGCAAAAAATAAGAAATCCATTGACCATAGCCAAGGCCAAGAAAGCCAACAAAGATCTACTACTCGATCAAAACTAATCCTAAACCACACATCAAATAAGATAGACATTTTATACTTTTTATGATTGTTTTAATTAAATGTCACAATATCTCACTATTTTGTATCAAATATAATTGTTACGTTGACTAAAATATTTTTTTGACATTTTGCCCTCAGCCACCCCAATAAATAAGTCCTGGTTCCGTCCATGGAGGCATATATGTGTATTGCTTATTAGGAATTCTTCATGGGAGAGAAAGCAAGGCTAATGACTGACTTGCATAAATATTTGTATCTATATTTGAAGTTAATGCTCCTTCTTTGGTAGTTTTCTTTCAAAATTTGTTTTCTTAAACTATAGATTTTGTGGTATTGGAAACCAGTTGTTCATACCATTCTAGGCGTGAGAATGGGTTAATTTTTGTTGTTATAGTATTTGTCGCTTATATGTTTTAAGGATATAAATGTTTAGTGTGGGTTTTGTATACTACAATATATATATATCAACTATATCAACTCACTTCACAGATGCTTATACTTGAGCTTTTTTATGGTCACAGTATTTCATAAGAATAATTCTAATAGTTTTAGTTCTAGTAATAAAGGTGTTTGATTTTGTTATTTTAATGACTCTGAAGTGCGGGTTCGAGGGAGACGTTTTGGAAGCTATAATTGGTTGATAGGTGTATGCCTCGATAATGCATGTTTTACTTATATTGGAAGGGATCTTAGGTTAATTTTGAGTTGAACTTGGTGCAATGGAGCCTTTGGGATATATGTATTTGCACGGTTAGAAAGTGTTGAAAATTTCATGATGTTTAGATTAATTCCATTGTGAATGAAGGAGGTTAAATTCATGTTTTTGATGAGTCATAGATGTTTAAAATGGCTAGAAGCGTTGTCTTAAATAGTGAAAATTGTGAGAAATTATGGGTTGGTATTATGAGCTACTATGTTAATACGTGTGTTTCCATGACAGTGTAAACTATCTTATTAATGTGAGGGAACTATCTTATCAATGTTCATGAGGCTTGGGTATAATTGGATGTCAATCTTGATATTGTTAATAAGATTGGTGGCAAGTATGTGTGTGTGGACGGTCATACTTGTTGTGAAGATGGAATACATGAAGTCTGACTTGCTTATGTGTTGTTGGTGGATATTTTATTATTGTTTCAATGTTGAAAGAGGTCGCCAACGATCACATGGTCTATTGGTACATGGGTCCCAGATAGAGCTTTTCACCGAGTGGTGAGAGTTTGATTCTCAGGTGAGGGCACATTGCTGGGAGTTGTGAGCGGTGATTGTGCGCGGGTGTTCCCAGCGCCCACGTGTGCGCGGGTCCCGCCCCCACTTGCTCCGCCGAGCCTTGTGCACGTCCCTGATAGTCTAGCAGGGCCTACTGGCGGTCTGTTCCTCTTACCAAAAAAAATGTTGAAAAGGTCGGACATAATTAAGTTAAAATAGTTGTATGCATTTATTTAGTAAGTTAGGATATTATATTATGGATCCTAAAGATATTAGTTAGCAAATATTGGTGGAATAAGAGGAGGGTTGCACTAAGAAAATGCACTTCTCCTCGTAGGTTAGGGATTAACTATGGACTAATGATACTGTAGCATTGATATAAAGCTGGTTCATTTACTTTTTCCCCTCAAGTTTTGTTTTGTTTTGTTTTTGGCCCCCGGTATGGTTAGAAAGAGAGGGTTTGTAGTGGTAGAAAAGAGTGAGAAAAGACCTTTAATGAGAAGGACTTAAGTGCCTATATCTATCTATGCTTGTATGCCCTGGTGTATTATAACATGTTTTATAATGTCTTCAACCATTCATTTACTCATTCCCTTGCATGTTTTATAAGTGATGTTGAAAATATTCACAACCTTATCGATAATGATTTATACTTTGTTTTACAATGTGCTTAGTACTGGCTTTATGGAATTTATATGATTTGATATCTAAAGTGCAATCATGTGCTTTATCGAATGTTTTATTATGTATCTAAGTAAATGTTTTACAATGTTTTCGTGTATAAGGAACTAAGGTTTTCCACATGAGAAATAATTAAATAAGAGCTTATTACTTCCCTAATTTCTTTATAAAATGTTCTCCATTTTCAGAAATGTTTGATAACTGATTGTTGGAAGCTACTAAGTTGTAGCACGTTACTAATATATGTAAATGTCACTAATATTATAAAGATATATTTATTCCTATGCCGACAATGCCACTAATTGTACTTTGATTTGAGATAACATTTTATAATAACGAAGAAATGAGAGCTCTGCATACTGCAGTAGGGGAACCTATGGTCCGGTCTATTGAGAGGTGGTATGGTTAATTGAAAATATGTTTGAACCCACTAAGGATGCACAGAGAAACCTAATGGGGACTGGAAAAGATATCCTCCGCCACTACTGAGCCACAGTGCATCACCACATGTGTAAACTAAGTTCAATGCCAAGGCAGGCTTAAACCTATATATGTTCTATTTTGATATGTACAATGCAGCTTTGCGGAACCCAGAATCAAGACGCAACCACAGCCAATTCGAGAGGTATTTTTGGCAAGCCCTGTGATTTGATTTTCAAAATACAAGGCCTAAATTAATTTTATTTTACTAAATATATTTTATCATTGGGTATCAATCACTATAATAAATACACAATAGCTATTTATTGAGTTTTATACATGTATTTCACCCACTATGCTGGTACCCAGAACACTTTTCACCAAAATATTTTTGGAACTCTACTTAATGTATTTTATATGGCAACTCACTTTACCGATGCTTATACTTTAGCTTGTTTAATTATAACTGCTATTGGATTTGATAATAAACATGTGAACTATGTCAAATATGAAATATGTGATGTTCGATATATTTCACATGTCAAATATGAAATATGTGATGTTCGATATAGAGGGGGGCACGGGCCGATTTTTGGCCCGGCCTGGCCCGTGCCCGGAACCGGCCCGCCGGTTCAATGGCCCGGCGGGCCGGTTCATTGACCCGTAACCGGCCCGTACTGTAGACGAGTCGATTACGGGTTGGGGTTCCCCAACCCGTGACCCGCCGGGTCAAAACCTGGTTCGGAACCGGGCTTGACCCGCCGGGTCAAGCCCGGTTCCAAACTGGTTTTCAAATTTTATATTTATTTTTTAATACCTATACTCAAAAGAAGTGTTGGAAAGGATGGTTAGTGGGTGTATTTTTTTTATAAAGAGACCAAAGTTCGAATCCCATCAACAACAATTTAAATTTTTAATTTTAATATAATAATTAAAAAAATCAAAAAAAGAAAAAAAAAGGTCGGGCTCGGCGGGTTAATAAACCTCACGGGCCGGGTCCGGGTTGCTTTCGGCCGACCCGTGACCCGCCGGGCTGGCCGGGTCAACCCGGCCCGGCGGGTTACTACTGTTGTACGGGCCGATTACGGGCCGGCCAAAAACCGACCCGCACCCGCCGGGTCGGGCCCGGTTAACCGGCCCGTGCCCATCTCTAGTTCGATATATATATATAACAACCACTTTACTCAATAACATCACGGCCATTATCACGTACTCAACGTGTGGGTTGGGCTGTGACAAAAACACTTAAAACTTACTCCAGAAATAATAAATAATAAATAAACTAACCTTAGTGAAAATTGCATAGTACTTTTTGAAAAGTGGTAGGTCACAAACTTACAAGTAATTTCACTAATTTTCCAAAAATTTAAAAAAAAAAATCAAACTCATCCATACTATTTTCCTTAAGCTTCAGAAAATTAAAATAAAATTCTTTACACACACACACCAAAGTACAACTAAGATATGGAGCAGGCCTAATAACGGACAAGGCCCAAAAGCTCACTGAAGCATTTCATCAAACAGTTTGCAGGCTCAAAAGCTCGATGAGGCATTTCATCAAACAATACACAAGCGCAGCAGGCAGACGACATGGGTCGCACGCTCTCATTCACGGAGGGGATTGGGGCGACTGCCGACAAAGTGGGGTAGAGTGAGTAAGTGGCGCCGGTTCGGCTGGCGCCAACAGCGGTTGGGGCCCACGAGACGAGGGGGTAGTAGTGCCATCCCCATCACCGTCAACACACTTTCACATGCTCCTGTCCTTTCATTCCTAGTGGCATTTCCGTTATTTCTTTCAAACTCTACGACCCATCTCGTGAGCGCCTGCTTACCTGCCACGTCTGTACCATCGCGTACATATTCCCTCGTTTCTCTCCCACTGAATCTCGTCCGTACGCTTATATATATATATATATATATATATTGTTTATATGATTTAATTATGATTTAAAAACGGCTTGATTGGTAGAGCTAATTGGTTAAGACTGTGGTTAGATCCTTTTTTTTAATTTACTTTTTGAAGATTTTATTTTATGAAAAAAGTTTTTACTAATTACCCCGTATGTTAGTGTGCCTTAGTAAATCTTTAAATAGTCGTTAAATTACTATAATTAATACACCACTATATCTATATATCCCTTTAATATGTTTTTTATGAGGCAGAGCTTTTCACCGTCCTCAAAAAAAAAAAAACAAACAAACAAACTAGAAACAACAAAAAAAAAAAAAAAACTTGAGATTTAATAAAAAAACATAAATATTATGTGCTTACATCTAAATCTATATAAAATTGGTTAAGGTCTATATACATGTATATAACTTGGTTTTCTTATGATCAACTTTTTTGCATTGAAACTTCTAGAATTTATTATCATTATGTATGTGTAAATGAGTGAAGTCTATATATTTTTTATTTGATCCGTGAAGTGTATCAAAAGTGATAGGTGGAATTTGAAAAATGGAATCAACTTGATAGAGTATAACTAGAAAAAATTCAAATTCAAATTCAAAATTAATATAAAATTAATAATTGAAGATCTAAGTAAAATAAATAAATAAATCATGCTATTTGTAATAGTTCCACATTTTTGAACCACTTCAGTGTGGATGCATCCAAACAAAAATATAAAATGGCAAGTGAGAATTAGAAAAGTAATTTTTTTTATTTTATTTATGATTCACTTTATAATATACTAGGGACAAAGAAAGATTGACATGTGGCTATAATTGAGTAGAAGCAAGCCAAACTTTGTTATATTCAAACTAGGCTTGTATTATTAAACCAAGTTAAAGCTCTAACTGAATCTATTTTAAACTTCATTTGTCAAACTTAGTTCAGCCCACCAAGAAAAACATAAATCTCTAACTTGATTGTTTTTTTTTTTAACTATAATAATATATCTACAATACATTACTACAATACCAATGGAATGTTTAGATTGCCACAATCAATACAAGTTGTTCATGAGCCTTGATAAGTTGTGTTTGAGGATATTCGGCTCATTTATTTATAAATTAAAAAATTAGACTCAAAAATTACTTGTTTAACTTAATAAATATGTCAATTCCTTGACAAAAAAAACTTCCTAAGTTTTAACGAACGCATTGCTTTATTTACCACCCAAATTAAATTTATTTTTTTCTTTAAAAAAAATTTAATGTGAAATAACAAAAAAGTTCAATACTTTCAGAAAATCCAAATATGTGCATCTTTCCTATTCATGCTAGTGTCTTTTCTATTTATACTAGTGTCCGTTATTTTGTTGTTTTATTGATTGTCACTCTCATTTACATGTTAGTCTTTTTATGATATTTTAGTAGTTTGGCAATTTATCTAAGCTAAATAAATAAAAAAAAAATACTATGATATTTTTTCAAGTAATTCATTCCTTTTTATTTTAAAATATTTATAAATAACCTTATCTTCACACAATAATGGAATACCTAATTAGTGGGCTGAACTCTGTTCCCTCTATACCTAATGTAATACATTATTGAGAAATAAAGTCCAGAAAAGGACAACTTCCTAATGTAAAATGTATTCAAAGCAATGTATTTTATTTCTCATCATAGATGCGCCACACCGTTATCAAATCGAATAGATTTGGGTGAGTTATGCCTTTCTAAAAGTATGAAAATTTGGAATCGAATTAAGACTTTTTTATATATATTTTAGGATTTTATCTTAATCAAATAAGTTTTACAAATTATGCTATCAGTATTATATTTAATTTTCAACTGAAATGATAATCTTCTCCTTTGCTCATGATTTTTTTTCAAATTTGAATTTCTCACATAATTCATGTGTTCTTATTTTTTACCTATTAAATTTAGTTTAAGTTTAAGTGTAGTATTGTTATTTACAATTTTTTTCTATTTGATAATATTGTTTTAAAACTTATCACATACTCTATTTGACTAATACTAGTGCTCTAAATCTACTAATTTTTCCAGTGTTTATGTATAAAAAATAAACCATCATTAAGAGATATTTATTTGTGTGTGTGTATATATATATATGTAAAATAATTATGTCATATTCCTACTACTTATAAAAAAATTTTACTTTTGTCATATATATATATATATATATATATATATAATATTTATTTTTTTAAAATGAATATATAAATAATAACAAGATACCAATAACCTCTTAATCTATTGATATCAGATCTTTTTGTGTAAAATATTTATTTTCAAAAGGATTCAAAATCAAATCTCAAAACTTACACAAGATTAGGGTATATGTATTTGTTAAATTTGGTCTACAACTATGTATGTTCCTCACTTCTCTTAAATTATGATGCTTATCCCCTATGTGTAACAGAATAAATAAATAATGACAAGATAATTAAAACTATAAACCCTAATTAGATTTTGTTTAAAATAAATTAATAATCATTGAGATGATGATGATGAGTCAAAAGGCCAAGGAAGAGGAATAAAAAAAGAAATAAGAGTATGACAAGAGACATATTCCAATTGGTCAAGGACAAGCATAATAATCACAACTAATAAGCACACTTACATAAAGCAAACTAGCACTAGTGTTGATTGATGTCGTCCGTGTAATGGCAATATGGTAATATGGAATATCGGTGGGGTTAAAGAAAAGTATAAAGCCATGAAACCATGAAACGGATGGCTATGCCGTTCTTTCCACAGAGAACGACACCTATTCAAACGCATCTTGTTTTTTTTTTTTAATGCATGTTGGCCCCACATCTTCCTTCTACAAAGGGAAAATTGCTTGCATACCCTACAAAAAATCAAATGCTGATTATTAATACCCCTCATGAAAGTCATATATTGACTGATTTTATTTGTTTATGTATTTTTTATGAATGAAAAATAATTATAAAGTCTATAAAAATGTCAATTATGGGATAGCCCAATAGTATGACACCAAAGTGTAAAAAAAAGAGGTCATGGGTTCAAATCCTTCCCATGACAGTACTGTTCACTATATTGTTCATATACTATCCATGCACTATTCACCCCGGGGCTTCAATACTATTTATATACTATTCATATAATGTACATCTGGTTGCCTATTAATTCAAAAAACAAAATTCTATAAAAGCGTCAAATACTATTATTAATTTTTTTCCAAAATGAATTGAAAGAAGGGGCAAACTATAGATTGGGGTGTAAAACATACATAAATCATTTTTTATGGTATATAAACAAATATTATTTTTACAAAAATAAATAAGTACATTCCTATTTTTTCTGGAGTATATAAGAAAATTACTTTTTTATTTTATATTTATTATTATTATTAGTTGCAAAATATATTTATATCTTTGGATTATCTCTAATTGTATTTAAAAAAATATATAAAAAGTAAAAAATTCTTTTATTTTATTAATTGTAAAGAATAAATAATATTTATTTATTTCACGAAGAATGCATGACATGAATTAAATAATGTTTGGCATGGAAAAGCTTCTGTTTTTTAAATTTTTGGGGGTGTGTATTGTTAGAAGTGTTTGCATTGATTAATTGGATCTAGTTGTTGTAAATTATATAAATGTTAGTAAGAAGAAGAAGCCCGTGATAGTGAAAGACAAGGGCTTCATTTCTTCATTAAATTATAAGGTGCCTTTGCTTTTCCCTTTTTGACCCTAAGCCTTTCCTTTTCTCTCTTTCATCTATCTCAATCCTTCACCTTTGTTGCCTTGATCAACTAGAGTTAATAGTAACAAGGGATTTTTTTTTTAAATTTTTAATTTCAATGTTTGTTTTCATGTTGTAGTTTGTAAATGTATAATGTGAAACTTATATTTTTCATCTTTTTGTTCATTTTTATTCTTGTACTTTAAAATGATTAATATAATTATTTTAAAAACTCAAAAAAAAAAAAACTTGAGTTGGGAAATATATAAAATAATTGGTATAATACCTTAAATAATTCTTGAACTTTGCTTATTTAGTTGCTCCACTCTAATTTGATACAATTTCGTCTCTTTACTTTTTCAATTAGGCTAATTAAGTCCACATATGTAATGGGAGTTATGTTTGCCAATTGTTTCCACTGACATGGTAGTTTTTGTTAGAACATTATAAAAAAGTAATAAAAATTATTAAATGGATTGCCAATTTTCAGTTCCAAATCTCTTTAGTTAAATGCCGGAAGAAGCGAGGATTGGTTCAATTTGCAACTTAAAGGGTAACTAATGCGAGTTTCATCAGGAAAGAACTGATAATTTTAAGGGAAAATAGGCAAACAAAAAAAGAAAAAAAAAAAAAGAAGAGGAGGAGAAGATGCAAAGGAAGGAGACACAAGGATAAGGAAAAAAAGAATATAATTCTTTGTGTTCTCTTTTGTTTATTTCTCTTTTTATGAGAGTTTGTAACAAACTTGTAACAACCTCCTTAGGAGCATAATAATAAGCATCTCATGTGCAATTCACTCTCCATTTTCTAAATATGGCACCCTGTAATAACCTATACCTCTAATTACATAATCATTCCTAACAACATTCGTAATTAACCCATTACAAAATCACTACTACATCATTACATATAAATCATCATGAAGTTATTGAACTTGCTCAACCTGATTTGTCACGCCCTGTCCAGCAGGATCGGTATGCGATAACTGCCGCAACAATCCGAGGAGGGATACACGCCACTCGACCCTTGAGTCGCCACAAGGTTTACAATCTCCTGGAATGAAGCAACACTAAACACTAATCACAAATACGAAATATTCAAAGTATGATACACAAAAATAACACAGAGAAAACAACATTACCATAACCTGATAATAGAGTTCGAGGAGACATGCTTGTCACAAATACAACAAGGTTTCCAAGAAACTAGACAAGCATACAAACCATGTATATAGAGTGACGAACACACTAATGGATCCATATTCTTATACAATGCAACATGTTCAAGAAGAAACATACATAAGACTGGAAATAAGAAAGATAGCTAGAAGAATGCTCAGCACTCTGTCCCGTTGCAACGTCACTAGATGCTAAAGCCTGGAAGAGAGAAAGAGAGGGTGAGTAACTTGAGTCACTTAGTGAATGGATTAGCACAGTTCTACAAGAATATAAAACGAATCAATAAAATAAAAAAAAGTCATGCAAAAGTCATGCTTTTGCAATAATATATAAGACTAGAACATTTCAGCATATATAATAACATATATATGTATAAGGAAACCATAGATAGCATAAAAGAATCATTTTTACTTAGATGAGGGTTTCAACATTCATAACTCATGAATGCCATAATGAGTTTTAAAAACAATAAAACATGATATTTGTCATCAAATCAATTTACTTTCCAAGGAGTATACAAATGATCACGTCTCAAAGATTTGTTTTACATAAAAACAAATTTTCTTAAAATACAAAGTTTACATCTCGAGCAAACGAATAATGGCCTAGAAATCTTTCTAAACTCTAGCCGTTGCCACGGCTAAGTTCAGAGCCGTTAAGGCCCTCATGCCCTCATGTCCAAATCATCTTATAATTATATCAATAATGCAATCCATATAAATCATATCACAGGATCCTTGTCCAGGACAAATATTCACATATCGGGAAAGAACATCATTTCTAAATAAACCCATGCCAAAAGTATAATATGTGTATAAAGTTTCATAATTCAATTCAAACCCAATATAGCAACATAGCCATAAGCATTTCCATCAAACATCCAGAGTTTCGTTTATAATTCAATAGCATAGAAATTCCTTTCCAAACCGATCAAAGTATTGATTCAATATGATAAAACCATGAATCACTTTTAGTCTAGTAATTCGGATACTCAAATCATATTCTAATAGAATTATGCAATCACATAACCCACTCACAACTTAGGCGATAAACCCCCCAAGTGCTCTACTCCTCCGTCGGCTCCTTGCCTCGAGCTGAACTTTCACCACCTACCAAACACAACCACACACCCAACCAAAGCCGGGCAAGAAAGTAAGAAAAAGAAACACAATTGAAAACCTAAGTCTAAGAATACAACGCAACCCTAAAGCAGGTCCTAGGGTTGGCTCAAAACTAGTTTCAAGGGTTTCCATATAGCTCCTAAGGTTCTTAGCTTCAATCCAAACCAAGGAAGCAAGGAGATGAAGCAGATTTACCAGTGATACAATAGAACTACAATAACCCCAATTTCAAGGAAGAAGAAGGTCCATGGGTTCAACAAGATTGAAGAAATACAATCAAATACATACACTCCTCTCATGCTTTTAACACTCAACATGCAAGAAGGAGACAAAGATCAAGATTTCTTAAGCTCACAACCCTGACCCTAGATTTATAATTCTCAATCAAACACAAAAAGAAACCAAGGAGATAGAAGCACTTACCTTGTTAGGCTCAAAGATGAAGTAAGGATGCGAGTTAGGGTTTCAATCTAGCAAGAATAAAGAGATCATCCAAAGCCTTTCTTTTCCCATAAGAGGACATCAAGGGAATGAGAGGAAAAGAGGGGAGAAGATGTATAAAAGTGTTTAGGATTTTAAAAAGACAAAAATGTCGTTGCGACAACATGAAAGAAAATAGTGCACAAAAGCTTCGTACGGGCTGTGCCATTTCACACAAGATGTACAGACCTCAGACTTGAAAAAAAAGGCTTGCTGCTGGGAATGGCATAGGCTGTGCCATTTCGCAGGCTGCCCCATTTCACACAAGCTGTGCCATTTCACACAGGCTGTGCGGAACTTGGCTCAACCAACAATTAAAGGCTGAGATTCGCACAAGGTGTGCCATTTCGCACAGGCTGTGCAAATTTTAGTCTTGATAAAATCTTGTGGGGTAAAATTGGCACATGTTGTGTTAATTTCAGCCCAACAAAAGGATTTACGACTAGAAATAACACAGGCTGTATCGGAACCTGATTACATAGACTATTCTATAACCATGAACTCCTAGATCAAACAAAACTCTACTGAGCACACCTAAAGTAGGGGACGAAACCAAAGAACAGTTTTAAATATTACACGATCATCCTTTTAATATTTATCTATTGTGATGAGCTGGTAATCCCGCGCTAGCTTTGGTGCCTGTAATGGCAATTGGCGTAGCTCGAGAAGATCAAGTAATGGTGGAGAAATGATAGAATATTCAGTGTGAGATTAGAGAGGTTGCCAATGCTTTTGATGTGGCGGTAGTGTCCATGAAGGTCTACAAGAAGTTGATCATCATCCTTTGATCTGTCTATGCCACTGCAAGAATGCTTTTCCCTTACAAGCTCTTCCTAGATCTTTGTTCTTCAAGTCGGTGTAGAGTCGGTCTGTCCCTTAGGGCTTCGCCATTCATGAAACCTTTCACTTGGGAAGAGGAAGGATAGATGGAGAGGTTTTGCTTCAATCTAGTTAATATGTCGCCATTGATGTTAGCAATCCATTTCATAATTTATTATTATTATTATTATTATTATTATTATTATTATTAAATAATTTTTTTAATAATTTATTGTCAGCAGAAACAAACAGTAAAAATAGCTCCCATTACCTAGGTGGACTTAATTGACTTAATTTCATGCCGATCCCACAAGGAATGCAAATACTAGAGCCAACTAATTTCCTATTATCTAGTCTAGGAGCAAAAAGAATTTTGGATTAAGATTCTAAATAACAATTTTAGAAAATAAAGTCAATGAACTAGAAGAGTAAGGGTTGGAGGTACTCAATATATGGAGTGGGTCCCGGAATTGATTCCCCCTAGGAATTCTCAAGTGCTAAATCTTAACTTCGGATCTACATCGAGGTTGAATTGAGTTGCGAGAATTCTATAAGCACACCAATACTTCTCTCGAAGCTATTTCAAAGAAGATTTGGGTGAGATCTCTCTAACCCTAATCTAAAATGAAAGCATTAAGAGAAAGGAATTTCTTGCCAAAGGTGAGCACATGTCTACTTTCTCAAAGGTGAGCACCCCGCTTCTAACCTATAAGTAACCCTATGACAGAAGAAGAAAGATTCCCAATCTCTTGATGCACCTTCAATCCCTTTTTGTCTATGAGGATCTAATCACGTGGATTTCTCAATCTCAAGCATGAAAAATCAAATTATGAATTCAAGCCCTCGCTATTAGAATCCAAGCATTAAACAAACATAGACAAAACACAATAATAAAATCTTTGTTAAAACTGAAATATCAAGGTTCACAAAAAAGGTTCATCCTAGGGTTCTTCAATCCCGAAACCCAAAGGAAACTTAGCCACTCATATTAAGCATGAACAAATAACAAATCAAGAGTGCTATAACAAAAAAAATAAATCATTGCATCACTCCCTCAAAATCCATAATGAAATGTAGAACCCCCCAAGCTTGATGGAGAAACCAAGATTTGTCACCTTGGATCTCTCCTCCTATGACTCCTCTAAGATTTTGGAGCTTCTACTAGCCAAAATCCACCAAAACCTTTAAAAGATTGTTCCTCTCAGCTTTAATCCCGAAGGCATTGGTTGAAACCCTCCAAAATTCCTTTTTAGAATCAAGTTTAGCTCTTGAATAGTCATCATAATTGGGTTATGGCATGTCCTTTGCAAATAAGCAACGCAAAATGCCATCTCTAGCCCATAAATTATATATAGTAGGCTGAAATCCGCACAGTTTGTGTGAAAAGACACAACCTGTGCCAACGCCAGCTGACAAATCATTTGTTGGATTGAAATCTGCACAACCTGTGCAAAATGGCACACCCTATGTCAAACCGCACACCCTGTTCAAAATTTTCTAGCACTCTTTTCTTCATTTTATATATGGAAGTTGTTGATTTCATGACTTGGGGTGCTTTTAGGCATATTTTACATCAGTTCCATTCCTTTTTACCTGTGATGATCAACCGTGGCCTACAAACAAAAAGAAATGAAATAAACACCAAAATGCTAAAATAAAGGCTCAAAAAACAAGCTAAGTGCCCCAAAATAGTAAATGAAAACATGTATAAATGAGCACTTATCAAATCCTCTTACTTAGGTCTTAGAGTAGATTTCATAGGGCATGCTTGTTTAGGGGTGATCCCAGTACCAAGATTATTGTTGCAGTCCATAATTATGACCTTCTTATCTTTGCAAGCAAGCGTATTGCATGCTTTAAGATATAACTTTAGACACCAAATGATCATGAATGTCATAAGTCTCTATTTAAGTTCGACTACTCCATAATTTTAATAATTATAGAGATTTTTTTTCATATAAAACCAAAATAAAAACTGTAGAAGAACAATTTCATATATAGCTAAATTATTTCTTGTAAGTTTGAGTTATATCAAGTTTAATTCAAAAAAAAAAAAAAAAAAGGTTTAAGTATGCTTGCAGTTGTACATTGTGAATCTTGAGTTGACAACTACAACATATTTGATGATTACTGGCACACTAGTTATTGCTATAAAATGTGAAATTCTTGTCACGCATAATATTTGATGGCGTTAAATATCCCGTCACAAAGATCATCACCTTTGCACCGTCCTAAAGATATATTATGATGATATGCACATTGTCGTCACCAAATGCTAAAATTTACGTGACGACATATACAAACATCACATTATAGCTATGTTTTTGTGACATTTATTTTTGTCATAAAACAGATTATAAAGTGTCACAAAAAATCATGGATTGTCATAAAATATGAGTTGAATGTTCAACTATTAATGATGAAAATCATCTCGTCACACTAATAGATGACATATGTTTCATCACCTATTATTAAAAAAAAAAAAATAACATCACTAGTTGTCATAGATCGTCACACAATATGAGAGAAATGTTCATAATTCGTGATGAAAAGAAGACCGTCACCTAGATAGGTGACATATTTTTTATCACTGATTATTTAAAAATAATGTCAAGAGATAACTTACGTCATCAAGAAATATGAGGTAAATGTTCAGCTATTTGTGACGAAAACATGAAAGTCACATGAATATGTGGCATAATTTTTTGCCATTGACTTTTGGAAAATAGTGTCACAGAATATTGTAAATGTTAAATTAATCATGACATTAGTATATTCGTTACTCAAATAGGTGGCATTTATAGCATCACCAAATATTTATTTATATTTAACATTTCGTGATGCTTTCTAAATGAAAATGTGACAAATAATTTTTTCATGACCCATTTATCATTCGTCATGAATATTTTAATATCATTTTTTCATCACATCACTTGTTAAAATATATAATATTATATATTGTAATATAAAGGAAAACATAATAAAATGAAATCAATAACATTTCCACGCTTAGAATTTCAAACATAAAGTATATGAATGGTAGAGTAATCCTGAAAAGTATAAAATATACTTACATCTTGATAAATTTAAAATCTTATAGGAAAAGAAGAAAGACCAAGCTAGTTGATACATGTTGTAGCTTATTTGCTAGCTTTCAATCTGATTTTTCTGATGACAATGATTCAATTGATCAAGGACCCGACTCACTTGAAAATGTAATAAACATTCAATAAAAACAAATAAATAATTGATAAATAGTAAAAGAAATATTATGATAAGTAAATTTAAAAAAGAAATGACATTGCAAGGTAAAATAAAACTAAAACATACTATTACCCAAAAATTGTGGCATCGGCATGTGTATTCCATAACCAACCACAACTTGGGTCATTATTTACACTCAAATAACTAATTTAATAAAATAATAAAATAAAATCATATATATCAAAATAAAGAAGTTTTTAGTCAATTGATTCAATAATAAAGTAAATTAATCATGATTAAAAATCATAAATTGATTTCATGTAAAACACGTAACAAATATTTTTTCTAAATCAAAATGATATATTTTATACATACCTTGTCTTCTTTGTGTGAAGAAGCCTAGTGGTTGTCTTAGGAGAAAATTGATACATTACTCCTCACTCGCATAGGCAATGAAGAAGATGAATAACGGAGACAAAGGTTTTTTCTAGTGAGTTGTGAAAAGATTTGGTGAAATTTGGAGGAGAAGGTCAGATTGCTCCTAATTGGTTCAAATTTTTAAAAGCTATTTTTGGTGGGGAGTGAAGAAAATAATAAAATTAAGTAAGGACTTGTGGAGATTTGGTATAGTTGGAGGAGTAAAAAGCTAAATTTTAATTGATACAAATTTTTAGGATCTTAATTGTACTAAATTTTAGTTGTCGTTTTTGGCAAGAGGGGAGAAAATATGCACTTTAATCAATCTTTTGAACATTGGGGGTTAACAAATTAATACTTTACTAAATTTTTAAATTCGTAGTTTATGTGTGTGTATATAAATATTTGAGGAAAAATTCATAGTTTATATATTAGTTGTTCTTGGATTTACAATGTTGGGTATTATTTTAACAATTATTTATCTTAATTTATATATTCTAATAAATAAGTTATATCTTACAAATTAATTTATACAAAATAATGGGTTAAATGATTTACATAAGTTAGTGAGTTAATTGATTAATTTATCCATCCTAATTATTTTTCGTTAGCATCTTATTATCAATCTACAATAAATTTATGATTTATGAGATAAATTATTATATTTTTATATTTGTCGTATTAAATGATTTAGATTATTTATAACATTTGATTTTTTTTAAAATTTATTATAAATTTTAATATAAATCCCAAATTAAATTTTATAATATTATTATAATTTAGTCATATTTCACTAAACATGTAAATAGAAATATAAAAGAAAATAAATATAATGAGAGAAATTTTCTAGTATTATTTCCCGAGGTTTTCAAACCCAGACCAAACTTGTCGGTCTAACCTTGTTGACCTAGAACCCGATTTTAAGATCGATCTTGTTCGACTAGAAAACATGATTTGGAAGAACTCTAGAGCGAACTGGTGGCCTAACCAGTTGGACTAGTGAACCAGTGACTTGGTTAAATTTCTTAGGGAGACTCAAATTTCAACAAATATTTCATTAAAAATATAATTTTTAATATTGTATACACTAATTTGTAAAATATAAATATTTTAGAGACAATATATATGTTTGCAAAATTGTTTTTCTAAAAATAATTTTTATATACTACATAAGTAAATTTGTAAAAGATCAAAGGATGAAATAATATATTTTTTAAAAATATTTTTGTTAATATATATATTTTTTAAATTATATGTATTAATTTATAAAAATATTTTACATTTTCAAAAAAAAAATAACCAAAAAAAAAATGTGAGACTTGCAGGGTTGGGGCCATGGCCCACCTCCACTCGTCAATAGGTTGAGGGTGTTGCCCCCTCAGTGAATCTTGCCTTTTTTAAATTAAAAGAAGAGACGGGGAAAAAGAAACCCCCACCCCTTGGGATAAGGGGATGTTGGAACACACCCTTGACCCCCTCATTTAGCCTTTGCCAAGAACATAAAAGTATTTACGTAGTTCAGTCAATGTGACATACATCAACATGTAGAGAGACACATTTACCTTATTCTTTTTTGAGAAAAACTAATGCACCAAGTACAAGAGCCCTTAAAAACAAAATACATAATATAAACCCCAAGAAATCCTGTTCGGATTGCTCCAAATAATAAATAAAAAAGATGGGTTCAGTTTGTACCCACCGTATATTTTTTTCTTCATCGGGCTCCCAAAATTTTGGGTCAGGTTATAATTTGAAGCAGGGCATGAAGGAATTCAATCAATCTTCAGTTGTTGGATTTTAGCATCTAATAAAGAGCCATAGATAATCTCCAGCATACACTAAATTTCCTTGGTAGAAGGGAAAAAAAAAATTCAGATTATGACCATAAAATTAAAAGACAAAAGAATAAACATGAAAAAATCTGATACTTGTTAATATGCACCATATAAATATTGAAAAATCCAAAGTATGACCATGCAACGAGGGATGTAAAGAATAGACTTCAATTAGTTGCAACATTCACATCTGATATCATAATAAAAATAACAAGCAAAATTTTTGGTGTGTTATAAACTAAAAGTGTGCTATTGTTTAGAGAAAGTTTACTACTGTGATCAAAAGAAGTTACTATTGTGATCAAATATATGTTTAACATGCATCTTAAAAGAGGTTATTCTTGGAAGAAACAATCCAATTAAACAATTATGGTGGTTAGTTTTAGAGTAATGATATATATTACGAATGAGTTTCATGAAATCGTTACACAACCGACGTGTCATCTGATTTTCTCTTTCCTAGTCAGCATATATTTAATATTCAAAATAAAAAAATAAGAAGGAATTGTGATTTCAAAGCTAGGAATCTGGGATTATCATTATCACTTGCAAGCCGTAATCCGTTTTGACAGGCTATGGCCGATTGATGGGAAGCGAGCAGCGAGCGGCAAACGGTGGACATGAAGAAGAAGCAACTGGCTCAGAGATGGTGCGAAGACAAAGATGGTGATGACAAATAAACTTTGAACTCACTCAATTCCATCACATAAGGTCCTCATCAATGAACTCATTCAACAACTTCAACAATTCGACAATGAAAATTATGCCTTCAATTTGATCATAATCATAAGCCTCAACTCAAAGAAATTAAAATTAATAAAAATTAACTAAAAAAGCGTTTTATTAAAAAAACAACCCACTCTTAGTTTTTTCCTTTTTTTCCTGTCCAACAACTTCATCGTTGCCATCATTTCCTCCAATTTTTTCCCTTAAAAAAATAAATTAAAAAAAAAGAAAAAAAACCACCGTCGTCTCTAAGCCTGCATCACCATCGCCAAACCCACGAATTCTCTTATTCTTCGCCGGTGGTGCTTGCAGGCTTCCCCAACTGATTCCAATCCATGAATTCCTAGATTGTTGTTTTCCAATTCTTTTGGATTTCAATCGAGAAGAAGAGATGCAGAACAATCTCTTCACGACGATCCAGAGCTTGAAGCTCGTCGATGGCTGCAAGTCTTCCGCCATCTTCACCATCCCTCCATCATCGTCATCTTCATTGGCGGCTTCATCATCGTTGACATCGGCAGCATCGTCGTTCTCCTCCTTTGAAACCTCTGGTAAACCTCACCTTTTTTCTCTCCTCCGCTCCAAATCCATCTAACCTCCTCCTCTCTCTCACCACAACCAATTTTCGTTGAAGCCCCCTCTCGTGCTGAGTGAGTTGCTTGGCTAGTGGATGGATATGTCGTTGACGGGTGGCTGGCGACAAACTACTACGGTGTGGTTGACGGGGTTGGCGGCGTCGGTTCACTGGCGGCTAGTGATGATGCGAAGATGGTGGAGGTGGTTGAAGAAAAAAATTAGGGCTTGCAAGTGATAATGCCAGCTTGAAATCATAATTCTTTTTTATTTTTTATTTTAAATATAAGCTGATTAGGAGAGAGAAAATCAACTGCCATGTCGGTCGTGTGATGATTTCGTTAAATTCATGACTGGAGAAGATTTTTTTTTATATATAATTAACATTATACTGCATGAGAGAAGAAAACTTAACACATAAGACAAATTTATAAATGTTCTTAAAAATTCATTTTACATTTGTTTTCATTCATATATCTGGTCGTAATAAATTAAAATTTTTTATCAAACCAATGAAGGAAAATCTTACGTATAGGTATTGTATAAAGCAAAAAAAATTCCTTGTATCAATCCAATTTTATTACCTGCGTCAAGGAGACAGCAATGAAGTTTTACTAACATAGTATTCTACTAATGGGAATGGAATAGGCTCACGTAGTATATGGATACAAAACTATCCTTATATTGATCAATGTTACAACATCACTCAAGCTAGTTGTAATATTATAACTTTTATATTTCTTGGCAAAGGGAGATCCTACTTCCACAACAAGGCTAAAAAAATTATCCCAATTAGGGATGGGACATTAATAAGTTGGATTTCCAAAAATTGGGTTGCTAAACAAATGAAACTAGTCTCTAACCAACCTATTGCCACCTCTAAATTAACATACTATTTTGACATTCATAACTAAATTATTCACCAATATCACCACTTAGAATCACTAATTTAAATTCCATGGTAATAAATAAATAATTACCTTCCTGTATATTATAATGCATAACAAGAATTTGACTTATTAGAATATGTTTAACATGATAAATTTTATAGTTACCTACAAGAAATGGGAACTCAAATTATATATAGTAAATCTTTTTTCAAAATGTACAAACTAAATTCATGCTTTACTGTAAAATGATACTACCAAAAAGTTTTTTTGGTTCATAAGAATAAACTTATTTTTTGTATTTCATTAATTATTATTATACTTACCATGTTTTAAAATTTATAACCAAAATCAGTATATAGGTAGGTACATTTTAAAGATAAAAAAAATACACATCCACTGAAGTAATTATAAAGCTAAAGCCATTAATAACTCCTAAAGTTTTGGTCATAGTTGATTTTGACTTTAAAGTATAAAATATTTATTTTAGCCTTGTTTTTGTGCATTTATTTAGATAGTACAAAATGGTTAAAGAATAAAATAAACATTTTTACACTATAAAAGCCTCCAATGAATTTAACGTATAATTACACACACACACACACCAATGTATACAATATTTTTCTAAACAAAATAAATCTTACTTTGCTAATAATAGAGTGAAAACTTAAGGTGCAAAAAGTAATCATTAGTTAACCACCATGATAGAGATTCATAGCTTAATTTTCATTATTTTATGCAAACTTAGTTTGGTAAAAGTACAATAACCGAAAGCAAAGTGGAAAGTAACTGTGAAGAGGAGGGGGACAAGTAATTGAGTTTGTGTCCCAATCCTTATTCTCCATGAGGGATGTCTTTTGGATGCACCCTCACATGAGAAAAGCCATGTCCTACACAAGGGCTGCACAGTTATTGTTTTCTAGCAAACCCAGATGTAAAATAGACTTTGGAGGTATGTTTTGTTTATGGGGAAATTTTTTCATAAGTTTGTAGTGGTAGGGTGCTTTTGGATGGATGGAATGCCTACAATTATAATGTGATTTATTACATACAATACTATAATCCATGTTTGGGTTATACAACTATTAGCATATGAATATGTACAATAGATAATGAGATTATTTACAGTTAAAAACTTCTATTACCTTAAAATAGGGGAATGGGGAGTAATAAATAGTATTAATGGTGAAATAACATTTTTAACCCTAACTAAAATTTAATTTAAAAATAATTAGTTTATGCATTTTATATGATATGTTTTCTTTTTAACATAAATCTCTTTTATATAAGCAAATGTAAAACCAGTAACATAGATTAACATAATGAAGAATTTACCAGGATTACTTAAAAAGCAAGAGAATGAAGAAGATGAAGAAGAAAGGGAGAGTGCTGAGGAGGAAAGGAAACACAGCATAATAAGCTTGCCTTTTTAAAGAGCATCAAGTAGCACTTTTTTTATATCTTGTGAGGTCCAGAATGCCAGCATCTGCCTCCAATATAATAATACCCCACCTCCTAAAACTCCTCTTCTCATAACTCTTCCCAAGGTAGAACAGATGGACTCCTTGGCACACTAGAAGACCACCCTCTCTCCCCTTGTCTCTTCCTCCTTGCACTAGTTCAAGTTTCCCTCCACTCACCTTCTTGGTGTTTGTTTTGCAATGGCAATGGGAGGAGGGAAGCAAGTTCTAGTTTTTCTGGGAGTGCTTTTGCTGTTGTTGGTGCTGTTACCAGAAGCACAATGTGGGGTGACATATGATAGGAAGGCTCTTATCATCAATGGACAGAGGAGGATTCTCATTTCTGGTTCCATACACTATGCTAGAAGCACTCCTGAGGTAACACAGTCTCATTGCTGTCTCATTTTGTTTTGTTCTACATGGTTGAGGAGTCTCTTTAACTGGTTGTCACTCTCTTGTAGATGTGGGAGGGACTTGTTCAGAAGGCTAAGGATGGAGGACTGGATGTTATACAGACTTATGTGTTCTGGAATGGGCATGAACCCTCTCCTGGAAATGTATTCTGATAACTTTTTTCTTTGCTCACATTGGTGCCTTTTGTTGCTGGTTTACTTGTTTTTTTTTTTTTTTGGTTGTGTAAAAATTTGATCTTTTTCTGTGTCATTTGTTGTTGCAGTATAATTTTGAGGGGAGGTATGATTTGGTTAGATTTATCAAGACTGCGCAGAAAGCTGGTCTCTATGTTCATCTTCGCATTGGGCCTTATGCTTGTGCCGAGTGGAATTTTGGGTACTTTTTTGTTTCTTTTCCATGCTGTGAATTTTATGAATTTATTTTTACATTTTTGCTATAATTTCTCTTCCTTGATGTTTGTTCAGGGGATTTCCAGTTTGGTTGAAGTATGTTCCTGGCATCAGCTTCAGAACAGATAATGAGCCTTTCAAGGTTCCTTTCTTTTCCGCCACTCCATCTTTGTTCCTTGCTTATGTCTTGGAATTTTGACAAAAGAAAACTTTTGTTTTGTCAAAGAATTTAGTGTTTTTGTTTTCATATATTTGTTCATGCTGCTGCAGATAGCTATGCAAGGCTTTACACAAAAAATTGTTCAGATGATGAAGAGTGAATCACTATATGAGTCTCAAGGTGGCCCAATTATTCTGTCACAGGCATGTTCTTCCTGCATTCTCTTTTTATCCTTCTTTTTCATTGATTTCTGCTGATTTGGTTTTCCAATTACAAAATTTAGAAAGAGCAGGCTAGATTTAGTGAAAATTTAGGATGAGTTCAACAGAGGTGCTCATTTAAGGCTTTTTATGACTGCAGATTGAGAATGAGTATGGACCAGAGAGTAAGGCACTTGGTCCTCCTGGTTATGCTTACATGTCCTGGGCGGCTAAGATGGCAGTTGGGATGGGAACTGGTGTCCCTTGGGTCATGTGCAAGGAAGATGATGCCCCAGATCCAGTGGTATGACTTGTTTTTTTTCAAAGATTTTTACTTAATGCAATTAGTGACATAAATTTTGCAAATTTTTTTCAAGAGATTGGCATTTCTAAAGTTGCTATACTATATTGGTGACAGATAAATACGTGCAATGGTTTTTATTGTGATGCATTTTCTCCAAACAAACCTTACAAGCCTACAATTTGGACTGAAGCTTGGAGTGGCTGGTACTGTACCCTATTTTCCCAAATTCTTATCTCTTGCATTCTGCAGCAAGCTTAACTTTGGTGTTACAAATGATAAGTGATTTGGTGCTATATATTATAAGTGTTTGAAGCTGAGCACAAGGTTCTTTCCATCTTCTGTTTGTTTTTTCAAAATGCAGGTTCACAGAATTTGGAGGTGCTGTTCACCAGAGACCTGTTGAAGATTTAGCTTTTGCTGTTGCACGCTTCATACAGAAGGGTGGCTCTTTTATTAACTATTATATGGTAAGATCATGTTGTTTAGTTCTTCTGTTTACTGGTGAAAACTCTCTTTACTCTTGATCTTTTTGCTGAACTGGTAAACTTTGGTTGCTCGTGTTAGTATCACGGGGGAACAAATTTTGGGCGTACAGCTGGTGGCCCCTTCATCACAACCAGTTATGATTATGATGCTCCAATTGATGAATATGGTAAGTCAAAACCAGCTTGCTCAGATACTAGAATTTTATTTTATGAGTGCTAACCATTCTTTCATGAAATAATAATTCTAAAGCAACAATTTTAAGCCTTTTTCTACTGGTTTTATCTGAATACATTGTGAGTGCTTGAACTTGAAACTGTTTGTATTCTTTAATCATTCTTGTTTCAATGTATGGAGTTATGACTTGAGTTTCTCTAGAGAAACTCGGTGACCTTTCTATGTTCTGATCAATGCATATTTTATTACTATTAACCGAGGAAATGATATGGAAACTGTTTTCCAGAAATACTGTCAAATTAAAATGAACTCTTTATCCAATTTGTAAAATGAACTACGGAAAGGAGATTCATCCATGCAGAAATTTTGAGCTGTTTCATGTATACATATCAGCAAATCTTAGATGTTCCACATCTCTTGGTTTGTACATGTTTCTCTGTTCTTCAGAGAGTTTATATCCATTACTTTCTTATTGTGAAATTTGCAGGATTGCCCAGGGAACCCAAATACGGGCATCTAAAAGAGCTTCACAAAGCTATTAAGTTATGTGAACCAGCTTTGGTTTCTTCTGACCCAACTCTTACTTCTATAGGAGCTTATCAACAGGTTTGTTTTGCTGCGTAACATTCTATCTTATAGATTTGTTTGCCATGCTTCCTCTGTACAAGCCGTCATTGGTTTCACTGACTAGCTACACGGCATAACAGGCTCATGTGTTCTCTTCTGAAGCTGGAGGTTGTGCTGCATTCCTTGCAAACTACAACCCAAAATCGTTTGCAAGAGTAATGTTCAACAATATGCATTATAATCTGCCACCTTGGTCAATTAGCATTCTTCCTGACTGCAGAAATGTTGTATTTAATACGGCAAAAGTAAGTGAAACATGTCATGATATCTGTTCCACTTCTTGAAATTTAAGTTGTTATTAAAATGCTGCATTTTCCCTAAAATCATTTCAAAATTTTCTCACTAGTGCTGAATCCATGGTTTGCTAATCTTCTTCTCATCATAGGTTGGTGTGCAAACATCTCAAATGCAAATGTCTTCTATAAACGAGCAATCTCTAACATGGGAGAAGTATGATGAAGAGGTTGGTTCATTGGAGGATAATTCATTGATCACTGTAACTGGCCTATTGGAGCAGATCAATGTTACCAGAGATAGCAGTGACTATTTGTGGTATATTACAAGGTGAGATTTGGTCAGTTTATATCACAATAATTGATATTTCACTCAAATGTTTGATACTTGTACATGAAATAAATGTATCTTTTACAGTGTTGATGTAAGTCCCACTGAAACATTTTTGCGCGGAGGCCACCTTCCCGTACTTACTGTGCAATCAGCTGGCCATGCCCTACATGTCTTTATCAATGGAGAGCTTTCAGGTATTCCAAAACTGATCTTCTTGTTAGTTTTGGAAAATGTACCCTTAAGTTGGCCAACTCCCGTCACTAACAAAATTTTTTACTATGGTATAATAGGGTCTGCTTATGGAACCAGGGAGGATCGACGCATCACATATACAGGGAATGCAAATCTTCGGGCTGGAAATAACAAATTTGCTATTTTGAGCGTCGCAGTTGGACTTCCAGTTAGTTTCATTCCTACTTTTTTTCAGTTTTCTGACATTAGTAAAATCAATTGCGAAGATAATCTGTGTGACTTGAGTTTCCATTTTATCTGTTGTTCTTATCCTTCTTGGTGGTTAAAGAATGTCGGTATGCACTTCGAGACATGGAACACTGGAGTCCTCGGTCCGGTTGTATTGCATGGGTTTGATGAAGGTAGAAGAGACCTAACGTGGCAAAAGTGGACATACCAGGTTACATTCATGCATCACAATCTCTGATTACTTGTGTCAAATGTGTTGAAGGTTTAACACATTTTAACTATCATGCTTCACAGGTAGGCCTTAAAGGCGAAGCAAGAAACCTTAATTCTCTGGAGGGAATTTCTTCTGTTGAGTGGATGCAAGGGTTATCAGCAATTAAACAACAACAACCATTAACATGGTACAAGGTAAAATTCAACCGCAGAATGAACCTCAGATTAATCTGCAACTATTATTTTTCCTCGGTGACCAAATGCAAGAATCTCGGGGTTTTGTTTTGTAGGCATTCTTCAATGCACCAGATGGGGATGAACCGCTAGCTTTAGACATGGGGAGTATGGGGAAAGGTCAAGTGTGGATCAATGGACAAAGCATCGGTAGATATTGGACTGCATATGCACCGAATGGAATATGCAATCTGTGTAGCTATGCTGGGACATATCGATCCCCTAAGTGTCAAACTGGATGTGGCCAACCCACTCAACGCTGGTAAAGAATCTTTGCTGCTTATTCGGGGAAATTTTATAATGCTCTCAAATCATACTTGTGAATAGTTTTAGTTCCATGAGGGCTGTGTTGAAGGCAAGCAGTGCATTTTAAAAAGTTAATGCTGCAAATGCATGATCCATAATGCATTGCACATTTTATTATGTTCTACATTTTGGTGGTCTGACCATTTCATCTATGCGTGAAGTAAGAAACTAATTGTTGGTTACTCAGGTATCATGTGCCACGCTCTTGGTTACAACTGACCAAGAATCTGTTGGTGGTGTTTGAAGAACTCGGAGGCGACGCAACAAAGATTTCATTGGTGAAGAGAACAGTGTCAGGTGTTTGCGCTGATGTTTCAGAGTTTCACCCCATGATAAAGAACTGGCACATCGATAGTTACGGTCAACCAGAAGAGCATCATAAGCCAAAAGTTCACCTTCGATGTGCACCAGGCCAATCTATCTCTGCTATCAAGTTTGCTAGCTTTGGTACTCCCTTGGGTACTTGTGGAAATTTCCAACAAGGAATATGCCATTCACCAAACTCCCATACAATACTAGAACAGGTGCTAATCTCAGCTCTTTTTAATTCCTTCATCACTATTGCTTGCATGTGCTTCATCACATACACCTTTGCATAAATCACCATTTTATTTAACTATAGTTTTTCAATTAGGTGGATGTTTTTTATTATGATTATGCTTTTGACTCTTGTCTACCAGCAATGTTCTCATTCTTTGCTTTTGGTTTTTCTGAGGACCACTTGCACTAAACTACACACAAAATCACATCCATCATGTTATATGATTTGCATCATCATATGAGATAAATCATATATTTTATTCTGTTATGTTCTGATAACAGAAAAGCATAGGAAAACAGAGATGTGCAATGACTATATCAACAAACAAATTTTTGTTTTCAGAAGATGAAAATCTCATCTATCACATGTTATATGATCTGTATTATCAAATGAGATGAATTATAATATTTTTATTCTTCTGTGATTTTCTGAGAACAGAAATGCATAGGAAAAGAGAGATGTGCAGTGACCATATCAACAAACAATTTTGGTGGAGATCCATGTCCAAATGTGATGAAAAGAGTGGCAGTGGAAGCTGTGTGTTCTCCTGCTGCATAATTAATGGCTTGATGAAGATTCCTGTCATTTCAAAGTACAGTGCAATCCAAAGTAGTCATTGTTTTCTTTATACATCTCACATGGTGTGTTTGCTCATTGTTTTCCCTTGTCAGTAGTGCATCTTCATAATGATCTTGGCTCACAGAAAAAGGAAAGCAAAAAAAAATTATATTAACTGTAAAGTGAGTGTGTGTGTGTGTACATACACAACCAAAAAGCTGTGTTTGTGGAGGAGTGACTCTAAAAACCATTTCTTGTATTGAACTGCATGCATTGGATTCTCTATTTGTTCTCAATTTCAATGAAAAGTTGGCACAAGCATGGGAGAGAAAGATTTGATAAAGAAGGCTTTGTTCATTTGCTTTTTTGTCAGTGTTCTTTTTTCATTTTTCCATTTGTTTGTCCTTTGACTCTTGGGATGTATTTCCTTTAATTTTTCATCTTAACACACACACATATGTATAGATATTTGATTTTCATTTTTATTACCAAAGTGGTTGCAATCTGACTTTTGTTAAGGTATGACATTTTATATAAATTTTAAAACATATTATATTGAGTTTCCGTTAATGAAAATAAACACCGGCATTAAATCTTAAAAGAGAGTATGAGTGATATATGCATTGAAACTGTAAATAGAAAAACTTGATCAAGAAATTGTTTAGCATGTGAGTGAAGGATGAATTTTGATCTTAAAAAAGTTGGTTTTATTTTAATAAGATTGATATATAAAAAATACATAAGAGAGTTATTGTGCATACGCATGATAATCCATGGGAATAAATCTAACTCAGTTGCAAGCAAACAAAAGAGGATGCCTTAAATTAAATATAATAAAATATACTTTAAAAGACAAGATAAGCACATGCATGTAATAATCTTAATAATCTCACACAAATTAATTTAATAAATTGTTAATATCAATATAGTTTGTGTCTTTTTTATTGTCTGAAAATTAAATTGTGAATGGCTTTGTTATGGTTTTACAATTTTTTGTATGCTTGAAGGAAAACATGATCTTTGGGAATGAAAGATTGACACAGTTTCAAAGGTATGGAATGCTTAAAAGCCATGCATGATGGCACTAGTTGTAAGGTTTATTTGATAAAAGCAACGGTTGATGGGCGTGTAGGGAATGGTCATCATTACTCATCTCACATGCAGTTTTTATGGTTAAGAAAATTTTTTATTCATGGTCAAAATTATTTGGGTACTAGAGGACAACACCTTTTAATTAAAGCCATGTTATGACTCTTATAATTATAATAAATTTGAAGAACTAACATATTTTATGTTAGAAAACCAGTATTAAATCAATAGTTGACCAACATATATTTTTTTATTCTTAACATTTGATTTAAAAAAAATAAAATAAAATACCAACTCTGATATTACATGAGTGATTAAAAAATTTATACTCATTCAATCCCACTTAATCAGTCGCACTCAATGATCTCGTGAAATGGTTGTTCAGTGTGTTAAATTCAACTTAATCTCATGGACTTTTTAGTATGGATGAAATGCAGAAGAAAATAGTTTTAGTAGATAAGGTTGATATTTTTTTTGGTTAAGAATTAGATTTCATTGTTTAAAAATAAGAAAGAAGATATTTAAAAACATTAAGAAGAGAACATATTTGAAATACTATTAAAATTCAAATTTAATAGAAAAAAAACTACCAACAATATAGAAATTTTTGGTGACCAAAATATAATAGTAATTAGAGGTAATCATAATATTTTAATTTAATCCTTAAATATGATAGTGGAGCAAATTTCAACATTAAGTATAATTTATAAAAAAGGGTTCGGTAGTACTATTGTAATAACTCATACTTATTCTCGTATTTTCTAATACATATAATTTATCTATTTTTTCAAAAAAAAAAAAATCATACTTATTAATTCAGTCATTTGAGTTGTCTAATAAAATTACAATGTTATTCTAGAAAGGGATAAAATTGTCATAGATGGTGTTGAGAGAATGATGAGAACTAAAAAGCATAAAGCTTACAAGTGAGTAGATGAAGTTATTTTTAATAATAAAATTCAGTTTTTGTTGTTTAAGAAAGAAAACAGAACAACCCTGCTGTATCATGAGATCTTTTCTGCTGCCATTAGTAATTTTATTGTGCTTGTGAAGATGTTTGGACAGACAGTGTGATCGGTCCTTTTGGAGTTTGGTTGGTGACTTTGGATCCATTTGGTCAATGTGCTCTATGATTTCCTACAGTCCTGTGAGCCTTGTCCCTGTGCAATGCCTGCCAAAATTAAAATTCACATGACTTCTCAAATCTTTGACCAGTCAAACAACTAAATAAATTGACTGAAAGCAAATATATATATATATATATATATATATATATATATATATATATATATATGAGTTAAAAAAAATTACTTCAAAATGAGCTTGAGTTTGATATTAAATACACATGCCGTTCATTTGAGTTCAAGAGAATTAATTGGAGGTATATATGCAAAGTTTTTATTGAGAGGAATGTCAAAGAGATTCCATCTTAATATATTTTACCCGTTAGAGAAAGGATATTAAACACCGGCATATTTATGTGAAGAATTGTTGTGAAGATACACAAATTAGTGAGCAAAAAGTGCGGTATAATAAATTGTGCTTTCATTTTTCTAAAACTGCTGAAATTGATGTAGAATCTATTGAAAAATATATTGATGAAGTGTGTGGATGAGGTAGTAGAGAAGCGCATGGATAATGCAAATTATTTGGAGAGTCACTCAAATCAAGTTATGCCACCAATGTTGTTAGAAAAGGATCATGAGCACCACCAAGCAACATCTTCAAAGTTCCTAATTCCTTTAAAAATGCGTAGTAAAAGCCAACCACCATTGAAAAAGAAGAAGTTAAAAGTTGCAGAGATGATCATTAGAAATTAAAAAAAAAGTACTTATACTTTACATAATTTTTCTTAGTGTTTTAATCTTTTTTTGGACTAAAATTAATATTTTCTTCAGAAAACTCAAGCAAAGGAGAATGTACAAATGCAAAATGATAAATAGGTTGAAATTCGCACTCAAGAAAGTGTGGTATTGTTCTATTCTTCTATATATATATATATATATATATATATATATATATATATATATTTATTTATTTATTAAAGTATTGCATGAGATGTTTTAATAAATTGGACAACAATTTTTCTCATTAGGTGACTTCCAATTTTTTCCCAAATGTGATGAATGTGGATGTTTATGACTTCAATTGGTAAAATATTGGAATTGATATTTAATCACAGGTATTTAAAAAATATGAAATACCTCTGTATTTGCATTTTTATTTGTACAATGTTGAAGAAATGTTTTTTTTTTAATTGAATTATATGTGACATGGTCAACCATCAAATTATTCAACAACTGTTGATGGTGCAGCGATGCTTGCAAATGAAATTAGAACATCTACTTCATTATGTCATAAAATCAAATTCTACTTCTTGGTCCAATATCCATTTTAGTTCAGATGTTTTATCATTTGATTCATGCCAAGTTGATCTCTATTGAAAAATAAAACTAGATGGATTTTTTCATTGAATCATGCACTGTTGATTTGGTTTTGTAGGGAAATAACAATGGCCTTTGTGTGAGGATGTTCTAAATGACCTTTCATTGTGTGATTTGATTTGATTTTTGAAGAGGTTTTGTTACTTGTTTGTAAGTTGACTCAGCTATATTTTGGTAAATCACTATTTTTTTATTTAATCAAAATAAACACACATAGTCTTTTGGTTTGTCTTTGATTGTTTGTTTTGGTTGTCATTAGCAGCACCATCATCAGTTGACCATGAATGGTAATTTGAGAGAGTTTGGAGCTTGGATATCATCATAAGGTTAGAGATTATCCTTCCTAGATGCCAATGGCTTTCAGAATGGACCTCTGTCTAATGAATTTAATTTGTTGTTTTTTTTATGCTAAAAAACTACAAAAATATTAATGATCTTATGAAATTTTTACTACATTTCTGTAGAAATAGTTCTTACCTTCCACTCTAAAAGCAATGAATTGAATTCTTATGTTAATTTGATACTATAATGATGTGTTTCCGTTTATGCAGTTATTTGCTGAGTTTTATTGAATTTCTGCAGAAATTATTCTCGAGTTTAAATCATAAGCAACATAAGGCTTCAAGCAATTTTGGCACCATAAGGCTATGTTTAATACACTCTTGTAATATTGGTACCTCATGCCATAATAAGGGAAAATAGTCCAAAATGTTTACAAACCAAATGTTGACTGCTGCTGATTTAAGCCATTAGAACACCTAACAGTAGTATTTTGGACCTTGTTTGCATATGCAAGTTGCTTCTTAACATAAGTGTTCGTCTTGTCTATTGAGAAGATTGCTGAGGCGGAATTGGGAAGTCTGGAACTTCTTTTAAGGTCATGCTAAGAACGTTTTCCTTTAGCAGAAAGGGTTATATAGGCTTCTCCAATAAGTTTAAAGACAGCTTCAACACCAGGAAACTTGTTTTTAATTCTTCAGCAAAAGGTTCAACTTTAAGTATCCTGAACCAATATGTTCCCCCATTCACCTTAATTGCAGCAGAACAATGAACTTCACACACAGTTAACAACCAAGAGATGTTATCTTGATCTGCAAAGAGCTGTTGAGCCTTGAGAGCAATTTTGCTTGCTGCAACAAAATCTTTCTTTTGGATCTTGTCCTCCGTAATGCCACTGGCTCTAATTGCCTCTTTCTTATTACACTCCATTGCAATTGGTGTGATTTGATTTTACAAAATATAACTTGATAACCTATGTTAGATGTGAAAACTCCTAAAAAAACACACATTTTTTGCTCTTACAAGACAAAGCTGCGGAAAAAAACAAAACAATCGCTCAGAATCTCCTTCAAAACTAGATTGCTGCTTCAATATAACCACCAAAAACTTGCTAATCCTCAAAATAAATAGCAAAAACATCATGAGACAATATGTAGCAAGTCATTAATTCAAGCATTGTATGAAATAAATAGAAAGGGAAAGCATAAGTAGTGATCATGATTACATCACAATTTATAATGTGAAAAACTAAATATACCCAAAATCTCATTAAACCCCATATCTTGATGATCTGACAAAAGAAATCAAATGACTGTAAATCCAATTATCTTAATTTATCAAGCTTCAAGAGTCTAGAGTCACTCAATTCAATAAAAAAAGTGAGGGCACAAAAATAATAACACTGCATCCAAATATTCCTAGCATCCATGAACCATGTTTTTAGTGTATGCTTTTTTCTTTTGATGGAAAACATGTCATGGAAGGAGGAAGAAAAGGGGCGCACAAGGGCTACATCAGAAGGCTCAAGATAATGTAGGAACAAATTCAAGAATCTAGAGTCACTTTGCTAAGAAAGTGAGGGCACAAGAATAATGACACAACAAACACATCCAAATATGCCCAGCATCCATGAACAAAGAAATACTGTACCATGTTTTTAGTGAGAACTACATTTGAAGGCTCAAGATAATGTGAGAACAAAGTCACTATACTTCTTAATGTGTTATATAAAAAATTTGATGCATACCAATTCATTGTTGAATGCAATTCTATTACAACTTGAATAATTGTTCTTCATGTTTCCCTCTTACAATCGAGTGATTAAAAATCTCTACCTTCCCACAAGGCACAACATAACCACATATGAAATATAACAAATGTTAAACCAAAAAGAGCATACACTAATTCAAGCAAATTGAAGTTATTGAACACAAAGAGGAGAATAGGGTAGGGGGAAAAAACCCAACGCGCACCTTGTTCTTCCCTCTTGTTCTCCTTCTAAAACTTCAGTCAATTGTTAAAGTTCATCAAAGCAATCATCAATAACAAACAAACACCAAAAAGATCTCACAAAAAAGTAAGAATTGGCTTCAAAAATCACAAAAATAAAACACAAAATGATAACAATGATGCATGAACTTGCCTGTAATGTATTTCAAACTCCCCAGTAAGATTTGCCAGGTTAGTGGGTTTCAGACTTTTATTATCATTTCCATCACTGCTTCCTAAAACTATGTCAACATAGCTCAAATTTTTTGGTTGGTGAATCTCCCAATTTGGTGGTGTGAATTATTATATTAGTTGACAGGAATTTGGTGATTGAATTTATGTTTCCGTGATTGGGCTCTGGAACCACGGTCCTCATCCAAACCTAAAAATTTAAGTCAGTTAATTTCCCATACTCTTATTCATATTCTTATTCATCTTTAATGATTCTTCTTTATCTTCTCATAAATCTATCTTTGAAACCCCTCTCTAGATTAAAAACAAAAAATAAAAAAGATATCTAGAACATGATGCAATAATAGCAAGAATCAAACATAGAAATTGAATATCAAAGAGTGAAATGAGTAGAAACCACAAGAGAAAAACACAACAAGAATGTACATATAAAAGTTTAAAGCTTGATAATAGAAAATAATTCATGATCAAGATATAATCAAACACAAAAACAAAGATATATATTTATGTATATATATATATACTGGCTAACACAGTGAAATCTAGAGCTTCGCGACTGTGGCGAAGGTGTGCTAGTGGCTTCAGGCGAGACGGCGAGGAAGGGTGGTGACGGTGTATAGGTAGCATCAGGTGAGATGGAGAGGAAGGGCTTTGCGACGTTGGTGACATCGGCGATGGTGTGCAGGTGGTGTCAAGCGAGACAACGAGAAAGGGGTGCTTTGGAGATGTTTCAAAGAGGGAGATGAAGATTTGGGAAAGAGAAATAAAATGAGTTCTCATTTTTTTCTTTAAGACATGAGAGAGAAAGTGGGATGACATGGATGCCACATATATATCCACGTCATTCGGCCCATTATTTCGTACTAGCATTTTGTTCAAAATAGCATTTCTCTTTTGTGAAACCACTTGATGTGACAAGTCATGTCACATCATCCTACCTAGTGTAGATTTTGACTAATTACATGATTTATGAATATTTTACAAGGGCTTTATAATAACCCTAATAACCCTACCTAGAGTGTATGGTTTGACTATAACAATATCATAGCCATAATTATTAAGTAACCTACTTACAGTAGGTTTTGACTAATTACACCCATGTATTTATACACTGTTAAGTGACACAAGTATATTATGCCTCTTATACAAGCATAAAACATGACAAGGTTAATTGGTGGGCAGTATGAAAAATCAAACCATGACAAGTTATTGATGCTCCTATAACAAGTTTGACATTCCATGAAGATGAAATCAAGGAATACTCCATTGACAATGTGGATGATGTACTAGGACCTCTAAATGATTCAAATGGAGGTTACATGAATGTTATATGGAGGTTGATGATAGATATGATAGTGTATTAGAAGATGAAACTAGATCAGATTGTGAAACTGAAGATGAATCAGAAGATGATGAGACTGAATACATATATGATAATAATGGGTTGTAATAATTAGTTTTCTTATTAAATTGGTGAACAAACTCAATACGCCTTATATATTGTAGTAGATGATTTGCAATTCTATTCAAATTATGATCATTGTGTATTGTTAATTTTCTTTTGTCAGGTACATTTTCTCCTTTGAAGGTTTTGTTTTATTTTATTTTATATCATGCATTATTTATAGATGTTGAATCTTCTCTTCTCTTCTTTCTTTCTTTTTTTTGTTGTTATGTGATCAACTAATTGCTATTATTTTACATTTATGGCTAGAGGTAAGGAAAAGACTAGATTAAGAGGTAGAAGAGTGGAGGCCGCATTGCTCATGTTTATTCAAACACTAATGATCAAGTAATGATGATATTGCAGCATCTTCAAATGCTAGTGTTCCAAGTCTTGAGGAACCAGTAAATGGTATTAACTCTCAAGCCCCTAATCATAATATTGTAGATGTTAATGATACTCAAGCAAACTATGTTAGTATACTAGATGCTTCAACTACTGATGGGAGGTTGCATATCACAGTTGTGAATGCATTGTAAGTATTAACAACTTGACAAATATATTATTTATTATGTACACTATTTTATTGTTCTTTTATATTTAAACTATGACATGTTAGAGCAATCTAGAAAATGTGTATGGATAATCACAAAATATTTAAGTAGAAGGAGGACTTTGAAGGATACACATGGAAGACACTGTCACAACCTATAAGAAATTTTTATTTCGCAGAATTAAGGGGTGTCATAACTTATAAGAGATTTTTATTTTGAAAAATTTAGGGTATAATCAATTAAAATTTCTAATTTATTTATCCATTTGTTTTATTTTCACTAGTTATGAAAATTAAAATATTTTTATCTTATGTAGAAACACTTTATTTGGGATTCCTCACTAGAAACAATCAATGTTAGCATATTTCTCTAGTACCCATGCTTGTTTAATGTAAGTTGTTTATGCTCCTTTTTAAAAATCCACATTATTAACATTTGTCTTCAATGTAGGATAAGATGCTGAGCTTGAAACAACATGCATCTTCTACAAAATATGGATTAAGAAACTTAGAGGCTACTTTAGCAAATGAATTGGCACTTTATATTGAAGTTGATGGTGGAGAGAAAAAAGAAGAGTCTATGGTCTTGGCTCTCAAGTATCTTCCTATTACAGATGTTCCAATGCAAATGTCAATATCTCAATTACAACATTTCCTGTCGTGCAAAATAATGAAGATTTATAAAATGAGTTAGCATTTATATGTAATCAACTACAAATCCAAGAAGAGCAGCATTAACAAGAGATTTGAGAGTCTTGACAAGAGATGGCTGGAATGAGGAGCATGCTACGATTATATCTATCTCAAAACCATGCACCTTCTCAAATAAATCATGGAGGTCATTATGAAAGTGTTGATCCTACTTCACCTAGTTAGATAGTTGTTGTTCTTATTTTGTGACTTATTTGTTATATTTGTTGCTTGCTTTTGATATTTACTTTTGAATTCTACTACTTGCCACCTATGTGTGCTTGCACTTATTTACAATATGATTTGTGGCACTTTTTTAGTGCATTTGGCAAGGTTTAATTTAATATACTCTTTGGTACTTGATTATGATATATTATAATTATTATTTTTAGAGCATTATATTGTGAAATATTGATTGTTCTAAATGAATGATTTAATACAGCATTTTCAATTATAATTTGTAATATAAATTTAAAATAAATAACATTTCATTTTAAATTAGCAAGGGATTACCCAGGGAACAATCTCATTTTCAAATTTTACTACCGAAGGATAACCAGGAAATAATCTCTAAGTATATTTAGTGAAGGATTACCAAGGGAATTTTTCATTGTTACTGCATTCAAATGCTAATAAATTACCTAGAAAATAATCCATAGGAAATATTACATAGGGATTACCTAGGGCTTTAATATTTTAATTTTTGAAAATTTAGCAATGAATTACTTAGGAAAAATCTCATGGCTAGAAAACGTTTCATAGCAAATTTTTAGTCTATTAAGAATTGGTTTAACATATATTACCTAGGTAATTTATAATTTACCCACTAAATAAAATCCTTGGGGAAATTATTACCCATAAGGCATTTACTTAGGGATGTTAATCCCTTGGAAATCCTTTGGTAAATAGTTTTACTAGCACACAATTTTGTGTTAGAAACAATTGTTATGTTGGATGAATTTTATTTAGATATTTTGTCCTTAGCACTCCCTTCCCCCGGGATGTGAATCCCTTGTTAAATACTTTTACCCAGGGATAGCATTTTAGTTAGGGAATTTTCCCAAGCTAATTATTATTTTCTTGCAATGTATTATCATGTAGAGATTTTCTGTGAGGTAATCATTTTTTGTATTTATTATGCCTTTAAAAATATCATTAATTATTCTTTTATTAATATTTGTTATTGATTTTATCATTATTCTAATGTTAGGTTATTGATTTGATTTCTCAACAAATGCACAACCGCTTTCTAGAAGCCAGCATGGAGTTATTTCTTTTGGCGTCATGTCCTGATCCAAGGGATTCATTTTCCAAATTCAACATCAACAAGCTACTCTGCCTTCAAAGATGTATCCTGAAAACTTCTCAATGACTGAACGCATGATGCTTGAGGATGAACTTGCCACTTTTATTTATGATCTACGGCTTGATGATGATGATTTTGCAAATGGTGGGGACTTGAGAGGTTTTACTATGAAGATGGTTGATACAGGAAAATGCACTATTTTTCCACTTATTTATCACCTTATTAAGATGGAAATGATTTTGTCAGTTGCCATAGATTGTGTTAAGAGGGCATTTTGAGTGATGAAAGTTATGAAAACTGACTTATGTAACAAAATGGGAGACGAGTGGATGAACGATAGCATAGTTGCCAATATTAAGAAGGAAGTTTTTGTAACTATTGGCAATGAGGCAGTTCTGTAGCATTTCACAAAAGTGCAAATTCATCATATGCAGTTTGCTTCTCTTAGTAGCATATGTCACACAGATGGTAGTTCTAGTTCAAGTATGTATTGATAAATGTTTTATGTTTGTTGTGGTTATTTTAATCAAAGGTTATACTATCAAACTATATTGTGTTGGAAACAATTGTTATGATGGATGAATATTTTTTAAGAAAATTTGACCTCATCCCCCCACAAATAAGTTTTGGTTCCGTCCCTGGTGATTAGGTTCTAATTTTTAAACTTGAGTAAACAAGCTCTACTTTTGCATTTGAAGAACTTTAAATATTCCATTTGAATTTAAGTTATCATAAAGATTAGATTTGAAATTTGAATAAATGCTAAAGTCTTAAGTTAGATTTGAGGAATCATGAAAGCCAATTTATGAGTCATGAAGGTTCAACTAGAATTTTATGGACCATGAAAGTCTTAATTTGGATTTGAAGGGAAATGAAGATTTAGTTTATATTTAAAGGATAATGAGAACCTTATTTGGAATTTGACTGATTAAAAGGTCTGATTTAGATTTGAGTGATCATGAAAGTCCCTTTTAAAATTTGATCACATGAAAGTTTAATTTGTATTTTAAAAGACAACTAATTTAGATTGGAAGAACAAAAGTCTAATTTAGATTTAAAGGATTATGAAAATATTATTTAAAGTTTAAGGATTACAATAGTCTTAATTTGGATTTGAGGGTTCAAAAAGTCATGTGATTTTAAGTTGAAAGATTGTAAAAGATTTTTATTTAGCTTACTTTGAAGGATCACAAAGATCTAATTTAGATTTGAATGACCACTAAAATTCTATTTACGTTTAAAAGATCATGAGAATCTAGTTTAGATTTAAATGACTACAAAAATCTCAGTTTGTGGTTGAAGAACCACATAAGTTCTATTTAATAATTTTGAAATGAGATAGTCTAATTAATTAGGACCTTAATGAGCCTTATTAGGTTTAGGGCCACAACAACCATTTTTGTGTAAAAATGAGCATCAAAAGCCTAAATTTTAGAAACTGATAAAGGTCTTGTTAAGATCTTTGTTGCCTTTGGGTGTTAACTGACCCTGATAGACTTGAAAGCTTATATGCACATAATATTGGCATTGGGAGCTTGAAATTTTAAAGAATGGCAAGGTTCTCTACTTATCATTTAAAGGACTATGAGTTCTATTTTAGGTCATTCATAGGTTTTGGCCCTAAATGGGCCTAAAAGCTTGCTTTAACATAATATGGGCCTCATAAGCCCCAGTTTTGAAGAATAATGATGGTTATGCAATTTAGCTTGAAAATATTATAAAAGTCTTATTTCGGCCTTTGACAAACTTCAGGTCTTAACGTACTATGATAGGCCCAAAAGCAAATTTTGAAATGCCATAAAAGTCTTGTATACATTAAGAAATTACGTTTTGGTCCTTAAATGTTTTAGTTTGTTCAAATTAGCTAATAAATTAGATTTGGACTATAATAGGTTAGATCCTTTGAAGCAGGTTGGTTTCCAAGAGTTATTATTGTGTAGGTTTGGAGGCTATGCTTTATGTTGGATATAATTCCTTGAACAGTTCTTTTACTTTTTCAAACTTACCCTTTTAATACCTTTACTTTTAATTGTAATCTTTTAGTTTATTTACTATTTTGATTCATTTATGTCAATCTCCTTAAACCCTAAACCCTAACCCTATATCCTCAAGAAGGGGGACTGACATGGCTCACTTAAAAGTAGTAGAGGGAGTAAAATGTTTCAATTTAATGCAAAGGACTAAAATGATAAGTTTGAAAAAGTAGAGGAACTATTTTGAGAATTATGCCGTTTATGCTACTAGACTTTGATCATGACCATATTGAGAAATGATCAAACATAAGATGTATGAGAGATGAGATTGATGATGAGGGATTGGATAAGACAACATTGGGAGACTAAGGGCATTAAGATGATTAGGATATAGAAATCAGGCAAACATTAAGGTTTGGATTTAGAGACCAAATAATAGGAATTAGAAATCATAACCTCATCTCTATTTTCTTTTTCTTTTTCTTAATTTTCTCCCTCTTCTTTCTTCATTTTTCGCTCTATTTTTTTTAGTTCTCTATTACTTCTTCTTTATTTTTTTCCTTTCCTTACCTCTTTCTTCTTCTTCTTCTTCTTTTTTTTTTTTTAATTTTAATTTTTTTTCTTATCTTATCCCTTTGCTTTGAGGTTCTTTGTTCCTTCCTTTTTCAGCTTGCCTCCTTTATTTTTTCCTTGTGTTTCTTTTTCCAAAATCTGTCATTTTCTCTTTTTTTTTCTCTCATTTTATTCTTGATATTTTCTTTTCCTTTTTTGTTTTAGTTTTTTTTTCTCCATCCTTCTCTTTTCTTAGTTTCATTTTCTTTCTACCCTTTTTCCTTCTCGCTTCTCCTCATTCTTGTTTCTCCCTTTTTTTTTTTCTTCTTAATAGTTCAAAAGATTTAGGGCTTGCTAGAGAGGAGGTATTTGGAGATAAGGTAAGGTAAGGTAAAGTTTTTTAGAAACCCAAGTTCGGGAGAGGTTTAGAAGGGGTAATGGTGAAGGATAAAATGGAGTTTGAAAACCTTCATTTTTCCCTACTTTCTTAACCCTCTAAATTGTGGGTTAAGGAGTTTTTCAATTTTTATTGGATGAAAGTATTGCTTTACATATTTTAAATTACTTTGCTTATCCTTTATCATAAGAAGTGACCTATGAGCTAAAGTGATGTAGATTATTGTTGCTGCTCCTTCATCATCTTGAATTCTCAATAAAGGTCTACCAGAACCCTACCAAATTAAATGAGTACGAACTATGAACTCTGTTGTTCTCCTGTCAAGTAGGACATGACTTCTTCTATCATTTCTAAAAGATAGTGTGAATGAGAAATTTTTCATGGAAAGAAAATTCAAATCAATTCAAGTTGTTAATGTGATGTTTCCTTTTCAGTTATTTGAAATGGCATATGCAAACAACTCTAATAATGTTTCGACTTCATGCACCATATTCTTGGGAGAAGGCTTCTAAGTGAAGCTTCCCCATGCTTCTGTTTGCAAAATTCCTACTGGAGAGGAAATCAAGTTTGGGACCGTGTTGGATTTTGATCACTTTTGTGCTGAGTCCACCACCACCACCAACACCAACACCAACACCAACACCAACTTAAACTCATGTGCCATGCTTGCCATTAAGGGACGTCGCCCTAATGTGATACCTCTTGTTGAGGTTTAGTAAAAGGTTTGCACAACTATAACATTTGTATTTTATAGACTCACTTTTTCTAAGAGAATTATGAACATCGAGAAAGGTGAAGATGAAGATGAGCCCTCATTTATTGTCACTGCTAAGAAAGAGGAGAGTGGTATCTTCAAGAAACCCAAGACTACCCTAACAAAGTCTTTATAATGGCACACCCAAGGTTGACCAAGAGGAATATGCCTTCATCTTAGGAGAAAGCAAGTTTCGTCTCATTTCAAGACTCAAAGAATGACTCATCAATTTTATTTACAAATTCCTTTGAAGCACTTCGTAGTGTAAAGAAGAAGTCCATGACTAGAGCTTCGTTCCCAATCAAATAATAATATGAAAGGGTATGTATACCACCAAAGTCTCACTATCAAAAAGAGAGTTTAGCTAAGACAATTTATAATAATAATACCTTATATAGGAAGCTACAGATTGAGAAAATGACACCAAAGGAGTTCTATGTAAGGAAGAAGTAGCTATTCTCAGAGTCGTGGGCTTCTGTGTTTGATAAGCTTGCATTACCAAAGAAGCAAGGGTACAAGAATCTAAATGGTAAATAGATGATCACACTCTCAGTTTCTTGCTCAAGTTTCCATGGAGAAGAAAATTAAAGAAGATGAAGAGATGGAGGACCTCAAGGTACATACAGTGTAGGTGATTACAAAAGGGTCTGAAAGCTCTCCGAAGCTAGAACGCACATACAGTAGGTTGAGAAAGAAAACCATGGGTTGCACATCCTTTTGTTATTCCAGAAGAATATTTTAATTGGGCAATGCAAGAAGGAGACAGTGCTATGTCAAAGGCATGATTTCACATCCCTCTAAGGAGAGAATAACTTAAACATTAAGGAGGATGATAATCTTATATTTACATCAAATAAAGATCCAATGCTTGCAAAAATAAGGAAGCAATTGGTTTAACAAGAGAAAGATCACATATCTATGATGAAAACTATTGCATCTCTAATTGGTGTGATATCTCTTTTAAGTAATCAAGTCTAAAACTTGCTCCAAGAGATCTCAAAAAGTTGTATAGCAAGCTTGATTAGTCCAAGTTGTTCAAAGAAGAAGAGTATGATGAGGAGGAGGAAGTCCTTGGACTACATGAACAAGGTGGGACATCAACAGCTCTGGAGTCACTATGAACTCGACAAGTGATCTAATAGATGGTGGCTACTGAGTTAAGAAAAAGCCTAAGAGGGCACACTGAAGAGTGATGGTGATAAACCATAAGCGAATAATTATAATCAGGTCGTTTACCCAATTACTATTTTTTTTAATTTTGGTATCTTATTTGGAATTTGATACCAAAATTCCAACATTTGTTTAGCATTCATTGAACATACACACATCAAAATATTTATAACCATCCGATCAAATTACAACAAAATCATGCAATATTCATTAAACATCAAACATCTAAATATTCTTAACCACCCAATCAAATTACAACAAACATCGTTCAACATTCGTTTAGCATTCATTCAACATACAAACATCAAAATATTTATAACCATCCGATCAAATTACAACAAACCAAAGAGATTACATACTAGGTGGGGTATAGCCCAACCTTGATAACAACACATGACAAAATCGCAACTTCTTGTTCTCGGGCAACCCAAAAAAAATTTTCAATTGATCATCATCGTTAGGTAAAACCTGTAAGCAACATAGCATCATTGTCATAAACCATTTTAAATGAAAAAGAACTAAATAAGAAATAATTAGTGAGATACAAAAGTACCTGTAGGATGAACATCGCCTCATCATCAGAAAGACCTTCAATTTAAAAAATGACTTCAGGTAGTAAATTTTTTCTTTGTTGAATTTTAGCAAGAACACTTTCACGAGCCTTCTTACTAGCTTCATCATGTTGCACCTCACGATTTGTGGCATCAACTAGTGTTTTAAACCCTGGACCAATAATTTCCGTGAAGTTTTGAAAATTTTGAGCCAATTTATCCATTGATGGATCCACAGGAGCTTTTCTTTTTCGACATCCTCTTGAGGTGCTTGTCTCTGATCCTATAGGTGATGGGGCCGGATTAGGTTCCTCTGTAGCCATGTAAAAGTCATCACTCGCCATTTGAAAGAAGCCTGTGTCATCATCCAAAGTGATGTTCTCATGTGAATACTGCTCTGCATCATCCCCAATATCCCCTCTTGCACTTCCTTGAGCTCTATCTCTTGCGAAGACTGCAACCAAGTCATTAAAGAAAGGGAAAGCCTTGCCATACATACCACTTGCTTCCTTATGATTCTACAATACATTAGAAATAAGTTAATAATATAGCAACTAATGTATAGTTCATTTTATGATCACTAAATAAAATTATGTACCTTAACATGCTCATCATATGCACTCTTTTCACATTCAATAGTGCATCTCTCATAGTTCCAGTTGAAGCCACTTATTTGTAGAATATCGGCAATTGCAGTAGTCTTGCTTCTGAACAATTTTACCCGAGACTCGATGTTGGGAAATGCTTTTAAGGTGCTCGTTAGAATCTTTTCTTTCACCATTTTTTCCAATTGGTTAAGGTAACCATTTCTAAACCCATTCTCCGCCCGCCATAATGTATTTGTAGATAACTCAACTAACGCACTAATAAGGGCATTGTCTTCTTCCACGGTCTAGTAATGCTTGTTTTGTCCCTGACCCCTTGGTTGCGAATCTGACTCCATACTACATATAGAAAGAAATGCAATGGTCAACATTAAACCATAAAATATTTCAGTAGATGTCATCAAGATAGCATGTCATGTAGACAACATTACATAAAATTTTTATTTCAAAAATACAAGATTACACAAAATGATGTTCACACCAAACTCATCAATAATGATGTTCACACCAAACACATTAACAATGAAACCACAAAATGATGTTCTTTTTCATTAAATAATGATGTTCACACCAAACACTCAAACCAAACTAAAAAAAACATACAACTCATAAAACATAAGTAACATATTTGAGTTCACATGGACTCATTAAATACAAAATGATGTTCTTTTTCATTTCAAGATCAAGTTGAATGCCAAGTGTTGAACATGTCAACGGCCATGTTATGCCTAAATTGTGTCCACTCGTCCGTTGGTTCTATGGCCGTAATATTTTCTATATCATCTTCTACATTTTCGTCTACGGTTAAATTGTCAAGTTCATCTTCGGCAGGGTCTTCTACCATCTCTCTTCTAATAAAGTTATGGAGTAGACAACAAGCATTAATGATGCGTCGTTGGGTGACGATGTTATAAGAACTTGGGCTTGATAAAATTTTCCAACGGCTCTTTAGAAGACCGAATGTCCTCTCGATCACATTTCTTGCACTAGCGTGTTTCATGTTGAAAAATTCTTGAGGTGTAAGGGGTTGATGGCCATCGGCCCAAGAACATAAGTGGTAGCATTGTCCTCAAAAAGGGGCAAGAAAACCAGGGCAATTTGCATACCCGGCATCCACTAAGTAGTAATAACCTAGGAAATAGACAGAGATTAATAAGTAAAAGGTTTATAACTAATAAATTGATAGTATTAAAAAAAAATAATTCTTTTATTTACAATCTGGAACCCTTAATCCATTAGGCTTAGTTACAGCATCCCTAAGGACCCGGCCATCAAGAGCTGATCCTTCCCAACCAGACAAGACATATATAAATTGCATGTCTTGACTGCAAACGGCAAGGACATTAGTAGTTATTTCGGATTTTCTTGATCTATATCTTGGACGATCAAGTTTGGGTACATTCACACATATATGTGTTCCATCTAATGCCCCAAGACAATTCTACATTAAGTAAAAATAAATTATTAGTTACCAAATATCAATGAGTAGTAGAAGGCTTAGTTATTACCTTAAACCACTTCCATCTAAAATCATTTGAATTCTCTAGTACAGGTTCTGGTTTCTTCAAAAGAATAGAATGACAAAGAACGACTGACTTCAACACAGCATGGAAATGCCGACTGACTGTCTCGCCCGATCGGAGAAAATCAAATTTAATTACTCTATTCTTAACATGGTGAGCAAGAATATTTAGAAATATTGCAACCATTTTGTGGACGGTAATGTTTATCGTGCCTCGTAACCCACCAGTTGTAGTTAATAATTGGCACAAATTATGAAAACAATGTCGATCCATGCGTAGCTTGTCAATGCACTTAACATCATTTTCAAAAACTAAATGGTGTAGGTACTCATGTTGTTTGCGGCGTCTAGTAGATGTCGATGAAATCTCATGTTGAATCATTCTTTGTCTTTCATTATGTCGCCTCGTCAAACATGTAGTGATCATGAGTGTCATTACGTACATATAGCATATGATCATAACACAATATAGCCGAAGTTGTTTAAGCTTGGTCATGTTGTCAAAATCTAAAAGTTAATAATAACACATATTAATTCGCCTCGTCTTAACTAAGAAAAATGAAAGTGACATGAAAGAAAATCTAAAACTATTTATAAAAATACTCATGTAAAAAAAAATTAATATGAAGTAACATAAGACTATTGCATAATCACAACAAAAAAAACATTATATATGTATCAAGACTTTGATTCTTGATTCAAAGTGTATATTCTGTGTATTTGATGATTACATGCAGGTAACTGAAATAAAATTCAAAAGAATCCAGAAAAAGTCCATCGTCCCCCTCATAAAATTCAGATTCTATTCATGCATCTTCTTGTCAAATGGAACTACTTATATGTAAAAATTTCTGAAGAAATGTAGTTCTTTGAGTCTTTTTTTGATGATTCACATGAATTATAAAAAATTGGTATACGTTATGAAAAGACTAACTAATTTTGCTTAAAAATTAGCTTTGATTAGATTTTGAATGGCTGTTGAATCTTATGGTCAAATTAAGACAGCTTACCATAATTCTAATAATAAGCAAAGGCTCTTGTAATTTGGTTGGGTTCAGTGCATTGACTCAATTCATGAGTCAATGTATTATAATTCTTATGGATTCTCATATCACAAACAAACTACATTTTGATTTAAGTTAAAACAAGCCCGAAATTTATATAGGCTATTGATTGAGGTCCATATACAGCATCAAACTATAAAAACAATAACTAGATAATATTCATTTTAAATGATCAGTTAATAACTCTTCATTTCAGGAAATAAATTTCTCTGGGTTATGCTTCTTTAATCACATTTTTATTACATGCTGTTAATATTAAAATTATAAGTGCAAACATATTACAAGATTCAGACAAGGAAAAAGCACAAATGAAACTCGAAAACCAAAAATCGTGAACAAGAATCCAACAACATCACAACCAACATCACAAGCAAAATAGAACCAGCAACATCACAACCAACATCACTACCAACATCACAACCAGAAAGAAAACAACATCCAACCAAGAAGCACAAAGAAAAAAAAGAAACTGGAGATTTGGAGAAAAAACCCAACCTAATTTGGAGAAGAAGCTGATTTGGAGAAGCACAGCCGCCTGAGCAATCGAGAGAGGAGAAAGATTGAGAGAGGAAAGTGAGATTTATACAAGGGCTAATATGGTAATTTCACATGTCAGTAATCAAGAATCCTCCCATTTTTCTGGTCATTCTGAATACCCCTTCAAAACCCTTTCACTCCTTCCTCAATACAGCCTCACTCCCATTACTCCACATCCAAACACATGCTTAGCTAATGTAAAGAATCATTCCCACTCCATTACTCCAAAACAAACGCCCCCTTAGAATCAACTAAACAGTCTTTTCCATTCCATACTTGCTTGTAGAATGTTCAATGATTTCTGCACACCTTGAGTTTCTTGTTTTCATCAGAATTTTTGAATAACATTGTAAATCTCTAAAACTTTTTGAACGATATAATTACAATAGCTCTTGATATTTTATTATTTAAAATTTAAATATTTATTAATTTTTTGAATTTCATATTATTGATAATTGAGAAACTTGAGATTTTTAGTTGCTGCATAAAATTATTGTTTCACTAAATTTTTTAAATTCAATGTTCAGGATTTTTATAATTATATTATTTAAAATAATTTTAAAGACTAAGAAAATCTTAAAAATTCCTATAATTTGAGAATTTTTATATTTCACAAATTTGATCCCAAACAAAATTTCAGAATAATAAAAAAAATTCTGATTAATATTCTAAAAATGATATTAATTATAAAGTTGTACATCAAATGAATTCTTTGAATTTTTAATTGAAATAATATCATGATCGTCTAAGAATTAATTCCCTACTATGTGTAACATCCACCAAGACAAAAACCTATGAGTGAAAGTGTTTCTCTTATAGGCTATATAAGTTTGGATGACGAAATGTGAATGGGAATAACAATGAGATTGAAGGAATGAGAATTTGAGTGAAAACTGTGATTGGTTAGTAGGCATGAGAATTGTTAATGGGAAAAAAAAAATATGATGAGGAATTATAGTAAAATTATTTTTAATTTTTTTTTTAAAGTTTTATTTTTACTTTTATGACCTTAATGTAAATAAATTATATTACTGTATAAAATAATGAATTATATTTAATAATAAATAAATTTACTCATTAATTAAATATTTTGAGTTTGATTATTCACTTTAACTACTGTACTAATTAAAAATTTAAATTAAGTAATTTACTCTAATTGTGTTCCACTTTAATTATTAGCATAATTAAATATTTAATTAAATAAAAAGAATGCCATTGTTTTTTCAGCATCACTTTGATGGGAAATATAGTATATGAGTAAGCATTATTGATGCATTTCTCCAAAATGTTCATTTCTTCAATCAAGATTTCTCGTTTTTTAGCAAAAGTTGACTAATGAATGAAAATATTCTTGTCTCTAAGGTTATCTACTTTCGTGCATACATAAAATTTGATTTGAAAACATATATGCAAAAGGTCCCAAATTATATTAAAGAAAAATTAAAAACAAAAAATCATCTTTCATTTGTTCCTTCATCTTAATCTTTTAATCAAATCAAACACAAGAAATCTGAGAATTTGACTTTGATATCATTGAAACATGATGCGTCATCTCCAAAATGCAACCAAGAAATATAAGTAAAAGTTATTTTTAATGATCTAACAGCTACTAAATTCTAAAATAAAGCAAGTGAAGATACTTAACATTATTAGACCCTCCTCAATAGTTTTAGTTTTAGTTTTAGTTTTAGGCTTTTTTTTTTGGGTGGGGGGAAAGAGCTACCAGGGTAGCTAAATATTATTAGAACAGAAACAAATTACAAAAAGTTTGATACAACCTGAAAAGCAAGACAGACTACCCAGAACTAAAATCTAAGGACTAAAATACAAACACTAGAAACAAAAAATAGAAAATCAGCTGGTAATGCTCACTTAATCAAACAGCTTCATCAGCCACTTTGGTTTTTCCATACCCCTGTGAAATAATGAGAGTTGATTGGAATGGATGCCTCGACCTGCTAGCACACCAACAATTCTGTTCCAGTGATGTGGAATGAGTTCAATCTTAGGTTGGTTTAGTAAAGCAAGCAGCTCCTTGAAAGCGTTAGTGGATAACTTCAGGTGCCAAAAGGGATGGTCATCAGGATGAAGGATCATCTTCCAAAGATCTATAGAGCTAATGTAGACGTTGGAGCACCTCTCTCGAGCATCTAGGCAAAGTTGAAGAGCCATACATGAAGCCTTTAAATTGATATCCAATCTGTTAGTAAACATGGATGGGGCCATACCTGCACAACAAACCTTTCTATCAGTATCAACCATCAAGAAACCAAGACCACCCTTACCTGTGGCTTCGTTCTAGGCTGTAGTAGAGAAGATTCCCACACATCCAGGATTCGGTCTATTTTGCATAAAATAGTTTTGCAGTTTATGAGTATTGGGCCCAACAGAAAATTCGTGCACCTGCATCACAGCTAAGTTAGCAAATCTAAGGATGTCAGGAGTCTGCTATCTAAAGATAAGATTACACCTGCATTTCCAAATTTGCGAAAGAGTTGCTGCAATTAAAGAAGCCACAAATTTAGAATTATCACGGTATTTGAAATCAAGCCACTATCCTGACACCAATAAATTTAGAAGGCTTGTCTTAGTGTTGGCAACAGATTCTACCATTTTCCAAATTTTAACACTTATGCTACAATGACAAAATAGGCAGATTCTAAGACCAAACCATAGAACTTGAAAGGCTCAGGAGGACCAAGATTCATGTGATACAACAACTCATAGGTTTTGATCTTACCATGGTTTAGCAACCGAATAAATGTTTTTGCCTTTGGAGGGATGTTCAATTTCCAGATATTAGACCAACCTTTCCACTCTGAATCCATCACATGGTTACCATTCAAAAAAGTATAAATAGCAGAAGAGATCTTATTACCTTTTGACTTAGGTAGCCAAATCCAGTGATTGTTGTCTTCATTGGTGATCATCCCATGAGAGATGATGGGTGAATCCCAGACATAACCAAAGAGTTGATTAAGAGCATTCATATTCCAGGATGAGTTGACAAGTAAATCATCAATTGTAATCATCAATAGTGTTGATGTTGATTGAAGACGTGGTAAGCACGAGTTGTCCATTGATTGCAGCTGAGGATGGGAAGAAGCATGGAGGCTGGTATGGAAGCTTGATCCCTGTTTTGAGTACAAGTATGGAGAGCATGGTGTTTTGTGTGTGGTTCTCTTTATCTCTACTATGCTTTATTATGTTAATGTATTATGAGTGTGGTAGTGACTTTAATGATCAGCATATCTCTGTATGTTAGAACCAGCCAATGGGTATGTTTCTAATATTAGTTATGGCCAATAGAGCTCTGGTGAATGTGTCTTGCCAATGAGAGCATGGTTTGTAACTTTCTTTTGTCTGGTTACTTTTTGATTAGAAAGACATGAATGGCCTATAGCAGCGGAAAACACCCGCCGCTATATTTCTTTTTTCCCCACAACTGCTAGCTTCATATATTAATATATTTTTTCCCCACAACCTAAAATACAATAATTATAAAATCTTTACTAATAGTTGTTATGCATATCATTAAAAATCAATATCTACAATTGTAATATTCATACACAACTAAAAATTTGTAAACAAAATCAACATTAAAATTAATAATATTTATATATAGAAAGTATACAAAAACTCATAATTTGTGTTTAGAAATACATCTTCACAAAGCAAGGAAATATTTGAAAGCACCAATTCTGAACTTTAGAGAAAGGTTTTCCTCTATCTTTCATGAGTTGGTAAAGATTGCATTCCAAAACCCTCTGCTAATTGACACCTGACAAGCATAGAAAAAAAACCACGTGAATAAGGGCCAACTATCCAAAAATCATAATGGAAAAATAACAATCCAAGAACCAAAGCCTTACCTAAGATTACAATATCACCAAGCCCAAAATAGAACCAATGACAAAAAAAACTATATAAAGCAAAATAGAACCAATGACAAAAGAAACTATATAATGATTGTTATATATTAACAGTCAAGAGTTATATATTATTCTCACAATCACATCTGCTAGGAAATTGCAAAATAGAACCAATGACAAAAGAAACTATATAAAGCTTGCAAAGATTAAGTACCTGGAACACCATTACATTTTGATATAGTGATTTCCCTTGAAAAAGTATCTGATCCACCTTTAAAGAGTGAGCCTCCCCTGTTAACATCAAAAGAAATGCTTTGAGCAGCCAATAACAATAGTATCCTCTGGTGGATGTCAATCTGGAGTACAATCAGTTAAGGATGAAACAAAAATCATTATATAAAATAAATGTACCAAAAGAATAATGGCATGTGTAAACAAAAGGACAAAAATAAGCACAACAACAAACAAGTGGAGCCTGATATTCTAGTGGCTCACGATTGATCAAATTGTTCAAATAGCAGCTTAGTTATTACACAGTCCGCAAATTTTATGAGTTTAAATTTCAGGCAGGATTTGAATATATATATATATATATGGTAAAAGAAGAAATCCACTCAGTTGCATTCCAGAGAAATTACAGAGTCAACATTCCAAAAAAAAAAAACTGCATATATGCAAGGTAGGTTCCCAAAATCCAATTTTTCCCATAAAACCTAGGTGAAAGAAAAGATGCAACTTCACAATCGGTTGAGCTATTAGTTATATATATATATATATATCTAACAGTCAAGAGTTATATATTTTCTTTTTTGTAGTAAATGCAACAGCCTATGAAGTAAACTTGCCTTGCTGAGTGTTCATCCTTTTATGTTGAGGAGTAGATTGTATTGTATCCACAATCAATGGCTTAAAAGCCATTGGAAAGCAAGTAAAATTGCCATATCTTCACTAATTGATACTGATATTATGGAAATTCTTACATTACCTGATTTATACCATAAGATATTCTGATAGGTCAAATAGCAATAAAGAGGAATATTCAGAAATAGTACAAAGATTAAAAGAACATAGAAGTTAATTAAACTCTTCCTTATTTGTAGGAAGACTTATTTCCCCCTAAAAGAGTCAAAAACCTCAGTGGCACTACTGAACAGGACAGTAATAAAGTCCACAATAGTGAGATCAGCATCCATGGACAACAGTTAAAAAAATGTTTAAACATAACTGACGCTGCCACATAACAAAGGCTGGTAATCAATAGATCTTTAAGAAAAATTTTTAAACATAATTAACATGTAAGACGCAGCAATACACATGTTTAAAGGTAACATACAAGCTTCCAAGCTAGTACAGAGCATGTCATCAACAATTAATATCACTAATGTTTAATCCGGATTTGATCAATTAAGCAATAAAACTCTGAAATCAGTATACCTAAGTGAGATACAGATATATATGTACAACAACTAACTGAAGACAAGAATAGAAAGAATAACTAATAATATTTAGGTTACAATTTGGCTTCCCTCACAAAAGACAACTATTTCCTACTTTCAACATGTGGGCTGTGTCATTCACCACCCTTGCAAACAAAAGACAGTGTGTGTTTCTTAAGTTACATGACAATGTGTGTTAAAAATAATAACAATAGTAACAACAACAAATAAAAAAATTGAACCAAATAAAGAATAAAAAAGAAAAAAAAAACTCACATCTAGGGACAAAAACACCTTCACTACAAACAACCTTACCTATCAGAGAGCAAAATGAAATCAAACTCTAGATTTTTTTATCTTTCTCTGTCTCTGTCGCATTGAAGCAAAACAAACTTGTCTTGCATTACCATCAAGACAAGATAAGATCCATCAATAGAAAAATTTAATGTACTACATCAATAGAAAAATTCAATATACTGCATCAACAGAAAAATTCAATGTACAGCAAAGCAGAAAATGCTTACCACACAAATTTGGTGTTCTGGAAAACATACACATTCACATAGATAGGAACTTTGTGCACAAAGCAATAAAGTCTAGTCGCCTGGATTCATGAATCTCTCATTGCATCAGAATCATCAAATTCATTAAAAAAATGTTTATAATTCTGAGCTGTACCGTATCAAATATTAAATGAAGACAAACAGATACTCAAAATCATAGTCCAGAATGCAAATAAACTCGTGAACAAAATCCTACCCTAATTCTCCCACAACCTCATATCCAGCCATCACAGCTAAAATAATTCAAAATGCACACATACCCGAAGCTGAGAAGTTTCCTAAGCCTCAAAATGGTCGATCTCAACACCAAAAAACCTAATTGAAATCCAAATTGAACTCGTCAGAACAAATGAATCAACCAAATAAATTACACTAAATTCATACAGTGATATTTACGGATCTAAGCACTTGATATCATCGTTGTTTTCCATAAAATTTTCTCAGAAACAAATCAAAGACTGAAATCAAAGAAAGAAACAAATGATAACCAATTCAACAATGCATTTTCAAACTAGAATCGAGTGAGAATACCTTGCGGCATTTGTAGACAACCATGGCATCAACCCTAGATCTTTGAATCACATGATCGAAAAGCTCCAATGCGAGAGAGACAGAGAAAGAGATTTGGAGCTTAAGAAGAAGGAAACACGAGAGAGACAAAGAAAACAATCAACATAAATCGAGAGCTACCCCATTTCACCATTCTACCAAACACCAAAAAACCCCCAAGAAAACAAGCAAAACCTCAACCAAAAAAGAACCCAAAAAAGTAGAGATCGTAGACTACCTGAAAAAAGCAGTGCCAGAGGAAATCATAAGGCAGATGAGCATGGGTAAGAAAGAGAAAAGCGATATTAGGGATTCCAACATAAAGGGGTTCAGAGTTACTAAGAAGAATCTTGGAAGATGTTGCAAGCTTCAGTAGAGAGCAGCAGAGAATAAATGGAGGAAAGGAGATGAGAGCAAGATGAAGGAGAAAGGAAGAATTCGTTTGCAGAAAGCGGCTGAGAAAGGAGAAATGACATTAATTAGCCCTGGTGATTAATTTCGTTAGACACAAAAGGAAGGGTGTTTGAGTAAATTCAGTATATTCAAACATGGTGAATTTACATAAGTTGCCCTCGGGTTGTCACTGTTGGTACACTGGGAAGGAAGGGGTAGTGGAGTCATTTCATTGTATTTAGATTTGGAGGGATCTTGGTAAAGCAAATTACATAAGTTACCCTTTTTAGTTAGGTTGGTTACAAGAGGGGGCCAAGGGCTTTTTGGTCTTTCAAAAGGTAGTAGATGGATCCAAACGAATCACTATTAATTGAATAGGAGGACCAGCTTTCTGAGAAGGATTCCAATTACTTTAGACCAGCTGGGGAATGGAGAGAAATTATTGAGTTGAGATCTAGCGTCTTCTGTTCATTTTCTTCCTCTTGCTTGGTTCCAGTGGGATCTCTGGGTTACTACCCTTGATCTCTTCTTTCTTTTTTCTGAGTGTTGTTATGTGTGGATGTGTGGTGTGTTATTGTGAATTCGTATGTTTTATGGTTCAGTACTGAGAATCAATTATCAATCCAAGTCTTGGATTTGTTTGGTGTGTGTGTTGAGTTATTTCAGGTATTTGGGAAGCTTGTGCTGGGAGTGCATCAGAAGAAGAGCCATGGGAGTTGAGTGGAGGAGAGCGAGGGCATAGAAGAAGACGATGAGCCAGAGATTGCATCTCATGGAGATTGATGGCTTCTTCTTCGCCATCGTGAAGAGCTCCGAGCCTCCGCCCCGCTGTGGTTGCATTCATGGTTCTCTTTTATATTGTGTTTTGTATTGTTAAAAAAATGGCAATAACTTTACTTTCACATTACTTTCTAGATTGACTCCAAAAAAACAGTAGATCTCGGAATTTCGCTATCAACTTGAGTCGCTGCAACCAATGTTTCTTGTAGTGAGTAAGCCGAGAGTGCTAGGTGGTGGATTGCAAATCTTTGAAAAAGTCTTCTTTCTTTTGAAAACTTGTGAACCTTTTTCTCTTGCCTCACATTTCATCAAATATTGAACTAAAAACCAGTGTTTTGATCATCTTCTCCATCATCTTCACTATCAAATAGGTTTCACACATCAGTAATGTTAACAGAAGTAATTGTGATATTTTTTTAGGTAACCCAAGTATCTTTTTTGCGTCCAGAGAAAAAAATTAGAAGAGAGGCTCAACTAAAATAATTTTGTTAAGCAAAAGCATAAGTGAGAATTATTGAAAATAATTAAAATAAATAAATAAATAATATTAAAAAACCTTCAGAATTTCAGCAATAACCACCGGTTTACTAATTGCCTACCATTACCTACAAAACTATCTTTTTTTTCCTGAAGGCATACAAAATATCCCTATAAATACCTAAAGAACTTACAAGTAATATGCAACCTATAAAATGAAAATCACAACAAAGAATATCATGTGTTTACATATGTGTAGTTTGAAAATGCTTGAAAAAGAACAAACAAAATCCTAGTTATATTTGCCCCCCAGATGAACTAGCGATCACATTTTAATTCTACTACAAAGTCATAATATAGCAAATTAAAATTAAGAAATAACCTTTGTAAAAGTCAATTACTAACATGGTCCATAAAGTATCCAAAGTAAGCACCAAATTTGAAATGACATTCTTACTAAGATTGTTTACACATTATATGGTTAATTAATTTGATGACAGACATGTACCTTCTTGTTATCTCGCAAGTCCCAAAAGGTCTTGAGTTGGTCCTCATCTTTTAGCAAAACTTATAGTATGACTAGTGGCTCATCGTCAAATGGCCCATTAATGTTAAAAATTACCTTACTCAATAATTTCATTTTCTTTACAAGTCACTTCTTTGAGAGCAACTATTCAACATTGTGAATTGCACATTTAACCATTGCATTAAATCTGAGACCAACCATTTGTATGAATAACCAAATATCTTTCAGAAATTACCTCAAAATTCAAGTGCTTAGTGAGATCTTTCCTCTTTCGATGTATATATGTTTTTGAGGTACTACTATTTGATGTCATATATGACGAAGAGTCAATGGGTTCTCGAAAGGCATGAAAAAATCATCACTGGGAATTTGACAAAAGCTCGCATTCGAGTCCAAGCTAATGCTATTATGTAGATATTAGTTTCCTTCATCTTTAAGATCATCCATTGCATCTCTATGCGCTCTATCATTTGTAAAGATCGAGGTGAGATCATTAAAGAAAAGAAAAGATTTTCCATAAAGACTCGCAACTTTTTTGTGATTCTATATTGCATTACAAAAGAAAGTTAACGAGAAGAATAGCATATCAATTTCTTTATATAGTTTGCAAATATAATTATATATAGCTTGACATATTTGTCATAGGCACCTTTTTCACACCTACCTATCTTGATTTCATGGTCCCAAAATAAAACCACTAATGCATAATATATCAGTGATAGTTGTAGTTTTTCTTCTAAAAAGTTTCACTACAGGGACTCGATATTCGACATAGCCTTCAGTGTAGTCTATGTGAACTTTTCTTTTATCATTATCTCTAACTGACATAGGTACCTATTTTGAAATCCATTCTCAACCACCTACATAGCATTTGTAGATAGTGCAACTAAGGCTTCTATCAGGGCCTTATTTTCTTTTACTCTCTAATAGTGCTTGTTTTGTCCCCTTTCCTCTGTTGTGGTTTATGACCCATTCTAGAGAAAAAAAAAAATATTAGGCCTCTTTTCAGGCAAATGGAAAGTATGCTCCTATATATTGGACTTAGTTTACATAATTGTTAAGTGCTTCAAATTTATTTTAAGACAAACGTCTCCAACATCAATGCTAGATTATATTATTACAAAAATAAAAGTAAACAAAAGGGACTAATTCGTAGAAGTATTTTTGAAATGTCTCATAACAACCAATTACTTTTGATCAACAACTAAGCCAAGGATCAATGACAAATATCCATAGTATATGAAGTATATTGTGAAATGATATAATTAAATATGTTACCTCTCTCATAAATGGTGAAACTTAGATAATTGCCATAAGATATCTAATCTTTGTTCCTCACACAAATGATGGAATTTGGATGTTTCCAATCGGAGGTCTCTTGTGATAAAATAAAAAGGTGGCACTAGGGTTTGTTGAATCCTTTCTCTCCAACTTTTTACCTAGACACCACACAAATGCACCATGAGCATATATTAATATGCCACATTTTGGGTGGAACCAAGCCTAATGGGCTAACTTGGGTAAGTTTAAATAGTGGATCCAAGGGCCCACAACATGATTAACTAGAAAAATATCCACCCCAAAAATGACACAATATGTCACATGCATACAACAGAAAAGTTAATTGTCTTTTAGATTATGTTAGTCAACAAAATAATTCAACAAAGTATTCATTTTGAGTGCATAGATGTCAATTATTAGAATCAACTTGACCATTATGTGTTAAACATATTGATTGCCATGTCAAATCTAAATTGAGCCTACTCATCTGCTTAATCAACAACTCTAATGCTACTGGTATCATCATCTTTGTTCCTCCCAATGTAAGGTTATCAACTTTATTATCTGCAAGGTCTTCTATCATCTCCCTTCTAATAAAATTATGTAATAAAGAAAATGTATTAATGATATGCTTTTGAGTTGTTATGTTATTAAACCTTGCACTAGCTAGAATTTTATAACTAATTTTGAGAATACCTAATATCATCTCGATCGTATTTCACGCACTAACATGTTTCATGTCGAAACTCTTAAGTCTTACGTATTTGATGTCCAACAGCAAAAGGACTTAAATGATATATATCATTATCATCGAAAAGGTGTAGCTAATGGTTAATTTCCACGACGATTTTATTGTTAAGAATAAATTATAAAAGTAATAAGAGCATATTTTATTTATTGTTTTGAACCTCTAATTAGTTGGGCTTCAAAAAACATCCCTAAATACTCAAACCATCAAAAGTGAAGCCCTTCAAAAAGGTGGGCCATATATAAATTGCATGTAATGACAACAAATACCAAGTATGTTAGTAGTGATTTTAGATTTTTTTTATTTATATCTTGGTCAATTAGCTTTAAATATATTTATTTAGATATGTGTGCCATCTAATGCTCCAAGATAATTCTATATTGAATAAAAAAAACAAATTATTATGTACAAAGGGTTTACTAGGGTTAGCGAAAAAAAGTGATGGGGTTGATTTATTACCTTAAACTACTTCTACCTTGAATAATTTGAATTCGCTGGTACATGTTTTTTTTTTTTTTTCAAAGAGACAACATAGCAAAAAAATAATAACTTAAAAATATGATGAAAATGTAAACTAACTATTTCAGCAGATGGGATGAAGTCAAATTGAATTATTCTATTTTTTATATGGTGTGCTACATTATTCAAAATATCGTCTTCATCTCCTCAACCATTACATTTCTTATGCCTCATAGCTCACCAATGGTAGTCACAATTGGCATAAGTTATGATAACAATGTTCAATCCATGCATAATTTATCAATATACTTAATATCCCTTTCATAAACCCCATAGTGAAAGTACTCATATTGTTTGTGGTGCTCAATAGATGTTAACTCAATCTCATGTGGAACAAAGCTATTTCTTACATTATGATGCCTTATTGCATATGCACTAATCATGACATTTAATAAGGAAAAGTAACATATACACATTATGTGATATAGTTGAAGTTCTTCAATTTCATCTATACTATCAATAGCAATATCTAAAATCAAAATTGTGTATAGGCCACTATTAGATAGCTTATGACATACTAATTCTTAAAAAATAGCATCAATACAATCTTCAAGAGATTAAAAAAAAAAATAAGAAGAAGAAGAAAGGATAACACATCATTTGTGTTACAATCACAAGTACAGTACAAAATGGCACTTGAATGGAGAATGGTCTACTCATTTATCTAAATTTTCTATTATGCATAGAATCAATAATATGAGTGAATGAAAGGCATTCTCTAACAAAAATTGGGTTTAATAAATTATTTTAGAATTTCTTTATTCTAAATAGTTAAATGTTATAATTAAATATAAATTTAATAATTTAATTAAAAATATATAAACCAATAATTAATATTTCTTCTATCCTAGTCTATGTCAATCGGTTAATTTGTTGTTTATGTTTGAACACATTTGATATTAGAACACATATACCCATTAAATGGTAGAAAAAAACACTTAAATTAGAATATTGATTCTCTAATGTAACAGATATATATGTATATTGCAATTTTATGTGCTTGTTAAATATATATGTACATATATTTTACCAAATAATCAAATGAAATGCACAACCTTTAAATTTCAACATCATCGAATAGTAAATAAATAATTGTCCTTTTTAGTGTGTACAAACCATAAGAAAACAACATATATATATATATATATATATATATATATATATATATATATATATATATATATATATATATATATATATATATATATATATATATATGGGAACTAATCATCTAGGGGCATTCCAGACGCAGCAGTTAGATCTTCATCTAACGGCTGCAAACCCTTCTTTCCTTGTTCTCTATAGCAATCTTCAACACCTGTCCTTTAAACTTGCCCCTCCGTCCTTTTTTCCTTTTCCTAGCACAATGTTAAAGCAGCTCCACACCATCCCAACCCTCTCCGTGCAAGCCTTTTTCCTCTTCCCAGCTGCACTTGTCCTTGCCCCCTCCCCCCTCCTCCGTCCTTTGCCCAACCTCAAAGCTCCTCTCCACTATCACCATGGCGTCCAAATCCAACCTCCAAATTCTCCTACACTCCCCCCACCTCTAATGTATAGCATCAGGTATGATGCCCATGTGAAGGGCCAAATAGAAAGCATCGGATGTGGTATTATAGAAGGTTATTTGGAATGGAAAAGTAGCCAAAGGTGTAATCAACTACATACTTTGTGATGCATGCACCCAACTCTCCTTCATTCAGATGCTTGAATTGTTGGGTGCTTAGACTTGTGCTTTTGGATGATGTTAAGATGGAGATGATGAGAATTAATGGTACTGTTAAGGAGAGCAATGGGATGATGTTGGCCATTATTGATTGTGCTTTTTCTTAATTTGATGGTTGTAATGTGAGATTTTTGTTTGTAATTATTTATTTGGATTTTCTTTTGATGCTTGTAATGTGAGTAGAATTGTCATACACACTATATGCTCAATACAATGCCAGTATGGTGAAAGTCATAAATTTCTCAAGAATTGTTACAATACAGTGATGAATTGTAATGGATGGAAGGCACAAATGATTTTGCCCAGCCTTTTTCTCATCTCCAGTCTCTCACACTCTTTTATTCTCTTCCATTCCCCAATTCTATGAGTTCTGAAATCGGTAAAAACCAACATTTCTGAAATTTTAAAGCCAACTACTTTCATTAACAGTTGCAAATTATGACTAATTTGCAAAGACTTGACTTTAAACAAATCTCTTAATGTATTCAAATTGATGAATGGAAAGTCACACGGTTAGTAATGAATTCTCCAGTGTTCATGCAGGATCATATAACTAAATTGAAAAGGAAGTTCATAAAATCAAAGAAATATGAGGCAATTTGGTACAACAATGTAATATTTTTGTTTTGCACATAAAAAAATAATAATGAAAAGGCATCTTGTTTGTCCAATGATTAGAAATAGAAATCATGGGACAAATTAAGAGTTTTATTGAGCATATTCATGAACTACAATTAGAAATCTGACAAGCATTCTGTTAACAAATTGGTGGTCTTGTAAAAAACAGATAAACAAAATTAGTTCCATCACACAAATTATGAGATTTACTGAGCAAACACAAGAACTACAATTAGAAATTGGACGACCAATCTGGTAACAATCTGGTGCATGTCATACATGCATATAAAAAACAAAAAAGCAAAATTGGAGCCATGACACAAATTTTCTAGATATATAACAATGTAACCATCTGTTAATGAATCTCAACTACCTTATTCAGCTCATCAACTACCTGATTCGCTACCTTTTCAATTTTTGGTTTCAAGAACAATAATTGCAAAAACCATTAGACTTGAATCCCAACAGAGTAGTTAGTCACATGGTTAAGAAAAAAAAATTTTGGATAAAAATTGATTCACAATGGAGAAAGGTGGAAATCTAAACAATACCAACTCTAACCTGGTAACATGAAATTTGTTCCTTGCAAAAATAAATGGCAACTGAAAGATATTAAACACAATTTTGTATATAGCTCTCCAACAAACATAAACAACAATTGGGCATTCATAACCATAATATGATACCCCATTCTAAGGCAAAGTTTAATTGAGAAAATGCACAAGATTCAATAACAAATGTTCAGCTGAAAAAATATGCAATATAATGCAAGGACATAGTAATAAATAGTGCAAGGACAAAAGTTAAGCTTAAATCATCATTGAACATACACAATAAGCAAGATAAATATAATTAAGTGCAAATATATAGTGATATATAGTCCTACATCATGAAAGCTTGAGAATAGACTTGCATTCACATATTGAAAATTTCATTGGAAAATAATATAGTTAATAATATGGCTGATTGAAAATATGAATCAACTCGACACAATGTTACAAAAAAATGTCTTACTTAATGAGCACGAAGTCATGTAATGATCTTTTTTCCCACATCTACTACAAGTCATTTTCCTCTTGGCTAATAACTAAAGATCGATTCTAGACTTAATCCCTCTGTTTACTCTTTGCTACAATTTGCTCATTACAGGGTTTGGATCAAGAATAGTAACATATGACCCATAAACATCATTGTCACCTACGAAGGACGACATAGAAGAAGAACCAATAATCTCTTGACTTTCCTTAGTTTGCTCAGTGCACAATCTATGTCCTCCTGTACTAGATCTGTCATTAACCATTTTGTAGATATCATTTAGCTTAGGCATAATTTTCTCATATATCTTTTGAGATGATATAGAATGTGCAATACGAAAGCACATATTTTTTGCACTCCATTTCATCAAGGATGTAAAGGTATTGTTGTCCATCTCAACCATCATAGCACTGACCTATATCTTACATCCATAGTCCAACGGTAAAGAATATATATTTTTTGGAATCTTTGCAACCTCTTTCTTGTTTAATATTTAAATATGTGGCAACACAGCACACCCTCTCTCTCAAACTTCTTACAAGAGCATGTAGTGAATGGTTCTCCATCTTCACTATAATCCCTGCTAAATACAACAACTTTATTCCAAATTGTATATTTAGCATGATTAGATCCACCTCGAATGCATTTGGCAAGCATACTATCATTGTCTCACAATTCTATCTGAAAGATATTAAACACAGCTTTTGTATACACTTCTCTTGCATGTTTCTCAATTGGATGGCCTATGTGAAAGTTAGCCATAGAGTTCAAAGCCTTGAAGTCTTAATTTATTCATCATTTCGTCAGGCACACAAAGCCTTATCATATTTCATAATAAACTCATCTGATGGAGTTTGTGCATTAACAGAGCCATCAAAAACTATTTAATACTTTCACTGCATTGTGTAGAGGTTATTCCTGCTGTGAATATATATTGCGAATATAGAGAAACCCATTTGTGTGAAATTGCATACATTTTACTCAACCAATGTTTATCATCAATGTTGTATGTTGCTTTAAGTTCACTACATCTATTCTCAAATGCTTCAATTGAATCACTACAGTGCAACCAGTTGTTGTAGTCCCTCATAAAACCCTCTTTTCTCTTCAAATCTACTAAATACTTCATCGAATTTCTCCTAATGTGCCAAGAGCAAAGCCGCTGACCAGAATTTGGAAAAACTTTTGCAATGGCCTTCCTCATAGCCAAGTCTTCATCGGTAATAATAGTTTGCCGATGTCTCCCTAGCAAGCATTTCAGCCATGTCTGAAATATCCATAAAAAACTTTCATCTGTTTCATGTGCGATTAGAACAAACTAAATAAAATAGATTTCTTATGATGGTTGACTCCAACAAAAGAAGCAAAGGGAAAACAAAATCTATTAGTTTGATAAGTTGTGTCAAACACAACAACTTCTCCAAATTCTTAATATGCCACTCTAGATATTCCATCTACCCAAAAAACACATCTAGTCTGACCAAACTCATCAAGCTCCATATTAAAGAAGAAAAAAAATCATCATTAAGTTTTTTCTCCTTTAAAATCTTAACAATAGCCATGTATTCTTGTCCAAAATTGTTATTTCGAACTCCATTCAAATGATTTGAATAGTCATATCGGATAATTAATGCGTACCCCATATTTGAAAATGTTTCATTCAAAATTTGACACATTTGGCTCAGGCCCGCTCTACTTTTATGTAATGTCTCCATCAAATTTCTACATGTCTTATTAATATGGCGGTGAGAGCACATCTTCTTCATCTTAGAGGGAGTGCATAGCAAATGATGGTTATGTTCATCATCGAAGGTTTTTATGGTCCATAGACCCTTCTTCCTTTTTGACACTACCATCTGAGCTTGGCAATTTGTTCTTGTATCTCTACGTCTTTGAATAGTTTTTCCCAATTTTCTTTTATCTGCCGTACACTTAGATCCTTCCTTATCACAAATGAAGTTCCGACATATAATTAATTGAGAACAAGATGAATGATACATGTGACCGATTCTTACCCCGAAGCCTCTAGACATTGCATAATCCAAATAATATTGAAATGCTTCATCCACATCTTGGAACCGCTTACCAATAAACAGGGTTCTTGCCAATTCTTGTTTATCTTGAGATTGTGGACTTATTGCTAATTCTTGTCCATCTTGTGTATCCAATTCATGTACATCTTTAAATTGTTGGCTCTGAATCTCTTGTGACACACCATAGCCTTCTTCATCTAACTCGCATGGATTAAGTTCATTCAAATCTATTTCAATATCATCAAATATGGAATTATCAGCATTGTTATCCTCATGATATTCTATCAAGAAAAATACAACTAATTAGAATACATCAAAGCATATAACTAAAAGAACATTTCTTTCACAACTCCTAAAACTTCTCAAAAGTCTAATTTGGCCATTGATAACAAATCCAAAACAATGAGAAAAAGTACTTTATTCTAAGAAAAGCTATTATTCAACATAATAACTCAACACTGATAAGTTATGCTTCCCTTGCAGGCTACCTATAATTTAACATAGACAAAAAAAAAATAGTGGAAAGAAAGATCTCATCTAATTAATTAAAAATCAATTATGAAGGAAAAAATACAAAACAAATGTTGTATTGTAGTCAAATTGTGCTCATCATCACTATTCAACAATTAGAACATGACTAACATCTTTTATTGAGATAATCTCTTTCAAATTTTCCTCAATTCATAAGTACATCTTCAACCTTCACTATCATTAACAAACATTGAAAATTGGTTGATTGAAAACCTACACATTAGTTTATATATCAACCAAATGTTCAAAATACTAACTTAAATCACCAATAAATTAAAAAAGGAAATACATGGATAGGAAGGACAAGGTCCGCAGCAAGGGAAGTACGGGGTGGTCTTGGGGGAAGGGTTGGGTTCACAATGTGGGGCAGATTTGGGGAAGGGGCTAGGCTAGTAGTGCAGGGCAGCTCGAAGAGGCACTGGCCTCAACGCAACGCAGATGGGAAGGGCTTGCCGTTGCGGGGTGACCTCGGGGAGAGACTAGCCTGATAGTGCAACGTGGATGCTCGAGGAAGGGGCTAACAGTGTAGGCAACCTATGGGATGGACAACGCGTGGATGAGTTCTGGGAGGGAGAGGGAAAGGCTTCCTTGGGCGAGGGAAAGACTTCTCCTATGTGGAAATTGAGAAAAAAAAAATGTAGAGTCCTTGGATAAGGATCTCATGGTTGTGATGAAAACTTCCCTAGAATTGATAACTAGGGACGTTCTTAGATTATGTATATACTATATATAAATATGTACAACTCTCAACAAAATGTAGCATTTTGAATGTGATGTGTGTGTATAACTTATGATGTACTGAACATAACAATTAATATGTGCAATTTGGATAACTGTAACTTTATGAAAGCATAACCATGGTGTTTTCTTTTTTAGTGAGAATATAATTGGCTCATGAAGACAACAAATTCACATTTACATTGAAAAAAATAGACTGGTATACTAAATGTGAGTAAAATCTAAACAAATACAATAAGCCTAATTTGTGAAGGAAGTTGATTTGATATTTGTCATGATCATATGATTCAACTTCCCAGATAATTGATAAATTCACAAATAATTCATGCACTCTACATGCAACTTACCAATTAAATGGAGCAGTAGATGGAAACTTTTAATTTGTAAAATGGGCCAACCAAGTGTGTAACTAATGAACATCTCCTCAGTGCTCCTAGGGAATAGAACGTTAATGTAAGAGACAACACAAAGATTTTTTTTTTCTATAAAAAGACCTACTTAAAGGCAAACTAAGTCTATTAGGTAAGAACCTCTACCTACATTGAGAAGTTAATTCATTAGCCTAAATACTTAAGGGCAAGCTACAAGCATGATGAGTATACTCTGACTTGGAGAAGATCTATATTCAGACAAATCATACTTTGACAACTTTAGAATCTTCTAGATGTTTAAAATGAAGAATCCTAATATCATTTACCACACTTGTATCATCATGAAAAAATTGTATGTATAATTAACTTTATGAAAATGAGAAATTGCCTTATGCCATTTCCAAGTACTTATATTTGGATATATAGCTCTATGGTTAAAAGTCAACTCAAAACTTTGTAAAGATATAGACTCACTCTTAACTTTTAAGTTTCTCTGATCCCCTGTCAATATGTGTGGAGAGGAGTTTTTTTTAAATTTTTGTAATTGACTTCTGCCTATTGGGAGTATATAAAGAAATAACATTGATTTTCAGGACTTTATGAGAAAATTGGTTTTTACCTAGGAACAACAATTGCTTATCTTTATCTTTAAAATGAGGGTCATCATTAACTTGATTGCCTTTAAAGATTGGCCTACCAATGTCATAATCTTTGACATCTCTACTTCAAATTGTATATAATTGCTCCTATTAGGAAATTGATTTAATCTATTTCCTATTTCATCATTGGACAAACAATCCACATTTTGTGAGAAACATATGTAAGGATATAAGCATTTAAAAACAATTAAAAATGCCTTTGAAATAGCACAAGCCATAAAAAAAAGGATCATATGCAATTTTATAATAACAAAAACATAATGGTTATGCAAACTAGCCAAAAATATTGATATCACATATAAGGAAGATATATAAATCTTTAATGGCACTCAAGATACCAATGATGAGAATAGTATACTACTAATTTTGTTAGGGGTTGTTTGTTAGTAATTTTTTGATAATCGAGCATACATACACCACAACAATCAAGAGAAAAAGTGCAAACGTATAGGAATATAGTTCAGTACCACAAGCCTACATATGTGGGGCTAAATCAGAAGAATCAATATAGTAGAAGAGGTTAATAAAAGTACAACTGTCACACAAACACCATCACTATGGGACAACGATGAATGAAGATCGTATCCCTGAAAGATCACTTAAATTAGCCTTCCATCGGTTCAACCTCTTATCAACTTGACACTTACAACCTTAGGCATCTCTCTTGCATCCTAAATCCTTGTGCCAAGACTTATATAATCCTCCACACATAACACCTCTTAAACCTTCATCTTTTGTTTTGAATTTTTGTAGCTTTCAAATCTGGCACCTACCAAATCTAGCATTATAACTTGGACTACCTGCAAACACTAGGTGAGTTACAACTGCTGGTTGCAGCAAGACCTCAGGACATCTCTAACCCTCCCATTGAGTTCTAGCTGAACACTATCAAATCTTCCCAATCTCAACCAAATCAACAACCAAGTGAACTTCCATGCTATATCAGCAAGAATCCCCCAAGGTCTTCATGCACGCACCCAAACTTAGCCTTCTTCGACCATACCACCCAAACTTAGCCTTCTTCGACCATACCAAACTTGATTTCAATCACATTCACTTAATTTTTATCATGTTCCAAAATTAACTTTATGAAATTTTCAATCATTTCAATTAGCTACATGAGATCTTCATTAAATCTTCATCCAACTAAATTAGTCTTCAATTAGTCTTGGTCTTAAAGTAATTTGAGCTGTCTAATTTAGCCTCATGCAAAACTTTCACCATAAATATCTTCCATCAGCTATACTTGGTCTTCATAATCTTCAATCAAGTACCAACTAGCCAATATATACTCTTCAAATCAATAGTAACTTCAATCAAATCTTTTTTTGTTAAATAAACTTTTCATATGTCAATTAGAACTCATCCAAAAATAGCATCCAGCTTGATTTGGGTCTTCATAGAATTCACCTAGTCACTTGCCATCTATAGGCTTCACCAAATATAACTTCATTAGTTAATTTTCAAATGCCATAAATAGGCACCAACTAGCTCCTAGCTTAACTTGGGCCATTATGCAATCAGTCTTTATAAAAAGCCTCTTGCCCAAAATAGCTTCTTGAATGAATCACCTCACCATAGATAGATCCTGGTATGATACATCTCTTCACTAGATCCAACTAAGTCTCTAATCTAGGCTTAGTTAATTAAGTGAGCTTTAGTTACCTAGATAAGAGTTTCTCCAATCACCACTATTTAAATCTGCTTAATTATCATTTGACAAATAATGCCGAATCAACATAATTACAATAAAGGCATTGTTGTAATCTTGAACTAATGTAAACATCTCAAGTGAAACTATTAAACTATTTCTAACCTTTATAGGGAATCATAGGCCCCATTTATTTTCTCACAAAGATTTTACATAACATTCTTCTTCAGTCAGCCATTAACTATGAGACAAAAGAAAACTACAAATATATGGTCCTTCTTACATAACTACTACCCATGATGTTTGGTCATAAACTGAAAATTATTGCCATTAAACCAAAAATAAAAATGTTGTAAAAAAAGCAATATTTTTAATGTGATGTGTGTGAAGTGTTGATATTGCATAATTAGTTTGGTTTGTCTGTGCTATATAGACCTTACATCAAGAGAGAATCAACTCATATGGAGTCTAAAAAAAGCAAATGATAAATATAATTTCAAATTTTCAAAATTATCAAATAGTAAATAAACATGCTTATTTCCAGCCAATGTTGTTTACTTATTTTGTAGACAAATTTCTGTTTGCATAACCTAGCATCAAAATAGATAATAAAAATGGCATATACAGAACAAAACCAGAGGATGATCTACCAAATCAAACACTTGATAAATTAATTATTTTTTAAAGAGAGAGGGAGAGGGAGGGAAGAGAGAGAGAGAGAGGGGGATCAGTATAAGGACAGGGTGTGGCTCTTTCTTCAAATCTCTACTAGGTGCAATTGCTTCTCCAAGACTCTCATGGATGGCACTCCTAATCATCAGCCCCCATGCAAATATGTTGGTTGGAAAGAGATCTGAACTTAGAACAAACTTGCTTCATACTACTAATCACCAACCCTCAAAACTCCATCAGAATTATAATGGTAATAATTCCAATTCTTTTAGGCTCATTACCCCAATGAAACAGGTGTTAGTAAATATCGCAAAATTAAATAAGACCATTGGAGACATGCGGAAGCAACAATAAAATTGCGATATGGTCTAATTGTTTTAATGAACACTCTATTTTAATTAAAAACTTTAGAAAATTACCTTTGGATGTTCGAACACCTTTCCTTTGATATGATGAATTTGTCCCTCGGATTGTCGTAAATCTTCTAGTGCCGAACAAAAGTCCACGCCTTTAGATTACATGCCAAAATTGAGAAACAGTCTCCTGTTCTTCTCCAAATAGTGGCTAGGGTTAGAGAGGAAGAGAGATTGGGGATTTTTTTCAGAAGAGAATCAACTGATGATCTCTAGGGTTAGAGAGGAGTCATGTTTATAGAGAATTCATAAAACATGATAAACATTATTCAATTATGAAGTCCTATTCGAAATATGAACCTTCATATCATGATAAACATTATCATTGAAGTTCTATTAGAAAAATGAGTCCTAATGTAACTAAAACCACTTTTGCCTTTAAATTCTTATAATTTTGATTAACTATTTGACTCCATCAAATTTTAATCAAAGTTCAAACTTAAGACAAAAACCCTAGACCAATTTACAACTTCACTCATCCCATAAAGTAAAATTATAAATTGATAATTTTACCCCTTCACTCGAAACGAGTCTGATTTTTAATCCCTTTAAGCATGACTCCCTAGGTTGGTTTTGATTGTGAATTGGAGGATACCAAAGGAAGTGGGTGACACCTAACTAGCCCTGTGGCCCCACATCATAACCCAATTGAACATGAATGAGTAGATCAATATGAACATTTCCGATTATGATTACCATATATGTATAAACCTTTTGTTCTTGTATCCCAACCAAGTGAGAGCCATGATAATTGTCAAACTCACTAAACACGATCATATGCAAATAACTATAATAGAGTGAGATTACCAAACTACCCTTCATGTCCCACATAATTAGTTTGACTGCCTTGGCCAAGGTCTTCTATTCTCACATGCTTATAATTGCATAGGATGCTAACTCGATTACTTCTGAGAGAATGAATTCCTTTTTGGTGATCACTCACAACTGCTACTTACCCAATAATAAATGCTAGAAAGTTTGTATTTTCTATATCATTTACACCGCATTCGTCATGGAATTTGACATGTTTAGCACCTAACTAGTACAAAATATCATTCTTTTGTTCACCATGGCCTTTATTTATATTTTAGGGAAAATAAGCTAATTTGAGAGTATTTTGAAGTAAAATATGCTAAGTTGTTGAATCAGAGCTTCACCACTATTTACAACGGCCATGGTGACATCTCATAATAGTTATTATCTACATTCACCACTGTTGTTATCAAGCCATGACAGCATGGAACCATTGGATGCAACATATAAGCCGTAACGGCCTCACAACGGCCATTGTTAAAACCCATTATGCCCATGATCTCACCACAAAATGCCCAAAGACCATGCCAGGACACGACTTGGAGCTTAAGTAATAACTTACTCATTATGGGCATCACTACGCCCATGGTGAGACCTTGACGGACTCAATTTTATAAATACCTTAGTTTTCTCTAAATTTAAGGAGATTCTTTTGCCGAATAAGGTAGGACGGCCAGAGTTCTAGAGATCTGAGCAGCTGGAGATGACTTTCGAGCATATTTCAACAGATTTCAGCAAGTTTCTCAAGGGTAATTTAGTGATCATTATTAGAGGAGGGCGTGAGAAGAGATTCGGCACTATCTTGTTAATCTTTGGATCTTCTCAACCTTAACCTTCAGAGATCCATTGGAGGGAATTAGTCTAGGATTCCTTTTGATATATTTTCTTATGGATTATTGTTATTAATTGGTTTATATTCTTTTACATTCATTAGAGGACCCCAATTTGAGGGGAATTGTATATCTAGATATTCTAATTATTGTTTGTGAGCTTTGATTAATATATTTAATAAATCTGTCTAGTTTTTGTAAATCATTGCATGTTTGCTTAATGATAATTTGTTGATGTGGATGAGGAAGATACGCCCCCACATTAGATGATCCGATCTATGCATGCTCTAAGAGGTTAGGTTTGCATTATCTCTGGATTAGGGATTGATTACCCCTTAGGCTTAGGGTTTGATTTGTCCCTTCTAGAGGGATTCTCATACTTAAGGCAAACATAAGAGGTTGGTGTAGAAAAAGATTTCACCTTAAGTTCCTAGTGATTTAGACCTATTTGCCAAGAGATTGAGAATATTAGGCCTTCGAATCCTCCTGGTCCAATTCTAGAATATGATTGTAGTACTCAACACCTATTATAAATATTAACCAAGAGAAATATTATACAACAACCCAACTCCTTCCAATTGTGCTTAATGATTCTCCAATTGTATTGTTGATGCGCTCTCCGCAAGTGTACGGGTCGCAAGAAGTAATAAAGTGGTACTCAATTAAGAGTAGGGTTGTCGAACCTCAGGGAACTGTACTTAAAGTACTTGTTGATCCTTTGATGTCTAGTGAAACAAATAGAAAGGGTATGGGATCATAACAACAATGAGTAAAAGGTAATGGTGATGATAATGGAGGAGATTAGGACTAAGTACTCAGCAATCGCAAGAGTAAATCCCTTCGGAAGTCTCTAATGACTCGTGCACACTATCTCATCCTAGTTGACTACCTTGGTACATTCCAATAACGTTCGTGTGTGCTCAATAGCAATATTGCATCTATTTGTTCGTAGATACACTATAGTTTTGCTAGGACAACCTAACAACTATGCACTCCAAACACACTACAGTTATGCAATTCATGATTAAACACAAGCATCAATTAGAACTCCATAGTCAAATACAATGCGTTTATAAGCAATACAGTCTGACGATTGTCCACAACCAAGGCACTATGACCAGTTAGCCCCTGAGGGTAGGTACACAAGGTGAGGCAAAAGATGGAACAAAGAAAGAGAGAAAGAACCCCCTTCAATACTCAAGATGTCCTCCCTTGTAGTGTCCTTGCGCCAACTCTCCACCTCTTGCAATGCCTCCTACTAGTCCTTGATCTCCTTAGGTGGTTTGGTGAAGCTTGATCTTCGATCTCATCAACGTCCTCCCGGTGGAGAGATGAATCCCCGAACAAAAGATGAGAAAGAACCCTAATTTCTGGAGTTAAAAAGGCTGAGTCGGGGCCCGACACGGTCTGGACACGGGCGTGTCCAGACCGTGTACTTTTCTAGGAAATCCTGGGGTGACACTCCTGAGGTTTGCAGCAGTTGGGACACAGGCGTGCGCCCCCCGTGTTACCTAGCACACGACCGTGTACTGGGTAACGTGCCCGTGTCGTTCTTGAGAGAACGTCTCCTGAGATTTGCAGCGCTTGGGATTCGGGCGTGTGGTGACCGTGTCCGACCTGGGACACTCCTGTGTCAGGATTTTAGCTCTTCTACACTCCAGGCTGGGACTTGCAGCACTAGGGGCACGGGCGTGTCATGCCCGTGTCAGTCAATTCTGAACCTTTGGCCACTGCACACGCAGGAAACACCCTCGGTTTCATATCAATTTGACTCGGGCCCCAAATTCCTATCTAAGGAGTAAAAAACCTTAAATAGCACCAATTCCAATCAGTAAATATGCTTAAGGACAGAGAAAAGACTATGGTAGAAGGCAAGAAACATGATATAAAATGCACTCATCAATTGTGTAATAAATTATAGAAGTAAACTAAAAAAGAACCTAAACATTTAGGCTATTGATTAAGTGAAAAGAAAGTGATAGGAGTCTCTCACTGTTATTGGGGAAATACAACCCTCGTGTTCACCCATGAGGTATTACTAGACAACCCGCACACTTGTGGTATTCATTGACTTACTTTAATATTATTTGCATATTTAACTCACATACATTACACATCCGTCACCCAACAGAGCCGCACTTTGAGGTCGGCCCTAGCAAAAGGTAAACTAAGCCTAACGACTCTAGTAATGACTAGACGTCAGAAGTACATTATGAACAAGATACCTCAGGCCTAAGGTCTACTCATATGATCATAACCAACAATCTCAATCATTGACTGTCCAAGAGTAAAACCCATATGATTGGATTGTTGTGAGTCATGTTTGAATGCACCAATCTTAGTGATGTATTTATGACATATACTCCCACTATTACATAGTGTTCAACCAACACTCTTTGTCAAAGTATATGTCATACAAATCCTTACAAAACCTTTAATGCCTAATTAAAGACTCTTCAATTTGCGAACTATTTAAGTGTATAAGTACCAAACCCTTCTAGTGCCTTTCTCTTTATCCCACAAATGATAGAAGGTTTAACTTAATACACATGGACTATGATGTTCAAAATTAATTAAAAATAGCATCACAAGATTTATATGAACATCAAAATAAATGCTTATTAATAATAATAATAAGAATGTATAATACAAATGACATGGCATAATACAAATATCCTAGCTAGCATTCAAGGGCATAATCCTAACAACAAGTTCATCAATTCCCTATTAAAATCAAAATAATGATACATATTATTTTTATTTAAATTTTTGACATTATAGATTGCTCTAAATTCAAATAATCTTGCATCTTATTAATATTTTAAGAAAACATATACTAACAAAATTATAATATTTTTACAATGGTATTTGTTATTAAATCTAAAAAAGGGGATTTTTTTAGAAGATCAAAATATTTTTCTAATTAATATTATCATAATAACATCATAAATCAAAGAAATAGCTATCTAATAATTAAGCTTAAAAATATGCTCATTTGATCCTAAAAATTGTTCTTTTCTGAATGTGTGGGATGAAGAAGGATACGTTTAAGATCTAAACAATGATCCTTAGTATGACACCCTGATCCATGAGCTAAGCACACAATAACCATCTTGAAGTAGGCTATAAGAACATCCATCTACTCCAAGACACACAAGCTTTCAGTTGGTATACTACTTATAAACAATTTGAACTACATTCAAAGTCATTATTTATATGTACATTGATAGTAAACATGTAATATGCATATTTAAATTAACGATATATATAACAAGACTAATACAAAATTTCATATTTCAAATGCTAGTAGATCCATCCTCGTACATGTCTGAATTTGGAACAAAATTAAACTTAAACAACAAAAGAGATTAGAAGGGTATAAAATTACTCGGCACAACATTTCTCAAATGTGCAATGGTTCTAAGGATAACTACCTACAAAAAAAAAAGCATGAACAAGAAATTCATTTATTAAAATATTTATTCATTGAGAAGATAGAGAACAATACAAAATTAAAAAAAAAAAAAAAGGAGTTTGAGTGGAGGGAAGGTGCAAAACACACTTCCAAAACTATATATTATGCATTAAACACATACCGCGTAGACGTCAACAAAACAAGTACAAAACATAGTAAACAAAACTCAAGGTTTCCACGTCAAAAACTAAGCCAGTGGGCTTATCAAAAACCATCTCAAACTTAATCGAGTTTGTGGCTAATTATTGAGTTCACCAAGGCTATGTTACATATATAGAAATAAAATCAAGGGTGGTGAATGCCGCAACTACATGGATCGTCAACTAATAATCCTCTGGAACGAACGTGAGAAGGTCGTATTACCTAGGGTTGATGAGTGCATTTTATATCATGTTTTCATGCCTTCTACTTCATCCTTTTATTCGTCCTTTAGCATATTTTTGTGTGTATAATTGGTGCTATTCAGGGTATAATGTTCATTGTGCAGAAATCTCGGGCATGAATCATTTTGGAGTGAATCTGAGAGCAAAATGTGCGTGTTTGTTGACCAAGGGAAGAGAGAAAACTGAACACGGGCAGAGCATGGCCGTGCTCTACCCACTGATTTTCCCAGCCTGGTGTACAAACTAGCAGAATCCTAACACGGAAGTGTCCCGGGCAGAACACGGTCACTACACACTCGTGTTTCTTTCACTGCAAATCTTGAGAGAAAAGTCATATCTTCTTCTTCAGGTAGAACACGGTCACACTGCCAGTTACACGGGTGTGTGCTGCTAGACACGGGGACTGCACGGCCATACAGCTGCCGCTGATTATCTCGGGCTTTTTACTGAAGGAATTCTCAGAAAAAGACATGGGCGGAACACGACCTTGTGAAGACCGTGTCGAGCCCGAAACTGCCTTTTTAACTCCAAATTTTAGGGTTTCTTCTCATGTTTGGTTCGGGGATTCTCTTCTCCAGCGGGAGAACTTTGATGAGAGTGAAGATCAAGCTTCACCACACCACTTAAGGAGATCAAGGACGAGTTGGAGACATCAAGAGAGGTGGGGTTAGTATACGGAGCTCGACAAAAAAGATCATCTAGAGTAAAGAAGGGAGTCATGTCTTCCTCTTGTTGTTCTTTTATCGTTTCTTACTTGTTGTACCCGCCCATGAGGGGCTAACTGGCCATAGTGCCCTGGGGTTTGAGAACTTAGAAGATTTGTATTGCTTAAACACTTGTTTCTATTTGTTCTATGGAGTTCTATTTGATTCTTGTATTTAATCTTGTATTTGCATAACTCGATGTGTTTGATTTGTACAGTTGCTAGGGTAAAACTTGGTCCATGGCTTGTTTAGAAAGAAATGCACAGTTACCTTAGCAAAACTCAGTGTATTTGAGAACCCATAGATGCAACATTGCTTGTGAGCACACACTCGGATCATTGGAATGTACCTGGTAGGCACTTAGGGTAAGATAGCATGCAATAGTCTGTAGAGATCACCCTGGGGCATTACTCTCATATTGCTGAAACACTCGATCCTAATCTTCCAACCATCTCCACCATTCTATCTTTTCCTTACTATTTTGCAATTCAATTCTCACTCAATTTGTGTTTCACTAGACATCAGAAGAGAAATTAGTACTTTGATTACAGTTCCCTGTGGTTCGACAACCCTACCCCTCATGGGGTATCACTTTACTACTTACTTGCGACCCGTGTACTTCTGGTTAGCGCATCAGGGGTCCTAAAAACTACTATTCTTTTCTCTTCGACTACACTATCTAATTTACTAAACAGTTGTGATTACTTGATTACAAAACAAAAAACTAGAGAAATGAGATAAAGCACACCATACAAACAAATAAAGATAGCAAATGCCAATGAAAAGTAAAGGCCTCGGGCAAGGATCCCTTTGGGAGAAGAACAAGCATGGATGAATTTGGGAATTAAAGCATGATGTTGGTTTAGGTTTTGGTCCACTAGACTCTAAAGTCGACTACCTCAGAACCTTCATAGTGTAGCTCTAATACTATGCGGGTTTCTCCATCCTAAAGATACCCCTACGATGTCATTAGGTGTAAGGAGTCTTGGATAGGATGGCCCTAATGTTCTCTAGGCTCGAGCTAACCCTAATGCCTATGGGGGCTACTGATACCCGAAGCCTTTAGCGTGTCAATACATTGAATCTACCATCAATTTATGTGTGACCTAATACATTTAAGTATGCATCTCTACAAGCATCATTTAATAACCAAAACCTAAGAAATCCATCCATTGTATGTTGAACATGAAAACAATAGATTGAAACCAAAAAGAAACAAGACAACAATTAGTTAACAATTAAAGCATCATCCATACAAGTTTTCTCCCAAGGCTCACAATAGCCCCATGCCCTTGGGAGTTTAGTTCAACATCGAAAGAGGAGAAAGCAAGAGATACACATAACCAATGAAGTGGTTCATTGCAAACACCCTATTCCGTCAACTGATTGTGGTGATGAGACCTCGTCAGATCTACGCTATCGAGCTCTTTCATGTTCCCCTTGAGTTCAACCTTTTTCTCCTCTCGATTCTTACTTGAATATGTATTCTCCAATGGATTTGTGCCCTAGGAATACTTAGAGACATGTGGCAGCCAGTCTTCCTTCCAAAAGCCGTAAACTCGGCTTAAATAGTCACTTGGGTATGTGGGTAGGCATATGGCCCATGGGGACCATATAGGCGCTGATAAGTGCTTGTGTATAAGTATTACTAAGTATACTTTTGTTACATTAAACATCACTTTTGTCAGATTTTATGGGTCATTCATGTGTGTTTGTGTTCTTTTATGCATTTAGGGTTGTGGAGACAAATTTGGAAGAAAGGAAGCAAAAATAGATCGTGGACGCAATTGTTGAGGAAACTCTTGGACCTAACAAGGATCAAGGCACAAGTTGTGCTGATAGACATGTGAGTGTGTGCCAACCTCCAAAATACTTGAGGGAATATACAAATTGGAGGGGCACAAAGGCAGTCACACTCATATGTTCTGACTTATGTGACATTGGCAAAAGTTTCATCAATATCTTTGGAAGCAAGATGCGACACGATCTACCGCAAGGATGTGTGCCCAACCATGCGGCCTCGATGAAGAAATTGAAGTCGGGAGCGCTATAACGGAAATATTGTAGCAGTACTGCAGTGAATCACTGTAGCAGTTACTGTTTTTAACGCGAAGGAAAATGAAGCCTGGAAATCCACACACCTGTGTGGATGCCCGATTTCAGCCTTATAATACCGCTTTGAGAGTTTAATTGGGGGATGCTTTTCCTATCTTTCGCCTATCTTTTGGGAAGAGCGCGGCTAGGGTTCGGAGAGGTTTTGCTGGGATTTTAGAGCGGCTCTACGACATTCGACATCGATTTCCTTCAGAGGAGGGTTATTAAGAGAGCTTTCGACGATATCGATTCAGCGAGTTGCGCCTTAGGCTTGACGGAGGAGTCTTTGGAGAAGACGAGGCGGCTCTTGAAGACCATCGATACGGACGACAAGGGGGTTATCTCTATGGATTGCTTGCACTTATCTTTGATTTAATATTTGATTTTGTATTGCTCCATGGAGAGCTAAACCCCTAGTGGGTGCATGGACTTGTAAACCCTAGGATGATTTTGTTTCATTGACTTCTATTATGTTTCCTTTAATTGATGTTTTAATTAAGTTTCAATCTTGTATGTTTATTGATTTGATTTTTCCTTAGAGTAACACTAGGGTTGAGAATCTATCTAGGCAATCCTTTTGAATAAGTGACACTTCATTAGGGTTAGACTTAGCAAGGTTGAAGAGGGTTGAGAGGGTGAGTCGAAAGGTAGCAGAACGTCCCTTTCCCCTCCAACGTGATTTATCCTACCTCCGTGTTCCAAGAGTTCTTTGCGGTTACAATATAGTGAAGTGTTAAGAGACAAACTCCACTGGGGCTTAGTTTCGTGAGCAACAGAGTGAAGTGTTGAGTAATCCTTAGTGCTGGGGCTTAATTGTGACTAGGGATTTTTTGCCTGGACCAAAGTGTTAGATCTAAATTAGGGAATAGGGTTTGTCACTTGGAATTCCTAGAGCTTCAAGCAGTCCCACACAATGTGAGGTGTTGAGAGTATTCCTTTCCGCTGGGGCATAGTGTAGAGAGCCAGTCACGGTTGACCTTGGGTTTGGGATCGTGTGTTTTTTGGATTTCCACGACTCATTAAACTTTAATTAGGAGGCATAATATTAGTCTTGTACTTGAAACAATAGTCCTAGGGTGAGCATTGTCCGGGTATTCCATTTTATCATTGATTACCTCTCTTTACTCCTTTTGCTATCTCTTTTCTCTTTTACTTTTCTTTGCATTGATATTTTGAATCAAATCACAACTTGATTTTCACCATTATCTAAATAGCAATAGTTCTTATTTCTGAGCATTTATTCCCTATGGATTCGACTACCCACTCAGAGGGGTATTTTATTACTTCGATGACCCGTTTACTTGCGGTACGCACACGCAAGGAGTGTGTCAAGTTTTTTGCGCTGTTGCCGGGGAATAGACGTTTTGGAAGCATTTTCATTTTGCTATTTTAGTTATTCATCATTTGTTCTATTTCACACTTTCTTATTCTTCTAGTATTCTGATTTGTTTTTTTTTCTTTGATTTCAGCTCCAGGTTATGACCTGAGGCAACTCTTCGACATTAGTTAAAGGTGATCTGAAAATTGGAAGAAGAACTTATAAATGGGGAAAGGAACCTGTACAAGAACAATCAAATCAAGCTGAGATAGAAGTTGAAGGGTCTGATAATATGGCTGAACAACATGAGCAGCAGAGGACACTCTTAGATTATGCAAAACCCACAGTTCTTGGCACATAATCTAGTATTGTGAGGCCACTGATCATGGTTCAGAATTTTGAGCTCAAGCCAAGCTTCATCCAGATATTTCAATAGTCAGCACAGTTTAACGGCTTGGCCAATGAGGATCCAAACAACCACATTGAAAATTTTCTGGAAGTGTGCGACATGCTCAAGATTAATGGTGTTCCGGATGATGCTATAAGATTGAGGGCCTTCCCATTTTCCTCAAAGGGGAGAGAGCAAGACATTGGTTACATTCTTTACCTAGAGCATCGATCACTACGAGGGAGGAGACGGTGGAAGCTTTCCTTGCTCGATATTTCCCTCCTACAAAATCTGCAAAGCTCAGGAATGAAATATCCTCCTTTGTGCAAATGGAATTGGAGTTTCTTTTCGAGACATGGGATAGGTTCAAGGATCTCCTATGGAAATGTCCTCAACATGGATTCCCCGAGTGGATGATTATCCATACTTTTTATAATGGTTTGAACCCAAGCATGAAGCAATTATTTGATGCTGCAGCAGGAGGTACCTTAGGCAATAAAACCCCCGAAGAAGCTCAACAGCTTATTGAAGAAATGGCTATAAACAGTTATTAGTGGAAAATGTGAGACAAGAAGAAGGTAGCCAGACTTCATGAGATCGATGCAGTGACATCATTAGCATCCTAGGTTGAGTCTTTGAGCTAGAAGTTGGACACTCTAACTTTTCCTAGGGTTGCAGTAGTGGTAAGTTGCACTGGGTGTGGGGGTGGACATGCTTGAACTGATTGCCCAATTGCTATTGGTGGTACAACTTCAGTGGAACAAGTGGATTTTGTAGGAAATGCAATGAGAGGTCAAGGAAATCCTTATAGCAATACCTACAATCCAGGGTAGAGGAATCACCCAAACCTGTCTTAGAGTAATAAGGGGCAATAGAGACTACTGCACCACTGGGTTTCCAACAACAAACTCCGAATATAGAGAACATAGTTTTAGGGTTGGAAAACTGGATGACTGATTTGGGGAAAGCTTTGACCAAGTTCATTCAATCTGTAGACACAAGATTTCAGTCGGTTGAAGCCACACTTCGCAATCACACCGCATCTCTACATAACTTGGAGAACCAAGTAGGTTAAATTAAGAAGTCCTTTTCGGAGAGATCTCAAGGGAGTTTGCCTAGCAATACGTAGACTAATCCAAGAGAACATGTGAAGGCGATCACTTTGAGGAATGGTCGTGAAGTTGAGAATAAGATCCTTACTGAAAAAGACGAGAGTTGAGTTACCCAAAGAGGTGGAGGTTGAGGAAAGAGCTAAAGAGAAGGAAGTGGCAACCCCATCTTACAAGCCAAGAATTCCTTACCCTTCAAGGCTGAAGAATGACCAAAATGATAAGCAATACAAGAAGTTCTTGGGTCTATTCAAGCAGTTACACATCAACATCCCATTTGTGGAGGCGTTATCTCAGATGCCTAACTATGCAAAGTTACTTAAAGACCTCTTGACCAATAAGAGGAAGTTAGAAGAGAATGCATCTGTAATTTTAGACACTTCATGTTCGGCAGTGTTGTAAAAGGATATGCCAACCAAGAAGAAAGACCCCGGGTGCTTTATCATTCCTTGCAACATTCATGATTTGGGTGAAGAGAAGGTATTACCGGATTCAGGGGCTAGCATCAATGCCATGCCTTATACTTTCTTTCAGAAGCTAGGTTTGGAAAAACCTAGACCCACTCAGATGACACTTCAATTAGCCGATCGATCAATTAGATATACGAGGGGTATCATTGAGGATGTACTTGTGAAAGTTGATAAGTATATCTTTCCTGCAGACTTTGTGGTGTTAGATGTGGATGAGGATGTCAAGGTTCCATTGATACTTGGGAGGCCATTCTTACACACTTCCAAAGCTCTCATTGATATGGACAGTGGGAAATTGACATTAAGAGTTGGAGATGACAAGCTAACATAACTCCTTGCCAAAGCCATACAACATTCTCTTGATTTTGATGATACCTTATATTTTCCTGACACTACTGATGAGTTGATTGATGATTATGTGCAGGAAATGTTGTGTCTGGACCCATTGGAGGGGTGGCTAGATCAAGAAGCGGAGAATCAAGAAATTTCATCACTTGGTTTAATGGACAAGATGCAATCTACTGCAAGAGTCATGAAGAGGATGATCCAAAAGCTCAGAAGGACAAGGAGACGTCACAAGAAGTGCTCCAATGCTAGTGGGGATGAGCATTCACAAAGAAAGGGTGATGAACCCTTGTGTGGTAACAAATTCAATCACTCCCTCTTTACCTTGCAAAAATTGTGTTTATCGTGCTTTTAAGTTGTAGGTAAGAGGGTAACCTTTATTCATGAACCCCCGTGAGGTAAGTGCAGGTACGCCAAGCTTAGTGACATTAAACAAGCGCTTCTTGGGAGGCAACCCAAGTCTTTATTGCTTTTCAAGGTCTTAGTTTGGTTTTTGCATAAATAATTGCCTAGTGTTGGTGTCTTGAATTTTATATGATATTGCTGTGTTTTTCTTGTGGATTGTTGGTGTTTTATCATGCTTCATTATGATTGGTGGAGTTTTAGGTCGTTTGAGTATGCTTTCATGAGTCTCTAGTCAGTTTTTCATAGTTTATACAGTTTTTGTATGGTGTATTGGTGTTGCAGACTTGTTCTGTAGAGTCTGTAGATTTTTCTGAGTAATCTAGAGAAGACACACAGCCGTGTGGAATTTCTATATGGGCGTGTGTTTCCGTTTAGAACTCATTTTCTTCATCCCGAGAAGATATAGGGGCGTGTGAGTGCCCCTGTGAGTGACCATGTGATGGCCACACGCCCATGTGGAATTTCCACAAGGGCGTGTGGATCTCTGCAGAAGAAAAATTTCCATCCCCAGAAGACACAAGGGCGTGTGGCTGCCCTTGTGAGTCCCCCTGTGAATTTCCACAAGCCTGTGTGGAATTTCCACAGGGGCGTGTGGAATTTCCACAAGGGCTTGTGGAACACTTAGAAAAATTTTGGGCAGCAGAGAAGCTAAAGGGGCATGTGTGAGCCCCTGTAGCTGGCCTTGTAGTTGGGCACACGGCCGTGTGGAATTTCCACATGCCCGTGTCGATGCGTTCAGAGTCTATAATATCCATCTCGAGAGCACGCAGGGGTGTGTAGATGGCCCTGTGAAGCTTCCCTGTGGAGGCACACGGCCGTGTGGAATTTCCACACGCCCGTGTGGATGTATAGAACACAAAAGACCGTGACTTCTCTTTATAACCTATTTACGCCTTTTCATTTTTAAAAATCTCCACATTCAAAGGACACCTCCATTCGCCTTCCTGACTTTCTCTCCAACTATTTAAGGTGATTTTGCATTGTTTGCCAGCAGTATTCAAAGTTCTTTTTACGATTTATTCGTCAGTAAGCTTTTTCTTCCCCCTTTGCTTTTCCAATCTTATTTTTATTGCTTATCTTGATGGATTTTACTTGGATTTCATGGTTAGAATGTTGGTAGATGTTTGTAGAAAGTATTTAGAAGCTTTTGAGATGTTTTGAAGATCTTTTGCAAGCTTTAGATGCACTGTTATCGCTCCCCAAAGATCCACACGGCGTGTGGAATTTCCACACGGCTGTATGGATTTCTACAAAATTATTTTTTAAGTTTTATTTGATCATTTTCTGTTCAATTCTTGCAGGAATGGCTCCCAGATCAAAGAAATTGGCCGGCAAATGTCCTCGTGAGCCTTCACTTGAGCAGCATGAGTTTGCGATACCCGAACATCAAGCAAGATTTGAGCGTTTGTCAAAGCTCAAGTTTGGCCAGTCGCGTTTTCTGGAATTGAGTGCATTGAGGGAGATACAGTTGGGTAGTTGATGACGATTATTGTCGATCCGAGAGCGGCTATCGATGTGATTACACTGGAGGTGCTTGCGTCATTTGTGTTTGACCGATCATACAGCAGTTTTTCGAACATTAACGTCATCCAGTTCCTTGTGTTCGGTCAGTACTACAACATGAGCATGACACAGTTTTCTATTCGACTTGGCTTGTATGATGAGGCTTATATTGACACCGAGGAGTACGAGCAGTTATCGACCGATTATCCGAGTAGTTTGACTCCACAGCGAGCTTACAAGATGTTATATGGCCAAGGTAAGTACGAGCCTAGGATCTCCAAGGCTACATACCTTTCTCGACCAACCTACAGATACATCCACGTTGTTCTCAACCGATTAGTGAATGGACATGGTGATAATACCGGAGTTCTCAGTCAACAGGAGTTGTTGTACTTGTACTCGATGGTACAGAGCGAGCCACTCCACCTGGGCCACATATTAGTTGAGTACCTGTGTCACCAGGGGCAGTATGCTAGGGTGGGAGTACTCTTCTCATGCCCTTACATCACTTGACTTATCATGGGGATGGGTCTAAAGTGGCTAATAAGACCATTGTGCCATCTTCCCTCGGCTTGGACACCATGAGATTAATGGGCATGGTGAGGAGGTACAAAGACGGTGTCTATGTGATGATTATGCCTCCACTAGAGATAGTTGAGGGTGAGGGTGACGATGTAGAGGGTTCTCAGCCTACTCTTCAGCCACAACAGGAGCAAATAAAGGCTAAGGCACCCCCTGCAGCACAGGAGCCATCTTCAGTGTGCATCTTTTCTCCATCTCGAGCCCATGATTGTTTTGAGAGGCTCAAAAGTAATGTAGGAGTGCTATAGGAAAATTTGGCCGAGGTTCACGCGACACAGGATGCGAACCACATCGAGGTGATGGCGCGTCTCGACATATTACAGCAAATTCTTGAGTGATATAGGTCCTCACCATATGTTGTGAGACCCCGAACTCCACCAGCATCTCCAGCATCTCCAGTAGTATCACCACCATCAACACCACCAGCATTACCCACAGCAACAGCATCAATACCAGTAGAGCATGACACTGACGCTTAAGGCATCTTTATGTTTCTTTGTCTTTAGTTTTTGTTATTTTATTTCTGCATTTTATTTTGGACTTGTATCACTCAGAAATGATTCTCCTTCTGAGTTTATCTTATTGCTTTTCAGTTGTATCGAGTTGTATTTCATTCTCATATCTTTATAGACTCGATTTTATTTTGTTTTGTTGAGCTTAACTGAACCCCCTTGTGTATACGTGCAGATGGTCTTTTGAGGAATTAAGGAATAGTTAGTGGCACGGTCATGTGGCACTCCATATGGCCATATGTGCTCCATAACCCATTAGAATTCAACTCTCAATGAATATAGCTCCATCAAACGCACCACTAGGAGTTCAAGGAAGTATTATTTCGATTGCCTATATTCACACATGTTTTGATTGTTTTAAATCCTTATTGTGCTTGCATGCGTACATTGAGGGCAATGTATATCTTAAGTGTGTGTGTGTGGGGGAGGGAGGGAGGGGGGGGGGGGGGGGGGGGGGGGGGGGGGGGGAGTTCACATTACATCCATTTTATACTTATGCGTTCATTGTTTATGTTCATGTAGCCAATGGCATTTCACCTTAGTTGCAACGGTTGTATTCTTAAGTTTAGGAGAATTTTGAACATTGGATACCATTATGCTCTAGTTTTACTTGAATTTTAGGTAATTTTTGGCCGATTATCTCTTGTTGCACTACTCATTCATTGAACCTTGTGAAAACTCAAGTTCAACACTTAAGGGACTATTTTAGCATTGTTTTGTTTTGAATTCTAGGTTTGAAATTTTGAAAAAAAAATTTGTTGTTTTGTTTGTGCATTAGGGGCGGAAAGAGCTACCACCTATGCAATATGAAGCTACTCTAATAAGTCGGATACTAGTTATGCCCTAATGAGAGAAAGAGCTATCTCATAGGATGAGTGAAGGCTACTACCCCGGTAGAAAGAGCTACCAACTCAAAAGTGTGAAAGCCACCTTGGCGGCCGCCTAGGAAAGGGCTACCTTAAAGGATGTGTGAAGCTACTACCTCCTCTTTTTGTGTATAATAAGTCCTTTTTAATAAGAGCTTCGAGGAGTACATGCTGGGTTGACTTGAGTGAGTTTACACATACTTAAACAATATTGGGTTTGTTGTCCTTTTTTATTCAAATTTTTAGCTAGAGCAATGATTTCTTCTACACAATGTTTGAGTTTTCCTTACTTGTAGAATGCCTCTTTTGCATGCTTTTCGTGAATCTAAGGCCGAGTACTTTCAATGGTTCTTCCTAGATGCTTGAATGTTTTATTTTTACTTGAGGGCAAGCAAAAGCTTAAGTGTGGGGGAGTTTGATAAGTGCTTGTGTATAAGTATTACTAAGTGTACTTTTCTTACATTAAGCATCACTTTTGTCAGATTTTATAGCTCATTCATGTGTGTTTGTGTTCTTTTGTGCATTTAGGGTTGTGGAGACAAGTTTTGAAGAACGGAAGCAAAAATAGATCATGGACGCAATTGTTGAGAAAACTATTGGACCTAACAAGGATCAAGGCACAAGTTATGCTCATAAACATGTGAGTGTGTGCTAACCTCCAAAATGCTCGAGTGAATATACAAATTGGAGGGGCAGAAAGACAGTCACACTTATATGTTTCGACTTGTGTCATATTGGCAAGAGTTTCATCAATATGTTTGGAAGCAAGATGCGACATGTCCTACCGCATGGATGTGTGCCCAACCATGCGGCCTCGATGAAGAAATTGAAGTCAGGAGCGCTATAACGGAAACACTGTAGCAGTTTATTGCAGCAAATCGTTGTAGCAGTTACTATTCACAGCGCGCAGGAAAATAAAGCTTGAAAATCCAAACGGCCGTGTGGATGCCTGATTTCAGCCTTATAAATACCGCTTTGAGAGTTTAATTTGGGGATGCTTTTCCTATCTTTCGCCTATCTTTCACCTATCTTTTGGAAAGAGCGTGGCTAAGGTTTGGTGAGGTTTATGCTGGGATTTTAGAGCTGTTCTACCACATTCAACATCGATTTCCTTCGAAGGAGTGTTATTAGGGGAGCTTTTGACGACATCGATTCGGCGAGGTGTGCCCTAGGCTTGATGGAGGAGTCTTTGGAGAAAACGAGACAGCTCTTAAAGACCATCGATACAGACGACAAGAGGGTTATCTATATGGATTGCTTGTACTCATCTTTGATTTCATATTTGATTTTGTATTGCTCCATGGAGAGCTAAACCCCTAGTGGGTGCTTGGACTTGTAAACCCTAAGATGATTTTGTTTCATTGACTTCTATTATATTTCCTTTAATTGATGTTTTAATTGAGTTTCAATCTTGTATATTTATTGATTTGATTTTCCCTTAGAGTGACACTAGGGTTGAGAATCTATCTAGGTAATCCTTTTGAATGAGTGACACTTCATTAGAGTTAGCCTTAGTAAGGTTGAAGAGGGTTAAGAGGGCGAGTCGAGAGATAGTGAAACGTCCCCTTTCCCCTCCGACGTGATTTATCCTACCTCTGTGTTCCAAGAGTTCTTTGCAGTCATGATAGAATGAAGTGCTAAGAGACAAACTCTATTAGGGCTTAGTTGCGCGAGCAGCAAAGTGAAGTATTGAGTAATCCTTAATGCTGGGTCTTAATTGTGACCAGGGATCTTTCGCCTAGACCAAAGGGTTAGATTTAAATTAGGGAATAGGATTTGTCACTTGGATTCTCTAGAGCTTCAAGCAGTCCCACACAGTATGAGGTGTTGAGAGTATTCCTTTCCGCCGTGGCATAGTGTAGAAAACCAGTCAAGGTTGACCTTAAGTTTAGGATCGTGTGTTTTTTGGATTTCCATGACTCATTAAACTTTAAGTAGGAGGCATAATATTAGTCTTGCACTTGAAACAATAGTCTTAGGGTGAGCATTGTCCGGGTACTCCATTTTATCATTGATTACCTCTCTTTACTCCTTTTGCTATCTCTTTTCTCTTTTACTTTTCTTTACATTGATATTTTGAATCAAATCACAACTTGATTTATTCTATTAGCTAAATAACAATACTTCTTGTTTCTAAGCATCTATTCCCTGCGGATTCGACTACCCACTCACCGGGGTATTTTATTACTTCGATGACTCGTGCATTTGCGGTACGCACCGCTATCTATCATGTGCACATGAGCTCCATGCGTCCCACATGGAGGCCACGTGGCTCCCAAGCTAGGGCACGTGGCCTGCATGTGGGCTGCATGACCTAGGTAGCCATTTTGGCAAGACAAGAGTCTTCATATCTTCTTCTTCTTCTCGCTTGGTGTTAGGGGCTTTTATATGATATGTTTGAGCTTCAACCAAGATCGAAATGCTCCCTATACACTCTCAAATCCTTCCTCAAGCTTTAAATGCTCTTTCTAATGTCCTAAAATAAAATTAATGCAAAAAACGCATAAACGCCCATCGGTGTTATAAAATTTGCATGAAAATAAATAAAATATATGATGTAAATATGATGCATTTAGACACTTATCAAATATCCCCCACTTAAGTGTTTGCTTATCCCCAAGCAAACAAACACGAAGAACAAAAAGAAATGATAAGTGGCTAAATACACAATCTCTAGCTTAGGTGTAAGCATACGAGTAGTAAATGTAAAACTCAAGGTGCTAAGCAAACAACCATTATAGACATTTTGAAACATTCATTGGGAATGTGGTGATGTGTGTGTGCAACTCATCTACTTCGAGCCCCTGTAGTCCAAGACAAATGGGCAACTCTTTGAGGACCAAGTCTTGAATTAATTCACACCACCTATAATGGTGTCTAACCTTGAAATGGTAGGAGACTCCCTAGTGGACTCCCACGAAACTTCATCTTTTGACTTTAGAGTTCCTAGCTAGTTTTCATGACTTCCCAAATCAAGAAAAGGGATATGTAGTGTTATTTTTTTACTAACATGAACTGTATATCTCCTTTTGGAAAGGTAAATATACTGATTATGCATAAAAAAAACCCAAACTTACTTAATCGATTACAAATTTACATAAACGTGCTCGTGCTTTCATAGGGTTTGGCTTAGGAAAGACTCTTATTTGGAGTCCAACCCTAAGTTGCTTCACTATTAGAGTATAGGAGCACTATCTTTACTTTGGTATTACATCATCTCCCTTGTTCAATTTTTCTGTGGACCAGTTTAGTCTAAGATTGAAGCCCTTGGGAGCCTATTAGAGAAGAAAACTAACACGTTAATAATCAAAAACACTACAATGGGTTAGCAACTAAGAGTGTCATGAAGGTTGTTGCCCTTCCTAACCTAGTTTCAAGGTCCTGCATAGGGTGTATGTGATGGAACGCTGAGAATGAGACAAAATTCTTGAACAAGAGCAAGGTTGTGAGTAGCTTAGCATCTATCATAGTTCTACGCTATCATATCCTCATGAAATTTCATCATCGTCATCCTTGGTTCACTATCATGCAAACAAAAATTTAATTTCCAAAACATTTTCAAAGTTCACGAAAATCCATCCCGCCCCCGAAAGTCGTTCATCGCCCTCAACGTACCTAAATTAGCAACATACAAAAAAGATATGCAATGAAAATATAGCAAGAGGGTTTTGTGAATTTCCCTGAACCTCGAAGTATGAGTCCTAAAGTCCATGAGATAAGGGTAGTCACTGATGATCCCTATAGATGATGGTGAAGAAAGGTGTGTTTGACGCCTAATTCCACCTTGCAAGATAGACAGGAACGTCATCTTAAGGCATCCATCACTCAAAACAAAATGAAAACATAATTAACAAAATAAAAACTAAAGAAAACAAGATGCAAGTTTAGTAAAGATAATACCTTCCAACTTAACTACAAAAAGAAATGCATAACAGAAAATAAAAGAAAGAACATGTGGGCACTTAGTCCTAATCCTCCCAATCGGTACAGTGTAGTGGTGGTGCAGAAGTGAATGGAGCTCCAATCGGGAAGAGACTTTGAAGCAACTCAATAATATCTTGCTGACCATGAAACAATGAGGCTATGGTGTCTCCTTCTCACCGTTGCATCTCTCTAATCTCATGAAGCTCTTGACATAGTTCTGCCATCTCTAAGTGCAAACCGGTGGAGTGACTCACTCGTACTGGTCGGGTGATTGCCCACATATGAGGCACATCTCCTGGCTCCTCTTCCTCATCGCTATTTAACTAATTAGCAAGGACATAGTTCTCACTGCGGCATGTCACAATCTTAATGGATTGGAAGGTTTGGAGCTTGAGTGTAATGACACCTCTAACCCTCTCCATCGAATGAAAGTGGTCCAACACGTTCATACCCAGTATTAGACGTGTAACATATGGACCGGCAAAGATATGTCCTAGTAAGAGGTTCTGACCTTGGCGAGCAATCAACTCCTTTATGATGTGAGCCATGTTGATCGGATAGTGCTCGATCATAGTATAGAGCATAAAGAGATCCATCTTCATTACAACACCCGTACTATCTCCTCAACCCATGATCGAGTCACTTATAATGGCATGTAAATATCAATGGACCGGGTCCATAAGGAAAGACACTTTCCAAGAATCCATACTTCCACCTTTTGTGATAGCTCTCCAAAAAGGAATAAGATGTGTCTGAAACAGAAAAGTCGATTAGTAGTCTTGAATACTCTGTGCTACTAGTAAAGCCATACTCATATACTCCAAAGAATATTGGAAAGTTAGTGTGACTAATTGAATGGCACTCCTTTTAGACTTGAAAGTTGACTCCTCTCGATCGACGAAGGCAAACCATGGCACTATTTATCTTGAAGGTACTAAGTACCTCTAGAGTGAGCTTTTGTTAGACAGGCTCATCGACTTCAAAGACAGAGAGCTAATTGTCAAATCCCACTAATCGTGGACATCATTGGCCAAACCTAAATGTTCTAAGGCTTCCCAATCAAAAGTTTGGATTTAGGCAAATGGCTTCATCAGCAATGCTTCATAACACTCTTGGAAATGAGCTTCGATGAACATTTTTGTTGAAGATGAGCTAGCTCCTGCTCGTCGACGCTTGGATACAACACACTTGATATTCGGTATGGTCCTATAAACAAGAAAGCAAAAATCAAGCCTATAATATCTCCAAATATGAAATACAAAAATTAGGGCTGAAAACCCATGAAAACATGATGCAAATATTGGTTTGGGTTATGTGACCATCATGCGGCCAAGAGTTGGGTCATGAACGACCCAACCGATGCATTTACATTATGTTTTACACTTCTTAACTCAAGTATTTCATATATACAATCATTCCCCATCACAAAACTTGGAATAGACATAATTTGAACCATGAAAATAAAAGAAAATATGAATATAAAATCTTACCCAAGTTTGAAGAAGAATGAGGAAAAAAGTGGCAAGATTTCATATGAAAGTCATAGATCAATGAAACACATGCTCTAAATCAAATAAACTCTTGTAAACCTTCTAAGGATTAGCTCAAAAATGTCATTTTTAAGGTTTGGGAGTGAGCTTCCATGAAGAAGATGAAGCCTAAATGAAAGAGGAAGACTGAGATAAATGAGTGATAAGTGCTCGTGTTATTATCTTACAATGAGCATTATCTTTATCAGATTTTATTGCTAAATTGTGTGCATTTGTGTGCTTTTGTGCATTGTAGGTTTGTGGAGCTAATTTGAAGAAAAAGAACAAAGTTGGATCGTGTTCGCCGTTGTTGGGGAGTTTTCGGACCAAGCAAGGAACAAGGCACGAGCCTAGACTTGTGGGTGTGTGCCAACCTCCTTTGGAGGGGCACAAAGGCAGTTACATTCACAACAAGTCTAGCCCATGTTAGCATAGGAGAACTTCACCAAATAGGAGATTCGAAGCAATCGACACGATCTACCATTGATTGTGTACCCAATTCAATGGCCTCGATGAAGAACGGTGAATTCGGGAGCGTTTCGGCAAGGCACTGTAGCAGTGTTGTAGCAAGTTACTGCAGCAAAAATCCTGTAGCAAGTTACTGTTTACTGTCTCCCGAAAATCAGCATTCCAGCAACTTCACATGGGAGTGTGGAATTTCCACATGGCCGTGTGAAATCCCGATTCAGCCGAATTAAAGCCGCGACTCAACATTATAAAAGCCGGTTTTGGAGACTTTTTCAACATCTTTTTGCCAATCTTTTCTCCCAACTTCGAGAGGGTTGCGGCTAGGGTTTCGGAGAGGACTTTGTGGAGGATTGGAGCGCGTCATCGACATCGTTATCGACGTTCGGCGACCGCACAAGACCACGACCACACCATACGCAAGGGGGTTTTCATCTATGCTTTCAATTTGTATTCATTTTCATATTTTGATTGATTTGTATAGCTCCATGAGGAGCTAAACCCCTTGTGGGTATTCGTACTTGTAAACCCTAGGATTATTATATTTCTTTGACATTGTTATTATGCTTTTCCATTATTGATGAATAAAATTGAGTTTCAATCTTAATTGCATCTTGTAATTGTTTTCCTTTAACCGTGATACTAAGGTTGAGAGTAATCTAGGTTATCCTTTGGAGGTGTGACAACTCCTATAGGGTTAGACTACTTAGGATTGAAGAGGGTTGAGAGGGTGAGTCGTGAGGTAGCGAAACGTCCCCTTTCCCCTCCAGTGTGATTCTCCCTACCTCCGTGTTCCATGATTTCTTAGCGGTCGAGATAGAGTGAAGTTCTAGGAGATAAACTCCCCTGGGGCTCAGTTGTGTGAGTAACAGAGTGAAGGGTTGAAGTGAATCTTAGTGCTGGGGTTTAATTTAGACTAGGGTTTTTTCACCTGGACTAAAGGGTTAGAGCTATACATAGGAACAGGGTTTATCACTAGAAATCCCTAAAACTCAAAGCAATCTCATGCAGTGTGAGGCTTAGGAAGATAGACTCCCCTAGGGCTTAGTTGATAGGTCAACAAGAGTTAACGGTCGTAGTGAAACCTAATGCCGGGGTATAGTATCGGGGTTAGTCACGGTTGACTTTAGGTTTGGTATCGTATGTTTAAGGATTTCCTCGACTCAATTAGCATCAATAGGAAAGTATAATAGCATTGTCTTGCACTAGAAGCATAAGTCTTAAGGGTAGCTTGTTAGGGTATCCAACTTTACTCATTAATTGTCCTTCTCTATTTGCTTTTGCTTGCACTCTCTTGCCTACCACACTTCTCTTTTATTTCTTGTTACTATTACACTCATTGATTCTCTTCACACTCACCGTACACCGCTTAGCTAAGTAGTGAAATCTCGTGTCTTAAGTCCCTATTCCTTGTGGATACGACTACCCACTCACCAAGGTAACTTTATTACTGCGACAACCCGTGCACTTGCGGTACGCACTCGCAAGGGGTGTGTCAATGAGCAACCAAGTGCCCCAAGGTTGATACTTGGCTCGTGCGGGAGGCATATGGGTGCATGATCACTGGTATCACAGCACATTGTGTCCTAGGCATATGATCCTAGGTGGATATTCCACTCAAGATTTTTTCCTCCACTCACATAATCCACCTGTTTCATGGGACCCACAGTTGAACTTGCAATTGGACATTATGCAACATTGTGTCATTCTCCACAGGTATCACAGCACATTATTGGCTTAGAGCTTAAACCCGCTCTCTCGGCCATGAAAAGTTCAAACCTCCTTATCAATGCTTCTAACTTTACTTCTAAAGCGGTGTTCACATCCACTTCATGTATCTTAGTGGCTCTGGTACTCTTGTTATCTGTGCCCAATGTTATTCATTTCGGGCCATGTACTCAAACAACAACTCAGTCTCTCCCGGATATTTGTTGCTTAAGGAGCGACCTACTCTAGAATCAGTCAATTGGCGAGTCTGATAGTTCAAACCATTATACAAAATCCGAACCCTCATCCACGGAGCAAACTTGTGATGTGGACATCTTCACAACATATCTTTAAACCTCTTATAAGCCTCAAAGAGTATCTAGGAGTCCTTTTATCCAAATGCCGAAATGTCTTATCTCATCTTTGCAGCTTTGCTCAGAGGAAAGTAACATCCAAGGAATTTTGCCACCATGTCTTCCCAAGTCGTGATAGAACCTAGAGACAAGGAATTGAGCCATCTATACATCACTCCCTGCAAGCTAAACGGGAATAATCTGAGCTATATCACATCATCAGAACCACCATTGACCCTGAAGGTCAAGTACATCTGTAGGAACTATGATAGATGCTCATTTGGGTTTTCGTCTACCAAACCATCATACTACATTGTATTCTGTAATATCCCAATTGGTTGAGCAAGATCAAAATTATTCGCATTGACTAAAAAGGTATGCACACTAAATTCCTCTCATTTAAATTACGGCCTCTCATAATCTGACAAGGCTTTTCTCTCTTCTGCCATGACGGAGGATGCCTTGTCTTTAATCTCAACTACCCCTAAAGAGGAAGCTTCTTGTGTCTTTCTCAATCTACTATGTATGGTGCGTTCAATTTTGTCATTCGGCTCTACAAGTCCAATAAGGTTTGTATAAGTCATACACAATCTCCTTGCAAAAGAAGAAGAGACAAAAAATTAGAACCAAAGAAAATAAAAATTAGAAAACAAATGAAAAATAAAACAAAAAAAAATTGCTAAAGTAGTGAACTAGGAGTACTTGGAGGCACGTGGCGGCCAAGCTCCCTTCCAAAAGCCCTAAACTCAACTTAAATAGTCACCCAGGTATGTGGATAAGCATGCGTCTACATAGGGGGCACATAGGTGTTGAAATTCTTCTAAAAAAATCCGAGTTAGGTCAGCCCGAGTCACGTGTGGGCACCGTGCAGGGCATGGAGGCTACAAGGCTGTTTGTTGTGTGCACGCGAGTTCCATGCGCCCCGTATAAAGGCCACATAGCCTCCACCCAGGGCCATGCGCCCTCCATGTGGCCCGCATGGAGGCCGCGTGGCTACAATGCTAGGGCACGAAGCTCGCATGCAAGTTGTGTGACCCCCTAGGAAGCCATTTTGGCCTGACAGGAGTCTTCACGTCTTCTTCTTATCCTCTCTTGGTGTTGGGGGCTTTTATATTATATGTTTGAGCTCAACTAAGATAGAAATGCTTCCCAAACACTCTCAAATATTTCCTTGGGTTCTAAATGCTCTTTCTGATGTCCTGAAATAAAATTAATGCAAAACACAAGTAAGTGGTCATTGGTGCTATAAAATTTGCATGAAAGTAAATTAAATATGTTATGTAAATATGATGTATTTAGACACTTATCAAAGGGCAAAACCACTTTGACATTAGTTTGAGTCCACTTGTGTGAAGAAGCATCAAGACTAAGCGTGCATGATAGTACCCTGCCAACTTCCCATTAGGTACTCTACAAGTCTCCTCAATGTGGAAAATGTAATATTGGTGCGTTTCTTAGTAGGCTGGTTCTTCAAGACTACTATTGTAGTAATTGAGCCCTTGATTCATGATAAGTGCTCATGTATAAGTAATACGAAGTATACTTTTCTTACATTGAGCATCACTTTTATCAGATTTTATAGCTCATTTGTGTGTATTTGTGTTCTTTTGTGCATTTAGAGTTGTGGAGACATGTTTGGAAGAAAGGAAGCAAAAATAGATCATGGACGCAATTGTTGAGGAGACTCTTGGACTAAGCAAGTATTAAAGCACAAGTTGTAGGCATGTGAGTGTGTGCCAACCTCAAAAATGCTCAAGTGAATATACAAATTGGAGGGGCACAAAGGCAGTCACACTCATAGAGTCCGACTTGTGTAACATTGAAGAGCTTCATCAATGTGTTTGTAAGCAAGAGACGACGTGATCTACCGCATGGTTGTGTGCCCAACTTGGCGGCCTCAATGAAGAGATGAAGTAGTTTACTGTAGCAAGATTACTGTAGTTACTATTCACAGAGCGCAGGAAACCGATTCCTAGAAATCCACACGAGCGTGTGGAAATTCCACAAGGCCGTGTGGATGCTCGATTTCAGCCATATAAATATCGCGATTTGAGATTTATTTGTTGATCTTTTTCCTATCTTTCGGCGATCTTTTGGGGAAAGTGCGGCTAGGGTTTGGAGAGGTTTTTGCAAGACTTCAAGAGTGGTTCTACGGCATCGACATCGGCATCCTTCCGAGGAGAGTTATTGGGGGAGCTTTTGACGACATCGATTCGGCGAGGTATGCCCTAGACTCGACAGAGGAGTCCTTGGAGAAAATGAGGCGGCTCTTGAAGACTATCAACGCGGACGACAAGGGGGTTACCTTTATGGATTGCTTGCACTTATATTTGATTTCATTGTTGATTTCGTATTGTTCCATGGAAAGCTAAACCCCTAGTGGGTGCTTGGACTTGTAAACCCTAGGATGATTTTGTTTCATTGACTTCTATTATGCTTCTTTAATTGATTATTTAATTGAGTTTCAATCTTGAATGCTTATTGTGTTGATTTTCCCTTAGAGTGACACTAGGGTTGAGAATTCATCTAGGTAATCCATTGAAGGTGTGACAACTTCATTAGGATTAGACTAAGCGAGATTGAAGATGGTCGAGTGGGTGAGTCGAGTGGTAGCGAAACATCCCTTTTCCCTACCAATGTGATTTATCCTACCTCCACGTTCCAAGAGTTTTTTGCAGTCACAATAGAGTGAAGTGCTAAGAGATGAACTTCACTGGGGCTTAGTTGCGCGAGCAACAAAGTAAAGTGTTGAAGTGAATCTTAGTGCCGGTGCTTAATTGTGACTAGGGGCCTTTTGCCTAGACCAAAGGGTTTGGTCTATATTAGGGAATAGCGTTTATCACTTGGAATCCCTAGAACCCCAAGCAGTCCCACACAGTGTGAGGTGTTGAGAGTATTCCTTTCCGCCAGGGCATAGTGTAGAGGGCTAGTCACGGTTGACCCTATGTTTGGGACCATGTATCTTTGAATTTCCACGGATAATTAAACATCAATTAGGAAGTATAATATTAATCTTGCACTTGAAACAATAGTTCTAGGGTGAGCATTGTCCGGGTATAGTCCTAGGGTGAGCATTGTTTGGGTGCCCCATCTTACTCTTAATTACTCTCTCCGATTACTCTTGCTTGCTTTCTTTTCTCTCTTTTACTTTTCTTTACATCAATATCTCTAGTTCACTCACAATTGGTTTTCACTTAACTAAATAGTAATATCTCTTGTTTCTAAGCATCTATTCCCTATGGATAAGACTACCCACTCACCGGGGTATTTTATTACTGCAATAACCCATGCATTTACGAAACACTCACGCAAGGGGTGTGTCAATTCACCATCACCAATGTAAGTGTCATATCTAAGTACCAAAATATAGTATAACATATTATTAGCATGCATATAAGTATAATCTTACAATCATAATAGCATTTGTACATATGTAAAACGCATGCCATCATTATCAATAAATATCAAGTCTCAAAGAATGCATTTACATGCCAAGTCATTTATCAAATCATCAAGGTTCTTAGACCCATACTGGGCATTGACCCGAAGAAGGTTAGGGGTTAGGGGTCGAGGGGTTCAACCGGGTTGAATCGGGGTTGAACCGGGGTCCACATTTTTTATTAAAAATGATCTAAATTTTATTTATATATAATTAGAAAATCAAATATTGAAGAATTAAAAATAAAAAAATAAAAACATGAATTTTAAAATTTTAAGTAAATATTTTACATAAATAAATATTGACGTACGCCATACTAAAAATGTGAAATACACCAAATAACATAAAAATAAATTAGTACAAAATTAATTGAAAAACATAAAAATATTCAACGAGGGAATAAACTACTTAAAAATCCATTAAAAAAAATATAAAAATATTCCCTTGATCTCTCCCTTCCTTAGTTTTATAATTTTGCATTATAAACCCCAAACATTAGTATATTATAAAATAAAATAAGAATTAAAAAAAAATTTATGCAAACCCGGGTTGATGACCTGGTTGGGTCACCAGGTCACCAGTTCGATCGGCCGGGTTACCGGTTCAATCCCGGTTTTATTAAAATCCAGTTTTATATGTTAGACCGGATCGATTCTAAGGCTGGGTCTAAAAACATTGCAAATCATCACTTACCTTGGAGTCTCCCACATACTTTAAAACAATTCTTATTTTAAAAAATATTTAATGAAATAGGTAATAAAACATTATTAAACAAGTAATGAAATTATTATAAAGTAAGTTCCCCCAAGAAACTTAGCATTGAAAACTTCTCACTCACAGTTCTTTGAAAGCTAATCAAAACTCAACCGTAGCTACTCTTTCGCTAGTCCTTTACCCTTGCTCAAGGTTTCCGCTTCCTATACAATTCAAAATCATCATAAACTTGACTCAAGAAACATGTTGTCACACCTTGGTCCGCCCAAGCCAAACTTGATTTGTGGACAAACAGTTGCAGTCTCACAGAGTATGAACTTAGTAAGCTTGCTTAGGACCTGTCTTGGACTAGAGGAAAAATAACAAACTAATAGAAATACAGATACAACTTAAAGTTACAACATAGGTTCAAATACATGAATGATCAAAACACAGAAATATCCAAAGTACAGGATTTGGTGTACTAAAACAAATACAACTCATGATATAATTCTAGAGGAAAACAACTACTGATTGCTTGCTAAGCAACCCCTGAGTCTACAGCTCCTGATTTGAAAATGATTTAAACAACTACATGAGCTCACTAGCCTAGTAAGTAATCCAAAATTTGCAAATCTCGAATTTGAAATAAATAGAATAATCATGACTAAAACAAGAGTTGCCAATATTAAAAAAAAATAAAAACAAGCAGATAGCATAACCAGGTTAAGTATAATTGTTAACCTAAAAACATTGCAATAGGAGGAATATTCAAATTGAAAATGTAAAATAGAAGATAACATATTCTCAAGTAATAGTGTATGTCTCCAAATTCACTACAAATATCAGAGGTCATTTGTTTACCCTCGATGACTCGAGCCCGAATAACAGAGGTCATTTATCTACACTCAGTGACCCAAGATTAAATATCAGAGACCGTTATTATTTCACCAACGGACCAATGAGAAGCTGTAGTCTCGTTTTCTAGATTTCTTGTTGGCAAGTTCAGTGTTTAATCTCCCACTTGACCGAGTGTTAAGTATAGTTAACTTGGAGACTAATAAAATCATATTCCTATAATTTTGTATGCAGAATCCAAAATTATACATAAATTTAGAATAACTAGGTAAATAATTTTAGAAGCTATTTATGTAGGAACATAAATTGTCACAAAATAAAGTAATAGATAAACAAAAATAATCGAATAGATTAAGGATAAATAAATAGTAAAAAGATAGACAGATTAATAACAATAAAAATGGGAAATTAATGCTGAGAAATCCAAGATAACCGATACACAAACCACAATTAGAAATTAATTAAATAAAGGAATAACAAAGTAAATAAATATACTAAGGTAACAATTGCAAATAAATTATTCAATACTTAAAGAAAACAACAAAGGAAATTAGTAATGAACAATTAATTAAGAGAATATTTATTTTCCCAAAAGTTAAGTAAATAAACATATAGCCCGATAATAATTGAAAAATGTGCATAGTTTATTAAAAATTCTGAAATTTCAAAGAAAATACAGGAGTTTAAGTGGATTACTTATTTGAGAAATTCCGAACTCAACTAAAAAAAATCCCCAATCTGAGCACTAGAATCAATCCCTTTGATGGGTCCTATAAACATGTAATGAAATCAACACTAGGCCAAAAACAACAAGCAAACTATTCTCATGACTAAACACTAATCATGTGTTAACCCTAAGCATGCTCTAGAAATCAAGATATAGGCTTGCATGCCAACTTATAACAGCCATATATACAAATACCTATATGAAAAGGCTGCACAGATAAAAGTTAAATATAAGGGCTTTCAATTACATAATATAAATACCTATTTACAAGGTGGTATATATAACTAAAATCAAACCTAAGGGTGGCAGAACAATCCAAAGAGTTTTGAAATAAATATGCATATATAGCCATAAAGCTGCATGTGGAACACTTGCACCAAGGCCAAATTAAGCTAATGCATACCAACTATCAATATGTATATATATATATATTTAACTACGTATGCATATAACCTAGTGGTAGCATAAACAACATATGAATTTATGTGTGTATATATATATAAACTGATATATATATCTATCAAAAGTTGGCTCCAAAACCAATGTGTGAGTATAAGTTGTAATACCTGCAGTCAACTTTGACCAAGTTGACTGGCCTTGGATGCCAGACAAGCCTTCCTCACAACTTTTGGCCTTATATCAGGATTTTATGGATCTCTGTAGGTGTAATGATGGTTTAATTAGCATGATTGAACTGGTACTTTGATCAGCAACTTCTCCTTCAAAGCATGCTCCTTCTTCTTCACCAAACTAGCTGAACCTCTTCTCGAAGCTTAGGGACGGAGGGAGGATTTCTTCATCAGCGGCTCACCGAAGAGACTAGTGGTAGGTGATCTTTGCTTGTTGTTGAGTTTTGTTGGAGATCACCATGGTTCATGCTTGTTTGGAGTCTTTTTCTTGTGTTGTTTGGTTGGTGTTTCATGAATGGTTGGGAGAGCTTTTGCATTGGTTTAAACATACTTGCATCTAGGTGTATGTTTCCTCTGAAATTTCTTCTTGTAATCTTTGAAATTTTGTTTGAAACTCTTGTTATTTGTTTGTATTTAAAGACCATGTTTTAATGCTTTTTCTCTTAAATTCTTGGAATTATTGCACCTGTATATTAAGTGCTTGTAGTAATGCCTAGCTAAATTTCAGCACTCCTTAAGCTTGCTTTCCTTCTAATTTGTAGTTGTTATTGTATTGAGTTGATTATTGGAATGTTAATTTACTTTGCATGCATGTTTATTCATCCTTGCAAGTATTCAACTACCAGAATACCTTTAGTTTAATCATGACATATTTATATGCATCTTGTAAGCATTGAACCTGTAAACTAACATTCATGTTTTAAATTATTTAGATATAGGTTTACATGTTTGTAAACTTGCTATTGTGAGTGTCCAGCCATGCTATAATTTAGTTGATATTTGTTTACACTTTGGTCTAAGCATGACATTCTTTTATCATGCATGATAGTTTGTTATTTATATATGTATATAAAATTGTGAACAAGGTATTCTGATGCTTTAATTGGCCTAGAAATTCTAAATTTTGATTATCATGTTGTGATTAGGAAGATTGCTGACTGAATCCTCATTAATTAAGCTTGGTGTTTAAATGCTTGTCTTTTTATTTTTAATTTAAGGTTGTGGTCTAAGTGAGGGTTAATTCATCCTTCGTGGCTTTAGTTGTAAGTTTAGGTCTGGTCCAAGGGTTGTTGCTAAGTATATTATTTTGACTAGTGATCCTGTAGTGAGCTGTAAGTCACAACGTCTATTGAACCCAATTTCGTAGTCCTGAGCCAGGTAAGCTTTCGCACCTGTATAATTCCGTATTTCTGATGTATGGTTAATTAGTTAATTATTTAGTAATTTATTTTACGTATTTAATTAATTATTTATTTTATTCTTGCATTATGTATGTGTTATTTTGTTTATTATTCTGTACATGTTATTTATTTAATTTTTTAATTTAATTATTTTTGTGAAATGATTATTTGGGATATTTTCTTTCCATATTTTGTATTTCTGCGGTTTTTAGTACATCTCCATTCTTGGCAAATTGCCCAGCTAGGAGGAGTAAGTTCTAGCCATTTGCACATGTTTTTCTGTAGTAGCGCTACAAGACATGTGTGTCCGTTCTGACTGCGGTCAAAGATTCTGCTTCAGCTGTAGATATTCTGTTTGTTCTGTTCCGACTTCACAGTTGAAGATCCATCCTCAAGCTGTTGATTCTGTTCTATTATAAGTCAAGAGATGTGCATGTCTGGTTTTCACGTATTTTCTATACTTCTAATTATTTCTGTATTTCTGTCTGGTTTATTACTATTTTTGCGATCCTTCTGGGCCATTGTGGCTCATGTACTCTGTCAATTTCTGTTTCGCAAGAGAAGATTAAGCCTAGGATCTTGGTTGTATTATGGGGAGTCTTTTTCCTGCCTTTGGTCGTAGACCTTGTAGTGGAATTTCCTGTGTGAGTAAGATTTGTATTTTGTCTGTAGTTTGGTTCATAAATTGTATGTGTGGCACTGTATTTCTGTAGGGCTGTTAAAGCCCATATTTATAATACTTATGTTACTGTTATCTTATTTATGTTCCGTTATTACTGTTATTAGTCTGTCTGTTGTTGTTGACTTTGACCAGGTCTAAAATCTGAGACCTTGCACCCGGTTTTGAGGCTGGGGCGTGACATAAGTATACATACATAGTTTTAAATATAGACTGCAAGTCATGATATAAATGCACGTATATGTATATATATAACCATATATGCTAAGGCTCAAGATTAGAATGCATATAGTTACAGATTGGCACAGAATTATATACACGTATATATGGAAGGAAGAACGAGGGGAGATGTAATTCAGAGCATTTCCAAGGGATATAAATACTTGCCTTAAAATGTTAATCTTTCACCACACTTGTCAAGGAAATCAAGCAAGCTTCCAAAAAACTAGTACTAAAGTATCAAAGTTTACAATAACTACAAGGTCCAAGCCACCTAACTGATATTTGTTGATGAGTTAGCAATGATGCAATGCCCTCACCTCAGCTCCAGCTTCCCCACACAGCAGCAACAATTCAGTTCCAAACTTCACATGACCTCCTTAAGAGCAAGATGCATTAGGGAGAAGTAGATGGTCACGGGCTGCACAAGATAAGGGCACTTTCACAAAAACGCTTGGAATCCAGGCTTTGATGCTGTAAACATAAGTATGGAGTCAAAGATGGTGCTGTCCACACAATTACACATGGGTAAATATATATTTTTAGTCTTATGTGCAATGTATCAAAAGTTTGGTGCTATCAAAGTCATTCGGGGTTGATCTGACTGATCTACGGAACAAAACTTCAGTTTCCCACAAGCATTGTTAGTCAGTCCATGTGCATTCAAGTTTTCTCTAAGCCTATGATGAGTACACAATTCCCTTGTCGTTGAAATACAAAATATGATTATGAAAAACACTACTCAAATTTTAGATCTTGTGTAAAGAGATACCATCTCAGACAAATGTCTTAAAATGATCATATCTCATAAACTACAAATATAATAAACTCAAAATTTTGTAGGTGTTTAGTTGAGATAAAATACAACAACTTGTATGTTTTACGGTTTTTCAAATTTGATCTTTAAGGCCCATAAAGATCAAGTGCAATTTCTTTCAACTCAAATGTCAAAATTTGGAATTCGCAATCCCCACATTTTCTATATGTAATCATGCATGATTCTTACGCATGATTCTTAATATTTGCATACATATATTTCATAATAACTATATATTGAGAAAAGGTTATTAATGGAAGAGAATGAGGCCACACAACGCATGTAGCATGTTAAATTACACATTGAACATGAAAGGAAAGAGAGTGTTTGTCTTAAAATATCCATTGTTTTTGTCTAAATTATACTAATCTGTCCATTTTAATCATGATATGATATTTCAACTGATATAAGATAATAATTTATTTGAAGGCCAAACTATAATGATATGAGTAATAATGGTATGAGAAAGAAAAAGACAAAAATTAATACTTTTATTGTAATTTAGGTCTAGAGACGAAAATGAAAAATTTGATATAATTTAAGGCCAATAATAAATTCTAAACAATAAATGTTATTTAAATATAATATCTCTAAATCATTTCACTGTTTTAAAAAGATATATATATAGTTAAATATTTTCAAATAATTCTCTATAATTATAAATATTTTTTTTAAATATACTTCACACAAATATATTTATCCACCTTTTCAAAAAAAAAAAAAAATATTGCTTTCACGAGATGCCATATTCCATTATATCTAAACCACCAAATAAAAATAATTAAAAACAAAATATACAAATAAAAAAGAAGAAAGATAAATAATAGCCATACAAGTCCTCCTAAATAAACACACAAATGATTTCCACCCGCAACCATAATTTCCTACAATTTCTAAATTTTTATTGCAGGATTTCCCATTAAAAAAATCCATATAAAAATAACTTAAATAAATGAATCAGAAAAAAAAACAGTATTTTATAAAAAAGAAAAATCAAGTGAGTTGAGTGGAGGCCATCATTCTTCAAGATTCTCAAAATGAAAAAAAAATCAATGAAACCTCAAATGAAGATAAGAAACACGGACACGTGGAACTCTCTGGTTTCCATCAAGACCCAACTGAAACCACCAATCGAACTCCCACAAGAAAAACCCTCTCTCTCTCTCTCTCTCTCTCTCTCTCTCTCTCTCTCTCCCTCTCTCTTTTCACTGCTTCAATGCCCCGCCGTTAAACCCTAGCTTCCAAAATCCATGGCTCTCGTTCCCCAAATCCTTCCCTACCCTCCTCTGCTCCGCCAGGCCGCCGCCACCGCCGCCGCCACAGCCCTCCCCTTCCCCCTCTCCAAACCCTTCACCCCTCCCTCGCCCTCCAGAACCGCCCTCTTCTCCTCCCCGCAAGATCGCCGCCACCGCCTCTCGATCCCCCTGCGATGCTCCTCCTCCGACCCTGGTGGCACCTCCGGCGATGACCTCGTCGAGCTCCCTCTTTTCCCTCTCCCACTCGTCCTCTTCCCCGGCGCCATCCTTCCCCTCCAGATCTTCGAGTTCCGGTACCGAATCATGATGCACACGCTCCTCCAAACTGATCTCCGATTTGGCGTCATCTTCTCCGAATCCGGCACCATCGCTGACGTCGGCTGCGTCGGCGAGATTGTCAAGCATGAGCGCCTTGTCGACGACCGTTTCTTCCTCATCTGCAAAGGCCAAGAGCGGTTCCGTGTTTCGGGGATCGTGCGCACCCGGCCGTTCCTTGTCGCTCGAGTGTCCTGGCTCGAGGATCGGCCACCACCGCAGGGGGATGACAACGTTGAGGCGCTTGCGAGCGAAGTGGAGACGCACATGAGGGATGTAATTCGGATCTCGAACAGGTTGAATGGGAAGCCGGAGAAAGAGGGTGGGATGGATCTCCGGCGCAACCTTTTCCCTACTCCGTTCTCTTTCTTCGTGGGGAGCACGTTCGAGGGCGCTCCGCGCGAGCAACAGGCTTTGCTGGAGCTCGAGGACACGGCAGCGCGGCTCAAGAGGGAGCGTGACACTCTCCGCAACACGCTCAACTACTTGACTGCAGCCTCGGCAGTGAAGGATGCCTTCCCTTCCTCTCCTTCTTCCTCTTCTTGACTATTATGCGATACACTACTCTGGACAAGAACCCCCACTGTGGCATTTCAACAAACAGGTTATCTTCAAAAAGGTACTTGTTTTTTTGATGCTTTGTTTTTTAAATATTTTTGTGGATTTGAAATGTGTAATTACCTGGGAAAAAAAATAGATATGATGTAGTTGTAGATGTATGTGTATTGATAATTTGGTACTGTTTATTTCCAATGGCATTTGGAAAGTTGATAATTTAGTACTTGCTTCAAGTGCAATTGACTAGGAGTGGGCTTGTTATTTGGATTATGACACAGCAAGTGCTATTCTATTCAGTGCTGTAGTTTTACTCAGAAATTGTCAATATGATGAAAGATGAGCGTTTTGTTTACAAGTTATTGTCTGAGTTTCTTGAGAAAGGTAGTGTGTTATTGATGGGAGTTTAGAAGAGTATGACTATGAAGTTTTGATTGTTGATTGCTTCTTAGCATGGAAAACATTGGCATGGATGTAATGAATATGATTGCAATTGGATTAACGAGAATGAGAATTATGTGTGGACTTTTGATTGTTCCTTAAAGATTGGTTTATTAGCAGGTATTATGCTAACAAGCACTTACACGTACACAAGGATACCGTAATTTTTCATCCGGACAAAAAAAAAATATTATATTTTTATATAAAATATTTATTATAAATATAAATCTAGATATTTTTCATCTAATATATGTCATATCTATGAGTGTTTGGCTGACGGTGTTCACGGGGTGCACCGTGCCAGGCGGTGTTTACGGTGTGTCAGGTCCCAGAGTGACAGTGCTTTCTAGTTACTCTCCGAAGTGCCAGTGCTTTATAAGTTATTATGCTACCTTGAAAAATGAGAAATGACAAATTGAGTTTTGGTTGTGTTTTGTTTGTTGGGTTTGTTATTCGGAGTTGACCTGATTGGAAGTTCATGGGTTTGTTTGATCTTAGGGATTGGGTCAAGAAATGCCATTAGCTCTAGAGACAAAATTGAAATTTAATCCCTGCGCATCTGAAGCATGCATATGTTTTATGAATGCATTACATGGAACCAAACTTGACTGCAGTACCCTAGTAATATTTTGTTTTATAGATTGATTGCTTGATTTTCAAATTAATTATTATCATATTTCTTTTAGATTTATACAATGTTTTGTTTAGTTAGTTTCTTCTTCTTATTATTATTGAAGTAATTTTTGTAATTTCATAAAAATTTGGGTATACACCGCTTCATGCAGTGCATAATTATATCTCGTAATTAACTTATGTTTATACGTTTACTTTTTTTTTTTTTTGCTCTTGATTTTTGACAGAAATATATATATATAGAGAGAGAGAGAGAGAGAGTGATTGTAAAATGGGTCTTGAAAAGAAAATGTCCTTATGTTTTTGGTAGAGATACAAACAACAAATATGTATTTTATGAGGGTATACTTGCAAAAACAATGTGAAATTTTGTTTTATTTAAATAAATCTTTTGAGTTATTTTTATAATTTTTATATCAATTTATTGGAGTTTTGATAATATTATAATTCACCCTAACATCAAGTTTGTAAAATTAATATTTTTATTTAAAATATTTAATATGTTTTGAGTTAGTTTAAAAAATTCCAGTAGACAAAACTGTTGCGATCAGCCCTCAGTTTTGCAATCAGCACTATTGATTCTATACGGAGGTTAAAAGTGGAGGGGTAGTTTGTTCACATTATAATATATATATAATTAAGTATGGCACTATAACTAAGTTGTTGATTTCTTTAAATATCAAGAATTGAAGCAAGTTTTAAATTATTTTTCATAGATATGGCAAGGTATTCTACAAACCTGATTTTTATTTTTCCTTATTTTCACAGAGAAGCTCTTAAGAGTCATAATTAATCTAGAGTGAAATTTAAGAAAACAAGTCTAATTTTTTCCTCTTCCTTACAAAGATAAACTTTCAAAGAAATACAGAGAAACAAAGTGCCATTCCTTAAAAGCCCTCTCAATTCCTTATTATTGACTTAGCATCCCGGGTGAACTTCGACCTCAGTGAGCTCTCCAATGCCAACCAGCAATATTAGTGGTGTTGGTTCACCAATTTGTTTATATATATTTATTTGTGTTGTTAATTGTTTTTTCAAGAACTCTTCAAATTTAATATATTTTGAAAAAGAACCTAAATAGGTTAATTTAATATTTGAAATGTCCCTTTCTATGTTTAAAATAGTTCATTTGACATTTTTTAATTCATATTTATCTCTATTCCTAATAAAAATTAAATTAATTAAATGTTTTGAAAATTTTATTTTAATTATTTTGATAATTTCAAAGGAAGGTTAGTTTTCTAATTTATAATTTTTATAACAATAGCTAAGTTGGCCATGTTAATGAGGAAAGTTATTTTTAAAAATCAATATGAAATATTTTATAATTTTATTTAAATAAAATTTTAAATATTTTTTAATTCTAATTTCTCTAAGTATTTAAAAATTCTAATTCATATATGTTAGAGAGAGAATAAAAAAAAGTAATAGCACATGTAGGAACTCCACACTGAAAAAATTAACATACAACAACAAAAAAAAAAGGGGGCCTCAATCAGATTTATATAAAAAAAAATAGCGCACTTGGCACTTTAAAATTCATCTCCAACTTTTGATTTCACATCCAAATTTCGTCAGATTATTTACACAAAAATTACCCTTTTGCTTAATAGGAGATATTTCAGGCTGTATTTATTACTTTTCTAATATTACTAATTACGTTTGTAAAAGGGCAAAGCAATATTAGCAAATTTAATCAGATGAAGAACCACTTTAGTATCAAGTTCATAAATAGTAGTAGGATATCCCTCAATCTATATAAACAATAAGCCAAATCTTAGAGCGTGTAATCCAGTCACCATGCTCGAATAAATTTCCAAATGCGTTTGAAGTCAATAACCTACCAACCTGAGGAAAAGCTTATTGAGGCACCAGCTATTGAAATACTAAGATTCCTTCTCCATGTTCCATTTTTATTGAGCTTCACGAAATCATGTGCTAAGGAGAATCATCAAATTAGGGCCTGATCTTTAGAAAGCGAGCCCTGACTTGGGCAAATACATAGCATATAGGCACTTGATGCTACCATATGATGTTGATATATTAACTCATTAGTTAGAAGACATCATTCATAGCCAACCACAAGAAATGTAACCATCTCATGGGGCTGGGAAGCCTCCACAACTAATCCATACTTACATCATCGTGGCAACACCAAGTTAACAGTAAAGCTCGATAGTTTTTTTTTTTTAAGTAAAATAACCATTTGAGGTGTGTTTCCAAGTTCTCGTCTTCTATGGTTCCATACTTAGGAAGTGGATTCTGAAATTCTTCTAGTCATATCCATAGGCAATTAAGCAAAGCGTAAATCCAAATTTCAATCGCCATAATCTGTAATAAACTTCGCTATTTTAGCCTCCAAATTAGTAAAATCAGGTAAGTTATTATTACAATTGGATAACTTAACCAATTATATGTACAAAAATTCAAGCAGTTTTTTGCTTGAAGGAGAGAACTTGACACGGCATAGTTTGAATGCCTAACCCCATTCAATTTTAGCTTACACATAGTCTTCGAACCCACCAAACTCCTTGAACAAAAATCTCCTATTGAGCATATCCCATGACTCATGCATGGAACTAAAAAACTAGTATGCCCTACAAAGCCAATTTTAGTTATTGTTTAATAATAAAATAGTTTTATTTCATTGCACGCATAATTATGGGTATTATATTATTCATGTTTGATGATACATTATTATGGACTTGCATTGTACAGATTTTAAATTAATGATAGAGATCATTCAAGTGAGACATTGTTATCTATGTTCCTTGTAACCCAAAATAGTTCGTAATATATGAGATAAAATATGATTTTGTATTCATTATTGGCTGTCACATATTGTACTACCAGTGGCGGAAGGAGGGGGGGGGGGGGGGGAGGCAAGGGAGGGCAAGGGGGTGCTTGAGCACCCCCTTGCCTGGGAAAAGTCTCTTCCCTGGACCTTAGCAGTAGCAGCCTAGCTCCTTGCATAAATAAATAGCAGCACAATCTCCAGCACCCCCTTAAACTTCATTTAAGCCCTGAAGCTGATGCAGTGAAAGTGATTAATGTTTATGCACTTTATACATTTAACCATCCATAGTGCTGCCCCAGGCAGGCCATGCTAAATGAATTCATGACATTAAGTTAATAATCGACTTATCACTAAGTTATGTTAATAATGTTATTGTGTGATGAGACATTGAAACATAAATCTATTGTGAAGCATGTGACTTTGTGTCTTTGTCTCATTGTCTGATGTTTCTTCAGCTCTTCTCTATTATTCTCTAAGTTTTCATCAAATTTCAACTCACAATCTCACTCACACAAATACACAATCATAATTCACAAACAAGTAACCAAGCTATGCTGGAGTTTGGACTGATCGGCAAGCTGGTGAGTAGTGTTCTAATTGTTTTCCTTTTTTTGTGTGTTTTTTCAATGTTTATTGGATTTGATTTTGAATCTTTGATGCTTGTTTTAATTGTTTAGTTTGGTATTTGATACATCATACAAGTCAGTCATGAGGCAGTTTACAGTTTTATATATATATATATATATATATATATATATATATTTGAAGGGATTTAGTCATTTAGTGATGGTCTGATGGAGTGTTTATGGTTTATCAGTTATTAGTTATACACTTATATCATTGATTCATTATATGATATTATCATTATGTTTATTGGAAATTGGAATTTTGGAATCCTTGGAAATTGGAATGGAATTTGGATGGTTGATGCTTGATAGTTCTGGTTCATAGTTGTAACTTCACTAACTTGTAAAAATATGGGATTTTTAATTGGTTGATGATGGCATGATGATAGAGAAGCCGGAGAACCCATTTGGGCCATTTCTACTGAAAAAGGTCCTCTTTTTCAAAGTGTCACTGTAAAAATTTATGTGATGTTTTTATTTTAATGTGAAAACTGGTACAATTATTTGTGCAGGTGTTTAAATTTTTAAATATATGAAGAGTTCATTTACTTCAAATTTGGAAATTGGTGTTTGGATTGTTGGTAGAGAAAAGCCATTTCTTACTTCAATTGTTAAGCTCTCCCTGTCCGGACCCTGATTTTACTTTGGTCATTGCTTGATGTTGGCATATTGCCAAAAGTTAGTCTGAGAACTTCATCTCTAAAATTAGTCTTGGATGTTTCCACTTGCCAACATGACTGAAATGAAATTAAAGGTCTTACAGACAGCTTTGCTTTGACAGGATTAATTGAGTCATCAATTTTGCCGTATATAAGATGCCAAGCTGGGAATCTTTTGATGATAAGCATCATGAGGAAGCAGAAAATATTTTATTTTGTCTAAATAAAGGCTGACCAATATTGATATTGTTCATGCTTCATCACTTGAGTCTTGAGTTGTGTTCTGTTTAACTTAAAATGTATATACAGTTTTGTGACAACACTAGGAATGATGAATATGAATCATATGATGGTAATTAATCTGGATTCTGGACTGCCCTTTGAGGAGTGCTTGTTTTCTTTGCTTGTACAGTTATACATTCTGGAGTCTGGACTGTGGAGTGCGGACTGCCCTTTGAGGAAGCGTCAGGCTTGCAAATCTGAGGAACAAGTTTTTGTTTTCTCTTGCCACATTTGTTTTGACTTGGTTCTTTCTCCATAGTCCTATTCTTTTATGTAATGTTTTGATAAAGTCATTAAATGGTTATATATATAATTCAAGTGTTGAAATTAATGTTTTGATTAGAGCTATATATTTGTAATTAGGTGGCCCTTGTAAAAATGGTATGGTTGGTGGTATGGAAACCTCATGCTAGTATATTGTATACATCATCATATGTTTGACACAGAACACATTAATTATAAACGTACTATGGAAACCTCATGCTAGTATAAAGTCATTAAACGTACTATGCTAGTTAATGTTTGAGTGCTCTACTAATTATTACTTGGAGCTAATTAATTTTCACTTCAATTCAATTTCAGTGCATGATCTATATGTGTTATCTAATTAATTTGTGAATGCAGTCTCCATCTTATGATTTTTAGTAATTATGTTATTTATTACTTATAGTTTTAATTGAGTTTAGTTGTTTTTTTTTATTACGTTATTTGTTACTTTAGAATTAATTGCTTGTTGAATTAATTATTAATTATATAGATATGGAGAGGTTTTTTAAACCTAAACCGAAAAGTTGTGAATTGGAAACAAATGTTTCTTCTGAAGCTAATATTGGAGCACAAAAGAGAACTCGTGTTGAGTTCAGTCCAGATGATATCATTGCTGATCTTGGAATTCGCCAACCAATTGAAAAAAAATATGATGTTAATATTAGAGATCGAGTTCGAAGATCGTATTTATTGCAAGGCCCATGTCAACCAATTGGATATGACTTCCCCAAAAAACAACAAGGAAAAGAAATGCGACGCTTTCAAGAAGCTTGGTTTGAAAAGTATGATTGGTTGGAATATAGCGTGGCAAAAGATGAAGCCTATTGTTTTTATTGTTATCTTTTCAGGCAGGATAGAAGTGAAAAGGGAGCAAGTTATATTTTTACAAGAAAAGGGTTTTCTAATTGGAGGAAAGCATTTGAGGCTTTTAATCAACATGTAGGTACAGTAAATAGTTGACATAATGATGCTAGACAACATTGCGAAGATTTTAAAAATCAGAGGCAAAATGTGTCACATGTGTTATCTTCTCATGGGCGTCAAATGGAGATCGATTATCGCTCTCGTCTAACAGCTGTTCTCGATGTTGTACGAATTCTTTTGGTACAAGGTCTTGCATTCCGTGGTCATGACGAGTCTTCAAGTTCTAAAAATAAGGGGAATTTTCTGGAGATACTCAATTGGTATGCAAAAAGGGTTGAAAAGGTTGGGAATGTTATTAATGAAAATGCTCCTGGGAATAATCAATTAACTTCTCCATTAATTCAAAAATAGTTGGTGAATGCATGAGCTGCAGAGACAACATTAGCAATTATTAATGAGATTGGTGACAGTAATTTCTCACTAATTGTTGATGAGTCACGAGATAAATCAATAAAGGAGCAAATGGCAGTTATTTTGAGGTTTGCGAACAAGCAAGGTCAGGTTGTTGAAAGATTTCTTGCGATTCAGCATGTAACTGATACTTCAGCAATTTCTCTAAAAGTGGCTTTAGATGAATTATTTGCTCATCATGGTTTATCAATTTCAAAATTAAGAGGACAAGGGTATGATGGGGTCTCAAATATGAGAGGAGAATTTAATGGTCTCAAGACATTGATTTTAAAAGAAAATCTTTTCGCATTTTATATCCACTGCTTTGTCCACCAACTGCAATTAGTAGTTGTTTTTTTTGCCAAGAGTATTCTGGTTGTTTCTGATTTTTTTTGTTATACAAATATGATTGTAAATATCCTGGGTGCTTCATGTAAAAGAAAAGATGCATTGCTACAAACACATCATCAAAAAATTGTTGAAAGATTAGAGACTGGTGAGATTTGTTCAGGAAAAGGAAAGCATCAAGTGACAAATCTTGCAAAAGCAGGAGATACTTGTTGGGGTTCACATTTTACAACTTTGATTCATCTTCTGACAATGTGGGAATCAGTTTTGGAGGTGTTATAAAATGTGTGTCAAGATGGATCAATTGTAGATCAAAAAAGTTTGGCATCAAGTTTGATTAGTAAAATTGAGAGTTTTGAGTTTGTCTTTGTCTTGCATTTGATGATGAAAGTGTTGGGGATCACAAATGAATTATCAAATGCTTTACAGCAGAAAGATCAAAATATTGTCAATGCCATGGCGTTAATTGATACTGTAAAAGATCGTATTCAAGATTTAAGAGATAATAGATGGGATGAGTTATTAGAAGAGGTTTAAAGCTTTTGTGAAAGAATGTCTATTCCAGTACCTAACATGGAAGATAAAATCCCAGTTCGAGGTCGTTCTAATCGTGAAGGGCAGTGGATTACTTATTATCATCATTATCATGTAGAGATTTTTTATTGCAGTTATTGATTTAATTGCCATTGAGATGAATAATCGGTTCACTGAGACAACTACAGAGTTGCTAACTTGCATATCATGTCTTGATCCAAGAAACTCATTTTCCAGATTCAATCATGCCAGGCTACTTCACCTTGCAGAAATTTATTATGATGACTTTTCGATACAAGATCTTCAAGTTCTAAAAGAGCAACTTCACACATACATTTATGATGTTAGAAGATGTTTTGATTTTGTTGAATGTCATGATCTTGCAAGTCTTGCTGTGAAACTAGTTGAAAGTAGAAAGCATTTGGTATTTCCGCTGGTTTATCGCCTTATTGAATTGGCTTTGATCTTACCAGTGGCAACAACATCAGTTGAAAGATCCTTCTCTGCCATGAATATCATCAAAACCGATTTGCGCAATAAGATAGGAGACGAATGGTTGAATGATATGATGATATGCTATATTGAACGCCAACTATTTGCAACAATTGATGATGAAGCTATTTTGGTTCGATTTCAGAATATGCAAAGCTGAAGGATTCAACTCCCACTTATTAGTGGTATGTATATTTTTATATTTTTTTAAATTAATTATTATAATCTGAAGTTTGGATTAATATAATTAATTTTATATTTTTTTTAGGTTAAACCCAGCACCCTCTTGGTTTTGTTTCTGGTTCAGCCACTATGTACTACTATATGTGATAGAGTCGTATGTCTCAGCCACTAGAGTGGAGACTCTTAGTAACATTGTTGATATTTATAAATGACAAATATTGAACTGGACCATACAGAACTCTTGGACCAAACACTGTCATAGAACAAAAGAGTTTTTCTGTTACAGAAAGCCCTTATTATATGAGGATGTTATTAAATCTCATGTATAAATTATATTACTTTGATAGTGTCAAACGGTGATGCTAATTGCAGGCTATATACTGACACATTGGGTTATATAATAAATACATGAAGGTTTGTAGTCATCCAAGATGAGATCTATCACTCCTATTGTAGGAGAAAATATTATAGATTGTGTTTCTTATGTGTTGGACAAAAATTCGGCCGGTTAATTTTTGAAAGTATTTTATTATATATAAAATATATATTATTATACATATTCTTTTTTAAATTGTTTTATGTCCAATAGTCTAAAGAAACGCACATATAAGTGGAGATTGGCAGTGCCATTGGTGGTCTAATCATCCCACTTGTATGGAAAATTTATTGATAGAGGGACTAATATGTAAAATATTATATTGGGGTCTCACATATGAATATCTCTAATCTTTGGATTAAATTGTAATTTGTTGATGGACATGATTGTAATTATGAAAATTAGTATGGACTAATTTGCTAAAGATGTAGTGATCCCAAATGGGTACATGCTACATGTTCTAACCTTATCCGAATATATATTCTCTATAAATATGTGATATGAGATTAGGGTTTTTCAATTAATTAATTTTGTGATCAAAAGACGGCTACGGCAAAAAACCCTAATATTCACATTAGTTGCTTGGAGCAAAAGAAACCATTACTTTTTCCATATCAAGGGTGAAAAGTTCGAGAACATTGCTTGTGTGCGTTAGAGGATTTTGCGCTTGTGAAATCTTTTGTGAGGTAACCCTGATCTTTCACATATATTCATGTGTTCATGTGATCGATCCTTGATGATTAATCAATTGTTGATTAAATATCAATTAATTGGAATTGATAGTCCTAATTTGATTAGAATGATTTTTTTTTTAACCCTAATTTGATTAGATCAACTATTATTAACAAGAACTTGGTAAAAAGGATGTCATCGTAAGGTAAGATTGAATTGCAATGGTTACCAAACTGATAAAAGTCACTCTTGCTGCATACAATGCTTGAACACAATCTTTTCTAATCAGATGGTTAGCCTCATACTTTTTCTAGATCCTCCTTATAAGTGTCTCATGTTACACTTCCATATATAAAGGGGGCATTGAGATACTTTCTTAAGTTGTTCGTTAAATCAATACCCAGTATGTTTTATAATCTTCTCGCATTCTCAAGCAAAGCCTAAGGAGATATAAACATTTTAGACTTCTACAAACTGACCTTGGCCCCTGAAACATTGTAAAAAAGCATCAAGGACATTATGTATGACTCTAATCTAGTCCTTAGTAGCTCTTCCAAAGAGAAATAAATCATCTACAAAGAAGAGATGCAAGATACTATTGCTTCCATTATCGACCTTAATGGATCTCCATATGCCTTTAGTTAGGTTTTGATTAATAACATGACCCACTCTCTCTATATATAGGTTAAAAAGATATAGAGGTAACAAATCTCCTTGTTGTAATCCTCTTTGGCATACAAAAATTTAGTTTTTCACCATGTCACAACATAAAAAATTATTAGCGCTCCACACAGCTCATGTTTTTTAGAATCTAAACAACATCAAGCTCTCCTTGAGAAAATTTGAGCGGTTTGATCATAAACTTTCTCAAGGTCAATCTTTGTAGTTACCATTTTTACTTGAAAATCTCTTGATAATGTATATGACTTCCTGAGCAAAAAATGTATTGCCAAATGCATGCTTCCTTGAGATGAAGTTCGCGTGCACAGGAGAAACAATCTCATTAAGAAGTGGCCTCAACCTATTAACATGCGTGTATCACATGTTTGATTGATTATGTATTATGATTAACAATGGTTGATGACATCCAACAAATAGTGGGATTTAATTGATAATTTGTATCTTATTATATAATTTTTTTTATGTATTTAATATCAAGTGTGGGAGATAGAAATTATTTTATGAAAATATTTTCTAAAGGCCTTCCATTGCTAATAAATTATTATAATAATATTTTGAGGATAATTGAAGCCAAAAGGATAATATTTTTCTTGAATTATTATTATTATTATTATTTATTTCATGGAGATGATAGGCATGTCATGGCTAGTGGGAGTATATCCTAAAAGGTTTGCTCTTACAGTTCACATAATATGTCTAGACAATGGATATACACTTGACCAATAGGACATGTCGACCTGAAACAGGTGGCTGATGTGTTCTATTGAAGGCCAAATAATAACAAGTATCTTATAATTATTATGAGATAGATATGTGGTATCTGCTTTACCTTAATTCTTAAATTATTCCAAAAGGAGCATTTTTGTAATTGTGTGAAGTTCTTGTTTCTCACTAAAATCACATATGTGATATATGTCAAATTTTTTAATTATTTTTGTGAGATTTACCATTTTATTAAAAACCCAATTTAATGGTAGATGCATGTGATGTTTGTTGTGGAATTTGTCTTGATTGTTGGTAATTGTATTATTTGTAGACAACATGAACAACTATAGCCCATTTGTGAAACTTTTAGATGAGGATGTCTCAAAGGTCCAAATTACATTGACTAGAAAAGAAATCTGAATATTGTACTTGCTGCTGAAAAGTTGATACATGCTTTAGATGAGAAACCACCTGAAATACCTACATCTGATGCAGAAAAAAAGTTATCATTGATGCTTACACCTTATGGCATGAGCATGATTCTTTGACTAAATGTTACATGCTAACGTCTCTTGAAAGTGGTCTTCAAAAGCAGCATGAGAAAATGACAACTTCAAAAGAAATAATGGAAAGCCTTAAAGCGATGTTTGGACAGCAGAATCGTTTTGCTAGGCAAGGTGCCATGAAAGAGCTTATGTCCACTAAGATGGTTGAAGGGACACCAGTTCATGACCATGCCATGAAGATGATAGGTTTTATAAATGAATTGGAATCTTTTGGATCTAAAATGGATAATGAGACAAAGATAGATGTGATCTTATCATCACTGCCAAAGCATTTCAATCAGTTTGTTTTGAACTTCAATATGAATAATTTGGTAGTGACTCTTCCTGAGCTTCGCAATATGTTGCAAAGAGCTGAAGATTTGATAAAAAAAGGAAAAGCCTATTGTCATGGTAGTTGAAGAAAAGAAACCTTTGAAATCTAGGCCTAAAATTAATAAGAAACGAATTTTCGTGAACAAAAAAGGCCCAAAGCAAGTCCAAGAGAGTAATTCAAAAAGAGTGAAGAAAGACCAATTAGAGGATGTTTGTCATTATTGTAAAAAGAAAGGTCATTGGAAAAGAAATTGTTTTCAGTACCTAGCTTCACTTAAGGACAAATCTTCGGAAGGTATGTCTAATATACTTATCATTGAAACCAATTTGTTGGTAGGTTCTGCTAATTCCTGGTGTATTGACTCTGGGGCAACCTCTTTTGTTGTAATACATTGAAGGGGTTTCAAGAAAGCAAAAGATTGAATAAAGGGGAAGTGATAATGTTGATGGGAACAGAGGCAAAGGTTGTTGCCATTTATGTAGGAACATTTAATTTAGTCTTAGAAGGAGGAGTTGTTTTATTTTTGAAAGATTGTCTTTATGTGCCTCAAATTAGAAGAAATTTAGTTTATGTTTCTAAGTTAGATGAACTTGGATATTCTATTTCATTTCGTAATAAAGTTACTATTAAATTGAATAATAAATTTGTGACTTCTAGTTTTAAACAAGATGGTCTTTATTATCTTACTCCTTCTTGTGATACTATTACATGTGTTGAAAATAATGTGAATGATAATGTCCTATCAACAAAAAGAAAAAGAGATGATATTGTTCCTACTTATTTGTGGCACCTAAGATTAGGTCATATTAATGCTGATAGGATTAATAGATTGGTGAAAGATGGTCCATTAGATTTTATAAAAGTAAAACCGTATCCAACCTGTGAGTCTTGTTTGCATGGAAAGATGACCAAATTGCCTTTTACTGGAAAAGATATAAGGGTTGATAATGTCCTAGACTTGAGACATTCAGATGTATGCGGTCCCTTGAATCATGTAGCTAGAGGAGGATTTACTTATTTTATCACATTTACTAATGTTTACTCTAGATATGGATACATCTACTTAATGAAATATAAATCTGAATCTTTTGAAAGGTTTACAGAATTTAAAAATGAAGTGGAAAAACAAAAAGGTAGAAGTATTAAATGCCTTCGTTTAGATAGAGGAGGTGAATACCTCTCTGATGAATTCAAGAACTACTTAAGAGATAATGGTGTTTTATCTCAACTTTCCCCTACAAGAACACTACGACATAATGGTGTCTCAGAAAGAAGAAATCATACTTTATTAGATATGGTACGATCTATGATAAGTATGACAAATTTGCCTTTATTTTTTTGGGGTTATGCATTAGAGACTGCGATTTATTTGTTAAATAGAGTTCCAACTAAGTCAGTCATAAAAACTCAATATGAGTTGTGGACTAATAGAAAACCAAGTGTAAGACACTTGAGGATATGGGGATGTCCTGCACACGTTAAGAGACAAACTGTTGATAAGTTGGAATCTAGAACAGATAGATGCCTATTTGTAGGCTACCCAAAAGAGACTTTTGGATATTATTTTTATAATCTTATAGAACAAAAGGTGTTTGTAAGTAGGAATGCAATTTTCCTCGAAGATGATTTTGCAACTAGTTGTAATAAAACCAATAAGATTGCTTTAGAGGAATATATTGGGTCTAATGAAAATTATTCACAAGATGAATGCATCCCTAATGTTATTGATAAGCCAAGTGTTCCAATAAGAAAAAGTTGTAGGATAATTCGTCCTCTAGAAAAATTGACTCTTTTGAATGAAACTTATGCTATGATCTCAGAAGAGTTTGAAGATGATCCTTACAACTATAATGAGGCAATGTCTGATATTGATAAAGATAAATGGATAGATGCCATGAGATTAGAAATGGATTCTATGTATACTAATCAAGTCTGGAATCTTGTAGACCCCCTTTGCTGGGGTAAAGACCATTGGTTGTAAATGGGTCTATAAGAGGAAAAGAGGACTAAATGGAAAAGTAGAGACCTATAAAGCAAGATTGGTTGCAAAAGGCTATAATCAAAAGGAAGGAATTGATTATGAGGATACTTTCTCACCAGTAAATATGCTTAAATCCATTAGGATCTTATTGGCCATAGCTGCATACTATGATTATGAAATTTGGCAGATGGATGTAAAGACAGCCTTCTTGAATGGATTTCTCGAAGAAGAAATTTACATGGATCAACCTAATGGATTTGTATCCAAAGGGGAGGAATATAAAGTATGCAAGCTTAACAAGTCTATATATGGACTTAAATAGGCCTCTAGAAGTTGGAACATCCTGTTTGTTGAAACAATCAAATTGTTTGATTTTACTCAAAATCCGGATGAAGCTTGTGTTTATAAGAAAACACAAGGGAACGCTATTACTTTTCTTGTTCTTTATGTTGATGACATTCTTCTCATTGGGAATGACATAGGAATGTTATATTCAACAAAATTATGGTTGTCTAACCAATTCTCTATGAAAGACTTGGGTGAGGCATCATATACTTTAGGCATTAAACTCCATAGAGATAGAGGTAATAGACTTTTGGGATTGTCTCAGTTTAACTATATTGAAAAGATAGCGGGCAAGTTTAATATGCAAGATTCCAAAAAGGGGTTGATACCTTTTAGACATGGAATTATTCTTTCTAAGAAAATGTCACCTCAAACTGATGAGGAGTTAGAGAGAATGAAACATTGCCCATATGCATCTTCACTTGGGAGTTTGATGTACGCAATGTTATGTATAAGGCCAGATATTACTCAAGCAGTTAGTGTTGTGAGTAGATATCAATCTAATCCTAGAAATGAGCATTGGACTGCCGTTAAGCATATTCTTAAATATCTTAATAGGACTAAACATTATTGTTTGATATATGGTGGGGGTCCATTAAAGGTTGATGGATACACTGATTCAGATTTCCAATCAGATCCCGATGATAGAAAATCTACATCTGGATTTGTATTTACTTTAAACAATGGGGTTTTTAGTTGGAGAAGTTGTAAACAGAGTACTGTAGCTGATTCCACAACTGAAGCAGAGTATGTTGTGGCCTGTGAAGCAGCAAAAGAAGCAGTATGGATCAAGAAGTTCATCCAAGAGTTTGGCATTGTTCCTACTATAGAGTCTCCTATCACATTGTTTTGTGATAATAATGGAGCAATTGCACAAGCTAAGGAACCAAGGGCTCATCAAAGAACAAAGCATATAGAAAGAAAGTTTTATTTAGTAAGAGAGATTGCTAAACGAGGAGATATAGAGATAACGAAAGTCGCTTCCACAGAAAACGTAGCAGATCCATTAACTAAACCTTTATGTCAAAATGTGTTTAAGAAACATTTAGAAAGGATGGGTTTGAGATTTGTGCTTGATTGGCTTTGAGTGCAAGTGGGAGACTGAAAAACTAGTATGCCCTACAAAGCCAATTTTAGTTATTGTTTAATAATAAAATAGTTTTATTTCATTGCATGCATAATTATGGGCATTGTATTATTCATATTTGATGATACATTATTATGGGCTTGCGTTGTATGGATTTCAAATTAATGATAGAGATCATTAAAGTGAGACATTGTTATCTATGGTCCTTGCAACCTAAAATAGTTCGCAACCTATGAGATAAAATATGATTTTGTATTCATTATTGGTTGTCACATGTTGTACTACTATATGTGATAGAGTGGTATATCTCAGCCACTAGAGTGAAGACTCTTAGTAACATTGTGGATAGTTGTAGTTGATAAATATTAAACTGGACCATATAGAACTCTTAGACCTAACACTATATATAGAAAAAAAAGAGTTATTCTATTACAAAAAGTCCTTATTATATGAGGATGTTATTAAATCTTATGTATAAATTATATTACTTTGATAGTGTCAACGGTGATGATAATTGCAGGCTTTATATAGACACATTGGGTTATATAATAAATACATGAAGGTTTGTAGTCATCCAAGATGAGATCTATCACTCCTATTGTAGGAGAGAATATTCTAGATTGTGTTTCTAATGTGTTGGACAAAAATACGGCAGGTTAATTTTTGAAAATATTTTATTATATATAAAATATATATTATTATAAATATTTTTTAAAAATTGTTTTATATCCAATAGTGTAAAGAAACACACATATAAGTGGATATTGACAGTGCCATTGGTGGTTTAATCATCCCACTTATATGGAATATTTATTGATAGAGGGACTAATATGTAAAATATTATATTGGGTCTCACATATGAATATCTCTAATCTTTAGAATAAATTGCAATTTGTTGATGGACATGATTGTAATTATTAAAATTAGTATGGACTGATTTGCTAAAGATGTAGTGATCCCAAACTGGTCCACGCTACATGTTCTAACCTTATTCGAATATACATTCCTTATAAATATGTGATATGACATTAGGGTTTTCAATTAATTAATTTTGTGATAAAAAGATGGCTACGGCAAAAAAACCCTAATATTCACATTAGTTGCTTGGAGCAAAAGAAGCCATTACTTCTTCCGGATAAAGGGTGAAAAGTTCGACAACATTGCTTGTGCGCTTTGGAGGATTTTGCGCTTGTGAAATCTCTGAGAGGTAACCCTGATCTTTCACATATATTCATGTGTTCATGTAATCGATCCTTGATGATTAATCAATTGTTGATTAAATATCAATTAATTGGAACTGATAGTCCTAATTTGATTAGAACGATTTTTTTTTTTAACCCTAATTTGATTAGATTAACTGTTACTAATAGGAACTTGGTAAAAAGGATGTCATTATAAGGTAAGATTGAATTGCATGTTTACCAAACTAATAAGAGTCACTCTAGCTGCTTACAATGCTTGAACACAATCCTTTCTAATCAGATGGTTAGCCTCATACTTTTTCTAGATCCTCTTTATAAGTGTCTCATATTACCCTTCCATGTCTAAAGGGAACATTGAGATACTTTCTTAAGTTGTTCGTTAAATCAATACCCAGTATGTTTTATAATCTATGATAAAAATCATAGTAATTACCCACAGAGCAAGAATACTTATAAGCTACAATGGTAATTGTCAAAGCTTACATACAACATTTTAACCAATTTGTGAATACTAATATATATAGACTCACATATGAATATACATACTTATACTTTACTTGTAGGAAATAAAAAAGGGTAAGATCTCTCAATTTAGCAATCACTTTCCGTATTCAATACATAGCTCTTAAACGTACACGTTACTCTTCAACATAAGCTTTCCTTCCAAGTCAAACATACAAATACACACATACCCTTTTGATAGTTTAAAAGTACTTACCAATATTTATAGCTGCATCGGTGTTCTTCAGCTTCAAATTACAATTCTCAAAGTTCCTCACACAATCGGTCGTTGTTTTGGAGTAACAACATATAGGATCACTTAATATTCTAACCAAGAACACTTAAGAAGCAGAGGTAAAACATATAAATCACTAAGATCAATAACAACAATGATCTAAATAATACTATTATTAACAACATCACCAGTGTGGTGACTACTCCCCACATACATCAAGGATTCACTGCAAAACCTCACCTAGTTACCAAGGTCACTTTGAGGTGGCAATGGCCCGCTCAGTTTGGCCTTTGGTCCCTGGTGTCAGAAAGTTGCGCCATCCTTCTAAGCTCAAAACCAGCATCCATTTCCTTTGGCTCCCACTCCTTCTTGTTCCCTTTCATATCTCACTCTCTTTCATTTCTTCGCATCCTCAAGCTTCCTCGACAAAATACTTAAAAGGAAAAGGAGGTAGAAAATTCCTAATGCTACAGCAAATCTACATAGTTACCACAATGGCACCATATCTATAGTGGATAGTAATCAATTAAGTTCATCTACAGTTATGGGCTTCCTTATTGATAGTAAAAATTCTAGAAGGCAGAATATTACAAATTTACCATACAAAGAATCCACTCCCTTAATATTACCAACAAATACAAAAAGGCCTATAACTTTCCATAATCAAACTTGAGATTTGGAGCACTACCTACAGACAACTCCTTTCATACACCCTCAACACATCCCTCTTTTAGGCATTAATACAAACATGCTATAGACAATATCCATAGGCCTAATATTAATACACTTAATTATCACACTCTACCAGTAATACAAAGCAAAGCTTGTATTTATGAATAAAACTTCCATCATTAACACTTCGTACACCAAGCTTCACTTTCTAGTTTAACTCTCAAACTCACGTTTAAGCTTTTCATGCCAACACATGGGCACACCCATGAAATTATAACTCCCATTACGACCAAAAGTATTAAGAAATATCAGCTTCAACTCTTATCTTGCTTAAATATAAAATAGCTCAATAGAAAAATGAAAATTCACTAACCTACATCTCTCTCTCTCTCAAACTCATAGGTATGTACTCAAAAGCATACACATTACCTTGAACATATTACTATCAACATTTAAGTCTAGATCCTCACTAACACCAACATGTACTTTCATAAAATACATCCTCAAGATGCTCCTTTAAGTATGTAAAAGTATACCTTATTCCTCTAATTAAATCATTCTAAGACATCATTAGACACACACACACACACACACACACACACACACATTAACACACCATAAGACTAATCTCTATTACTCTAACACCAATTGCTAGCTTGACGCAGGCAAACCACTTGAATGGTTTAATGCATGTAACATGCAAGTATATGAGTCATTAAGTAATACCCCGTGGGTGAGCACGAGGATCGTATTTCTCAGGGAATGGCGAAAGACTCCTATTACTTTCTTTTCACTTAATTAATAGCCTAACGTCTATGGTGATTCTTCTAGTAAAATAAATCTACTTCTACAAATTAACTACTAAAATACAATCAAGGAACTTAAGGTGCAATTAGAAAGAGTGGGTACCCCTATGGGGAGTCCTTTAGCACTTACTTGTGATATAAAATAGAATATGACAATGTTATCTAGGCATGGATCGGGGAAATTCAATGGCCTATTGACCCCGATCTCTTAGCAACCAGGTTTGAAGCACTAGATACTTAAGATGAAATCTCTTCCAACCCAACCTCCTATGTCCTCCTTAAGATCAAGAACTCCACTAAAAGGATAATCAAATCCTAATATAGAAATCTAGCTATACCTAATCTCTTAGTGCACGTATAGATCTAGCAGTGCATGGATGTTTTAATGAGTGGGAATCTCTTCCTCACAGCATCAACACAATTATAATTAAGCAAACATGTGATGAATCACAATCAACTAGAAAGAATCATATATTGCGATGAAAGTTAATGTTCACAACTAAAAGCCTTGGTACATCAACATGCAATTTCCCACGAATTGGGTCATCTTATGGACAAAGAATAATGATCAAAGAATAAAGAATCCATAAGAAAAGCATTAATAATCCTAAAACTAACTCCCTTAAATACATCTCTGATGGTAAAGGTTGAGAAGATCCTAAGGGCGTCAAGATGACGCTGAATCTCTTCGCGCCCCCTCACAATCAATATGTGTTAACTTTCTCTTGAGAAATTCACTGGAATCCGCTAAAATTAGGTTGAACCTCAGTTCCAGCTACACTACCACACTCCAAAAATCCGACAGCCTTTAACCAAATTCGGGAAAATAATCTTCCTCAAAATAATAAAACTTAGTGTTATTTATAGCCTGAGTCTGCCATGATAATAATAGCCATTGTAATCTCAAAAAGTTTCTTGGGCCATAAGTTGCATGCTGACATGGTTTGGTTCTGGGGGTTGTGCACTATTACCAAGGTTGTTATGTATACAATGGTCGTTGTGCCTCCTATAGTGTTGTCCTGTGGGTTCTGCATTCTGGCACAATCGGACCACGGTCATGATGAGGCCGTGGTGGTGTTCTAGAACTTGTATTTTGGTCTAATCTACCTCAAATCATCTACATATTTGTTCCTTTGGCCCTGAAATGCAATTAAAGCCTCTAGTGAGCAAAAGAATGCAATTATGTACTAGTTTGGTGTTGAACATATGAGATTGCATGCTAGATGTAGTACAAATGATTTATAAAATATGCATGTTCAAGCACTTATGAAACCTTCCCACACCTCAGCGTTTGCTTATACTCAAGCAAATGAAAACAAAGGAATAGACATGATGAGTGCTTGACCTCAGGCTAAGAATGATGGAGTTTCACTAGTATAAGAAAATAATCAAATGCTAGGTAAAAATACTGTCTCAACTGTTTGTCTCTTGTTTTACTATCTTATAGTCCAAATTATGTTGCAAAAAATTTCAGGGCTTTATTAGATTTATCTCTATACTTAACTAAATCTTTCTACAAGTATACACACTCTCTTCTTTTTTCAAGTCCTGAGAAGCCCTCTCCCATAAGGCTTAAGTGGCTTTCACACTGTGGGATGTGTAGCTCTTTCTACCATATTTCAATAGTCAGTAGCTTTAACACTTTCCAAGAGGTAGCCCTCTCTCGTGATAGGGCATATTATGTATCCAAGTTATCGGAAGTGGCTACGCACTACTAAGGAGGCAATTTTTTCTACTATAAATGGAATTAGAACAAGAAAAGAAATCAATCTAGTGACACCCTACTATAAAAACATCACTCTCTATACATAAGATGTAAAGTTCTCAAAAGGATGCCAGAAAAGAGTAAAAACACACATTGTAGACTAACTCTTCAGAACCATGGAAAAAAATGCTAAACTAACATATATCATGTACCTAAACTAGAGAAACTCCAACAAATGAGTGTATTGCCTTCATAGGTCTACACTAGCATGTATCAAGCACAAGCACCAAAATTTTTGAAATTTTTTTCACAAAATAAGAAAGTAAAACAAAAGAAATCACACACTTCCTCCCTACATTTAAAGATGTACATCGTCCCCAGTGTAAGCATGCATGTACAAGTGTAAGTGGAAATTCTTAGAACAAAAAACAATAGTGAGTGTGTGGTTACTAGTACTTCTCTGGTTTCTTAGGCTGACCAACGAGGGCGATGAAGTTACCCTTATCCAAGCTCCTGGTTGTAGGGGCCAAAACAACACTCGATCACATCAATTCCTATTAGAGACATAAATGCAAAAATTAAAATAAAACCAGAAATAAAATAAAATAAACTGCAAAGAAATATGAATCCACTAAGAATGTCTGAGTACAAAAGCAGCAGGGTAAGCATCCCTTGCTGAATCCAAAATGGTGTATAAAAGTACTAAAAGTAAAAAAATACAATGTGATATAAAAGAAATTAGAGTGGAGGAAGCTGCCATGGTAGCCTCGACTGGTGTAGGAGTGGAGTGGAACTGATGTTGGTGGAGAAGAAGGAGACTTTGGCATTACTAGAGCTAGTACTGGTGGGTACTAGAATGGATGAAAGGTCTCGGTGATGCAAATGCGCTAGTATCTGGAGGAGCAGACTCTCAATCCTTGCATAACCCTCCTCGAGATGTGTCAGGCGCTCCTTAACTGATGGTAGAATGGATAGAGGTAGTGTAGAAGCTGGGGGAGCTGATGTATCAACTGGTGCTAAAGAAGGTGGAGGACAAGTAGGGATAGTGGCTGATGGAAGAGACTTTTAATAGTCCCAATACTCTGAGTCTGATACGAGGACCACCCGACACTGTAGACCATGGGGTGTGTCCTACTGCTTAATTATGTGCATCGCTCGGAGAGTCGTAATGCCGAGTGAGTGCATTCCTCCAGTGTGTCACATCTGGCACATCGGTCGATCAGTTGCAGGTCCCCAGCCTAATGGCATAGATAGTAGGTGAGCGTGTGTCCAATATGAATTAACTCCCTTGCCACCATGCTCCAGAGAAAATAAAGCTCCCGAAGGTTCACGACCCCCGTGTTGTCCCCTTGCCCAGTTAGCGTCCTTGACAGAATGCCAAACATCCTAAGGCAGACGCCTTTGAGGTACCACATACATAAGTCTCACGGCCTCAAAGAGCCTAGACTCAGAAAGACAGGCAAATCGGAATGGAGCTTGGAGTATGTCTCGGTACGAGTATGCTCCACGTTGATAAGCCCCATCCTCATGGAGAAATTAGTGTAAGACATTAGATACTCCTCGCCAAATATCTAGAAGCTGATGGTTTCTCAGTGGCTTAGGTTGATGATTATCCGATCTAACTTGAACGAACTCATCACCTACATCATCAACTCCTAGTATATCGGCACATCAATACTGAAAAGCTGGTCCCACAAATGGATTGAGGTAAGATCATGTATCTCATTGGTGAGATTGATTTGCTTGAAAGTCAACCAGTAGATGAGTAGTCCTCAATGAACCTCTAATCCATGAGCTTCCTGTAGCACGTTTTGTGCTATGGATCATGAAAACATAGGACCTCTGGCCTAGAAGACTCGCCAGCCTTCTTCTTCTTCTCTGGCTCACTCTGTAGGTAATGCGCTACCTTCATTTGACCCATAGCTGTCTCATAACACCTATGACTATGGTTGTGGTGCGCTCTTTAGAATTGACAAAAGGTATTAAATAGCATGCTGTCTGTGTCAACAGCTCTACCGTACACTTTTACGAGTCATAACGGGCCAACAACACCAGTTGTGTATATGTTGTGCTCTCATAATAGCCAATGGGTTGCTGACTTCTAGTCAAGCTCATTGCCAACTGTTGCTCAAGCAAAATAAGTAGCAGAAAGTTCACACTGTGTATATAATGCCTGTTGTGGCTCATCTTATGATGGTGGCAAAATTTGAACACAACGGTCTCCACAATGGCTATTGTTCATCATGGTACGACAGTTATGGAGCTTGATTGTGGCAAAACATTTTCATACAATGCTTGTTTCGAGTGAAAATTCATTTAAAAAAAATTGTCACATGATTCTAACATAATTCACGCCATTTATTCCCAATAAAAACAAAAGTTAAATGAGTTTTAAAATTCTTAAAAATATCAGTTGAGAGGAAAAGAAATCCCATTGTGAAAATCGTGAAAATAAGGAGGTGAATCAGTGGAAAAAGAGTAATAATACTCTCATAAAACTCATGCAAACAACGAGGACAGATCTCTAGTGAAGTGGAAGAGAAAAAGCAAGATTTTGAGTGAGAAAGCCCAAGGGATGGATGGTAGCAACCCTATACCCTTTGGTGGAGCTTCACAATGTGCTGATAACGGCCTATATTAGTCTTTTCATTGTTTGAGGCGTAATGCCAATTATGAGGCCGTTGTCAATGCAGTAAAGCCTCAAATTCTTTAAGTGTTGACCACGGTTGTTCTAGGATGGGTTGTTTGGACAATGGCATCACCATAGGCATGGTGAAAGTCGTACCAGAACCATAAAAAAGAATGGAACATTATAACGTGTTGCAGGAAGTTTGTTATGGTAACGGTCATGATGAACCCATGGCAGACTCATTAAAAAACACATTGAAAATTTCTCTTTCTGTGTATCACAATAGGTACACAATGGTCTTGTATGTAGCCGTTGTGATGTCGATGGTACACAATGAAAGCTGAGTCCATTAACACATTCCATACATGAAAACCAATAAATAAAGCCAATCTCCACAAAATTCAATCAAGCATCACATTTATTCAAAACTAAAGCTAGAAAACTAAAACCTATAGGAATCACTTAAGTTCCTCCTAAGAAGTGATTGTTTTACATCATGAGCCTAATGTACCTATCCTTACCAGATGAACTCTCAAAAAGGTGAAATTCCTCACTCTTCTCACATGATGAACTTAAACCTGCCTTGCTCAAACTAAGGAGAGAATGTTTGCATTACCTGTGTTCTAAAGAAAGGATTTTTCTACATTAATTGAATCATCAATTTTTGATAGTACCTTGCTCCATCATAATCCATGGAGTGCTTCATGGCACTTGGGAGGATATACACCACTTCCACCTTCCTGCCCTTCAAAGTCATTTTTCATCTTTTCAATTGATGAGGGACCCAGAAGTGGTTAGAAATGGTCTTCCAAGGATAAGGGGGTCTCTACATCCTCATCCACATCAAGAATGATAAAATCCATGGGGAAAACAAATTTTTGGATTGTCACAAGAATCTCTTCCACAATTCACCGTGGTCTTGGCACTGATCTATCAGCCAACTGCAGTGTCATCATAGTCGGCCTCAACTCTCTGAGTCCAAGATTTAGATATATGGTGTATGGCATCACATTGATGCTAGCTCCATAATTTACTAGCACATGTTCTTCTACTCTATCACCCAACATACATGGAATCACAAAACTGCTTGGATCTTTCAGCTTCTTCAGTATCTTACTGTCGATAATAGAAGGATAAACACTATTGAGGGCAACCGTATCCACGTCTTCTAGCTTCCTCTTATTGGTGAGCAAGTCCTTTGATAATTTTTTGTACTTAGGCATCTGGGACAGTGCTTCAACAATTGGAATATTCATGTGGTGTTGCTTGAAGATATTCATGAATTTCTTAAATTGTGCATCCTTCTTATTAGTCTTCAATCTATAAAGATATAGAACTCAGGGCCTGTATTCCTAAACTGTAAGTCGAGCCTGAGATGGGATTTCAAGCTCTCCTTCATCCGTCTAATCACTTTCCTCACTTTCCTGTACGACTATCCTCTTTGTTTTAGCACTTAGACCTTGAGCGGCCTTGCCTCAGTGGTCCCACCACTGCGTAGTGAGATCATCTTTAAGTGCTCCCTCGGGTTAGTTTTAGTGTTGCATGGGAAACTACCTTGAGGTCTGACGGCCTCTAAGATGTGTGCATATGTATGCAAATAATATTACAATGAGTCCTTGAATACCACAAGTGTACGAGCCGTCAAGTAATACCTCGTGGGTGAGCACAAGGATCGTATTTCTCCAGGAACGGTGAGAGGCTCCTATTACTCCATTTTCGCTTAATCAATAGCCTAAATGTTTTTTTTCCTTAGTTTACTTCTACAATTTATTGAACAATACAATTGGAGAATCATTAAGCATGCTTGGAAGGAGTTGGGTGGTTGTATGATAGTTATCTTAATTATTACTTATGATAAGCATTGAATATGACAATCGTATTCTAGTATTAGACTAAAGCAATTCAAAGGTCTGATGGTCCCAATCTCTTGGCAACTATGTCTAAATCACTAGAAACTTAAGATGGAATCTCTTCCTGCTCGAGCCTCCTATATTTGCCTTAAGTACAAGAATTCTCTAGAAGGGACAACTCAAACCCTAATCCTAAGGGGAAATTGATCCCTAATCCAGAAAACTATCTATGTTTAATCTCTTAGCTCATGCATAGATCTAACATGGAATGTGTGTTCTAATCATCCACATTAACAAGAATAGCATTCAAGAAACATGCAATGAATCACATAAACTTGAAAGATTTATTAGAATTATCAATCAAGATTCATAAACAATAATTGAGGGACCTACACATGTAATTCCCCTCGAATTGGATTCTTATGGATCACAAATAGAGATATAAATAAAGATAAAACCATAAGACAAAAGAACAGTGTTAAAGAATTTCTAAACTAACTCCCTCTACACTTCACCACAATTGGTCTTTAGCGGCGTTTATTTTGCGGCGTTTTTGCAAAACGCCGCTATATTTAAGACTTTCATTGTGTTTTTTCCATAAACGCCGCTACAAATCTAATTTACCGGCATTTTCTAGAAGTGCCGCGAATATATTGTAATTTAGCGGCGTTTCTCGAATAAACGCCACCAAAGTAATGTAGTTAGCGGCGTTTATATAAAAAACGCCACTAAATTCATGACATTATTAAATTTAAAAATAATAAAATTTATATTTAGTGGCGTTTATAGAATAAACGCCATGAAAGTAATGTCATTAGCGGCGTTTGTGTACAAAACGCCGCTAAATTCTTGATATTATTAAATTTAAAATAATAAAATTTATATTTAGCAGCGTTTTTTTGAATAAATGCCACGAAATAATGTCATTAGCGGCGTTTATCTAAAAAACGCCACTAAAGTCTTAATATTATTAAATTTGAAAATAATAAAATTTATATTTAGCGGCGTTTTTTTAATAAACACCACGAAAGTTATGTCATTAGCGGCGTTTTTCTAAACACGCCGCTAAATTCATCATATTATTAAATATAAAAGTCATAAAATTTTGAATTTAGCAGCGTTTTTATAAAAAACGCCGCAAAATGATATAAATTTTTTATTTTAAAATTTATAAAATTAAAACTTTAGCGGCATTTATACCAAACAAACGCCGTGAAAATTTAAATATTTTTTAATTTAAAATTTAAAAATTAAACTTTAACGGCGTTTATGGGTAAAAACGCCGCTAAAGTTTAATTTTTTGAAAATTCAAAACTTGCGCCATCTTTTTCAGGAAAAATTTGAATTTAGCGCCATTAATTTTAAAATTTTTATTTAGCGGCGTTTATAGAATAAACACCATGAAAGTAATGTCATTAGCAGCGTTTTTGTACAAAACGCCGCTAAATTCTTGATATTATTAAATTTAAAATAATAAAATTTATATTTAGCGGCATTTTTTGAATAAATGCCACAAAAGTAATGTCATTAGCGGCGTTTATCTAAAAAACGCCACTAAAGTCTTAATATTATTAAATTTGAAAATAATAAAATTTATATTTAGCGGCGTTTTTTAAATAAACGCCACGAAAGTTATGTCATTAGCGGCGTTTTTCTAAACACACTGCTAAATTCATCATATTATTAAATATAAAAGTCATAAAATTTTGAATTTAGCGGCGTTTTTATAAAAAACGCCGCCAAATGATATAAATTTTTATTTTAAAATTTATAAAATTAAAACTTTTGCGGCGTTTATACCAAAAAAACGCCGTGAAAATTTAAATATTTTTTAATTTAAAATTTAAAAATTAAACTTTAACGGCGTTTATGGGTAAAAACGCTGCTAAAGTTTAATTTTTTGAAAATTCAAAACTTGCGCCATCTTTTTTAAGAAAAATTTGAATTTAGCGCCATTAATTTTAAAACTTTTATTTAGCAGCTTTTTTTTTAATAAAAACGCTGCTAAATACCATCAATTTTCAGTTTGTCTATAAATACCTTTGTTTTATGGAAAGAAATGTTAAGATGATATATAATAAAGAAGATGAAGATGAAGAATTTGTTGGTGGTGATGATGATGATGATGACGCAATAAGAAGAAGAAGAAGAAGAAGATGATGATGATGAATGTGATGATGGTGAAGAAGAAGAAGAAGAAGAAGAAGAAGATGATGATGATGATGGTGATGAAGAAGAAGAAGAAGAAGAAGATGATGATGATGAATGTGATGATGGTGAAGAAGAAGAAGAAGAAGAAGAAGAAGAAGATGATGATGATGGTGATGAAGAAGAAGAAGAAGAAGATGATGATGATGGTGAAGAAGAAGAAGAAGAAGAAGAAGATGATGATGATGAATGTGATGATGGTGAAGAAGAAGAAGAAGAAGAAGAAGAAGAAGATGATGATGATGATGGTGATGAAGAAGAAGAAGATGATGATGATGATGGTGAAGAAGAAGAAGAAGAAGAAGAAGAAGAAGAAACTAGAAGAAGAAGAAGATGATGATGATGATGATGATGATGAAGAAGAAGAAGATGATGATGATGATGATGATGATGAAGAAGAAGAAGAAGAAGAAGAAGAAGAAGAAGAAGAAGAAGAATAAGAAAATAGAAGAAGAAGATGAAGAAGAAACAAGAAGTCAGGAAGAAGAAGAAAAAGAAAATAGGAGTAGGAGGAACTAGAGATAAGAGAAAATAATAATAATAATAATAATAATAATAATAATAATAATAATAATAATAATAATAATATTATTATTATTATTATTATTATTATTATTATTATTATTATTATTAAAAAAGAGTATTTAAAAAAATTAAAGTTAAAAAATTAAAATTATTTTTTAAAAATATTTTTTAAAAACGCCGCTAAAGATCAATAAAACGCCGCTAATTTAGCGGCGTTTACAGATAAACACCGCTAATGTAATTAGTAAATTAATTATTTTTTTAGATACAAAACGCCGCGAAAAGTCAAAAAAACGCCGCTAAATTAGCGCCGTTTTCATATAAACACCGCTAATTGCTTGAACATTACCGACACCATTTTTGGCGGCATTTTTGCCGTCGTTTTGTAAAAACGCCGTTTTCATATTTAGCGGCATTTTAAAACGCCACTAAAGACCCATTATGGTGTAGTGCTAATAGGTCTGCAAAGGTTGAGATTAAGAAGATCCCAAGATTGACAAGACAACACCGAATCTCTTTGTGCACCCTCGTCTAATGATGATTGTTGAATCTTCCTTGGAAAACTCACCAGAATCTGATAAAATATGGATGAAAGTCATTTTAAGTTGCTTGGATCTCCAAAACTCCGGCCGCTCTACCTTATTTAGCACAAGAATCTCCCCTTGATCAGAAAACCATAGGGTTTGTATAGGATCGAGTCCGCCACGGCCTCACCACGGGTGTTGTTATGCTCGTAGCTAGTAAGTTGTTGTGTGGGCTCCAAGTCGCATCTTAGCACGGCTTCCTCTGGTATTGTGTGAGTGGATCACGGTCGTGATGGGTTCACAATGGCTGTTGTGAGCTTGTTGTGGCTTCTGTGTTTCTCCCAATGATTTCACACTACCACGGCTTGATAACGACAGTGTTGAGTGTGGACAATGATTGTGGTAAGATGTTAGCACGGCTGTTGTGAGCCATGGTGCTGCTCTGATTCAACAATTTGATCCATTTTGCTTCAAAATGCCCCTAAATTAGCTTCTTTTGCCCTTAAATAAAAAAAAAGAATGTGGTCAACAAAAGAATGAAATCTCATATTAATTAGGTGCTAAACATGTCAAATTCCATGCTGAATGCAGTGTAAATGATATGAAAAATATGAACTTTTTAGCATTTATCAAGGTCTCTCAGTATTTGCCCTTGCCAATTGCACAAATTCGTAGTCGATTCTTGGATGTTCCTCATTGTAACACCAAACTCATCCATCTTAGCATCATTCCTCCTCATGTACTGGGCTAAAACATCCTCAGTGAAGAACTTCCTCACTATCTATTGCTGATGTGACTGATACTAATAATTTTATTGCTGGGGAGGTTTTTGCTACTCAACTTGACTCCAGGAGAAATTTTGATGATTCTTCCATCCTGAGTTGTAGGTACTGACGTATGGCTTACCTTGATTCCTTTGACCTCCACCAACATATTGGACTTGTTCCACAAGAGTAATAGCTGAACTAACAATTAGACACTGAGCTACCTCATGTCCTTTTCCACATATCTCACAAAATAGAACAATTCTGGAACTTGAACTGGCACCTGGACTGTTTACTCACGAGTAGATCCAACTTCCTTGTGAACACATTCAGCTTTGCTGCTAAGGCGGTATCTGCATCTACTTCATGCAATTCTGCCACTCATGGTTGCCTACCACTTGAACTGCATTGTGACACATTGTTGGCCATGTTTTCAACAATTACTTTGCCTCATTTGGATACTTGTTGCTCAATAACCCTACAGCTGGGGCATCAATGATTTGCCTTGTTTGGTAGTTCAGTCTATTATACAGAATTTGAAGTCTCATCCATAAACTGAACCTATGATGAGGGCATCGCTTGAGAAAATCCTTGAACCTCTTATGTGTGTGGTGGAAAATATCACCCAAGAAATCTCTCCACCAAGTCCTTCCATGTCTTGATAGACCCCAGGGCTAAAGATGTAGCCACCGATATGTCGAACCTCTCAAACTGAATGGAAAGAGTCTTAATCTGATCACGCCATCTATAATAGTGCTCATCTTGAATGTCAAACAAATTTGCAGAAGCTTTGGGAGATGGGCATTTTGGGTCTTCATCTGCTAGGTTTTCAAACCTTGATTTCGAAGTTGTTTGTCGCAATAGTGGTGGCTTGGACACTAAACTCCTCTCCTGTGAACTATGGTTTCTTATGCTCAGAAAGTGTTCTCCTAGTTTTAGCCATAACAATAGACTCTTTGTCTTTGATATCAACCTCTGCTTCAATCGTTAAATTCTCCCAAAACCTACGTAACAACATTCTTTCGACCTCATTATCTCCTTCTACTAATTCTGTTGGATTAGCTCTGGTCATGTACAATTACCTGAATGGGAGAAGAGTGAGAATGAATCAATAATTTTACAAAAATTAATAAGATCAAAGAATACAACAAAAAATAAATGGTTAAAAGAATAAGCTACAAGTTTTCGTATATTCTCTTGGCTAGACACTACCCGGCAACGACTTCAAAAACTTGACATAGACAAACCACCCAAATGGTTTAATGCTTGTAACACTGCAAGTATAAGAGTCATCAAGTAAAATTCTGTGGATGAGCATAAGGGTCGTATTCCTCAAGGAGAGGCAAGCAGCCTCCTATTACTTTTTTTTCACTTAATCAATAGCCAAACATCTATAGTGATTCTTCTACTTAAATAATTCTGCTTCTACAAATTAACTACTAAAATACAATCTAGGAACTTGAGGTTCCTTATAGGAAGTCCTTTAGCACTTATTTGTGATATGAAATAGAATATAACAATGTTATCTAGTAATAGATCAAGAAAATTTGGAGGCTGACACGACCTTTTGCGTGCGTACCGCAAGTGCACGGCCTTGTCGAAGTAATAAAAGTTACCCCGATGAGTGGGTAGTCGAATCCATAGGGAATAGGGATTTAAAATACGCGAAATTGCTATTGAGTCGTGTGATATACGAAAAGAAACAATGATCGGAGTGATGAGTGAATTTATGGAAACTAGAGGAGATGCAAGGCAATTAAATCGAAAGATGAAAGAGAGAAAAGTTCAAACAACGAGTAAAAAGAGAGAGACTAGTAATAAGTGAGAATAGGGTATCCGGACAAGTTACCTCTAGGACTTATGCTTCTAGTGCAAGACTATGCTATTATACCTTCCTATTGATGTTAATTGAGTCGAGGAAAATCCTGAAACACACGGTCCCAAATCTAAGGTCAACCGTGGCTAACCCCAACACTATGTCCCGGCAATAGGATTCACGTCAACCCTTCACTCTGTTGATTGCTCAACTAAGCCCCAGGGGAGTATTTCTACCTAAGCCTAACACTACGTGGGATTGCTTTAAGCTCTAGGAACCCCTAGTGATAAAACCTGTTCCTATGTGTAGTAGTCCTAACCCTTTGGTCCAGGAGAAAGAACCATAGTCTAAATTAAGCCCCAGTGCGTAGGATTCACGTCACCCCAAAACCTTGGGGGAGTTTGTCTACCTAGCACTTCACTCTGTTTCGACCTCTAATAAATCAAGGAATCGGAGGTAGGGAGAAATCACAACGGAAGGGAAAGGGGTACGGTGCTACCTCACAACTCTCCCTCTCAACCCTCTTCAATTTTTAAGTAGTCTAATCCTATAGGAGTTGTCACACCTCCAAAAGATAACCTAGATTGTTCTCAATCCTTAGTGTCACGGCTAAGAGAAAATAATAGCACAAGAAATCTAGAATTGAAACTCGAATTTATTCATCAATTAATGGAAAAGCATAATAACAATGTCAAAGAAACATAATTATCCTAGAGTTTTACAAGTCCGAATACCCACGAGGGGTTTAGCTCCTCATGGAGCTATACATGTTCATCAATGTATGAAATAAAACACAAAGTAAAGACATCAATGAAAACCCCCTCGCGTATGGTGTGGCCGTGGTCTTGTGCGGCCGTCGAACGTCGGTGACGATGCCGATGGCGCGCTCCAATCCTCCACAAAGTCCTCTCCAAAACCCTAGCCGCACTCTCCAGAAGTTGGGGAGAAAGATAGGTCGAAAGATGTCTCAAAAAGTCTCCAAATCGGGCTTTAAATAGGCTGAGTGCGGCTTTAAATTTGGACTTATCGGGACTTCACACGGCCGTGTGGAATTTCCACACGCCCGTGTAAAGTTTCTGTCTTTCCTGAAAAATTACTTCACACGGTCGTGTGTTAATTCCACACGCCCGTGTGACATCTCTGGTTTGCTGGAAAATTAATTCACACGGCCGTGTGTTAATTCCACACGCCCGTGTGAATTCTCTGGATTCTTGATTTTTCGGCAGAAGTGCACAGTAACTTGCTACAGTGATTCGCTACAGCAACAAGCTACAGTGCTGCTACAGTAACTCTCCGAAATGCTCCCGAATATGTTGTTTCTTCATCGAGGCCATTGAATTGGGCACACAATCAATGGTAGATCGTGCCTATTGCTTCGAGTCTCCTTCTTGGTAAAGTTTTTCTAAGCTACACGAGTTAGACTTGTTGTGAATGTGACTGCCTTTGTGCCCCTCCAACGGAGGTTGGCACACACTCACAAGTCTAACTTCGTGCCTTGTTCCTTGCTTGTTCCGAAAACCTCCCAACAACGGCGAACACGACCTAACTTCGTTCTTCTTTTCCAACTTGGCTCCACGAACCTACAATGCACAAGAATACACAAATGCACACTATTTAGTGATAAAATCTGATAAAGAGTATATTCATTGTAAGATAATAACGCTTCGCGTTACTATAACACAAGCACTTATCAAATCCCCCCACACTTAAGCTTTTGCTTGTCCTCAAGCAAAATAGAACGTGAAAGTACTTGGGAAGAACAATTGAAAGTGCTCGGCCTTAGGTTCACCAAAAGTATGCAAAAGAAGCATTCTACAAGTAAGGGGAAATCAAAACATTGCATAAGGTTATCATTGCTCTAGCTAAAAACTCGAATCAAAAAGGATGAAAACTCAAAAATGTGTTAGTGTGTGTGATCTTACTCAAGAGAACCAACGAGTACTCCTCAAACTTTGGTTAGAAAGGACTTAGTTATATACAAAAAACAAAAAATAGGGAAGGAAATAGTAGCTTCACACATCTTTGAAGGTAGCCCTTTCCTAGGCGGCCGCCAAAGGTGGCTTTCACTCTTTCGAGGAGGTAGCTCTTTCTACCGGGGTAGTAGCTTTCACGCATCCCATGAGATAGCTCTTTCTCTCATTAGGGCATAACTTGTATCCGACTTATGAGAGTAGCTACATACTTCATAGGCGGTAGCTCTTTCCACCTCAAATGCATAATTAAAACAAAGCTAATATTTACAAACTCATATATTTTTTTTCTCTTTTTCTCTTTTCCTTTTTTTTTTTTTTTTTATGCATTCTCCAAAGTAAAACTAAGAACGATGATAAACTTGTCCTTAAAAACTTCAAGATTGAGTTTCCAAAAGATTCCAAGAGTAAGTTGTGCAATATGAGAATATCGAGCAAAAAATTCCTAAAATTCAAGTAGAAACTAGAGCATGATAGGATACAATGTTAAAAATTCTCCTAAACTATAAGAATACAACCGTTGCAACTAAGGTGAACCGCCATAGGCTACATGAACATGAATAATTGAACGCACAAGTAAAGGTGTGTGCAATGTGAATTCCCCCCCCCCCCCCCCCCCCCCCCACACTTAAGATGTACATTGTCCCCAATGTACGCGTGCAAGCATTATAAACAATAAAACAATGAAGAACAATTAGTGTGGAAGTTGCAATTGAAACATTACTCCCCTGAACTCCAAGTGTTGCGTTTGATGGGGCTAGGTCATTGAGAGTTGAGTCTCAATGGTTTGTGGAGCACACACGGTCCAATGACCGTGCCTATGACAATTCCTCAATTTCCTTAAATCCAAGACCATCTGCACACATATGCAAGGGTTCAGTATAGCTCAAGAAAACCAAAATAAAGCTCGAGTATATAAAGATATGATAATGAAGTACAACTCGAGACAAAACAAAGGAAAAATAAAAACAAACCCAGAAGGAGAGTCCTTTTTGGGTACTACAAGTCCAACAAAATAAGAAAATAAAAGTGCGATAAAAGAAAGATAAAATCTACGACGCCTCAGCGTCGGTGTCCTGATGTGTATCCTTTGGTGCTGCTGCTGCTGCTGCTGCTGCTGCTGGTGGATCTGATGCTGATGGAGATGGAGGCGGAGTCGGTGAGGGGACCCGTTGGGGTCGCACCACAGATCGCTCAAGCAACTGAATCACTGTGGCAAGCTGTGCCGACAAGTGAGCGAACTGTGATGCCTCAGTAGTCATCAACTCGGCAAACCCTGCTGCCTGTGCGATCCTCAGCTCGGCTAACTCCTGCTGCAGGATACCCACAGCACTCTCGAGGCTCTCGAACCTGTCCTGTCCTCGAGATGGAGAAAAGATACGCACTGGAGGTGGCTCCGGTGCTGTGGGTGGTGCCTCAGCCTCTGCTCCTGCCTCTGTGTCCACTGGTGGTAGCTCTAACGCTGCCTGGGAGCCCTCGCGTAGGTAAGCATCGGGCCAGTATAGAGTGTAATGCTGGTAATGCTTCCGGGCCATGCCCATCTGTCTCAACATCTCCAAGTCGATTGGAGAAGGTATGACTGTCTTTTCTATCCCTCTAATTGCAGCCCGAAGACCCATTCCCTTCATAAGTCTTGTGATGTATGGTCCTGCAAAAATCGTCCCAAGCCTGGGGTACTGACTCTGATGACGCATGGATTCGGCAAGTATGTACCCAATATGGAGTGGCTCCTTCTGTACCATTGAATATAAGTACAGGAGTTCCTGCCGACTAAGAACTCCTGTACTATCGCCCCGGCCGTTTATTGACCTACTCAGAATGGCATGAATGTATCTATAAGCCGGTCGTGATAGACAAGTAGCTTTTGATACACCTGGCTCATAGTTCCCTCGTCCACATAATACTTTGTAAGCTCTTTGAGGAGTCAAATTTCCGGGGTAGTCAGTTGGAAGGTTCTCGTACTCCTCTGTTTTTGTGAACGCTTCGTCGTACAACCCCATATAAATGGAAAACTGTGTCACCGACAAATTGTACTCATGCCCATATGCCCGAAACTGTATAGATTTGGCGCTCATCGACTCTCTACTTGCTTTGTCGAATTCGAATGATGAGAGCACCTCTAAAGTAAGCGAACGGTTTGCTGGATCTCGAATTGACAGCAAGCTCTTCCAACTTCCTACTGCAACAAGCTCTTCAATCTCTTCCGCCATTTCAATACCCCAATCAGCTGGTCTTACACATTCTATGTCCAAATATCGAGATTGTCCCATTTTGAGTTTCGCCAATCTTCTATATGTTTCTTGGTGTTCAGATGGGATGTCTTTGATCGGCTCTGGAGAGTGTTCTCGTGCTCTTTTGTTGGTGTCTTTCCTGGGTGCCATTCCTGAAAAGTAGTTGTAAAAGAATATTAGTCACTTTGTTATATTGATACGTCCTGATAGGATCCACACGGCCGTGTGTAATTTCCACACGCCCGTGTGGATTATCGGGCGGTCGTGGACGCAAGGTTGAGAATCAAAGCTCCAAAGTCACACCAAATTTTGCTTAAGAACCTCTGTAAACTCATTAGTAGCTAGGTTAATCATGCAAAACATCCGAAATATTTATCATAAACGATCTAAATCCGGATTAGTAGAAAGGAAAAATTTGTTGTTCTTACCGATGGTGTGGATGAGAAAAACTTAAAATCGGCCGGAAATACGTCAATAAAATCTTCGCAAATCCTCAAAGAAGGTTGGGAAATTAGAGAAGGAAGTCGGGGAGTGATTTGAAGTAAAATGATGAAGAGGCACAAGTGAATAACCACCGAAACGTGCGGCTTTTGAAGTTCTGGGAATTCACACGGCCGTGTGTTAGGTTCACACGGCCGTGTGCCTCTGAAATTAGGGTTCACAGGGGCCAACACACGCCCCTGTGTGCATTCTGTTCACTCTCTGGGCTGCCCTACACGACCGTGTGGAAATTCCACACGGCCGTGTGGCTTCACAAAAGTATCCACAGGGGCTGGTACACGGCCCTGTGGATTCTCGGGAAAACACAGAAGCTCTCTGAAAAATTTCACACGGCCGTGTGGAATTTTCACACGGCCGTGTGCCCAAACTGCCCAAGAACACAAGGCCGGTCACAGGGGCACACCACACGCCCCTATGGCCTCTTTGATTTACCCGAGAAATGCTAAGTATTTCACACGGCCGTGTGAATACTCCACACGGCCGTGTGCCAATCACAAGGTCTCCCACAGGGGCTGTCATACGCCCCTGTGTTTTCTCGGGAAGAAGGGGGGTTTTCTGCAGAGTTTCACACGGCCGTGTGGAAATGTCACACGGCCGTGTGCCGTGGCACAGTGGTACTCACAGGGGCACCCACACGCCCCTGTGGTCTCTCTGGGATGAGAGTTTGAAGTTCTGCGAAATGTCACACGGCCGTGTGTTAATTCCACACGGCCGTGTGCCCCTTTTGGAGTTTTTCACAGGGGCAAAGTCACGCCCCTGTGTCTCCTCTGGTTGAGTCCCAATTGGTAACACACGGCCGTGTGTTAATTCCACACGGCAGTGTGTTTTCTCTGGCTTACTTAGAAAATTTTACAGATTTCTCAGAAAAATTCAAAAACTTTTGTATAACACTTAGAACCTGTAAAAATCATAAAATCACAACCAAAAACCACAGAAAACACACTCAACCAACTTAAACTTCATCAATTATCGTTAAGGCACACGTAATTCATCAAAAACCCACAAGAAAATTGCAGCGTAAGCACATGAAAAATTCAGGACACCAAAACCAAAACTTTTATTCAATCTAAAGCTAACTAGGTCATAGAAAAACTGTGAAGCCTTGGGTTGCCTCCCAAGAAGCGCTTGTTTAACGTCACTAAGCTTGACGTACCTGGCTTACCTTAAGGTGGTTGAAGGAAAAATATTTCTTTGTCGTTGCTGCAAACCTCTCCACCAAAGTATGGTTTCAGCTGGTGTCCGTTTACCTTGAACGTGCCCTTCTCCGGATGAGTAATCTCAATTGAACCTTGGGGTGATACCTGAGTGACTGTGTATGGGCCAAACCATCTAGTCTTTAACTTTCCGGGGAAGAGTCGTAATCGGGAGTTGAATAGTAGGACTTGGTCACCGACCTTGAATTCCTTAGGTAATTTGATATGCTTGTCGTGCCATTTTTGAATCTTCTCTTTATAAATTCTGGCATTCTCATATGCTTTCAATCTCCATTCATCGAGCTCATTAAGATGAAGCAGCCTCTGTTCACCAGCTCTTCTTAAGTCGAAGTTCATTGCTTTAATTGCCCAATATGCTTTATGTTCAAGTTCCACGGGTAGATGGCATGACTTCCCGTAGACTAGATTATACGGAGTGGTGCCTATGGGTGTCTTGTATGCTGTGCGATGGGCCCATAGTGTGTCATCCAACCATTCTGACCAGTCTCGCTTTCCTTGTTCCACAGATTTGGTCAAGATTCGATTGAGTTCTCTATTGGTGATTTCCACTTGACCACTAGTTTGAGGATGATATGGAGTGGCAAGGCGGTGGCGTACCCCGTATCTTTTCAACACTTTTTCTAATTGAGCATTACAAAAATGGGTCCCTCGATCACTAATGATGATTCGCGGAGTTCCAAATCGAGTGAATAACCTTTTTAAGAATTTCACCACCGTTCTAGCATCATTACTTGGCAATGCTTGTGCTTCCACCCATTTGGAGACATAGTCAACTGCTACTAGTATGTACTGGTTCCCGTTAGACTTTGGAAATGGTCCCATGAAATCAATGCCCCAGACATCGAATACTTCACAGAATTGCATAGGATTCTGAGGCATCTCATCCCGCCGAGATAAATTTCCAGCCCTCTGACAATTGTCACATCGAAGAACGAACTGGTGTGCGTCGTGAAAGAGAGTTGGCCAATAAAATCCTGCCGCCAAGACTTTTTCGGCAGTCCTACTTGATGCATAATGGCCCCCAACTGGCCCTGAATGACAATGAGCAAGGATATCCCATCCTTCCTCCCTCGGTACGCATCTCCGAACTATTTGATCTGCACAAATACGGAAGAGGAACGGATCGTCCCAGAAATAATTCTTTAAATCACTAAAGAATTTCTTCTTTTGCTGGAATGTGAGCCCTTGTTTGAGCACCTTCCCTGACAAATAGTTAGCAAAATCCGCAAACCATGGAGTGTCACCTGATGAAGTCGTTTTCTGAATTGAATATAAGTGCTCCTCCGGGAAGAAGTCATTAATTTCCTTGCTTGATGGTTCTTGTCCAATGCTACCCTCTAACCGTGACAAGTGATCCGCCACAACATTTTCGGTTCCCTTCTTATCTTTTATCTCCATATCAAACTCCTGTAAGAGCAGTATCCAGCGGATTAATCTTGGTTTTGCGTCAACTTTGTTCATGAGGTAGCAGAGAGCTGAATGGTCTGTGAATACAATAACTCTAGATAAAATGAGATATGATCTGAACTTATCGAGTGCAAATACCACCGCTAATAATTCCTTCTCTGTTGTAGTGTAATTTTCTTGCGCATCTGTGAGAGTCTTGCTTGCGTAATAGATGGGTTGGAATTGCTTACCTCTCCTTTGCCCCAAGACTGCTCCAACTGCATAATCACTAGCATCGCACATCAGCTTAAATGGTTCATCCCAATTCGGGGTGATTAGAATCGGAGCTTGAACCAGTTTTTCTTTTAAGACCTTGAAAGCTACTGCACAATCTTCCCCAAAGTCAAATGGAGCATCTTTTTCGAGAAGCTTGGTCAACGGCTGAGTGATCTTTGAAAAATCCTTAATGAACCGCCTGTAAAAGCCTGCATGCCCCAGAAAACTTCAGATTCCTTTGACGTTTGTCGGCGGAGGAAGTTTGTCTATGACCTCTATTTTTGCCTTATCCACCTCCATACCCACACTAGAAATTTTGTGACCGAGAATGATACCTTCTTGAACCATGAAGTGACACTTCTCCCAATTTAGCATGAGATTTGTCTCCTCACATCTTTTCAGCACTCGTTCCAAGTTTCTTAAGCATATATCAAAGGAGTTACCAAACACAGAGAAATCATCCATGAATACCTCCATTATGTCTTTGATAAGATCATCAAAAATAACAGTCATACAGCGTTGAAATGTAGCAGGTGCATTACATAGCCCGAACGGCATTCGTCTGTATGCAAATGTTCCATATGGACAAGTAAAAGTTGTTTTCTCTTGATCTTTCGGAGCAATAGGAATCTGAAAGTATCCTGACATTCCGTCTAGAAAACAGTAAAACTGATGCCCTGCTAATCGTTCCAGCATTTGATCAATAAAAGGCAACGGAAAATGATCCTTTCGGGTTGCGTCATTCAACCTTCTGTAATCAATGCAAACTCTCCATCCCGTAACTGTCCTAGTTGGGATGAGCTCATTCTTCTCATTCTTAATTACTGTCATCCCACCTTTTTTCGGAACCACTTGAGTTGGGCTTACCCAAGCACTATCGGAGATTGGGTAAATAATTCCTGCATCCAGGAGTTTCACCACCTCTGCCTTCACAACCTCTTTCATGTTTGGATTCAGTCTTCTTTGAGGTTGGATTACCGTTTTGAAGTCATCCTCCATTAAAATCTTATGTGTGCAAAATGAGGGGTTTATTCCTTTTAGGTCTGCGATTTTCCATGCTAACGCAGACTTGTGTATTTTCAACACGTTCACCAGTTTATCTTTTTGCTCCCGAGAAAGATTCGATGCTATAATCACGGGCAACTTCATTTCTTCTGCCAAAAATGCATATTCTAAGTGCTCTGGAAGTGTTTTCAACTCTAAATCGGGTGGCTCATCAATGGATGGTCGAAGTCGGTCCCCCTTTAGTCTATCAATTTCTTCAAATTTAGTATCTTGTGGTTCATTAACGCAACCTGAGACCTTCTCTAGACCATACCCCTTGAGTTGGTCCTGGGATACCAACCTAACCCCCAATTCACAAGCTTCCTCAATTAGGTTTGCGATTCCCATTGAAAAGACTTCTTGCTTATGTTCCCAATAACCTGATTCAAACTGTGCGAGAACCTTCTCAAGGGTTTCTTCTGTGTCACCCTTTGACGAAGCTAAAGCTGATTTATCAAATTCATCCAACACAACGCCCAATTCATAATTCATGTTCTGCTCCTTGTAGAACTGATCGATACTATTCACTATTTCTGTGTAAGGATGCCACACTGATTGATCATACTCAGTATAACTTGGAAATGGTTGTGCGATAAACAACTGCATTTTCTGCTTTACTTCCTCAACTAGGCCCGCAAGTGTATCAAAAGCTTCGCTTGCATTAAACATTCCCTCGGAAAAACCGCAATTAGCGAAGAGAAAAAAAAAATTGGTGAGAATAATGATAGATAAAGAAAGTGTGAAATAGACAGCGAAGTGAATGACTAAAATAGCAAAAACAAGTATAAAAAATACGCCTACTCCCCGGCAACGGCGCCAAAAACTTGACACGACCTTTTGCGTGTGTACCGCAAGTGCACGGCCTTATCGAAGTAATAAAAGTTACCCCGGTGAGTGGGTAGTCGAATCCACAGGGAATAGGGATTTAAAATACGCGAAATTGCTATTGAGTCGTGTGATATACGAAAAGAAACAATGATCGGAGTGATGAGTGAATTTATGGAAACTAGAGGAGATGCAAGGCAATTAAATCGAAAGATGAAAGAGAGAAAAGTGCAAACAACGAGTAAAAAGAGAGAGACTAGTAATAAGTGAGAATAGGGTATCCGGACAAGTTACCTCTAGGACTTATGCTTCTAGTGCAAGACTATGCTATTATACCTTCCTATTGATGTTAATTGAGTCGAGGAAAATCCTGAAACACACGGTCCCAAATCTAAGGTCAACCGTGGCTAACCCCAACACTATGTCCCGGCAATAGGATTCACGTCAACCCTTCAATCTGTTGATTGCTTAACTAAGCCCCAGGGGAGTATTTCTACCTAAGCCTAACACTACGTGGGATTGCTTTAAGCTCTAGGGACCCCTAGTGATAAAACATGTTCCTATGTGTAGTAGTCCTAACCCTTTGGTCCAGGAGAAAGAACCATAGTCTAAATTAAGCCCCAGTGCGTAGGATTCACGTCACCCCAAAATCTTGGGGGAGTTTGTCTACCTAGCACTTCACTCTGTTTCGACCTCTAATAAATCAAGGAATCGGAGGTAGGGAGAAATCACAACGGAAGGGAAAGGGGTACGGTGCTACCTCACAACTCTCCCTCTCAACCCTCTTCAATTTTTAAGTAGTCTAATCCTATAGGAGTTGTCACACCTCCAAAAGATAACCTAGATTGTTCTCAATCCTTAGTGTCACGGCTAAGAGAAAACAATAGCACAAGAAATCTAAAATTGAAACTCGAATTTATTCATCAATTAATGGAAAAGCATAATAACAATGTCAAAGAAACATAATTATCCTAGAGTTTTACAAGTCCGAATACCCACGAGGGGTTTAGCTCCTCATGGAGCTATACATGTTCATCAATGTACGAAATAAAACACAAAGTAAAGACATCAATGAAAACCCCCTCGCGTATGGTGTGGCCGTGGTCTTGTGCTGCCGTCGAACGTCGGTGACGATGCCGATGGCGCGCTCCAATCCTCCACAAAGTCCTCTCCGAAACCCTAGCCGCACTCTCCAGAAGTTGGGGAGAAAGATAGGTCGAAAGATGTCTCAAAAAGTCTCCAAATCGGGCTTTAAATAGGCTGAGTGCGGCTTTAAATTTGGACTTATCGGGACTTCACACGGCCGTGTGGAATTTCCACACGCCCGTGTGAAGTTTCTGTCTTTCCTGAAAAATTACTTCACACGGTCGTGTGTTAATTCCACACGCCCGTGTGACATCTCTGGTTTGCTGGAAAATTAATTCACACGGCCGTGTGTTAATTCCACACGCCCGTGTGAATTCTCTGGATTCTTGATTTTTCGGCAGAAGTGCACAGTAACTTGCTACAGTGATTCACTACAGCAACAAACTACAGTGCTGCTACAGTAACTCTCCGAAATGCTCCCGAATATGTTGTTTCTTCATCGAGGCCATTGAATTGGGCACACAATCAATGGTAGATCGTGTCTATTGCTTCGAGTCTCCTTCTTGGTAAAGTTTTCCTAAGCTACACGAGTTAGACTTGTTGTGAATGTGACTGCCTTTGTGCCCCTCCAACGGAGGTTGGCACACACTCACAAGTCTAACTTCGTGCCTTGTTCCTTGCTTGGTTCGAAAACCTCCCAACAACGGCGAACACGACCTAACTTCGTTCTTCTTTTCCAACTTGGCTCCACGAACCTACAATGCACAAGAATACACAAATGCACACTATTTAGTGATAAAATCTGATAAAGAGTATATTCATTGTAAGATAATAACGCTTCGCGTTACTATAACACAAGCACTTATCAGAGGCCTACTAATCCCAATCTTTTAACAACCAGATCTAAAGCACTAGGAACTTATGATGGAATCTCTTTTAATATAGCTCCTATGTTTGCTTTAAAATCAAGAACTCCACTACAAGGATAACCAAATCCCAATCCAGAAATCTAGCTATACCTAATCTCTAAGCACATGCATAGATCTAACAATGCATGGATGTTCTAATGAGTGGGAATCTCTTCCTCATAGCATCAGCACAATTATCAATAAGCAAACATGCGATGAATCACAATCAACTAGAAAGAATAATATATTGCCAATAAAAGTTAATGTTCACAAGTAAAAGCCTAAGTACATCGACATACAATTTCCCTCGAATTGGGTCCACTCACTACAAGAAATTTGACTAATTTCTACGGTAAACATTCATAGGAAAATATATCACAATCATAGGTAAATATTATTCTCTATGACAAAAAATTGTAGAGCCAAATGTAGAGAATGCTCCGTAGGTAATAGTATTTAGCTACGATTTCCTTATTTCATAGCCAAACTTGGAACTTTTCTCTACGCTATTTTCGTAGAGAAATGTAAAAGAAATTTGTGAATAAATTTTAAAAATCATAGAGGGAAAAGATTATTGGCTACGAATAAAATTGTAGGCAATGGTGTCCTTATTTCTCTAGAAAATTTAGTTACGAAAAGAAAAAGTTAATTGAGAATAGTGAATTTGTCTTGTTCCGTTATGGTTTGTGTACAATAATTTTCCTAGAGAGTTATGGGCTTTGTCAACAACTTTCAATTTCTTAGTGACTTTATTTTTTTTTTTTTTTATCATGGCTTAGCTACAATTATATTTGGAGTCGATGTTTAGCAAATCGTAGGTAATGGTTTAAATTTTCACTCCAATATAAAAAATCATATTAATAATTCACTGTTAATATAAATATTGAATTCAAAGGTATCCATTGCAAATATTAATCTGCAAACATTGAATCCAAGAATAAAATGTTCAATATAACCATTTGTCTACAATCATTCCAAAACCTAAGTTACCATCTAAATACAAAAACATTAAAAGACCAAAGTATCAAATCTAAGTTGTGTCTCTACCACTTGTACCATGAAAGAAAATTATCCATGCGAATTTGTGTCCCACTCCTTTGTCAAAACCTATTAACTTCCTACAATTAATTCTAAAATAAAATTATATATATATATATCTGGGGAACAAGAGAAAAAAGAGCACAAACTCATAGTTAAGATCTTATATTTTGGTTGGAAGTAAGGGTGAAGAATGAACATGTAGCCGACTACATTATGTGGTTCTCTAAAGGCCCAAATCCAGTTGCTATCAAATTTAAAGGGTATTACATCAATAGATTTCACTTTCACACTAGAAAACGTGATGCAAGATGCAAAACTCAAAATAGTGGAGTCACTTTGCAATCTTTAACTCCAAGTTTTCAAGTGCTAGGGATCAAAATCCAATTGTTGAAGATGTTACTTACTATGGATGAATAGATTAAATAATTGCAATTGAATATTGGGGCAATTTCAATGTTGTGCTATTTAGGTGTGCTTGGTTTCAGGTTGTGAAAGGTAATTATGGGCTCACTTGCGTAGATTTTAACTAGTTAAGCTACATCTATGATCATTTTGTCATTGCTTCACAAGTGCAACAAGTGTTCTATATTGAAGATCTTATTGATGTGAGGCTACATTATGTTATAAAAAAGGTTCCAATAGATTTATAAGGCCTTATAGAGGAAAATTATCCAAATAATGAGCAAGGTTTTTGTAGTGAGATTGATGACTATGCACGTTATATTAGTGAATCACATAATGAAATAGAATCCATGAATTGGGCAAGAAACGATCAAGCTATTGAAACTATGGATAGAAGAAGATTCAGATATTGATGATACTGATTGGGATTAGATGGATATTAATGAGTAGAAAAGTTTTTTCATTTCTATCACATATCTAGTTTTTGTAAATGCCATAGTTGATTATGAATGATGTTGGAAGTTTTGGTTTTATTATTTTGTATGTCTCCATTTTTATACTAATGCATATTTAATTCATTGTGTTCCTTTCAAAATAACAATATTGGTGATTCTTTTTTTTCCAAAATAATTTAATGTGATGTTGTATATCACATAATCAACACTTCATTTTTATCTTAGTACGGCATATTTTGTTCAATAATATTTTTTCTTTTATTGTAGGAATGAGTTTTAGGAAGCTCACATAAAGTTCCTTGAGACTAGCTATTTCAATTGTTTTTCACAATAGGTCTATCAGGTATTACCTTAAAATTAGTAATTTCTCTTATCTTTTAAGCAAAAATGTGGTTTTTAATTGAGAAAATAATGAATTTAAATTATTAATTGATTTTATTTAAAATGATTTTGCTCACTAATTTTGCTTGTTGACAATTTTAAGAGCTAATGTCTTGCATGCAACCAACATTGTAGGTCACATTAGGTCACATATCTAGTTTTGGTAAGTTTGTAAGTGCCAAAAAAATTTTAAGTGCTTTTTGGCACATAGCTTGCTATAGAATATAGTTTTCCATGATTCACTAGATTTTGGCATGTTTGAAAGTGCAGAAAAATCATGTGAGCAAAAAAATTCTGAATATTGACAATGAAGAAGGTAAAGAAGTTTATGAAACCATGGTCTATTGCTTCATATTTGCATAGGCAACATAAGTTCCGTAGAAATCAAACACAGGTAAATGTAACACACATACAAGATCATGTGTTAAAGGAATCCACACAAATAAATCATGATCAAGAGCATGAAGTGCAAATGGAGCAAGAAATGAGGATTGGGGTTAAGCAACAAGATCTAGACCATATAGATTCTGAATACCAACAAGAAATAAATCAAAATTCAAACATGCAAATTGGGATAGCTCTATCAATAGTGGCAACAGTAGTAAATGAAGATGCAATTACAAGCTCAGTAGGTTCAATTACTATATTCAATATATAATTATGTTTGTGAATATATAATATAGTTATAATGATTTTACATATAATGCAGACCCTTCTACAAGGAAAAAAAGAGGTCAAACAACAATGACAGTAATTCATGTACGATATGAGGAAAACCGAAAGCTAATATTCTTAAATGAATTAAATTAACCAATAGGACCAGATGATAATACTTTGAGTAGTTCAATAGTTTCTTAGGAACATTGGCTCGAAATTCAACACTTGCACCCCTTATAGTCACTAATTGGTGCAAAATGCCTACAAAAGAATCATTATGAGAATATGTTCAGGCTTATAAGATTCTTACTTGTTTGCTATCTAATTATTTCTTTTCATATTAAACAATTGGCATGTTGTTTTATTATTTGATTAAATATAATTCTTTATACAAAAAAAAAAATACATAGTCCCTCAAGAAGGTAAAAAGTGGGTTCTTGCTACTATTAGAGATAATTGAAGGGCATATAAGTGTAGGGTGAAAAAAGAACATTATTATAAGTGCAAAACTGATAAGCTTAGAATATTGAATTGCCCATAACATATTGGAGAAGATAAATTCAATGAAAAGTTGGACTATTGGAATTCAACTAATGCAAAGGTATAACAATTTTTGTTTTTTAATCGTTTTATAATGTCAAAACTACTTTCTCCAAGCTATGCTAATAGTAATGAAAATATTTATGTAGAGAATCACCGAAATAAATGCAAATAATCAAAAGAGACAAATTAATATACACATGGCGGGCAAAAAGAGTTTTATTTGGATCAGAAAACAAATGGTAATAGTACGTATGTTTTTTTTAAATTGATATTGTAAGAATGTTTTGGTTAACTTGATTATACTTATTGTGATTAATATTGTTTTAGTTACCTTGACTATACCTATTATGATTAGTATCATCAATGAATTTAATTTTGTGGTCTTTTGAAAATATTTCTAATTGTATTTTGTCTTTTTTGTTGGTAAAGTAATTGCTATGTGTGGTGCTAAATTTGATTCTTTTTGGATCATATACAAATTCTTCTAATGAAAATTATGTTGTTGTTGTTGTTTTTTTTTTTTTTTTTGTGAAATTAAAACAACAAGATGAAAATGAAAACAATGAGATACCAACTAATTCTGCTTTTTTATTAAAACTTGAAAAAGACAACTAAACAAGACTTACAAGGAGTCCTTTTATGATACTAGTAACAAGATTGGAAGGATTTCCTTTTATTTATATGCTTTTAGAATATGATTTTTGGAATGTGATATTTTATCTTACGTATGATTGATTTAACATCAAAAACAATTTTTTACTTTCTTATTCTATTATAGCCTCAAATGCAAGTTGTCCAGTCACTACAAAGCAATGAGAACCAATCTGTTGATGCATTTTCTATGGTGATGGGAGGGACACGACCAGGTTATGCTATGTTATATGGGAGAAGTGTTACAACAAATTTGAAAGGTAAAGGAGTTGGTGAATCTTCTGTTAAAGTTTCTCAAAGTTTTATTGAAGGCATGAATAAATAAATGAGAGAAGTAATGAGAAAAAAAATAAAAAATGAAAGAACAACTAGCAGCTCACAAATCATCTATGTAGCAATAATTTCATTCTATGATGTCATAGTTTCAAGGCTTGGTTCCATGAATGAATATCAACCAAGTTCTTGGATTTAATTTAAATTTTGATTCCCCAAGAGATGCTAATAGTGCACCAACTCAAGTAATACGTTCAAGTAATATATCCTCTACTAGGAACCATGTACCTCAGGTACTTTATTATAATAATTTTCATTTTAGTTGATGTCATTATGTTGAAATACACCTTATAGTATCATTTTATTTTAACAAATATTATTATTATGTTAAGTAATATAAATTGTATATATCATACCAAGTTTCTTCTTATTTTTTTACTAACTAATTTTTTATAAATACAGGGACAATTATGTCATACTTTTAGTTGGTTTCATCCCAAAACATTGAAGATGACTTGTTTTGTATTAACTTCAAAATTGTTTTGTATTAACAAGTTTTCTCCTTGAATTCTTAAGTTATTGAATAGTTTTGTAAATTTTAATGTTCATTTGACTCTAAGTGTATTACATTATAGGATGATATTTGCAAATGTCATAATTTTATTGAATTGAATTATTTAAATTATTATTTGTAAAATGGTACAAGATTACATAACCATTACAACAGATTTTATTAATTATTGCAACATATATTCTAAACCGCTGTAATAGAATTTCTAAAATGTTGCAATATATATTATAAACAACAATAGATTCAATGAAACGGGTGCAATAGTTTTTACGCAACCGTTGTCATAGCTATTATACAACTGTTGCAATATATATTACCAAATTGCTACAACATATATTACCAAACTGCTACAAAATGTATTATAAAAGTGTTTCAATAGATATTATAAAACAGTTGCACCAAGTATTACAATACCATTGCAATAGATATTACAAAACTGACGCAATAGGCATTGTAAAATTGCTACATTATATAAAATAACCATTGCAAAATAAACCGCTATAATATATGAAGCAATCGCTACAAAACTAAAAACCGCTACAAAAATCAATGCCAATTGGAACTATTTCCTCAATAGTGTGAAACCGCTGCAATAGGGTGCATAAAACTGCTATTATAACATATTACAGCTGGAGCAGATGTAGCAGCTGCCAGATCGATGCAATAGATCTTATGTAGCAGTTGTAAGGCCATTTGCAGTGATTCATGACAGCTGCAAAAATAAGCATTTATGTAGTAGTGCATTTATGATTTTAATCCTAAAATTTCTCTATTGGCAACAGGTCACAACAATTATCCATAATCTAAAATTTGCTGCATCATGCTCATCTGAAACACCATTCACTTTTCTTCCATCAACCTTTATTCTAGTCCTTTTTATATTTTTAATTTTGCATCTTAAGATAAACTCAAATATTTTTAGAAAGAAAAAAAGTCAAAAAAAAAAAAAATTGTGGTTTCCCTCCAAAGTTTCATATTCTATTTTTTCCTTATTTTGCACACAAGGATAAAAAAACTAATAATTTTTCAAATCATGAGGAAAATTTGAGATAGAAATTTCAAAAGTACAAGTTGCATATTTTTTTTACTTCTCTAAAATCTATGCTAATGAAAATTATAGAGAGTTAGATATAATTTCAAATAATGGATTTTCATTAAGAAAATTTGAAAACAAAATTAACACATACAATTTTAAAGCCTTATCATTATAATTGGTGATTTATTATTTAGTTAAAAAAGAATGAGGGGAAAAAACTAGAATTATATATTTATATTCTCTAACTTCTATTAAGACCAACACATAAATTTGATGGAAACAAAAAGTTTATCAAAAACCAAAGTACTTAGTTAATAAGCCACCATAATACTAGCTTGCAATGCATGATTATAATTTTATGCTTTTAAAATTTTAAATTTATGTATATTGACTTTTAACTTAATTTGAATTTTTTAATATATTTTTAACTTATTATTATTCGAACATTATATCCTTTGATGTTTTATCAATTTTGAACATTGAATTATAAAAATAAAAATTTGAGATCAGAAATCCTTCTGCTAACTGTTATTTATTTAATCACTTTTTAAAATCAATGTTTGTTAAATTTTTTCTTTAATTTTATATGAATTATTGCTTTTAATCAATTATGTAAATCAATTAATATTTTTAAACACTTTTTTAGATTTTATATGAATTATCACTCACAAATCCTTAGACATTGATTTTTTTAAAAAAATAATTTAACTAATAAAAAATTGAAGGTGGTTTTTAAAAAATACACTAAATATTAGAAATAATAAAAATAAAAATCTCTTAAATCCAAATCAACACATCCATTTGCCTCAAGATTGGCCAACTAATTTCTATTTGCCAACTCAAATCTATAATTCCTTTGGCTCTAGATAAGCTCTTTCACAGTAATTACCCTTTTTTCCTTGTCTCCCATATCCCTAATCTTTCTAAGAAGTTAATATCACCATAACTTCATTGAGAAGCCAACATCACCCATCTCCTCATTGATCAACACGGAAATCTTTAGATGCCTAAATTCTCCTAGTGAGAAGCCAACTAAAGTTTGGATTTAGAAGTATGGTTTTCTCTAAGTGATGTATTTAAATGTATGGTTTTGGTTGTTCATTTGATAACTTCTTGTTTAAGAATAAATGAAGGATTATTAGGAAATGTCTAATACCTTCTTAGATAGATACTGTTAATCAGTGTGTTGTTAGTCTCATGATATGTATTTGGTCTACCTATTATTGTGTGTTTGCCCTGCTACTTCATCACCCATAAAACAACATAATTCTTTTTCATGCTTCTAACTAATAATTTTCTGACATATTCTGATTTGTTTTAGTCTCAATCAGAAATTTGCCTATGTGGATTCTTCTTGCTATTAAAAAAATTGCATTTGTGCCTATTAAATTGCATGTTTGTTGATGTGATGGTTTATGTGGGTGCTGTGTGTCAATGAACTAGGGGTGCTTTTTAGGAGGCATGCATTAAATGTGGGACCCACCCACCCAATTTATTTGTTTTTTTTTTTTAATTCTTGCATGCTTGGGGGTTACATTAGAGGGAAATGAAAAGCCTCCCATTTATGTTGATTTTTATTTATGTTTAATTTTAAAACCCTAGCATTTTCCTTGTTCTACCCTTTAGATCTCTATTTGGAATAAAAAAGGGAGAGAGATCTAGCATCTTTTCTCTTCTTCCTTTTTGGTGTGTGGTGTTGGCGGCGAGGATGGAGATTGGTCTCTTCATCAAGAGTGTTGTGTAGTTTTCGTTGTGAGGTAAGCATACCCTTCATCGGATCTTTGGCCAAATTGTATGTTTTTTTTTATTGTTGTTTTTTTATGATTTATGTGAGATTTTGATAGTATTTTTTTTTTTACTTTAAATTTACCTTGTGTTTTTTCTATAGTTCAAAATACCTTCAAAATCATAGTTTTTCTAATGACATCTAGTTCTGTATTAATATACTACTATTGATCAAATGGATTTGCATCATTTTGTAAGCCTGCATAAAGTGTTTGCATGGAAATTGATGTATATGATTATCAGTTGAACAGTTGAAGTTCTGTGTGCTTTAATATATATATACTGTTTGGTTGCTTTAAAATTGCTTTGAAGTTGTTTGCTTATTAGGGTTGCTTTGAAGTTATTTGCTTATTAGTGTAAAAAATTAGTTTATTGTACTACCCTGTTAAATAATTGACTGGATTACTGGCGGGCTCAAACTATTTTATATTTGTAGTGATGTCCTTGACTATGTGTTTGTGTTTTTGTGCCTCAAAAACTTTAATGTTAGTAGCCGGTGGTTATCTTATATTTAAGCTTTGGAATCTAAGCCAAAGTGTAAATGTTTATGTTTAGGGCTTTTGCTCGAGTTATGATTTTAGTGTCCGGGTGGATTATATAGCTTGGGATTTTTTAGGTAAGTATACCACATATAAATATCAGTATATGCTTTTTGACTTTTGATAAATTGTCATTTTGATTTATTCACTTATTTATTTTTAGTAATGGAATTTTTTTAATATTATTCATTCAGTTAAATGTTATTTAATAATTATTAAAGGTTTTTACAACTCATATATTATGACATACGTGAGCATGTGTGAAAAGTTTCTTTTATTTATTTATTTTATTATGTTGAATCAGATTTACAATCACATATGTTTTGACTTATGTGAACTTTTATAATTTTTTTTATTTATTTAATTTTTATTAGAACTACAATTTCCATATTTCCCACTATTAAAGAAACTAATGAATTATTTATATATACTTGTTAAAAATTAATTATTGTTGTCTCATGATTGACAAAATTTCTAAATATTATTATCAAATATTATCATTATATTATTTTTAAATAATTGGAATTATTTTCATTAGAAAACAGGATCACTGAATTTCAGTATTTTGCTTTGACGATAATTTTGGTCCCGACATATTTTTGCTATAGAAACTCGTAGTCCCCAACTAACTGTGCAATAACCTTGTCACTGGGGGTTAAACATTGACCGTGTAGACACGTATTTCTGACGTAGAAACTGCAGTTTCGCACCGTTCCATCGATGAAGAATAACAGCTTCTGATATTCTGGCTCGGGTCACCGAGGTTAAACATATGAGCTCTGAAATCTGACTCAGGTCACCAAGTTTAAACAAATGAATTCTGATGTTTTGTTTTGGCATTAGTTGCTGGGAGACTTATATGATAGTTGTTTTGTCAAATTAAATCTATTTTGAATTATTTTTTATTTATGGGTTTCATTTTGATATTTATTTCATTATGTTACACTTTGTATGTTTGTTAAAATTATTGAATATTTTTGTGATCCCGATATTTTTAGTGGTTGCTTATTGGGCCCCTAAGCTCATTAAATTGTTCTCTTTTCTTTTCAGATCAGGAGTAGGTTGGGTGGCGAAGTCGTTGAGCAAGTCGTCGTCTAGCTCTTATCAAGTTAATAAAATTCCTTTGCTGTGAACTTAGGTTTTCTTCTATTTGTTTAAGTGTTATGTCAGACTTTGTTATATGTTTCATTGTGTTTTAAACATTGTGGTTTCCTTTGTTTTGGAGTCAGTACTCTTGTTAGATATTATTCACATTTAAAAGACAAGTTTGAGGCCTTGCGTGCCTACGTGGTTACTGCCTTGTATGTATACGACCGTTTCTCAATGCTTCAGATTCGGGGCGTGACAAATTTAGTGGTATCAAAGCTATGGTTAGAAAAAAAATTGTTTTTGCCTTTGTGTATTAGATAGATCCATTAAATTCGAGTAAGAGTGAGAAAAACCCAAGATAAGTGGATTGTGAAGGTTGCGGTATCTGCCTAGATGCCACTTCACTTTGAATCTTTTTGGAAGTTGTATACTAGAGCATGAGTCTTTGTTTGATAGCTCGAGTTGTAGGAAAGCCTTGATTTGTTTGATGTTCAATTTTTTTTTTTTATTTTGTAGATTGCTATGTATGCGACTTTCTTTCACGGACATGGATATCTATATAAGAAAAGAAAAGAGGAATCTTGAAATTGCTTATGTGATGATTTGGAGAATTATTAGAATTGAACTTGTGGTTGTTTATATATATAATTGTACATGTTGTGAATTTCCAGATTTTGACTTTGTGCTAGCTGAAATTGTATCCCAAATTCAGAGCCTTGGTAAATATTATTTGGAGAAGTTTACAACTAGAAAACTATAGCACTTTTCCATAACTAATCACCTGCAAAATTTTGAAGTTATAGGATTTGCAACTGATGAGATATGTTCGCTTAAGTAGACCCTTCTCAAATGTTGTACTTTTTATGATTTTCGAGGTTGAATTGGCCAAAGTGCATAATACAAAGAATGTTTGTTATGATCTTAGCTATGTTCTTGTAAAAAATTTCTGCAATTAGATGCATATGTTGGATGATATTCATGATTTTGTAAAACTAGGCTGAAATTTAAATGTGCAAAAAAAAAAATTTGTGAATTTCATGTTGATGTTATAAATTGGGGAAAACAAAGAACATTGTGAAAGTTGGATACATTATATCTTTTTGAGTCTAAATTTATTAGGAACTTGAATTATGAGATTTTGCAAGTTTTAGCCGTTACTTTTATTATGAGAAAGGCCACTGAGGTTAATGTGCATTTATTCCCTAAACTTTTCTTGATTGCTAGGTATCGTTTGGGTTTTGAGAGGCTTCAAATTTTGGTCATTGTTGGCTTGAAATCATTAAATTTTTTGGAGGATGTTTAACTTGTAATTTAGTAATTAGGTTTTTGTTGAAGCATTTTGAATGAGTCTTAAATTGTTCTTGTGCATTTATGCCAACTTGGTCCATGTTCTTTGAATTTATTAAAGGTTGCCTCCAGTGCTCTACTTTCAGACAATTGTGTTCTATGATATCCTTGGGCGCCAATATTGTGTGTAAATAGATTGGGTGGATATATGGTGCTTGACCTTAACCCTTGTATAATTATTCGAGCATTGATTGGTGATTCAGGTGACAAGATAATAATTTGGAGAAAATAAGGAATATCTTTTCTTATGGTTAAATATCTTTTGCATTCATAGAACTAGGAAATGTTTTGAATATTACTATCTTAATGTTTACAGTTATTTGTGGCTTGGCCTTCAATTAATCATTTTGAGATCAACTTGTACTTGAAAAGCCATTGATGTCCAAGTGCAAAAATTTGACTGTGGGGAATTCAGTTAAATTTAAGCTTGGTGAATACTTAGTGGTTGCTAAAGTAATGATTGTGCTATTGTAATTAATGGTTTTAGTTAAAGCAAAGGATGTCAATTAAACAAGTGATTTTGTCAAGGTTTTGATTCTATTGTGAGGAAGCCATTAGAAGAATTGGATTACTTCTTTTTGGGTGATTTTTGATTGGAAGCTTTTGGTTTACTATATGGCTTTTAACCAATAGGAAATTGAGGATGCTTGGTATTGTTGTAGGAGATGTTGGTTTTAGTTCAAGATTGTATTTTTTTTTTTTTTTTTTTTTATGTTTCCCGTCATTTTCAAAGATGCTTTTGGTGATGGCTTTTGATTGATAAGTCTCTTTTATATATGTTTTTGGTATCATTTTCTGTTATACTTTTCATGTACTATTATGGTTGTTGATAAGGTTTTCCTAAGATGCTTGCTTGTTGAAAAATTTATACTTGATGGTTATTTTGAGGTGATGATAGTGTTGGAGGTTTTGAATCCTTTTGAGAGTTGGATAGCAAGATTGAAAGGAAAAAAAAAAAGTAAAACTGGATATTAGCTCTTTGATAATTATTTATTGTGTATCCGAATTTTGTATGTTTGGCCATTTGATTGTTATTTGTTGCTTATAACAGTATTGTTAATAGATCCCGGACTTGGGACAAAGGGTGACAGGCAGGAGAATTGGTTACTAAGCTATGTATGTTATGTGAATATTTTAGGAGTCAACCTCTAGATGGGTTCAAGTCGTTATTAATTTGGAATCTAATATACAGTATCCTTGTATTTTGACAAATTTTGTTATCATGTCGGGTATACGAATTGTATATGTTGTAGCAAAATTTTCTTCTCATTATTTTTACTAATTCATTTTTAATAAATACAGTGACTATAATATTACTTTCAATTGGCTTCATCCCAAAACATTAAAGATGAGTTGGTTTGTATTAACTTTAGAATTGTTTTATATTAAATTATTTTCCAATTTGAATTCTAATGTTATTGAATCTTTTGTAAATTTTAAGTTCATTTGCCTCTAAATATTTAATTATTTTTGGGATGATGTTTGCTATTGTTGTTATAATTTTATTAAATTGAATTATTAAAATTATTGTTTGTAAAATATTACAGGATTACAAAAGCACTATAAAAGATTTTATTAACCATTGCAATAGATATTATAAACAGCTGCAATAGATACTACAAAAGCTACAATATAGATTATAACCCATTAAAATAGATATATAAACTGTTGCAATATATATTATAAAACCAATATAATAAATATTTTAAAACCGTTGCAATAGATATTACAAACCACTGCAATAGATATTACAAACCATTGTATTATATAAAATAATTGTTGCAAGACAACACAATATAGTATGATACTTATCAAATAAGGGTATTTTAGTAAAAAGATAATTTGTCATAAAAAATTCTCACCTATCCAAACACTACAATGTTATATTTTGACCACATTATTGTCAATTAAACAAAAAATTGACATATTCCCATTAATACGAGTTAAGAATTATAATTCTAGTAATTCTATTCCCGAGATAATATAAAATTCCGTGAATCAAACGTCCCCTAAATACACTACGATAGAGTGAGAGATAACCAAAATGGGTGTTATTTTTTTTAGTAGGTACTTTTTTTTGCCCGTGTTGTAACTTAAGCACTTAACTTTAATTTGTAACAAAGTGAGCATATTACTTCAATTTTATTTCACCGGCAAGGCACTAGAACTGTTCCGACATGGGTTTGCTGAAGGGTACATAGGTTTGTTGAGATGGAATATGTCTCTCCACGTCAACTGTGCATGTGGACATTCCACCTAGGCAATTTATCCACGTGCTCTTCCCTCCATGCCACGTAAGCACCCATCACCTCAAAAATCTCTTTTCTCCTTCTCTCCATCCAGAACTCCTTTCCCATTCTTCATCTTAGCATTCGGAGATAGAGAGAGAGAGATATACCTCAATAGTGGAGCCGGTGTTTACTTTAGCGAAACCTACTAACTATGGTAGGGTTTCTTCATTGTCCTCTATCAAGCCCCATCCAACTTACGTGGCGCTAGCACCAAGCAAAGCACCCCGCCCCCGTGATTGGCTCTATTTCTGCTGCATATGACTCACCTTCCTCATCTCCGCAGTCATCCTCCTGGCAATCGTCGTTGACACTATCTTCTACCTTATTGACAAGGGCCTGAAAGTGCACGGGTTGTCAAAATAATAAAATACCTTGGTGAGTGGGTAGTCGTATCCACAGAGAATAGGGATTTAAGATATAAAGACTCGCTATGTAGCTAACGCGATGTGTGAAAAGAAATCAATGAGTGAGAACAAACGTAACCAATAAAAGCAAGAATTGAAATAGAAGTGTGGAAGGTGAGAGAGTGCAAGTAAGAGTAAAAGAGTAGGACAAGCAATGGGAAAAGATGAGTATCCGGACAAGCTACCGCTAGGACTTAATGCTTCTAGTGCAAGACAATACTATTATACCTTCCTATTGATGTTAATTGAGTCGAGGAAATCCTTAAACACACGGTCCCAAACCTAAGGTCAACCGTGACTAACCCCAACACTATGTTCCGGTCATTAGGTTTCACTACGACCCTTGACTCTCGTTGACCTGTCAACTAAGCCCTAAGGGAGTCTATCTACCTAAGCCTCACACTGTGTGGAATTGCTTAAAGTTCTAGGGACTCCTAGTGATTAACCCTGTTCCTATGTATAGTCCTAACCCTTCGGTCCAAGTGAAAGAACCCTAGTCTAAATCAAGCCCTAGCACTAAGATTCACTTCAACCCTTCACTTAGTTGCTCGCACAACTAAGCCCTATGTGAGTTTATCTCCTAGCACTATACTCTATCTCGACCGTGAATAAATCATGGAACATGGAGGTAGGAAGAATCACATCGAAGGGGAAAGGGGACGTTCCGCTACCTCACGACTCACCCCCTCAACCCTCTTCAATCCTAAGTAGTCTAATCCTAAAGGAGTTGTCACACCTCCAAAGGATAACCTAGATTGTTCTCAACCCTAGTGTCACGGCTAAGGGAAAACAATAATCAAGAAGAAATTAAGATTGAAACTCAATTTTATTCATCAATAATAGAAAAGCATAATAGCAAAGTCAAAGAAACATAATAATCCTAGGGTTTACAAGTCCGAATACCCACAAGGGGTTTAGCTCCTCCTGGAGCTATACAAATCCATCAATATAATAATAAGAACACAAATTGAATGCATAGATGAAAACCCCCTTGTGTGCGATGTGGCCGTGGTCTTGTGCCGCCGTCGGACGCTGATGTCGATGCCGATGATGCGCTTCAAACCTCCACCCAGTCCTCTCCAAACCCTAGCCGCGCCTCCTCAGAAGTTAGTGCAAAGAAGAGCCAAAAAGATCTCTCAAAAGTCTCCAAATCGGGCTTTTATAATGTTGAGTCGCGGCTTTAAAATCGGACTTATCGGGCTTCACACGGCCGTGTGGAATTTCCACACGCCCGTGTGAAGTTTCTGGGTTGCTGAAAAATTAATTCACACGGCCGTGTGGAATTTCCACACGCCCGTGTGAACTCTCTGGAATCCTGATTTTCGGCAGAAAGTGAACAGTAGCTTGCTACAGTGCTTTTGATACAGTAGCAAAACTACATTGCTGCTACAGTAACTCACCGAAAATGCTCCTGAATCCGTTGTTCTTCATCGAGGCCATTGAATTGGGCACACAATCAATGATAGATCGTGCCGATTGCTTCAAGTCTCCTTTTTGGTGAAGTTCTCCTAAGCTACACGAGTTAGACTTGTTGTGAATGTGACTGCCTTTGTGCCCCTCCATAGGAGGTTGGCACACAATCACAAGTCTAGGCTCGTGCCTTGTTCCTTGCTTGGTCCGAAAACTTCCCTACAACGGCGAACACGATCTAACTTCGTTCTTTTTCTCCAATTTATCTTCACAACCTTACAATGCTCAAAAGTAAACAAATGCACACTTTTTAGTGATAAAATCTGATTAAATCAATGCTCATTGCAAGATAATAACACTTCGCATTACTATAACACGAGCACTTATCACTTATATACCTCCCCATCTTCACCATCGCCACCCTTCATCTTTTTGCATTCAACCTCACCGCCTCTAACTAGCTCACTAACAGCCTCGACCTCTCCATCACCACACAAAACCCTAATCGCAAACTCATCTTCTCCTACGACCCTATCTCCATCTCCGCCTCTTCCAACAGCTTACCGATTGGCAATAGCTTCGTCCTAGGGTTCGTCCAGGGGATGAAGAACACCACCGTGTTGAAGATCACAGTTGCAACCTTAGGAAAGAGGATGAATTCATTGGTGGCTTTGGATATGAAGAAGAAGAGCGGTGTTCCGATTGAGATCGATCTGGAGATGAAGGTCATAGTCAAGATTGGAGCGCTGAAAAAGAAGATCACAATTAAAGTCTCTTGCAGAGGGATCAACGCAGCAATGCCGAAGAGCAAGGGCAAGAATGCAAAGCCGCCGCCGGAGTTCTCATTAGATGCCAGCTATGAGTTAAGATGCGGATCAAGATCTAGAGAATAGGGGGTTTTGAGCTATGGGTGCTTACATCAGGCGGAGGGAAAAATAGGTGGATAAGTTGCTTAAGTGGAATGTCCATGTGCACAACTGACATGGAAAGACATATTCTATGTCAAAAAATCTATGTACACATTAGCAAACCCATGCCGGAACAGTTCTAGTGCCATGTCGTTGAAACAAAATTAAAGTAATGTGCTCACTTTGTTATAAATTGAAATTAAGTGCTCAGGTTGCAACACGAACAAAGTTAAGTACTCACTAAAAAAAATAACCCAAAATGGGAAAAAAAATATGGTTAACCTGGGCACTTATAATGTGATTTATGGAGTATGTAATTTTATTGCTGTATGCAAGTTTTTTTTTAATTAAATATGAATAAAGCAGATTTTTTTAAAGGGGGAGAACCCAGTAAAAATTCATTCAATAGGCCCTAGATAACAGCCACACCGAGTACACTAGGCCTCTGGTTCAAAACCAGAGCCACCCATGATTCCATTGCATCCTTGAAAACCCTTGTTAGCAATCCCAATGGCGTCCCTCGCCCCTCTCATGAACCAGCCCCACGCTGCATTCCGTGCAAATCTCTCTCTTCAGAGATGCCGCCGCCTCTCCCTCTGCTCTCTGCTTCCCCCCTCCTCCTTCTCCTTCTCCTGCTCCAGGCCCTTTTCCTCATCAGCGACGTCGCGCATCTTCACTGTTGCTCCGAATCTCTTGTTCAGATGCTTTGTCCTCTCTCGTTTCTACCCTGTCTCCGGCGGCGAGTCCATTTTCAAGGCTGGCAATCTTCGAAGCTCTCATCACCAGTTAGTCCGTCACGCGACAGCCACCGCTGCTGAAATCCAAGTAGAGTGAGTTTCTCTTTTGATTTTTGTCTTGGAAGGATTTTATCTATATTATTATTGACTTGGTTATTTTGGTATTGATTCTGAGTCTCCCAAGTAAAATTTGGAAAATTGTGAGACGTTTATGTGATTTGGTGAATTTAGTGGGATATTTGATCCTAAAGAAGGCGCATCTTGCCTGTGCCAGACTGCCAGTATAAAGTTAGTCCCTTGGAGGTTTTTGAGTTGGATATGTGAGCTTTACTCTCTGGTGTTTTTGAAGAGAAATGTTACTGAAGGCTTAATTTGGGGAAGTGGATTGTCTTGGTTGTGCATTGGGAGAGGAATTATATAGCAAGTATGGATCATGATATGGTGGCTATCACTGACTGTAAGGAAAGGGCATCTCTTGAATAGCTAGTATGACATGTTTTACACTCATTGATGTCGGTACTTGCAATTTCCTTTTGGAAAATGAGACCATAGGTAGGTTCAACCTAGGAATGAGAACTAAGTGCTTCCCATGTCTCATTAGCGACTTCCCTCTCTCAGACGGGTAGAAGCTTTTCCTCCAGTATGAAGGGCATCTGACCTAGCACAAGATGAGTCACTTGTAAAAATGAAATAGTTAATGATTATTAAATGCTAAAATTGTTAATTTTTAAAAAGTATTATTCCACGGGTCTTAAGTTATTATTTTTTCCAAGTTTGGAAAAATTAATAAAATCAAACATGTGACTAAAACTGATGAAATTGTTTGTTTTTATTTAAATAAAACCAAAAGTTGACATGCAAAACTATGCTTATAACTGTTATATAGGAGTGTAACCATCTCTTATGTAGCTAGTCCAAGTTTCATTTAAATTAGTTATAATTCTCTAAAATTTAATTCAAAATTTAAAAGTAAAATCAAAGATTTGCATGCTAGTAAGAGAATTTTGTGAAGCTCAAAGCTTATGCCTATTTCCTGCAGAATGTAGCAAAAGAGAATGTGTTCTGCTGATTTGTTAATTATATTAATTCATTTATTTCCATTTCTATTGATGTGTAACTACTTTGGTTGGTCTATTTGAGACTAGTGTATTAATGTTTTCTTACCTAAGTGTTGTATGAAGGAAGATCAAATTGCTTATTTAAGTTGGTTAAATTAAATTTTAGGTGATTATTTATATTAAGCATTTGCCCAAGAAAATAAAAATAATAAGAATATCAAATTGTATCATTGAATACGGAAGAGAAAAGTCTGAACATATCCATTCTTGTGGTTTAGAACCCTAATTGTCATAATCCTTGTGGTCCTTATTTTCACATTTGATTTAGAGTGGATGCTGAATTTTGCTTTCATTTGTTTTTTCCTTGTCTGCACTGTGGGTTGATTTTGCTGCTGTTTGACTTAAGCTGTGGTAAATCTATTCATATTTGCCTTCTTTTTATTGCGTCAACTGTGAAATGATAAGACTTAGCATGCTGTTTTTTTCTTTTCAAGGTGTATTTAGGTTTAGATTAAATTGCAGCAAATAGAATCATCTTGCCTTAATACTTTGGTTTTTTTGTTTTGCTTTAAACCTTTTAAGTGGTGGAGTGCTTGGAAGTTTCATTTTCTTTTAATTGCATTGTAAATGTTTGAATGTGGTGATATGAAAATTAATAAATTGGTCTTTGTGATCTTTTGGCCTCTAAAAATTTTGTAGTTAAGTTTGTTGCTTCATTTCAAAGGTATTAGGTTTGTGATATACTTTTTTGATGTCTCTACTTGATGGCCAATTTGGTACTGTGTTCCTTACAGGAGAGCTTGCTAGTTAAAATAGGCTTGTGGCTGTATTAGTTCTAATTTTAAACTTTGCATATCTTAAAATTTAAGTTTAGTTTTTCAGTTCATATTCTTAGCAGCTTAAGCTTTGAATGCTCATCATTGTGTCATGCCTTTTGTATGCCTTGAAACTGCTTACGCTGCGTGTGCCAACTGAGCAAATTTTTCTTGACTTGGAAGTAAAAGTTCGAAGCCAGTGCTGTGTCTCAGAAGACATATGCCGTGCAACACAAATGGCTTTCAGTGTTAAACTTATAATATTTTGCTCATATATGTAGCTCATTAGATATGTAACATAACTGTTGAGCCACAGGAACCTTGACCTGGTTAGACAAAGGTTTTTATTGAGATATTGTAATTGGCTGCTATGTAAAGTGGAGTCACATAGTTGTTGACACTATGCCATTTCCTTTCCATGAACTTTTTCCGTAGTCTTTGATGAAATTAATCAATGAGCCTTCGTGTGCTTGTCAAATATTTAACACCTGGGAGTTTGTTGTTTGCCGCTTTTTGCCAACCTCTAACCTATCATAGGAACTCTTCCATTTTAACAAGGTTTATGTTGTTTAGCATTTCAGATAACAGCTGATGCAGTAACCTGCCATTTGCTGCCAAATTTCTGATTATTAGAAAGGGGAGTTGAACATTATTTCAAAAGATTTTTAAATGAATTATCCTTCCTTTTTTATATCTGTATACTTCCATTTTTTCTATTCTACTTGGTTTTTGACCTTTAATTGTTAAATATGATCCCTTTATATTTTTTCCCCTATTGTGTATCCGTCTCTGACCTCTAGTTTCATAGGATGAAGAACTCATAATATGTCGTATTTGTTACATGATACAACATTTAAATCTTTTTAATATGCTGAAGATTATATTCCAGAAGTTAGAGACTTTGTGTACACTTTTACATCACAAAAAGTTGATTGGTTGCTCCTTCATATACTATTTGGGTAAGCAATTCATATTTCCCATCTAGCTTACTTGATCAGTTATTGCTAATTGTCAAGTTTCCAATGTGTACTATGACAATTAATATCTTGAAGCTAAAATCACATTTTCGTTTCACCTAAAGCTTTGCTTCCTTATAATGCTGTGATCTGGCCTATGTTTAGTCATCGTTTTGCATTATGACCTCATCATTCGTGTTTATAATTCTTTCTGGGGTATTACACATTTTCTTGCAGTTCAATTAATGTGTTTCTATGTCTGTTTTGTGCTTGAACCAGTCAGGTGCCAACCTCTGAAAAGACAAGTAAAGGTCGTGTATATCATGAGACATATGGATGTCAAATGAATATCAATGACATGGAAATCGTACTTTCTATCATGAAGAATGCTGGGTATGAGGAAATTGTGTCAGACCCTGAGAATGCAGAGCTCATTTTCATCAACACATGTGCCATTAGGGACAATGCTGAACAGAAAGTGTGGCAGAGGCTTAACTACTTCTGGTTTCTTAAAAGAGAATGGAAGAGCAATGTAGCAACAGGAAGGTCACAGTCTAAGCATCCTCCAAAGATAGTGGTTCTTGGATGTATGGCTGAGAGGTTGAAAGACAAAATATTGGATGCAGATAAGATGGTGGATGTAGTATGTGGACCAGATGCGTATAGGGATCTGCCCCGTCTACTGGAAGCAGTTGATTATGGGCAAAAGGGAATCAACACTCTTCTTTCTCTTGAGGAAACTTATGCTGATATCAGTCCGGTAAGGATTGCAAGCAACTCAGTTACTGCTTTTGTTTCGATAATGAGGGGATGCGACAATATGTGTTCATTTTGCATAGTCCCTTTTACTCGTGGCAGAGAGAGATCTCGTCCAGTGGAATCAATAATAAGAGAGGTTGGTGAGCTTTGGCAACAGGGCGTAAAGGAAGTTATGCTTCTTGGTCAGAATGTGAATAGTTACAATGACGCGTCAGGAGTTCAGGATGTTGTTCCAGGATCAAATTGGCAACTAAGTGAAGGATTTTCCAGCATGTGCAAAGTGAAGACCATGGGATTAAGATTTTCTGATCTGTTGGATCAGCTGTCCACAGAGTTTCCTGAGATGCGCTTCCGATATACCTCCCCGCATCCAAAGGACTTTCCAGATGATTTATTATTTATAATGAGAGAGAGATACAATATCTGTAAAAGTATACATTTGCCAGCACAAACAGGAAGTACTAGTGTACTTGAGAGAATGCGTCGAGGATATACAAGAGAAGCATACCTGGACCTTGTGCATAAAATACGAGACATAATTCCAGATGTGGGGATTAGCAGTGATTTCATATGTGGTGAGCATTCTAACCTATCTTTCTTTTAAATGTGAAGTTATAACACTATTTTAAGTCTGCTGAAGGTGTTATCTGCCTTCTGTTATTATTAATTATTCTTCCATTGGTTTAGCTGATTAATTTGCCTGTACATGAGCTACTTTGTTGATAATTCTTTTCTTGTTTGGAATATGAGTATTGCCCTTGTCCTGAATTATACCATTTTAAGTTTCCCCTTAAAATACGTGCATCATAGCACAATTTGCTATTTGATTGAGTTTTCTTCACTGGAATTGTGATGTTTTTGTCCAATTTTCTAGTAATTTCTTTGTGGGATTCAGGCTTAGTTACATTGTAAAACCCTTCTCTTTAGCCCATTCTTTCTATTGTCATCCAAAAGAAGTATCACCTGTGTTCCAAAGCCTGGTGTTTTCTTTATAATTGTAAATAGATAGCTTCAAAAGTATGGCTGTCGATGCTTTTCTGCCTTATGAATATGTGAACATGCTTTTTACACATTCTATGCTTAACTTTAAATGGAATAAGAAAATTTGTTTCGCACATTCTTTGTTTTCAAATTTAGGATTCTTGGAGATCACAACAATTTGTGGGGTCTATACAATGGTGAAACTTATTTTCTCTTCATGGAGAAATTATCTATGAGGAATGTTAATTAGCCAGCTTGCTTAGCACTTTAAACATAGGTTGCAAATCTCCTTTCTTTTTATACTTTCAACACTTCATGACTATCATTGCTCTGAGTCTATTAAAATCCAAGTGCAGCACCATCTTGGAATACCATACTAAATTTCTTCACTTAGACTACAATCTGAACTTTTTACTCTAGAAATGCATCTTTATAGAGAAAGGATCTTCAACAGAAAATTATGGAACAAAACATGGTGAAAGCTATCATTGCATATGCAAATTTCTAGTCAACTCATCATTTTCAGCTTTTAATATGCAGTTTCTATGTTATATCTGAAGGTATGTAATATGTTTTAATTGAGGGCAGGACTTGGTTTACCAGAAAGCTGCTCATCAGTGAACTAGTTGCCAAGTTAGTTCTATGTTTTATTCTGGTGCCAACAAAAGATCAATCCAACAATTTTTCCTTTGTTGCAAAATACTATATTGGAATGTGATAGGGGAGATCCTTGACATATATTTTATCTTTCTTGTATAGATCCATAAGCTAAAACAAGCAATCCATCTCTTACAGGAGCAACTAAAGGAAGATTTCTTCTATAATGTACGTTGCTTATCAATGGATTGAATGCCATGGCCACTAGATTATATTATATTGAATTGAAATCTATTCATGGGATGAGCAAAGATAATGTGTATCTGACACCTTATTATTATTTTTTTAATGCAATTTCCAGAGCATGATTTGGTGAAACCCTTGCTGCATGTTTTGTGGTCATATGGCCACTTGCTCTTCCTGTCTGCAATTGTTTGTCTATTTCCCTATGATATTCCACTTGTTAAAATGGTAAAAATATATACCACTCCTTGTTTTCAACACCTATTAGTTTATTTCTTACAGGATTTTGTGGAGAAACAGAGGAAGAACATGCTGATACATTAAGCCTTGTAAAAGCTGTTGGTTATGATATGGCCTACATGTTTGCATACAGCATGAGGGAAAGAACTCATGCTCACCGAAATTATGTAGATGATGTCCCGGAGAATGTAAAGCAAAGACGACTCACAGAACTTATTGATGTCTTCCGTGAAAGCACTGGACAGCGGTATGATTCACAGGTTGGAACCACCCAACTTATTTTAGTTGAGGGACCCAATAAGAGAGCCCCGGAGACTGAACTCATTGGAAAGACAGATAGAGGTCATAGAGTCTCTTTTGTTAATGTTCCGCTTCGTCATTCGTTTGATGATGATGGGGAGAGGAACCCAATTGTTGGAGATTTTGTGGAAGTATTCATTTTGAAATCGTCACGGGCATCTTTGTTTGGTGAAGCTAAAAAACGCACCAGGTTGAGCCTGTTTCACCAGGTTTCTCATGCCTCTGCAGCCACAATCAAGGTTTGAGTTGAAATTCTGAACTTTATTAATGTATCAAGATCCCTTTTGTAAGATGGTGTTTTATCAAAATTAATTGGTTATTAGTTCTAACTTGTCGGTCCCAGCTGAGGGCCTTTTGCAGGAAAATGATGTCAAATGAAAATTAATGTCAATTTGTTTTTTTTTTATTTTTTTTGGTTGATATTCTCTGTGTCTTCGGAATGGTAACTTGTTTATTTAAACAAAATATTTTGACTGTTTTCACCACCAATGTGCATGTATGCAAGTGATGGTGCAATGCTTGAATTATTGATGATTGCATTTGAAGTCAAGCAATGTTAGTATTGATGATTAAACTCGTTGCCGTTGATCTGTGATCTTGCATGAGATTAAAATTCATTAATGTGATGTTAATCATTTGCCAATATGGCTTACAGTTCATAATCTATACTTTTATGGATTATGAAATATTTTTCAACAGTTTCAGTAAAAGAGTACTTCTAGTTAGACCTGTCAATGGGCCGGGCCGGGCCGGGTTCGGGCCGGGTTTTATATATAATTACTAAAATTCAACCTTGTCCAAGCCCGGTCCGGCCCGAAAATTCGGGCCTTAACTTTTGCCAAAGCCCGCCCAAATTTAATAGACTCTACCCAAATCCCGCCCAAATAGATTTTTCATCAAATAATATATAAGTTATAAAAAAATTAACAATAACATTAATATGCGAATATGACAAAATATTATTCTACAAAACACTTAAAAATTAAAATACCAAAATACAAATATTTATACAATTACAACAACTAAAATTCAAACCATTATAATCAATGACAGTCAACAATAAATATATATTATATAAGTATATATAAAACTAATTAATAAATAATCAATGGAAATTCACCATTATATATATAAAAGTATAAACAAAACTAATTAAGAAATATATTTTATAATTCGGGCCGAGCTGGGCCGGGTTTTTAACATTGAAAACCAAACCCGGACCATTTTTAAAATGGGCTTTTTTTTTGTCCAAGGCCCAGACATCGGGCCTTATATACTTGTCCAAGCCCTCCCATTTTTCGGGCGGGCCTTCGGGCTTGGGCGGGTAGCCCGGCCCTTGGACGGGTCTACTTCTAGTTGAATTTTTTTTTCCTTGCACGAAAAGAAATGACTTAGGTGAAGTTAGATAAGTGTAGTTAGTGTAGTTCACTATTGGATGTTTGGCATGTGGCATGAGATGAGTAATTTTTAAAAAATAATAAGGGTATTATAAGAAAGTTATTATATTTTTATATATTTTTGAGACACGTGTCACAATATCAATGGTGAACTGCACTAGCTACACCTATCTGACTTCACTTAAGTCATTTCTTTCGGAAAAGCGTATTTGTAGGCCAAATTTTGTTTTAATTAATGTTAATTAGCTAAGCATTTTTAAAATTTTCAGTTGCATTTCCTAAGTAACGTTGAGTATTTTTAATGTTTGTTAATAAACATATTGTATTATTTTTTGTTTCAATAAATTAATTTTGTTATAGAATTAAGAAAGCAAATAAAAGAAAACAAATAAAAACCATACCAAAGTAGAGAGAAGAGAAATAGCTAATTTTTTATTCACTTTTTTTTTTATCACATGTATCTCCTCAGTATGTTGTATAAGATTACATAACCTTTATTTATAGGCTCAGAGGAACATGAAAAGTCACATCTATTAAACTTTCTCATAAATATGGGAAGATAAATGAGACATGAGAAGACGAAAAGTCATAAGAGTTTTAGGAGTTTAGAAGATGAAGAGATATATCTTAATAGGCATTCACTTTAATTAATGTTTTATAACACTCCCCCCTTAGATGCCTATAGTAAAAGAAAATGCCTTATTAAAACCTTACTAGTAAAAACCCAATGGGATAAAAATCTAGTGAAAGAAAAAGAGTGCATTATCCTTAATATACCCTATAATTGTTGCTTCATGGAAAACCTTACCAAGAAAACCCAATAGGAAAAACCATGGTTAAGGGAAAAAGAGTGTAGCGCGTATTAATCCCCCTTATGGTAATATCATTTGAGATCTTTGAGTCAACGAGCTCCAATATTGCTGGCTAACTTTTCAAATATTATAGTAGAAAATGCCTTGGTATAGAAAACTACTGGATTTGTTGAATATTAGTATACGCTTCATGTGTTGCTTCATTAAAATCTTGTCAGGAAAACCCAGTAGGACAAAACCATGTCAAAGGAAAAAGAGTACAGCACGTATATGACTTCCCTTGAAGAGAACATTATTGAAGATCATTGAGGTAATGCATCCCAATCTTGCGAACAAACTTTTCAAAATTTGAAGATCGCTAAGGTAATGCATCCCAAGTTGTATTACCACATATAAACAAGCATCCCATTGTTCCTCGAAAGTAGCGAAGTATATGTTTTACTCCATTCCAAAACTTTCGTGTGGGAGAAGAACTATATTTTGCTAATAAATTAACAACAAATGATATATCAGGTCTTGTGTGACTAGGAAGATACATTAGTGTTTTGATTGCACTAAGATATGGTACTTCAGGACCAAGTAGTTCCTCATCAATTTCTCGAGGTTAAAAAGTGTCTTATGACCATTGAGGTAGTCAACAGATGTAATTTATCCATATAAAATTGTTTCAACACTTTCGTAGTGTAAACTTCTTGATGCACAAAAAATCCTATTTTTCAAATGTTCAATTCGCAACCCTAGGCAAAACTTTGTTCTTCCAAGATCATTATCTCAAGTAATTTACTATCTTTTGAATCTCTTCTGGAGTTCCAATAATATTTAAGACGTCAACATAAACTGTAATTATAATAAACTCATTATTTCCGAGTTTCTTTGGTCCAATAATAATCTCTTCTTTCATCCTCGGCGGGATCCTCCAAGGGCAAAGCATCAATTCCATGACAATTTGCATACTCAGCGTCAACCAAATAATAGTGACCTAATTAACATGCACACATGTATTTATTGTTAGGTATAATTTTATTAACAATAAAAAATTCAAGAGTAATGATGAAATATTCTATTTATCATTTGGAACCTTTAATCCATTTGGCCTTGTAACAACGTCCCTAAGAACTCGGCCTTCATGCTGTGAACCCTTCTAGCCTGCCAAAACATATAACCCCGAGTGGGAGTGAGAGATGACATGATCAAGAATTGGCAAATGTGCTTATCAATAATAGAGTTTTTTCACACAGTTTCTTAACATTGCTCATTAGGCATAGACAGAGATGACACAAATGAGCCATAGAGTGGCATTAGATTTTTGCAATGGTCTTCTAGTGTCAAGTATTATACATTGGCATTTGGGCATCGAGTGTGTCAATTGAGAGGACTTAGGGCAAGAAGGGTTAGGAAAACAGGGAAGTTATTTATTTATTCTAAGGCCATTTCACCCACTTTGATCATTTTGGTCTAAAGTGGGTGTAGTGTAATCTGGCTAAAGTAAGAAAAAGGGAGAGATGCCACTTCTATCATATTTTGACAAAGAACACATAAAGTGGGTGAAGTTAAACCACTTCTTCACTTCCTTCACCCACTTATTTTGAAATGAACATGACCTTAACCATACTCCAAAGCCCCTACTAGAATTTTCTAAAAAGCAACTAGCCATACCAACTACTTGAGCAACATCTACTCTTATATGAATTAATGTATACATAAGGCTTCCCACTTTGCATGCATAAAGTATTCGAAGCATTTCTATTCTCTCTGATTCATTATTGAGATACGCAATCGAGGATAATTTATATTTGACAAGAAAATAAGCTTGAAATTGGCTCACAATCTTACATGCTAATGTGCCACATGACTTAGATAATACTTTTGAGAAAACCTAAATTTACTTTTTTTTTCATAGGTCAGTGAATTTACATACCTAAATCTTGTTTGTTAGTCCCAAATCTTTCATAGAAAAATTTATACTTTCGATGCCAAAACACTTGTGTAGTAGCTGACTAGCATTGTACACTTGTGAGGTAGCGATTAAGCTTTAGCATATACTATAAATAGCCCAATGTTGAACAATTAATATTCCAATCAATATAAAGAAGTTCATGATCTATATCAAAGATTGTATAAATAATATCCCTATTATGACACATTGGAAAGTTTAACCTTTCTTGGTTGGTATAGATAAGCCATTGGCAAGAGCAGTGACCATCCATGTTGATAATAAGTAAGATAACATAGACAGAAATTTATAGATGAGCATTTCCTTCAGATAAATATTTTGAGATTTAACGTTGGGGAGTTTAAAATGATGGAATATGATAAGACAAAAAGAGAATTCCTCACCTTGAGAAAACTTAGAGATCCATATGTTTTTCAACTGGCCTACTTTCTCACCCTTCCCTATATATATATATATATAATATCAGTTGTGATCTTCTCTATCTTCATCACTATAAGATCATCTACAACCTCTTTTAAGATCCCATCTACAATAAGGGCATATGCTTGAGGTCATCTAATTAGCCAACAGAATATAGATTCTTCTATTCAAGCCCTTCACATGTATCCATTGAATTGTATAAATACCATCATACATTTTTAGCTTGACAATACCAACCCTAACAAATTTCTAAGGTATTATCATTTCCCATAAAGACAAATCCTTCGAAGATAAATTCATAAAGGCAAAACAAATATCGTCATGGAGACATACGCCAAGTTGTTCTTGTATTCATCACCCAAATATCATTGAGATGCTTTCCGCTTTCCATTAGAACTACTTGTAGCTTCACTTCATAATTTTTCTCTATTGTCTAGGTACTTATAGCACACCTTTGAGGGATTGCTTCAGAAGCCTTTGCTGCACTATTCTTATAATGCTAACAATCCTTTCAACATTCTCTTTTGCCACAATAATAGCATTTAAAGTTATTCTTTGTGACTTCAATTCATGATGTTTTTGTCTCCCACTAGAGATACATTCTGTTAACCTCCTTCGTGTCACCATTAGATCCTATATTTGTTGTTAGGTAAATAATCTATCTTCTTTATTTTTTTTTTCCTCTTAGATTACTCTTGTAGAAGTGCAAAGACAAGATTATTACGAGAATATTATTTTCCCATTTGGATGATGAGTTGATCATATGAATTAGGTAGACATTTAAATAGAAGCTTAGTCGTTTCATTTTTTGCACTCTTGTATTCCAAAGCTATGAGTTGGGAAAAAGTGCATTCAAATTGTTGATGTGATTCATTATCTACGGGAATTTACTCATTTGAAGTAAGAAGATCTTTCTGTGAAGTGACTTGATCTCGAACAATTTGCTAAGCGTCCTAAATTTCTTTTATTGTGATTTTTTCTACAACACTTGACAAGACTGTATTAACCATTGTTAAATGTAAATCAGCAACAACATTGTAGTCCACCTCTTTTATTTTTCTTTAGTTATCCTTGTGAATCTATCCATAATTGCATCAAGCATTTATCTTTCCTCAAAATTTCCTTCAAATTTGATAGACAAATTACTCATTAAACTTCTTAATCTTATATTTCATTGCTATAGTATTGACACTAACATGTTCCTCAATGTAAAGCCAAGGGGTTTCAAAACGCCGGAGCTCTTGTTGCTTTGAACTCCCTGCTCTTCTCATGTGCCTTTGCCCTTCCCCTTTGCCATGGCAAGTGGGGCCAACCCCCAACCTCATCGTCCCTTCCTCCACAACATAAATCATGGGCACAAGTTGGCTCCTCATTTCGTCAGTCCACTAATAACTCTCCTCTACACAACACTCAAATACTCAACAAACTCAAGGAGTCAACAACCAACTTCATCCGGTTAGATGAAGACGCTTTATGGCATAGCCGTATGAGATCCCAACATGTTCTCTATGGGAAGCTATTCAGCAAGCCTCCCCCCTTTGACCAAGATAAGACCGCTCTTCATGCCAAATGGATGGATTTCAGAGAGATCTTCATCTTCAACCTCCCAAATGGTTTCCTGCTAATTCAATGCAACTCACAACATGCGATGCAGCGTCTTCTTTTAGAGGGTCCCTGGTCCATCAATGGTGTCATCCTGCAGCTCTCTCCATGGAAGCCATTCTTCAAACTGACGTTTGCCAAACTAAGCACCACTGTCATATGGATCAAGTTTCACAACCTCCTGATAGAGTGTTGGGACGATGAAACTCTTGAGACAATTGCTAGTCTTCTTGCAACTCTTCTCAAAGTCGGTAAGCTCACAACTTCACTGGTTAGGTTTAAATTTGCCCGAGTTTGTATTGAAATAGATTTATCCAAGCCTCTCAGCTGAGGCTTCTGGATTGATGACGATCAGCATCGAGTGTTTGTTGTTGTGATGTATGGACAGCTGACAACCTTTTGTTATATTTGTGGATTGATTGGACATGGAAGTAGCATATGCACCTAGTCAGCGGTGACAGGAGCTGGCGGAACCACATTGGCCTCTCATGATGAGTGAAGACAACAATGGTTGGTTCCTGATAGCTCCCTCAAGTCATGGATCAATGGATGGAGGTTACTGACCATCGCTCCGACCATCCCTCAAGCCGTGCTCACAGTCACGGAGGAGGTGCACGCGGCACCCACGCAACCTAGAGCACCGCAACCGTTACGAGTTCCGAAGCCGGTGGGTCTTTAGGCGCCGCTTCTTATAGTACACATGGAGATACAGGAGGTGTTGGGAAGAGGACGGTTCCCTTTCTCCCATGCTACCCACTCTGACCCTATCTCTGATGATTTGATGGCCATCCACTCTAGCTCATATAATCCAAATCCGACCATTGATTTAATCTCCGAAACTTTAACCAAGAGCATGTTAATTCCCTAGGCGGCAATGCTTCTTCCCAGGTTGCCATACCTCCCGACCCTTCCAATCAAATTGTTCTTTTTCGTAAGACCCTAGAAAATGGAAAAATCTGTACCTTTGCCCACTCAAACTCTCCTCTTCCTGTCCTTTGATCTTCTCTAATGAATCCGCCCTTTCCTTCTCCCCCAGTCGATCACTCCCATCTTTCAGAGGTTGCGAAGGTCTTTTCTGCTCTCGATGATGAAGATATGGAAGAGGATAGTAATGAAGACAAAGAGTACTTAGGGGAGGAAGATGAAGAGATGCCTGACGATGAAGGTTTTGCGGATTCCATGGCGTTAGTCCAATACCAAGAGGAAGCGAGACACGATGCTCTCATAAGGAAAGTTTTACATACCTCGGATGTTTCTCAAAAGAAAGGAAGAGTTGAGCTTGGGAGTGCTAGTTCCTGAATCAACCCCTTCCTTTTATCTTAGTTGATCGTCTTCACTATCAGGAAGTTTCTTCCTCCTTTTCCTCTTTATTTTCTTTGTTTTATCATGAATTCAGCTAAAATCTTTTGTTGGAATTGTAGGGGAATTTCGGCGAGAGATATAACTTCTCGAGTCTTTTGGCTTATCCGAACTCATAAGCCCTTCATCATTTGCCTCGTTGCGACCAGAGCAAACTTGGATGATGTGGACCATTTTTGCAAAACGATTTCTAGAAACTGGGATTGGGTTGTGATCATGCAAAACGATTTCTAGAGGCATCATTGTGTTCTGGAATAAGATTATTGGTCAGGTTACCCCTATCGTTGCCTTTGCGCAGAGCATTACATGCCGTCATCTCTTCCAATTTTTTTTTAAATTATCATTTTTGTAGTTTATAATTCGCTTCATTTTCAAAACTAGTGTTTTTTTATGGCACAAGTTGTCTAAAATCACCCCTTTGCGGCTCTCATAGCTCATCGTGAGAGATTTTAATTCCATTCTCTCCAGGACTTAGCACAATGGGGGGTTGTTTTCGTATTACAACAAGAAAGCTTGTTTTTTTCTTGATTTCATCGAAGCTTATAACCTTCTAGACTTAAAATTCTCTAGTCCTCCCTACACTTGGTGCAAAAACCAATTTGGCCCGGCCTGTCGTTGGGCTAGACTAAACCATTGCTTAGTGAACTTGGAATGGACCAATACTTTTAAGTCTTTGACCATTCTATCCTCTTTCTCTCTTCTAGCTTCCTTCCTTTAAAAAAAAAAAAAAATTTGTTTCATTTCTAGGATTTCTGGTTTGATTATTTGGGTTGCCAGTCTGCTATTCGGGATGCCTAGAACTGCTCTCCTCATGGCAACCCCATGCAAGCTTTCTCCCATTTATTGTCTCGAACTCATTTTAAGCTCAACTCTTGGCACTAGCATGGTGCCAATAAAGTGGAGTCTGCTTTGATTGACACTGAAGCCGTGATTGGTAATCTTAAGCTATTTGATTCTAATCCTAATTCTTTTCCTCTCTTTATAGAGCACTGCATTGAGCTTTCCGCTTTGCAGTGCTATTATAACAACAAATAGGCTCAGTGAGCCCGTTTTCTTTGGATCAAAGTTGGAGACAAAAACACTAATTTCTATTATTCTATCACTTGCATTCGCTCGCATGTCAACTTCATTTCCCAGGTTGAAGATCTAGAAGGTAACATGCTCTGTGACCACGCTAACATTGACCAGGCCTTCCTCTGTTTTTATCAAAACCTCTAGACTGCCCATTCTGAGACTTTCGTGAATGCAGATGATGCATTGCCTAGCTACCATCCCTAAATATCTGACTATTCTCTATCTTCCTACAGGTAAGTCCCCTACCCCAGACGGATTTAATGTTGAATTTTATCAGAACTTTTGGCCCATCATCGAAGATCAGCTTTTCACGGCCATTTGCTACTTCTTTAAAAACTCTATTATGACATCCTCTTAGGGTAAAACTTTCATTACTCTTATCTCTAAGAAGGACAAACCTAAGCTGGTTTCTAATTTCAGACCGATCTCGCTTTGCAATGTTTGTTTCAAAATTATTTACAAAATCTGTGCCAATCGTTTAAAAATTGTTCTCCCTCATCTCATTGGTCATGAACAAGTTGGTTTCGTTTCTGATTATTGCTCGTTTGATAATATTATTGCTATGCAAGAGGTTGCGCATTCCCTCGAAAATGATACCAACGCCCGCCCCCCCCAAAGGATGCTAATTAAATTGGATATCAGAAATGCTTACAATACCCTTAATTGGAGTGCAATTCTTACCATCCTGTCCAAAATGAACTTTCCTCCAACTTGGCTTTCTTGGATTTCTTCTTGCCTTCATTCTAGTTCTTTTTCTCTTCTCATTAACGGTGTCTCTTCTCCATGGGTTTCCTTCTCCAAGCGAGTTCGTCAAGTGGATTCTATTTCTTCCTATTTATTTATTTTGGTTTCTCAAACCTTAACCTTCCTACTTAATTTTGGTCTGCTTAATGGCATGATTCCTACTTTCTTCCAATTTAAATCACAACTTCAATCATTTGATGTACGTTGATGACCTAATTCTGGTCACTCAGGCTTCCCGAGTGGCTACTAGGAACATCAGCCTTTGTCGTCTATTTACTTTAAACTCACTGGCCAGCGTCACAACTATGCATGCTAAGGGGCCGTTTGGTTCATGTTAATGATATATTACCACGTAATGAGATTACCGTGGTAATAAGATCGGGAATGTTATATGCCTAGGAATATTGTGGTAATTTATGATAACCATGTTTGGTTGGAAACTCATATTAAATGGTAATCAACTTGGTAATGTTCTAAATTTCCCAAAATACCCTTATGTCTACCGTTTTATGCAAATTTAAATTTATTAAAATAAAATAAAATTTTTGATAAAAAATTAAAATTTCAAAGCTAAACATATTCCCAAATTAATGTTATTTAAATTTAATTTTTTTATCCAACAAATAAAATATGAAAATTATTATTTTTAAACAAAGGGTATATTTGTCCAAAAAATATTTAAGATTACCACCTACTTGGTAATCCAACATAGCCACCTATTTTGGTGGTAATGGGATTACCAAGTTTCTTGGTAATCTTCCAAAGTTGGTAATCACACATTACCATCAATATTACCACCACCATCCATCCAAACGTGGTAATCTTTCCAGATTACCACGTAACAGGCGGTAATGTTTTCACATTACCGCCAACCAAACGCCCCCTAAGTCCCAAATTGTTTTTCCCTCCTAGTTTAATAAACATGTTTAAAGAAGCATCTGTTCTATTCTTAATCTTAACCCAGCTTTGTTTCCCTTCAAGTACCTTGGCATCTTAATCTCTCCCAAGAGAATTGTTGTGCAGGCTTTTTGGACTATGGTAGATAAAATTCATCGTACTTGTAGTAGATGAAGTAGCCTTCATCTTTCTCCCATTGCTAAAGAAATCCTGATTAGCTCTACCTTACTTTCCATCCCTACCTATACTCTTTCAGTCTATCTAGTTTTAGACTCTATCCTGTCTGAGATAACTAAAGTTGTGAAAATAAATTTTGAAGTAGAGGTGGCAATGGAAAGGGCATCCATAATGTGAATTGGAGTACTATCACCGAAGGTAAGCTTGGGGGGGAGGGGGCCTTGGTATCAGAAATCTCTCTCTTGCTAAGCATTCCCTTATGGCGAAGCATATTTTCAAATATTTGAACAATGAGGATGTTTTTTGGGCTGATATTTTGTATGTGAAATATGGTAAGATTAATTTCTAGCATGACCTTGCGCCTGCTAAGTGTTCCTGGTTTTTCCAGGGTCTTTACAACTCAGCTGCTTTTATCAAACCTTTCTGTAGAATTAACTCAGTTAATCCTAACAGCACTTTCTTTCTTCTGGACCCTTGGTGTTTTGACATCACTATTGCTTTAAAACCCATCTTTGTCAATATGTCTGTTGAATTAGACCACATTAATCTCACAAACTTGATTCAAGGTGATAATTGGAACAATCACAGCTTGAATTTTATCTTCGGTGACCACTTCGTTACTTCATCAAGCAACCTGGGCAACATTAATATTGTCTTTGAGAATTACTGGGTTTGGCATCCTAAGTCGAGTTATATCAAAATTTCTGCAACCTTTTTATCATCATTTGAATCATAAGTCTTTATCGTCAAATTTGTGGATCGCCTGGCAGAAGCTCTGGCATATTCATGTTGCCCTCCACCTCAAACACTTTATCTGGCTTTCCTTCAAGGGTCGTTTATCTACTTCTAATTGCCTTTATAGAATGCACCTTGGCCCTGATAACCCTTGCATTTTGTGTGGCTTTTCTCAAGAAACTATTGATCATTTGATTTTCCAATGCCGCAGGGCTCAATCTGTTTAGGATTAGATAAGTTTAAAAGTGAACACTCCCATTTCTTTTCATGATGACTTTTCCTTAGGCATTTGGCTTATTGACTACAACTATTCAAAGTTTATTATAATTGTGCTTGTTGCTGGTGCTTGGTTCATCTGGGAGAGTAGGTGTGACGCTATCTTCAGAAACACCTGGCCTAATTATCTTGCCAATATGTGCAGAGCTTTTGCTCATGCACATGAACATTTCAGTGGCAACAGGGATCTCCTCAGCAAAAAGATCATTTTGAATAACTTCTCTAGCATTGATGGTCAATTCTTCTTCACTCACGCGCTTCTTAACCGCAGTTGCCAAGTAAGGTCGATTGGTTTCTTTTTATCCGATGCTAATTACACCATCTCAATTACAGGATGCTCCTTTTTGCCAGTGGAAGACAATTCATTTGATGCTTTGCATGCTCTGGAAATAGCCCTTCAAGGTGGCTCTGGACTTCTATATTCCTGTCAGGCACATCTTCAACATCCACCATGCCCTTTGGTGCCCCTCAATAATTCGGAATCTCCTGCATCTTGGTGCTTCAACTCACAAATCTCCAATATGAGGTTTCTCCTTGATATGAATGGTAGCCTTCACATTCATGAGACTCTTCATTCCTAGATGTCTCTCGCTATCAAGTTGGCTACTCAAGGGTTCAAACACCAGTCTCTAAACCTTTTCTTGTTTGGGAGAGACTTGCCTCGCTAGATTATGAAAACATATTCCTCAACTAAACCAACTCACAGTATACTTCATTGTAAACAATATCCGTAACTTGACTTTGATACCACTATTAAAAAACAACGATACATAAATAGTATTAGGTATAGCTACCATATATTATAATTGAAATAGGGGCGAGAAATCATAGGAATTGATCCACAAAATTTACGTGGAAAACTCTCTTGATTGAGTGGGAAAAACAATGATGATATAAGTTTTTTACTACAAGAAAAAGTTTCAAGCTTGTATAGTAAATAAACTCTTGGGAGATAATGTTTTCTCTATGAAATTTCCATCTCACAGCTCGCAGCCGCTCGTGCACACACGCATTTATAGCAAAGAAAGAGCAATTATACAATTGGCCAAATCAGACTCACATCCAGTTATACATTAACAGGTCTTTAATGTTTATCAATTAACTAATAGGCATATTCTTTCATTGTCAAACCGCCACATATCTTCCTATACATTTTTCATTCATTTTAAGGTTTTTTTACTTTAATCAAAAAGTTGATTTTCTTTTCCAACACTTCAAACAACTAACCCAAATCAAACTTATCTCAACTCAATCAGTAAATTCACAAAAATTTTAGTTGTCACAGAAAAGGTTACAAGAAGCAGGAGTAAATTTTACGAGTCATAGCTCCCAATCTTCATAGCTTAAAAGATAACACCAAAGCTAAATTCAGAAATATATGCGCTCCAAATTCTACAAACCAAAAACCTAACTAAAGAATTAGAAGTCAAACCAACTAGTGAAACACTATACCTTTTTTGTTGAAGAGCTGCAACAAATGCAAGAGCTCTTCATTAGATAACTTGGAAGGTCTCTTCTCCTCAAAACCCCCTGACTTCAATATCCCAATCACCCTCTCTTTAAACAAACCAACTTCCAAACCATCACCTCCCACTTCTCCTTCCTCATTTTCACAATCATCATCATCATCATCATCTTCTTCTTCTTCTTCTTCTTCTTCAACCTCCCTAAGTTTTCGAGAATTCAGTTTCACCAATCTCTCCAACAGCTCGGCAATCTTCTTCTTTTGCTTAAAAATGGCACCCAGAGTCTTATTCCTTTTACTAAAACAAGTCCTTATGAAAGCCAGCCATTCATCCAAGTCCACAACTGGAACTTCATCTCTAGGCCTAATCTTAACAAGAGTAGAATCCACCTTGGGGGATGGAACAAAGTCTTTCTTGCTCACATCCATGAGGAACTCCACATTAGCCACCAACCCAACATTCACAGCCAATCTGTTGTAGTCTGAGTCGCCAGGCATTGCAAGAAGACGGCGAGCAAACTCCTTCTGCAGCAGTAACGTTGCCGTGCGAAAACATGGCGGCCGAGTCTCAAACAACAGCTTGGCAATGAGAGGAGAAGAGATACCATATGGAATGTTTGCTACGCAGAGGTCGAAAGGTGGCAGCTTTGTCATCAATGCGTTCTCCTTGATCACCTGAAGAAAAAGCATATACTTCCCTGAAATTATATGTAAAATTAAAAATAAATCAGGGGTTGATATGAAAAATTAGTTTTTTAATTGTGAAATTAAAACAAACGGGCAATAGGCACTAAGTATTTATTTTTGTATTTAAAGTTTAAAACCAAAAAATTATTACTTAGGAAATCAAGTGGTTATATGAGAGCATAGTCTTTCTATTGAGGAGTTAGCATGGGGTTATAAAAAATTACCAGAAAAAAAAAACAGTTTTCCATTGAGGAATTATAACAAACGGGTGATGGACATACATAACTAGAGAAGTGATCATCTTGTAATAATAATAATAATAATAATAATAACAAAAATTTAAGAAAAGAAAGAGCTTTTCATTGAGGAATTCGAACAACCAGGTGGTAGGCATAAATATCAGAAAAAAGAATAAGGGGTCTATATATATATATCGATTTTTCATTGAGAAATTAAAACAAACAGGTGATGGACATACCGTGAGACGGTCGGCAAGGCCGAGTTGAGAGACGCGGCCGAGAAGAGAGTCAACCATCCTGTTATCGATCTCGATGGCGATGACTTTGCTGGCGGATTGGAGGAGTCTGACGGTGAGGTTTCCGGTGCCGGGGCCGATCTCGAGAACGATGTCATCGGGGTAGATGTTGGCTCGGCGGACGATGGAATCAAGGATGCGGGGGTTGGTGAGGAGGTGCTGGCCACGGCTCTTGTGGAGCTGGAAGCGGCTGCCGAAGGCTTCATTCCACGGCTTCTGATTCTTCGGATCGCCGTTGTCGTTGTCGTTGTCGTTGTCGTTGTGGTGGCGGTGGGGTTGATGCCTTGTTGGGATACGGGAGAAGGCCTTGGAGCGTAGACCGTGGGATTGGAACCGGATGTGTGGGAAGAAGGCAACGAGTGATCGAAGAATGTGATGATGAAACACTCGGTTCATGATGGGTATGAATTAAAATATGTTACACTCTCTGTCTTCAGACTAGGTCACTTTTTTGCTCACAGGAGAAGACTTGCATTTCTGAAATTTTCTAATCCATATTATTATAATAATAAATAAAAAATCGCGTAGATTATAGCGGTTATAAAATTATTTTTTCGACAATTGTCCTCAAAGAAATAAATGTCGGATATTTATGGTTGTTATTAAGGTTTTCAAAATCTGAGAAGGAAAAAAAAAAGTTGGGGGTCAATCTAAATTCAATCCTGTTGAACAGGTAACAATAATTTTACTAAGAATAATTTATATTTTAATTATATAAAATTAAAAATAAAATATTGAAGAATAAAAAATATAAAAAAACATGACTTTTTAAAGTTTTAAGTAACTATGTTGATTGAGGGTCAAGCTTCAGTCGAGTAGTATCCCCATACATTGCTTTCCAATACATGCTTGATATGTCTCATGTAGATTTTCAATAGTCATGATTAAATTTCGTTAAATCCCTTTTTACACTGTTGTTTCACCTTTTGGTTTATAACTCCATTAGAAATCCCAGCGCCAAATTCCTATGCCAAAATATAATCCATTGTTTTCTAAAACAAACTTTATCTTCTCACTCTTTTATATTTTGTATTGTTTTAACCTTTTTTGTTTATTTTTGACTCTGTTTCTTTAATGTTTTACAAACCTCGCCCCAAATTAGTGCGCCAAAATCCAACAACAAAATATGAGGCTCTTAATTTTTAGAAACAAATTTTATCTACTTCGTCTTTGCAAAAACACATTTCGGTGCTATTAACAAACTTTGGCCTTATTTGGATTAGCGTCTAAGAAGCCTAGAAGTATATATATAAGTTAAGTGCTTCTGGGCTCAAAAAAAAAATTGTTTGGATTAGCTTTTGTGTAGAAACAGAAACATTACTTTTTTTCAGAAATTGGTCATGTGATGCTTCTGGAAAAAAACAATTTTTAGAAGCGGTTTTGAGTTACACAATTACTTATCTGCCCTTATAAAATAAAAAAATGACCAAGGTTTTTAAGATTTCTCTCCAAACTTTTTGTATCCCCATTTAGTCTTCTCTGTCTTCAAGATCTGAAGGCCTCCTCTCCCGTCCGCTCCTGCTCGTGCTCTAGTGTGATTAATGCATCATAATTGGATTATTATTATAATTCAATGAATATCCATTTTAGCAATTTACTATTGAAAATGTCTTTCTACAAATCCACATCCAAACAACTTCGCAAATATAAAAATACTTTTGCATTAACATATCCAAATACAAAATACAGAAAAACAGTTTACTTACTCCGAGAAGTACTTTTTTTAGAAGTTTTTTACCATACATAAAAATTTACTTTTTTAAAAAACTAATCCAAACAAAGCCTTTATCTTCTGCAATATTTAGGTATATTCTTTATTAATTTTTAAAAACTAGATTACACTATTTATTATCCATTTTCTTATTTATCCTATTTTTACAGCAATTTAATTATATACTCCCTTAACTATGTGATTTTCACTCTTTATTTATTTATTATTTTTTTATCCAACAGATATTGTTTATTGATATCGTGTGTAATGAATTGTTTAGTTCTAAAACTTTTTGTGATCTATCACAAATTGATCATTTACCACAAATACTTTTCAAACCAATCCAAATTGGTTTGGAATTTGATTCTGCAAGTGAGGCCTATCAATATAATAATGATTATGCCAAAGAAATTGGATTTAGTATTTGAAAGGAGTACGTTAATAAAAACATAAAATATGGTTATGTAACTTCAAGAAAATACATGTTTCAAAGATGGTCATCATTAGAGGGGGGCACGGGCCGAATTTTGGCCCTGCCCGAAACCGGCCCGCCGGTTCAATGACCCGTAACCGGCCGTACTATAGACGGGCCGGTTACAGGTTGGGGAAACCCAAACCCGTGACCCAGCGGGTTGACCCGTCGGGTTTGGAACCCGGCTTGACCCGGCGGGTCAAGCCTGGTTTCAAACCGGATTTCAAATTTTATTTAATTTTTTTAATACTTATACTCAAAAGAAAAGTTGGATAAGATGGTTAGAGGGTGAAACTTTTTATAAAGTGACCAAGTTCGAATCCCATTCACAACTTTGAGTTTTTAATTTTAATATAATAATTAAAAAAATAATAAAAAAAAAAGGCCGGGCCTGGCGGGTTTGAAATCTTATCGGGCCGGGTCGACCCGGCCCGGCGGGTTATTACTGTTTCACGGGCCGGTTACAGGGTCGGGCCCGGTTAACCGGCCCGTGCCCATCTCTAACTCATCATGCAGTGAAAAAACAAGATATTTTGTTGAAAACTCATCGCAAAGAGACCAGAACAGATTTCCTAGCTCGTATTGTCATTAGACCCAAAGAAAATGGTAAATATCAAGTTATCGATTTTGAAGAGAAACATAATCATACCTTGCTCCTAAACCATGCACTCATATGTTACCTTCTAAAAGGAAAATAGCGGAAGCTAATTCACATGTGCTGGATTTAGTTTATGATTCTAGTTTACCTCCAAAACACGCATTTGAAATGATTTCTCAAGAATAAGGTGGTCAAGACAATTTGGGATTCACTACAAGGGGCCTGAAAAATTACTTCCGCACTAAAAGGAAAAGATCTTTGGTGCAAAGAGAAACAGGCAGCTTATTGGATTATTTTGAGAGAAAAAAAGTTGAAGACCCTTCACTTTTCTATTCAATGCAGTTAGATGTTGATGATTTAATTATAAATATATTTTGGGCTGATGTAAAGATGATCACAGATTTCAACCTTTTGGGAGATGTTGTATCGTTTGATACAACCTATCAAACAAATAAAAATATAGACCTTTGGCTATTTTTGTTGGGATGAATAATCATAGAAAAATGGTTATTTTTGGTACTGCTTTAATGTATGATGAAACAATAGATTTATTTGAATGGTTGTTTAAGACATTTCTTAGAGCCATGTTTAAGAAAAAGTCAAAGACAACTTTGACAGATCAAGATGCTGCAATGAGAAAAGCAATTGAGTGAACGTTACAGCAATGAGAAAAGGTAGTGTGAATTTAAATATTTAATTTTATTTTGTACTGGTATTAATTTGAAGTGCCTTACTTTAATATGATACTCATGTTTGCAGATGTCTTCGTATCAAAAGAGAAATGGGCGATGGCATATAGAAGAAATACATTTTCAGGCGGATTGAGGACCACACAAATGAGTGAAAGTTTCAACAAAGACTTGAAGAAGCATCTAGATTTCAAGCTTGATGTAGTAAGATTGTTTAAACAATATGAAAATGCATGCAGTTATGGAAAAACGTTATAATGAATTGGAAGAAATTTATAATATGACTCAGGATGCCCAATTTAAAGGTTGATTTACCTTTGTTGAGGCATACGAGGGATGTATACACATCAGCTATTTTTGATAAGTTTCAAAATGAATGGGTAAAATCTTTACTTGTAGTGGTTACTGAATGCAATGAAGAAGGGTTTCTTCACTTATACAAGATTAAAGCAATTTGAAGAGAAGCGTGAACATACAATCATAATAGATCCGATAAATATGGAGATTTCATGCAATTGCAAGAATTTTGAATTTGAAGGAATACTTTGTAGCCATGCATTGAAAATTCTTGATTTAATGAATGTGAAAGAAAAAAATTCCAAGTCAATATATTTTGAGAAGGTGGACAAAAGATCCAATGGAAGAAGGTTATATGGATATTGATAAGAGTGAACAAGAACAAGATCCAAAGTTGAAGATGTGCAATAGATATAGAATTTTATGTTCTACATTTGTTAGAATTACAACCATGGTTTGTGAGTATGAAGTTGGTTTCAGATTGGTTGCCAAATATGCTAATGAACTCATTGTAAAGTTGTAAGAAATCTCTATGGGACATGCTTGTAGTAACACTGATGGCGAGATAACAACATGTACTAATGTTGAAAAGGAAGAAATATGCCCAAAGAACATTGAGGTCTTCAAAACTAAGGGATTGAAGGAAAAAACATAGCATGCATAAGGGGGCATGTCACTTGAAAAGTTGTCTTGAAAGACTTTGAAAAATAAGAATTTGGAGAAGCTTTCCGAAAAAAAAAGGAAGAATTTTGAGAAGCCTATTGAAAATGAGAAGGAATTGGCGTCCAGTTCTTTTCATTTGGAAGATGATGTAATGGAGGTTATAAACTTTTTTATAGTGTTCACTTCATATTTGGTAGATGATGCAATTTAGGTAATCAATTCTTTTTGTAGCATCCATTAGTTATTTATATATTATATACATGTTACCAATTTAATTTTACTTTGTTATAATTAAAATATTCTATAATTGTGCCAATATAGGTAAATTCTCGGCATTGTTCTTCACATGCTGAATTTATGGTCAATAATAGGATTTAGGTGTGTCCATGTTATATATATATATATATATATAACACAATATTTACTTTTATATAATTGCTAGGAGTCCAACATTAGCAACACTATTATGAAGGTTGATTCTATCAACACCATGCCCAGAACACTAGCGAAAGAGAATCACTCTTTGGAGGGATAAAATAAAGAAGAAGTTGTTTTATTTTTTTTAGACAGAATTTTTGTATAAAAATTGATTACGATGTAACTTTATTTTAATGCGGAGATCAATATATGTTAAAAAGACAATTAATCTCCTTAATTTTTTTTTCTTTCATTGGAGAATTAATCTTTGAATATAATATGCTTTAACTTTTTTTCTTTTGTGATTATTTGAAAAAAAAAATCATACAAATATATATATATAAAAGACGATTGAAATTGCATTTAAAAAATAAAGAAAAGATGAAGTTTGTTGTGAATTTGTAATTATTGTAGAAGATAAAAATGAAATAAAATTTACTCTCTTAAATGCAAAATTAGATCATTGTTGGATAAGATAATAAAGTTTATTTTTTAAATCCTAAAAAAATACAAAATTATCAAAGACTGAAAAGATAAAGACTGTTTAAAAAAAAATGAATTGGATTTTGGCATGCGAATTTGGTGTTGGGATTACTAACAGAGTTAAAAATAAAACAAAAGGTGAAATAAGAGTGTGAAAAGGGATTTAGCGAAGTTTAATTGCTACCATTGAAAACCTACATGACACATTTCAATCATCTAAGGCTGTACTGGAAAGCAATGGATGGAGATACTACTAGACTGGAGCAGGACCCATTGATTGACACTTTCATAATATTAAGTTCCTCACAAAGAATATAAATTATGTTCATTGGCATTTAGGCATCCCCACGTAGCATCCAACCTAATCAAGAAGAAATATAATTATCCTCCTTCGGACACAGGTTAAATTTTGAATTCAGGGTCAAAGGAACTAAAAATTATCTTGAGAATAAAAGAAGATATTGGTTTGTTGTAAATCTAAATTTCTCTAATGTCAAGCAAGACTAAAGCCCAATATAATCAAGAAGAAACAAGTTGAGTAAGAAAGTAACTTGGCAATCTGGAAGACATACAGAAATAATATCATATATTACCAAGCTTTAACTATCTAATCCAAAAGGAAAAAGATGGACAAAAAAGCATTTTTGCAAACAATAATCAAGAAATAGAAATTAAAATAGAAATGAAAAAATAAAATGAATTTTTAGATGGCATGAAGCTTGAAAAATCTTATTAATAGGAAACAACATTAACAAAAAATCATATTGAAAACTAGGAAATAAAGAAGAAAATACATAAAGAAATAGAATCCAATGCATAATGCTACCAAGTTTCCAGGAAGAGTAAGATGAACAAAAAAGTATCTTGAAAACCTTTCCTCCAATTATTCAAAAGAACAAAAAAACAACCTAGAATTAAAGAATAATGCACATATAGCAACATGACCCAATGTCGCATACCATCAAGAATGAAATATCTATTCAAGAAGAAAAAAAAATCATCTTAAAAACCTAGAAATAAAGAAAAATCAACATAGAACAATAGAACACAATGTCGCATTGACAGGCTCCCCGAAAGTGCACGGGTTTGTCGAAGTAATAAAAGTTACCCCGGTGAGAGGGTAGTCGAATCCACAGGGAATAGGGAGTTAGAGTATGAGATTTCACTATTAAAACTATGCGAAGTACGGAAAAGTAATAATCGATTCGTGTGTGAATTGTGAGAACAACTATACTAAAAGACAGAAAATTAAATAGAGAGAGGTGAAAGATTAGAGAGTGCAAGAAAAAGAGATTAAGGAGGATTTAACAATGAATGAAGTGGGGTATCCGGACAAGTTACCTCTAGGATCTATGTTTCTAGTGCAAGGCTATGCTGTTATACCTTTCTATTGATGCTAATTGAGTCGAGGAAATCCTAAGACTCACGCTCCCAAACCTAAGGTCAACCGTGACTAACCCCAACATTATGCCCCGGTATTAAGATTCACAACAACCCTTCACTCTATTGCTCGCACGATTAAGTCCCAAGGGAATACATCTACCTAAACCTCACACTACGTGGGATTGCATTAAGTTCTAGGGATCCCTAGTGATTAAACCTGTTTCTATGTGTAGTTCTAACCCTTTGGTTCAGGAGGAAGAACCCTAGTCTAGATTAAGCCCCAGTGCATAGGATTCACTTCAACCCTTCACTCTGTTACTCGCGTAACTAAGCCCCAGGGGAGTTTATCTACCTAGCACTTCACTCTATCTTGACCGCTAATAAATCAAGGAAACGGAGGTAGGGAGAAATCACACCGGAAGGGAAAGGGGTACATCGCTACCTCACAACTCTCCCTCTCAACCCTCTTCAATCTTGAATAGTCTAATCCTATAGGAGTTGTCACACCTCCAAAGGAAAACCTAGATTGCTCTCAACTCTAGTGTCACATCTAAGGGAAAACAATAGCAAAATAAAATCAAGATTGAAACTCAATTCTTATTCATCGATAATGGAAAAGCATAATAACAATGTCAAAGAAACTTGATAACCCTAGAATTTACAAGTCCGAATACCCACAAGGGGTTTAGCTCCTCATGGAGCTATACATGTTCATCAATGTATGAAATAAAACACAAAGTAAAGACATAGATGAAAACCCCCTTGCGTATGGTGTGGCCGTGGTCTTGTGCGGCCGTCGGATGTCGGTGACGATGCCGATGACGCGCTCTAAACCTCCACGAAGTCCTCTCCAAAACCCTAGCCGCACTCCCAGAAGTTGGGGAGAAGAATAGGTCAAAAGATATCAAAAAGTCTCCAAATCGGGCTTTTATAATGTGGAGTCGCGGCTTTAAATTTGCTGAAAACGGGATTTCACACGGCCGTGTGGAATTTCTACACGCCCGTGTGAAGTTTCTGGAATTCTGATTTTCGTAATTGTGCCAAAACGCTCCCGGATTCGTCGTTCTTCATCGAGGCCGTTGAATTGGGCACACAATCAACGGTAGATCGTGCCGATTGCTTCGAATCGCCTAATTGGTGAAGTTCTCATTGTTGGCATGAGTTAGACTTATTGTGAATGTGACTGCCTTTATGCCCCTCCAAAGGAGGTTGGCACACACTCACAAGTCTATGCTCACGCCTTGCTCCTTGCTTGGTCTGAAAATCTTCCCAACAATGCCAAACACGACCTAACTTCGTTCCTTTCCTTCATTTTATCTTCACAACCCTACAATGCACAAAAGTAAACAATTGCACACTTTTTAGTGATAAAATCTGATTAAATTAATGCTCATTGCAAGATAATAACACTTCGCATTACTATAACACGAGCACTTATCACGCATATCATCAAGATTGAATTAATATCCATTTAAGAGGAAAAAAAATGACAAAAAAAAATTATCTTGAAAAATTGTAATTATAAGAATAACATATATACATAAATAAAGGAGAAATAATTTTATATAGCAACAGAATCCAATGCCGCTAATAAGTGCTTGAGTGTACTCATATTACTATTAGTATTATCTATACTTGGCATGATTATTTGATAAATTGTCGACAAGCTGGTGCTTAATTTGTTATTTTGTTAAATTTAGGGCACAAATGTTGTGCATGGAGCAGGAGAAAACAAACTGAGGTGATTATGGAGCGATTTAAGACATTTTAGATAGCCATACTGGTTCCTTATGGCCATAGGGATGAAGAGATGACCCCCTCAATAGCAGGACAGGGAAATTGAGCTTAACAAATTAAAGACCTTACAGCAGGATTTATGGCCATGCTGATGGCCATAAGTCTTAGATAGAAAAGCTTATGGGTTGACTTACGCCCATAAGCTAGACCATAAGACCCAGACGAAAGACCTTACAGGCTATCTTACACCAATAAGTGACCCTCCAACTACCTGTAAGGCTCGAGATTCTTCAGCACCATGTCCATACGACTCATGGTTACACCTGTAAGAAGACCCCATAAGCAAAAGGGTATAAATAGATCATTCAAGGTTTGTTTGGAAAGAGGGAAAGGTTTTGGTGGATAAGTAAGAAGGAAGACAAGGAAAGGTTTGGAAGAGCTTTTCTCATCAATCTAGGGGACAACTAGATACACCAAGGTTCTTTGACATCAAGGGAATAGGTGAAGATAGATCTCGGTGGTGCTAGTGGAAGATCCTTGGGTGTTCATCACCAAATCAGGAAAGATGAAGTTTAAGGGAGTTTTTAATGCTTTCTTTAATGTTTTCATTCTCTCTTGGATTGGATTGTTGTTCCCCAAAAATGAGGAACTAACTTGTTAGGTATTTAGGCATAGATGAACCCTAGGATTATTCATTTCAAGACTTGGATATAATCTTTCTTAATATTTTTATTGCAATATTTTGATTGAGATTCAATTTTGAGTACTTTGTTGTCTTGGTTTCTATTGTTGTGAGAGCTAAGCAATCTATGTATGATTTATGCAAGTGAAGATCAAGAGATCCACCATATATAAATCAACCAAAATTGAAGGGAAAAGTAAGTCCACCTAAAGATAAGACACTTTGGGATTAAGTTGTGATCTTTGCTATTCTCCAAACTGAAATTAGTCTTGTTAGGGTTATTAGATCACTAATGAAACCATAGGGAGTACCGATCGATTAGGAAGAGATTCCTACTACTAGAGGATTATTGTGATTGAAATCATTGATCGGAGTAGTAGAGCCAATGAAAGGAGCCTTAGTTCTAGAGATGAAGATTTTTACATAATAGACACTAGATAATACATATCACATACACCAAATATAAAATAACGATTAAAAAAAAAAAAACAACTGCAAACCCTATTTAGGACTTAACTAGTTCATTAGTTCACTATTTTGATTTGTTGACTCATTGGTTCAATCCTGAGTTTTTTCAATTGCATGTTTTCTAGTTAGATTTGATCAGTCTTAAGACTAATTCCTATTTAACTTAGCTTGATTAGCCAATTTGGTATAGTTCTAGAAACCTTGGTGATTATTATATTTCAAGCTATTTATATGTTTACAATAAATTGTGAAGATCATTCAAATTTGTGACTACTTGATTCTCAACTCCATATTTCCTTCGTCTATTTGAAAGTTATCATTTAGCTATGATATGAATTAGAAGATGAATATTGATAAGTGCTATATTAGACATATTATATTGATCATCTTTTGCACTTAAGTGGTCCTCAAGAATGTTTTCATGGATAACTGGCACTTAGTTTGTTCCATCTATGCTTTCAAGACAAAAGAATCACAACAAAAGGCAAAGGAATGAATTCAAGCTCAAAAAAAGGCCAAAAGCATCGAGCAGAGAACTACAAGGGTAATGTACAGGCCTGTGTACCTTCTCGTGTACCCTTCAACATTGAAAAGAAGAGCATCTAGAGAAATACATGACTGTTTACAAAGCCATGTGCACGACCATGCACTCCCCAAACTCAAATCTCCTGAGAACAACATGTCTGTGTAGATGATGTACATGCCTATGTACATCTAGGGATTTAAAGAACATGATCCAGAGGAGAACATGGGCTAAGGAAAAGCACATGGTCCATGCATCTCAAGAATTGAAGAGATGATCATCTAGAGATGTACACAACCAGATAAAGCGATACACGGCCATGTACACCGGTCATGTACCCTAGGGATTAAGTTCACGATTCATCCAAAGATCTACACGAGCAAAGTACACAGCCATGTACCGGCCAGATTCCTAGGGGTATAAATAGAAAGTTGAAAAGGTTATTGTGGGATATGATTTTGGGAAAGTAACTATGGGCGGACGGCTAGGAAGAAGAAGGAGCTCGAAGGTGTCGCCGGAGTGACGATCTAAGGGCAACGATATTGGCTCACATCCATTCCAACACCGAAGACATTTAGAGGGGTTTCTTCATCCATGTTTAGTGTTCTAGGGATTTACTTCTATTGCTTAGATTTTAACATTTACCCCAGGAGGGCTAACTTCCTTAGATGTCCAGATTAATGTAGCTTGGGATGATTTTATTTTCGTATTACTTTTAATATATATTACCTTCGGCTTGTTAGGTTCCTATATGTATTTTATTGTTGATCTAGCATAACAAGAGTGGTCATTTCATATTTATGACATGATTGAGATCAATAAATTCATCGCGTGAGATAAACCATGGATGAAAAGAATTAAGAGTGAGCGCTAGAGATAGGCCACTTAAGATTCCTCGGAATTAGCGTCGAGTAGCGAGAGCTCCGATTTCTTTTAGGGATTTTCTGGTTCTCTATGCAATGTTGCAAAAGTGGGATTAGAAGAGATTCAATCCTACCATAACATGGGATTAGAAGAGATTCAATCCTACTGTAACATGGGATTAGTTATTGGGAGTCTTGAGAAAGCACCCAATATTTATTTGAGATCCCTCGGCCCAACAATACTATGGTTTATCTATATTTAATTGCAATGACTTTAATTCTAAATTCCTAAGTAAAATCTATCCAGACGCTTTCTTTTCCTATTGATTTCTCATCCTTTAACTTGTGATTTTGGTCCTTTCAATTTTTAGATTTAGTTAATTTGATACTCATTGACACTGTGTTCCTAGTTAACATGATTGGAGTTAGTACTTCTACTATTTAGTTCCTATGGAATCGACCTTGCTCTTGAGCATTTTATTACACGATCGGCATGTACACCTGCATGCATCCCTATCAAAAATTAATAAAGATATGATGAAATAATTTTTGGGATTCCACTACTACATTTTTAGTGGACTGACTTTGCAATATATCTATGCTTATAGTCATTACATTTATAAAAGAAATACCTTGATAAGTGCTCAAATATAAATATTTCTTGTCTTATGTTTATGCGCCCTAAGCATGTATTTTCAAAGAATTCACTTTTATTAAGTACTTAACTTTTTGTTTTGTGCAGCAAGGCTGCTGAAGACATGTATGAGCAAAAAGAAATCAAAAGATGTCATTTTCGAGCAAAGAAGTATAAAATCAGTGGTGTCTTGCTAAGCATATGGCCTGGCACGTGAGCAAGAAATTAACACACAACAGTGTGACTTAGTAATTTTTACACAAGTGCCCAAATGACAGAAAAACACACTGGCAATCACATGGTCTATCTAGTACATGTATGTGTAAATGCTTGTTATTGCCTTCATAAAAGAGGCTGGTGGTTGGGTTTCAGGGGACTTTTTCTAGAGTTTGAAAGAGACCAATTAAGACTACTCCCACATAACCAAGGAGGAGTTGGTAACCAGCTTCATTGAGTTTATGTTAATCGTATAGTGAAGGCCAGACAAGAAGGGCAACTGAGGACTTTGGCCGACTATTGTAGACTTACTTTGGAGGGTACCCGATCAAGTATAGTGAGACCTCTTATGGCTGCAAACACTTTTGAGGTTAAGCCGGCATTCATCCAATTGGATGGGGACCCCAATACACATATTAGCACTTTCCTTGAAGTGTGTGATATGTTGAAGATTAGTGGAGTTTTTCAATGATGCAATCCGCTTTGAGAGTTTTCCCATTCTCAGTGAAATCTAGAGCTAAAGAATGGTTGCAAACATTTCCTATGGCTTCTGTGATGACTTGGGACCAACTTGCAAAGCTATTCTTGACACGATATTTCCCATAGGGGAGCACCACCAAGCTTCTACATGACATTGCCTCTTTTACTCAACAAGAAGGCGAAACCCTATATGAGGTGTGGGACCGTTATAAGGGCCTTTTGAGGCATTGTCCACAACATGGTCTATTGGGTTTGATGGAGGTGTAAACATTTTACCAAGGGTTGATCCCAAGTGTTTGTCAAACTATTAATGCAATAGCAAGAGGGGCCGTTGGAAACAAGACACCAGAGGAAGCTAGGCAACTCTTTGATGACATGGCAATGAATAGTTATCAATGGAATTGTAGATGAAAGATAGTGAAGGCAGCTGGGGTATTTGAGGTAGATGGGGTGATTGCTTGGGTGGCTCAAGTGGAGTCCTTGAGTAGAAAGAATGATGGTATGATGTCACCAAGAGTGGCTCCCTTGATGTTGTGTGAGACTTATAGTGGAGGACATCCCGCCAATGATTGTCCTATTGTTGGTGCATCCACGGGACAACTTTGAGCAAGTGGATTTTGTGAGTGGTGCAAATGGCCACAAGGGAACCCTTATAGAAATACCTATAACCCCGGGTGAAGGATTTACCCAAACTTTGCTTTGAGTGGTCAAGGGCAACAAAAAGCCAAATCAACCTCTAGGATTCCAAGAGAAGAGGCCAAGTTTGGAAGAATTCGTGATGAAATTCATGCAATCTAAAGAATTGAAATTCCAAACACACAACAATCACCTTACATCTATTGAGACTACCTTAGGCTTTGCTTGGATGAGGTGAAGGAGGGGTTCATAAAGGAAGCTAGAGTATGGTAAAGTAAGGGAAAAGAAGTTTTTTAGTTATATTTTATATGGGGCTAAGGTAAGGTAAATGGAGGTTATCAAACCTTCTAATGTTTGGATTGAAGGTAATATAAAGTAAAGTTTTATGCTAATATTACTAAAATACCCCTGAAGCATGTTGCAATGAAATGCTTGTTTGCAATTTAACTTGAGTCACAATCCATAGTAGAAATTATTATTTTTTTTATTATTAAACAAAAAAAAAACATTCAAGTAGGGATGGAGTTCCCATGATGTTCCATTAAAGTATTAGCAAATGGACGCTTTCCGGTGAAGTCATATAGGGTTGGTTAGCTATAGAATTCATCAACTTTTATAAAGGGGCATGGATGTAATTATTTTGAAAGATTGAGGCAATTTTTGTCCAATGAAATTTTAAAACCTCCGCAACCCCCAATTTGGAGGGTTGAGAAATGCGGTTTCATGGAGGGCTCTCAATCCTCTATTTAACTCTCATACCATATCCGCCATTTAACCCTGGATCCAAGTTGATCTACAACCCTACCATACAAAACCGTCAAAAACCTCCTCCCAAGAGAGGCCTTAAGGACACAACAAGCCTCTCTCCAAAATTTGGAGAATCAAGTCAGCGAGATTGCTTGGATGTTGTCGGAAAGACCTTAAGGGATCCTTCCAAGCAACACGGAAGAATCCCTAGGGAACTTGTGAAAGCAATCACTTTGAGAAGTGGCCGAGAAGTGGAAATGAGGGCTAAAAAATATCACAATTCTACAAAAGAGAAGCCACTTGATGTTGATAAGAGGCTAGCAAAAAGAAAGATATGGAGGAACCTATTATGAAGGAATAACAACCTAGAATCCCATATTCTTCTCGGCTTAGGCAAAGACAAACCAATGACCAATTCAAGAGGTTTCTAGAGATGTTCAATTAACTACACATTAATCTCCCTTTTGTTGAGGCATTAGAAGAAATGACTTAGTATGCTAAGCTTTTTATAAGATCTCCTTACCAACAAGAAGAAACTTGGAGAAGTGTCAACAACGATATTGAGTGAAGAATGCTCTGTCGTTCTAAAAAACAAATTGCCTAGAAAGTTAAAAGGATCCAGGTAGCTTCACCATTCCATGTGTGGTTGAAAATTCTATAGAGGAGAGTGCCCTAGCCCACTTAGGTGCAAGCAAAAATGACATGCCCTACAAGATCTTCATGAAATTGGGGTTAGGGAAGCCAACTCCAACCAAGATGATGATCTAATTAGCCAACTGATCAATTTGTCACCCTAGGGGTGGTGTGGAGGACATGTTGGTGAAAATGGACAAGTTCATTTTCCTGGTCAATTTTGTCATTCTTGACATCAATGAGGAGGTGGAAGTACCTTTGATTTTGGGCCTCCAAATTCTTGCAATATCCAAGGAACTAGTTGATGTGAATGATGGGCAAATGGTATTGCGAGTTGGTGATGAAAAGGTTGTATTCAAGCTTCATTGGGAGATAAGAAACTCATCTAGTAAGGATAACACTTGTTTTTCTATTGATACTACTGATTCCATAATTTCTTAATGTGTGCAGGAAATCTTAGAGGAAGACCTTTTAGTTGCATTACTTGGAGAGTAAGAAGAAGATGTGGCTTAGAATTTGGAGGTGGTGACAGTCTTTAAGAAGGAACCAATTCTGCAACCCCCAAGGTGGAAAGAAAATAAAAGGAGCCAACAAAAGTTGAGATCAAGTGTAGTTGCTTCCAAGGGGTCAAATACATTTAATTTTGGTCAGAATTATTTTTCTGGTGAGATCTTTTTAATTTTCTAACCCATTGCTTACTTGGGATGTGAAACCGGCCATGAGAATAAAGAGATGCTCTATCTCTATAAGCCTGCTTGATATTTCTGCAAGTACGTCAAGTTAGTGATGTAAAACAAGTGCTTCTTGGGAGGCAACCCAAGTTTCTTGCTTAGTTTTCATAGTTTAGCTTGCTTTTGTAAGTTTTTAATAAATCATGATTTGAATTGTTTCTTGTTGCAATTTGCATGCAATTAGGTCCTTGATTATAGCACAAAGTTGTCCAAAATGCCTTATCTTAGTTGTGCTTTGAGACTTGAATGAATTTAGATCGAATTAAGTTGTGGAAACAGGACATTTGCAATCTAGAAGTAGTACATGAGCAGTATATGGGTAGTACATGCTCATGTACTTGCCTGTGTATTTCTCTATTTTGGTTCTGATTGCACAGATTTTTCAAAACAGACATTTACACCGGCAGAAAGGAAGATACATGACCGTGTAACTCTCTAGATAAGCATCATATTCTTCTAGACTTCAATAAAGAAATACACGGGTAGATGAAGAGATACATGGCCATGTACATCTCAGACTAAGTGTCTACCTTGGCACTCTATCCAGCACATGTATGTTCACCGTGCACTCTGTCTCACATGTGAGTATATAGGCATAGGGCAACATACACACTCGTGTTCGTCTGCCCATGTACTTTGAGAAGAAAAAGAGACTTTCCCCTTTATCTTCTTCATTTCACCCCCCATGTTTTCTTCTACATGGCTACTGTGTGATTGCTCTCCCAATCTCTGCCATTTCCTTCTACTCTTATTCCTCATCTTTAGCAGGCCATTTTGCACATCCTTGGGCAGTAGTTTATCACATGATCTTCTAAGTTTTCTGCTCTCATAGCCTAGCTCACTATTTCCTATTGTTGAGTATCTTCGAATTTATTCTCACTTTCTTTTGGGTTTTTTGTTCCATTCTTTCGGTAGAAATGTTGCATATGATACGTAGATTAGTTTGGAACTTATATCTATAGTTTACACCATGAGAATGTGTAGATTGAACTTAGGGTTTTAGACAACACGACCACTTGGGGAGTTACACAGGCATGTTCTTGCCTTTGTAACCCCCAATCTTAGAAAAGAAGTTGACCCTAACTAGAGATACACTGGCGTGTTCTTACCCATGTAGTTCTCAAGTTGGAGATCCTTTCATTGCACACAGAAGGTATATGGCCCTAGTTTGAGATACACGGCCGTGTACCTACTCGTGTAAATCTCTGTTTGGGCGCTTTGCTAGTGAAAATCTAAGATACATGGGCTCGAGAAGAGATACACAACAGTGTACCAGGCCATGTAGTTCATTGTTTCTTAATTTTCTAGTGAATTCTAACTCGATTCTTTTGTACAAGAAATGGTGAACAAAAGATTGCCAACAAGGCTAAGAGTTTGAGAGAAGAGTCATCCAACACCGTGCCACCACCACAACAGCTGCTGCCGTAGCTATTCAGCATAGCGACTCACCAGGAATGGTACACCATGTTCTACCTTCTAAAGTTTGGGGAAACTTAAACGATAGATTGGGTTGTATTAGAGTCTATAGGACACTCTCATGATGTTCATGAACTACTGCGGGATAGCCCGTGGAAGAGGCTCTTTGTGATCAATGAACCAGTGTACAGAGAGTAGACACTGGATGTGCTTATTACATTCCAGTTGCTGAGAATGCCTATTAGCTGGATCTGCAAAGACATGGTCAAGTTTAAGCTACAGGGAGAGATGATACAGATGTCATACATGGACATCTTCCTTTGCTTGGGACTATATGACCAGGAGTTTACCCAAACCTCGATGTACAAGAAGCTGTACACCCATCTGCTTGAAGGTGTCATTGCTGCGCCCACCCATCCTGAGGTATGTTCTTGCGATTATCTGCAAGACATTGACAGGGGTAGTGAGCACTATAGACTTCACCTATCTATGTCCTATGAACGACCACATAACCTTCCATTTGGGGTATGCCATTATGCAGTCCATCATCCATCAGGATTCCGATGCTAACGTCGGAGTCCTCCACATCGGCTCTTACATCACCAAGCTGGTTCGTGGGATAGAGAGGCTGCAGGACATAGAGCATATACACTTCATGGGTGGCACCATTCCTCTTGGCATCGATACTCTTTGTGCTATGATGATGGTCCGTCTTCAGCAATGGGCTAAGGGACACTGATATATCCTTGTCAAGACCGAGTCCGAGTTTGAGCAGTAACTCTCCCTCCAAGTGATAGCATTGACTCTTCTTGTATCTCTAGCATTTCCACCAGCTCTAGCAATGACTTTAGCACCAACACCAGCCACCACAGCTACTCCACCCCCACCATGACCGAGCGGTGGATTATAGACTCGCTGGGCCGCATGGCAGCACATACTGGGGTGAAGCTCTTACCTCTACCTCCCACATTCATTCCAGCCTCCACATCGAGAGTGGAGGTAGAGGAGGAGGAGGATATCGGTAGGGCGACGAGTAGTCATGAGAGCGGATCTGATGACAACGATAGCGAGATAGCTAATGATCCCAAGGATGATGCAGATTGAGTTTTATTTTTATCATTTCATGATATTGTACATTTATTTTGTTAATTAGCAAGGGTTTTGTCCCTGCTACTTTTGTACTTATATTTTCATTTGTATTTTTCATATTTCAGTTTTCATATGTCATTTTCAATATTTTCATATTGTCATTCTTTTCTGTCCACTAAACTCTCTCTCAATACACAGGATGATGTGAACCACTCCTTTCAACTCCTCAATCTTTTCTCCAACCCAATTGTTGTGCTTGGACAAAGGAATACCACACTCGGTTGTATTGTCAAGACTCACCAAATTTTATCGGGGAAGTGCCATTTCTTTTTATTGACTCTCAAGCACTTACTACTTGTGATTGTTTGTCTCTTGTGAACTAGATCCTAGTTACATTAAGGACAATGTATATCTTTGTGTGTGGGGGGCTGAATTTTGGGCTTTCATTGTTAAGTACATAATCTATGATAGCTTTATTATTACTTGTAAAATTTCTTGTGTGGGAAAGTGACAACTTGTAGAATAATAACATTTTTCATGCTTAATCATTGATACACACTATTTATAAGTTAGTACAATCAAAATTGCACATGATTCTCCTTTCTCAGTATCCCTACACTTAGTGAGGTGAAATTTAGAGAGGTATAGTTTATTTTGTGTTAAAAAAAATGGAAAGAGCTACTATCTTTGAAGTGTGAAGCTACTCTTGAAAATTTGAATACTTGTATTCCCTAACAAAAGAAAGAGCTACCTTCTAGGGATGTGTGAAAGTTGCCATTTCTTAGTTTGTAAAGTTTAGTGTTAGCATAAGTAGTAAAAGACACGATTATAAAAACAAATTTGAATAACCAATTCTTTGTTAGTAGGGGAGCTTGTTGAGCTGAATCATTCACACACATATGGAACACTTTGAATAGGTTGTGCTTATACTTTGTGCAAAAAATCATGAACGTATTATGCTTAAGGACAAGCAAAAACTTATGTTGGGGGAGGGGGATTATTTGATAAGTGTTATATTATACATATTACATTGATCATCAGTTGCACTTAAGTGATCCTCAAGAATGTTTTCATGGAAAATAGGTACTAGTTTGTTCCATTTATGCTTCAGAATAAAAGAATCACAACAAAAGCTAAAGGAATGAATACGGGAGCATAATAGGGCCAAAAGCATCAAACAGAGAACTACATAGGTAATATGCATGCTCGTATACCTACCCATGTACCCTTCAAACATTGGCAAGAAGACCAGCTAGAGAAATACACATGTTGTCCACAAAGTCATGTACACAACAGTGCACTCCCTAAACACAAATCCTCTGGAGAAGAACATGGCCTTGTAGATGATGTACACGGGGCTTTAAAGAACATGATCCAGAGGAGAACAAGGGCTAAGAAAAAGCACACGCTTGTGCATCTTAAGAACTGAAGAGAAGAACATCTAGAGATATACATGGCTAGATGAAGTGATACATAGCCGTGTACCCCAAGGATTGAGTTCGGAATTCATCCAGAGATCTACACCGGTAAAGTACACGACCGTGTACTTGCCCGAGTACCGGCCAGAATCCTAGGAGTATAAATAGAAAGCTGAAAAAGTTATTCTGGGATTCGATTTTGGGAAAGTGACTGTGGGCTGACAGCTAGGATTTCGTGACGAATCTAAGGAAGAAGAAGGAGCTTGAAGGAGTCTCCAAAGTCATGATTCAAGAGTGACGATATATACTCACGTCCATTCCTATACCGAATACATTGAGAGGAGGTTTCTTCATTCATGTTTCATGTTCTAGGGCTTTACTTCCATTGATTAGATTTAAACATTGACCCCATGGAAGGCTAACTTCCTTGGGTGTCTGGATTGATGTAACTTTGGATGATTTCATTTTCATATTACTTTTAATATATATTACCTTCGGATTGTTAGGTTCATCTATTTCTTTTTATTGTTGATCTAGTGTAATGAGAGTGGTCATTTCATAACATGGGATTAGGTATTGGGGAGTCTTGAGAAAGTACCCAATATATATTTTAGATCCCTCGGTTTAACAATACTAGGGTTTATCTATGTTTAATTATAATAACTTTAATTCTAAATTCCTAAGTGAAATCTATCCGAAAACTTTCTTCTCCTATTGATTCCTCAACCCTTAACTTGTGATTTTGGTCCTTTCCATTTTTAGATTTAGTTGATTTGATACTCATTGACACTTTGTTCCTAGTTAAATAACATGATTGGAGTTAGTACATCTACTATCTAGTCCCTGTGGTTTCAACCTTGCTCTTGAGCATTTTATTACATGATCGGCATGTACACTTGCTTGCATTCCTATCAAAGATTAATAAATATGACGATGAAATAATTTTTGGGATTCCACTACATTTTTAGCTGACTAGCATTGCAATATATCCATACTAATAGTTATTACATTTATAAAAGAAATACCTTGATAAGTGCTCAAATATGAATATTTCTTATCTTATGTTTATGCACACTAAGCATGTATTTTCTAAGAATTCACTTTTATTAAGTACTTGTTGTTTTGTGCAACCAGATTGTTGAAGACATGTGCGAGCAAAAAGAAATCAAAAAATGTCATTCTGGAGCAAAGGAGTACAAAACCAGTGGTGTCTTGCTAAGCACATGGCCTGGCATACGAGCAGGCAATCAACACACAACAGGGTGACTAAGTGATTTTTACACAAGTGCCCAAATGACAAAAAAGCACACTGGCAATCACATGGTCTAGTACATGTATGTGTTAATGTTTGTAACTGCCTTGATAAAAGAGGTTGGATGTTGGGTTTCAGTGCACTATTTGGAGAGTTTGAAAGAGAGCAATTAAGACTAATCCCAAATGAACAAGGAGGAGTTATAAACCAGCTTTATTGAGTCTATGTTAATTATATAATGATTTGGATATTAATTTCATTATCAAGTTTAAGTTTAAGAATTAACTTTGTGGTCTAATGGGATGTTGTCTATTTTAGCAAAAGCTTGATGTATGTTTGATGCATATGAATGAGATTGAGAGATCCATTAATAGTAAATCTACCAAAGTTGATGAGAAATGAGAGCTCACTTCAATGTAGGGGTCTAATTCTTCACTCTTCTAATTAGGGTTAATCCTATCTTTGAGAGTTATTAACCCTTAAGTGATCATATGAAGGTTAGTTAGAATAGAGATCTCTACTTTACTTTATTTGGGATTAGAAACTAGTTATTTTGAGAAAATGATTAGTTCATCCTAGGATACTTAGACTATCCACATTTTTGGGATTTGTAAATTGCTAATGCAATCAAATAGAGTTTGAGCTAGGAAAAGATTCCAGCTTACTTTATAGTGTATTAGTTGTTAAATACCTTGAGAAAATAGTTAGCATACCTTAGGAACACTCGTGGTCTGAACTTCTTGATAACGACTCAATATACTAACTCAAAACTGGAAAAAAAAAAGTCTAGGGGGATTGATTGCCCATAAATCTCCGATCTCTGACTGTTCTTCCCGTTGGTTTTTGGCTCCTAGTCTTCGTAATTTTATCTCTTTAATTTGTGCATTTCTTTATTTGCATTCTCATTTGAATCATCATTATTACTGTAAGGCTCAATAATAGAAAAGATGTTAGAGCTAATAATTCTATTTTCTTGTGGGAAACGACAACCTTGCTCACTCTACATTACTTGATATTGCCCATGCACTAGTGATGCACGACTGCTATATCGATGAGTGTGCATATTAATTAATACATGATTATTTTAATTGAGGATTTAAAATATTGACTATGCTAATTTCTAGGATCTTAATTAAGTTAGGAGCAATTTCATATCATTCCTTCTATGTACATATTTCAAGCCTATATAATTGCTTTGTAATACTTATAATATAATACAAGAATATATGCTTCCTTTCTTCCAATTTCTCTTCACCTTCCATTTAACATGGTATCACCCTAATCTATCCTAGTGTAATCCCTTTTACCAATTCTCAAAATTTCCACTGCATCTAGTACTCCTCCCAACACACCCACCATTGATGTTAATTCCATTTATTATATCCATCCCTATGATCTAGCAGGTCAAGTTTTTGTCTCCCAGCCTCTTGATGGAGACAACTACCAAACATGGAGTTACAACATCCAGCCTATATTGGAGGCAAAAACATAAACTCAGATTTATTAATGGTACCCTAAAACAACCGGATCCCACTTCTCTGATATTTTCTCATTGGTCTCACCATAATCGGATGGTGTAATCCTGGCTACAAAGTTCAATAGATTCTTCGCTTAAGTCTTGTATGCTTTGGGACGACACTGCCTATGTTGTGTGGTATGATCTCAAGGTTTGATTCTCACAAAAGAATATTTCTCGTATATTTGAATGTGTTGAGAGATCTTTCAACAAAAAAACAAGGCAATAACTATATTTTTTATCATTATACTGCATTAAATCCACTACAAGATGAGTTTTCTTCATACACAACTTACCCTAATTATACATGCGGTGCTCTTAATGATCTTCATATAAATTATGCTACTAACTATTTAATAGAATTTCTTAATTTTTTGGATGAATCGTTTGCGAAAGTTTGATGTCAGATTCTCTTGTCAGGTCCCATAGTTGAGCAACTTCAATCTATGTTATTGCGAGAAGAATGGCAACGTTGGGTGACCTCTTAGACTTTTTCTCCTAATCACTCAGCATTGATGGCTGATGCATTATCCACAAGTGCACGGATCACTGATAAGTGCTCGTGTTATAGTAATGCGAAGTGTTATTATCTTGCAATGAGCATTAATTTAATCAGATTTTATCACTAAAAAGTGTGCAATTGTTTACTTTTGTGCATTGTAGGGTTGTGAAGATAAAATGAAGGAAAGGAACGAAGTTAGGTCGTGTTTGGCATTGTTGGGAAGATTTTCGAACCAAGCAAGGAGCAACGCGTGAGCATAGACTTGTGAGTGTGTGCCAACCTCCTTTGGAGGGGCACAAAGGCAGTCACATTCACAATAAGTCTAACTCATGCCAACAATGAGAACTTCACCAATTAGGCGATTCGAAGCAATCGGCACGATCTACCGTTGATTGTGTGCCCAATTCAACGGCCTTGATGAGAACGACGAATCTGGGAGCGTTTCGGCACAATACTGTAGCAGTACTGTAACAAATTATTGTTGCAAAACACTGTAGCAAGTTACTGTTCACAGTCGGCCGAAAATCAGAATTCCAGAAACTTCACACGGACGTGTGGAAATTCCACACGGCCGTGTGAAATCCCGTTTTCAGCAAATTTAAAGCCGCGACTCCACATTATAAAAGCCCGATTTGGAGACTTTTTGATATCTTTTGACCTATTCTTCTCCCCAACTTCTGGGAGTGCGGCTAGGGTTTTGGAGAGGACTTCGTGGAGGTTTAGAGCGCGTCATCGGCATCGTCACCGACGTCCGGCGGCCGCACAAGACCACGGCCACACCATACGCAAGGGGGTTTTCATCTATGTCTTTAATTTGTGTTTTATTTCATACATTGATGAACATGTATAGCTCCATGAGGAGCTAAACCCCTTGTGGGTATTCGGACTTGTAAATTCTTGGGTTATCATGTTTCTTTGACATTGTTATTATGCTTTTCCATTATTGGTGAATAAGAATTGAGTTTCAATCTTGATTTTATTTTGCTATTGTTTTCCCTTAGATGTGACACTAGGGTTGAGAGCAATCTAGGTTTTCCTTTGGAGGTGTGACAACCCCTATAGGATTAGACTATTCAAGATTGAAGAGGGTTGAGAGGGAGAGTTGTGAGGTAGCGATATACCCCTTTCCCTTCCGGTGTGATTTCTCCCTACCTCCGTTTCCTTGATTTATTAGCGGTCAAGATAGAGTGAAGTTCTAGGTAGATAAACTCCCCTGGGGCTTAGTTACGCGAGTAACAGAGTGAAGCGTTGAAGTGAATCCTATGCACTGGGGCTTAATCTAGACTAGGGTTCTTCCTCCTGGACCAAAGGGTTAGAACTACACATAGGAACAGGTTTAATCACTAGGAATCCCTAGAACTTAATGCAATCCCACGTAGTGTGAGGTTTAGGTAGATGTACTCCCCTGGGACTTAATCGTGCGAGCGATAGAGTGAAGGGTTATTATGAATCTTAATACCGGGGCATAATGCTGGGGTTAGTCACAGTTGACCTTAGGTTTGGGACCGTGAGTCTTAGGATTTCCTCGACTCAATTAGCATCAATAGCAAGGTATAACAGCATAGTCTTGCACTAGAAGCATAAATCCTAGAGGTAACTTGTCCGGATACCCCACTTCATTCATTGTTAAATCCTCCTTAATCTCTTTTTCTTGCACTCTCTAATCTTTCACCTCTCTCTATTTAATTTCCTGTCTTTTAGTATAGTTGTTCTCACAATTCACACACGAATCGATTATTACTTTTCCGTACTTCGCATAGTTTTAATAGTGAAATCTCATACTCTAACTCCCTATTCCCTGTGGATTCGACTACCCTCTCACCGGGGTAACTTTTATTACTTTGACAAACCCATGCACTTTCGGGGAGCCTGTCAATCACGCGCAAGTAGTAAAGTGTTACCTCACGAAAGGTAGGGTTGTCGAACCATAGGGACTGGACTAAAAGTACTAATTGATCCTCTGATCTCTAATTCAGCACAAATTTGGATTAGAATGAAATGAGAAATAGTAGATAAAAAGATAGAATGGGTGAAGATGATAGGTAGACAGGTATCAAGTGTTTTAACAGCAAGAAAGCAATGCCCCAGGATGATTCCTATGAATTAATATAAGCTAACTTATCCTTAGTGTCTACTAGGTATATTCTATGGTTCAAGTGTGCGCTCAAGAGCAATGTTAAATCTATAGTTCTCAAATACACCGAGTTTTGCTAGAGTAAGTGTGGTTTCTTGCTAAACAAACCACACACCGAGTTTTACCTAAGTAACTATGCAAATCGAACTAATCGAGTTATGCAAACACAAGGCTTAACACAAGAACCAAAAAAACTCTATAGAACAATAAATGTAAGTGTTTAAAGTATACAAAGCACCATAGTTCACACCCCGGGGCACTATGGACAGTTTGCCCCTCATGGGTGGGTGCAACAAGGAAGAAATAATAATAGAACTAAAGGAGGAAGACATAACTCCCTTCTCTTCTCAAGATTCTCTTCCTAGTCGAGCTTCTTGTGCTAACCCCAGTTCTAGTGTACCTCCAACTCACCCTTGATCCCCTTAGGTGGTGTGGTGAAGCCTGATCTTCGCTCTCATCCAAGTCCTTCCAGTGGAGAGTAAAATCCCCAAACAAAGATAAGAAAGAAACCCTAGAGTCTGGAGTTAAAAAGCCATATTCGAGCCCAACATGGTATGCACACGGTCATGTTCAGACCGTGTTCCTTTCTGAGAATTCTTGAGTGAAATGCCTGGGAAAATCAGTGGGAGATGCACTGTCGTGCTTATCACATGCTCTTCTTGCACACACCCGTGTCGAGGGTGACGCGCTCGTGTTTCCCCTGATGAAAAAAAGATGTCTTTCGGCTGAGATTATCCGTATGAGTGATACAAGCGTGTTGAGACCGTGTTCTGCCTGGGGCACTCCCATGCTTGAATTTTGCTAACTTGTTCTCCAGGTAGGGAAAATCAGTGGGATAGAGCACAGTCGTGCTCTGCCCGTGTTCAAGTTGTTCACTTCCCCTGATCTTCATGCATTGCTCGTTTCACCCCCGGCTTCACTCCACATTGCTTCGAGTCCCAAAATTCCTATAAAATGAACAACTACACCTGGAATAGCACCGAATATACATGAAAGTATGCTAGAGAACAAATAAAAGAATAGATTAAGGGCATGAAAATATGATATGGAATGCATTCATCAAATGCCCCCACACTTGAACTGTTGCTTGTCCTCAAGCAATCTCAAAGAGCTCAATAAACCCTAAAAATGAGTGTAATACTTCCGATCATAAAGGAATGGTAAGTCCTAAGAATAAAGGGAACAATGAGGGTTAGATAAAACACGATTGTTTAAAATCAAGCTCCAATCTTACTTTAAAGACCTTGTGTGTGTACAAAAACCCCAAATTGAGTGCCCCACAGTTCTTAAGGAGTCAAACCAAGACAATTAACTCTAATTACACTAAGAACAGTGGGTAGTAGCTTCATACGCCCTAAAGGTAGCCTTTTCTAAGGTGATAGCTCTTTCTACCATCTTTTTACAAACAAAAATTCAAAATTTAGACTGGTAGGGCATCCCGTAAAAGGAATCCGACTTTCCAGTTTTTTTTTTATATAAAACAAAGTTATCGTCCTAGACAAGTGGCACCACAATTAGAATAAGTGATAGAGTTTTCGGTCTTAAAAGTAAAATAGAGTCTACAATTAAGCTCCAAAGGTCACTAACACATACATGTCCCCCTAGGTTTAAGAATTACCAACAAAGCATTTACTGATCATAATTAGCAAGGCACTCATCACAAGAAAACATGCAACCCTCCCCCACACTTGAAGATTACATTGTCCTCAATGTAAAAATACACGGCATTGCAAGGCGACAACGGAGGGAAAAAATTAAAAGAAGGGATGCAATAAACTTCCCTGAACATGGAGAGTGATGGTATCGCTCTCACATGTGTTCTATTCAACCACAATTCCTCAAACACAAAGAGTAATGTTGCCTCTCTCAACATGTTGTCAATCCAACTCCTAGCACCCACAAAACCCCTGAGATAAATGGAGGCACACAAGTAAAGCTCATACATAATCAAAATAAGGGCTAAAATAAAATACTGAAAGTAAACAAACTGAAATGCCAGTGTAGTAGGGGACTCCCCTTGCTAACTGGACTACAAAGTGCAAAGTAGAAAATAAAACAAAGTACTAAGAGAAGAAAACTAGAAGCTATAATCGCCGCAATAAAAAAGAGGTGCTTTCAGTCCAAGAATCATCAGCAGTGGTGGTGGCAGCAACCTCTGAGGGAGTGGCATCAAGATTGGAGGTATCAACCCCTACGTGATGGGTCGGGCGCACTAGGGAAGAAGGCTCAGGTGATAATCAGACACCCAAGTGCTTGTGTATAAGTATTACTAAGTATACTTTTCTTACATTGAGCATCACTTTTATCAGATTTTATGGCTCATTCGTGTGTATTTGTGTTCTTTTGTGCATTTAGGATTGTGGAGATGAGTTTTGAAGAAAGGAAGTAAAAATAGATCATTGACGCAATTGTTGAGGAAACTCTTAGACCGAACAAGGATCAAGGCACAAGTTGTGCTCATAGACATGTGAGTGTGTGCCAACCTCCAAAATGCTCAAGTGAATGTACAAATTGGAGGGGCACAAAGGCAGTCACACTCAAATGTTTCGACTAGTGCAACATTGTTAAGAGCTTTGTCAATGTCGTTTAATTGAAGATGTGACATGATCTACCGCATGGTTATGTGCCCAACTTGGTGGCCTCGATGAAGGAAATGAAGTCGAGAGCACTGTTCACCGGGGGGAGGGGGTACTGTAGCAGTACTGTTCACAGCGCATAGGAAAACAGAACCTGGAAATCCACACGGGCGTGTGCAAATTCCACATGGCCGTGTGGATGCTCGATTTTAGCCCTATAAATACCGTGTTTTGAGTCTTATTGAAGAATCTTTTTCCTATTATTTGCCGATCTTTTGGAGAGAGCGCGGGTAGGGTTTGGAAAGGTTTTTGCTGCGATTTTAGAGCGGTTCTATGGCATTCGACATCAATTTTTTTCAAAGGGGAGTTATTGGGGGAGCTTTCAACGGCATTGATTCGGCGAGGTGTGCCCTAGGCTTGACTGAGGAGTCTTTAGAGAAGATGAGGTAGTTCTTGAAAACCATCGATACGGACGATAAGAGGGTTATCTTTATGGATTGCTTGCACTTATTTTCGATTTCATATTTGATTTTGTATTGCTCCATGGAGAACTAAACCCCTAGTGGGTGCTTGGACTTGTAAACCCTAGGATGATTTTATTTCATTGACTTTTATTATGTTTCCTTTAATTAATGTTTTAATTGAGTTTCAATCTTGTGTGTTTATTGATTTGATTTTCTCTTAGAGTGATACTAGGGTTGAGAATCTATCTAGGCAATCCTTTTGAATGAGTGACACTTCATTAGGGTTAGACTTAACAAGGTTGAAGAGGGTTGAGAAGGTGAGTCGAGAGGTAGCGTTATGGCCCCTTTTCCCTCCGACATGATTTATCCTACCTCAGTATTCCAAGAGTTCTTTGCGGTCATGATAGAGTGAAGGCTAAGAGACAAACTCCACTGGGGCTTAGTTGCACGAGCAATAGAGTGAAGTGTTGAGTAATCCTTAGTGTTGGGGCTTAATTATGACTAGGGATCTTACGCTTGGACCAAAAGGTTAGATCTAAATCAGGGAATAGGGTTTATCACTTGTAATCCCTAGAGCTTTAAGCAGTCCCACACAGTGTGAGATGTTGAGAGTATCCCTTTTTGCCGGGGCATAGTGCAGAGGGCTAGTCACGGTTGACCTTAGGTTTAGGACCATGTGTCTTTGGATTTTCACTACTCATTAAACTTCATTTGGGAGGCATAATATTAGTCTTACACTTGAAGCAATAGTCCTAGGGTGAGCATTATCTGGGTACAACATTTTATCATTGATTACTTCTGTTTACTCTTTTTGCTCTCTCTTTCCACCTTTACTTTTCTTTGCATTGATATTTTGAATCAAATCACAACTAGGTTTTCACCTTAGCTAAATAGCAATACTTCTTCTTTCTGAACATCTATTCCCTGTAGATTCGACTACCTACTCACCGAGGTATTTTATTACTTCGACGACCCGTGCACTTGCGTTACACTCACGCAAGAGGTGTGTCAAAGTTTTTGGCGCCGTTGCAGGAGAATAGGCGTTTTGGAAGCATTTGCACTTTGCTATTTTAGCTATTCATCACTTATTCTATTTCACACTTTCTTATTCCTCCATCATTCTAACCGGTGTACTGTTTGTTAACATTTGTAGAGAAAATGTTCAACATAATTGAATTATTTGATACAATCATGGGAATGGTGAAAAACATAGAACAGAAGATGCAGTTGCTTACAACACAGTCAACGTCAAGCTATTTCATACATAAGCAACCCAAGACTAGCTATTGTGCAGAAGAATTGGTTATTGATCATGTCGATGATATTTAGGGCCCGAATTGTGAACTATCCAGTGTGTTAAATTAGTTTGAAAAGTCAGCATTGTCATCTATGAACTATGATCCGGAAGAAATCTTGGAGAGGGTTCTCGCTCAGTTTGATTTGTTTTATCAAGAACAAAGGCAGGAAATCTTCTCATTGGGGGTTGTAAGTGCAATCGATGAAACTTGTGAGGCAGGAAATGCAGAAATTGTTGAAGATCATTTAGACCAACAAGCACTAGAAAATAGTTCAAAAAATGCTTTTGAACAAGAATCAACACAGTTCGAGAGAATTGATAGACTAAAAGAGAGCAGATTGCGACCATCTATCAAGGAACCGCCCGATTTGGAGCTCAAAACTTTGTCTGCGCATTTGGAGTATGCTTTTCTAACAGAAGGGTAGAAACTCCCTGTTATTGTAGCATCAAACCTTTCTATCGATCAGAAGGACAAGCTTGTGAACATGTTAAAGAAACACAAATCTACCACTGCTTGGAAGATTTCCGATATAAAGGGCATCAATCCCTCATTTTTGCACTCATAAAATCCTAATGGAAGACAATTTCAAGCTATGATTCAACCTCAAAGAAGATTGAACCCGAATATGAAGGAAGTTGTCAAGGCAGAGGTGGTAAAACTATTGGATGCAGGAATTATTTACCCCATCCCCGATAGTGCCTGGGTGAGCCCGACTCAAGTAGTTCTGAAGAAAGGGGTATGACGGTGGTGAAAAATGAAAAAAAAATGAACTAAACGATGCATTGATTATAGGAGGCTAAACCATGCAACTCGAAAGGATCATTTTCCGCTTCCGTTTATTGATCAGATGTTGGAGCGATTAGATGGGCATAAGATTTATTGCTTCCTTGATGGTATGTCAGGATATTTTCAGGTCCCTATCACCCCAAAAAATCAAAAGAAGACAACATTTACTTGCCCCTACGGGATTTTTGCTTATAGAAGAATGCCTTTCGGATTGTGCAATGCCCAACAACATTCCAAAGTTGCATGGCTGCTATTTTTTATGACCTTTTAGAGAATATCATGGAAGTGTTCATGGATGATTTTCAGTGTTTGGTGATTCTTTTGATATGTGATTAAGAAATTTGGAGAAAGTATTGGTGAGATGTGAAGAGACAAATCTTGTTCTTAATTGGGAAAAGTGTTATTTTATGGTCCAAGAAGGCATTGTCCTTGTTCACAAAATTTCCCAAATGGGGATGGAAAAAGACAAGGCAAAGATCGAAGTCATAGACAAACTTCCTCCACCAACAAATGTGAAAGGAGTTCATAGTTTCTTGGGGCATGCAGGTTTCTACAGGCGGTTTATCAAGGATTTTTCAAATTAAGGTCACTCAGCCATTGACGAAACTCCTCGAAAAGGATGCTCCTTCTGATTCTTGAAGGTACATGGTAATTTAGACCAAGTAGCAGATTGTTGGGATGTGGACTACACATTATGTTGCAAAGTTTAAACAAGAGCAACAAAGAAAGGCAAACCTGATTTTGGGGATAAAGCAGTAATAAGGCAAACACCCACCACTGTTCAGCGTCACTCAAATGGATGCAAGATCTAGCAGCTCCTTAACCTTAGAATCCTCCAAAAGTATAAGAGTGAAGATGTTCACCACTCAATTTAAAACACAACAAACATTGGGAACCCCAAAGCAATAGTAAACACAATTAACTAATACATATTATAAGTTAATTAGAGACTTAATAGTACTTAGCACCAAACCTGAGTAAAGTGACTGTAATAATTTTTAACGAATATGTCAGATTGATTACTCTCCCATCAAACACTAACCTCTTCTATAGGAAACTCCTATTAAAACGAGGTTTGCTGCATTGGAAACTAGACATTTAGAGCTTTCAGACTGTGTAGGGTACAACTTCTTTTGACAACCCAATTAATATAGGTTTTTGTTGTATTTTTTTTTCTCTATAGCTAAGAGCCTATCATAATCCTACTATTCTACATCCAAGAACCCAATATATGTGTTTGAATGCCTTGCTCCTGAATCACACTACGTGGGGATTTAATAAAATATATGCATAAGGTAGACATACATGAATCATACTAATAATTGTGCATGTAATGCCATTTTTGTTTGAAGGACCTTAGGATTGGGTCCTAATCATCTAAATTAGATGTGTGGGATTCAAGTAATTATGTGTAGAATTCCTAGAGGCAAAATTGTCAAGTCTATGATGAGCAAACTTGTAATTAGCCCCATAAACTTATAAAGAGGGTATCGACATTGATTGATGCACAACAACAATTCAGATTCGGAATTAGGGTTTTCTCTAATTAGAATTCCCATCTCCCTTCTGCATTTGATCAATTAAAAATGCCACAAGACCTGATAGTACGCATCAATGGATTCAAGTGTTATACACTTCCGCTATTTTTCTTATTCCCAAACAATTTTCAACAAGAAGATTCATGTTGTTATAGGGATTATTCCCATCAAGTTCTATCTTAAATTTCATGAAAGAATTAGTGATACCATTCTTCACAATGTATATGAAATTAAAATCATGATATGATGTACAAAAACTACAACATCAAAGATGAACATAATCTTCAACCATGGAGATTCAAAACTAGTTTTGACAAAGAATGAGATAGATTCTTATACCACTAATAAAAAGATTTAAAGAAATAGATAGATCTTTATATGTTTAAATTGTAGTTAAAAAAACATGGTTTTATATCTCTTTTATTATAATTTCATTCTTCAAAATTCTTCAAAATTATTTTTACTTATTACCATTGAGAGGGCAATGTTGGTTTAGGCCAATGGTAAAGCGAAGAAGTTCAATGTGGGACATTAGGTTTATAGGAGGTCTAATTCCTCCTCATTCATACATGATGAATAATATGAATAGGACTTATCCACTTTGTCAAAAAAATAATTATTACCACTCACATAATATATATACATGTAAACGTCTCAAGTGTTTAGCGGGCATCATCCAAACATAAAATAATTTACTCCATCAGTACTTCAAGTAGAAGCACTTTTTCACAATTTAAAATAATAATAATAATAATAATAATAATAATAATAATAACACTTTCTTTTGATAGGCTTATCCAAAAGGCCCTTTTATGGCTCGGCCTCCAATTTTTCTTTTCAAAAACATTTTATTCATTAGCACAATTGCTGTTATTAATATATAATTAGTTAGTTTAAGGAATACCGTCAAAATAGACTGAAAAAAAAAAATCAAACAATAGCACCAACATGATCAAATTAAAAGGTTCATTGAGAACAATTCAAAAGTAATTATGATCAACCAATGAAAGATGAGGAAGACTGAATTTATTATGTATACATAGATACTGAAATTTTTTATATTACATTATGTACATAACTCCCTCACAGCAACCTCTTATTTAGTTCTCATTTCCAACAACACCATTGGAAATATTAATGGAACAGTTGAAACACATAATAAAACTTGATACAAACAAATTAAGTAAAACCTATCTGGCGGATAATGTTATTTGTACAAGAAAAAAACTTATCAAATTGACCATCCGAAAGATTTCTAGCCATTCAAAATACAAATTAAATGGCTATCAATCATTTGGATGGTTTATTCAGTAAGTCTTAACCAAGATATAAAGTACTTGCCTGTATTTTCTTAGAATTGAGACCAATCTTGCATCAAATATTCTAATCTCTCAATGATCTCATCCTCCATGGGTGGAACCCTACTAATAAGAGAAAACAATGCTTGTGACTCAATCTCATCCAACAGCTCTTCGGTTCTTTTCACTGTCTTGTTATCATTTGAACCTGGTAATTTTTCGTTTAATATATCTTGAAGCACTTTACGTGCTTCATCTAATCTGCCTTGTTTCATGAGACAAATACCTAGATTGCATGCCTTATTCGCATCTGGATCAAGCATTTGCGCTTTAAGGTACACTGCCTCAGCTGCATTGTAGTTGTTTTGTTGCATGTAAGCCCAACCAAGATTTCCCTATCAGAACATATATGCAATATATCTATCAATAATAGTCTCACATCAGTTAGCTAAATAAATAAATTATTCAATTCTTATTACCAAAAGCCGAGATGTCTCTTGCGTGACGGTAACTTGGAATTTCTTTCCGTGCGAACGCGCTTTCTTGGTCGTCTTTCCATTAAAAGCCTCACCTAAGTAAACTTTTTCGAGTTTTTGTTTCAATAGTTCAATGTGCTCCTCCATCTTCCCACAGGCCTAAAGACAAAAAACCAAAGATGGTGAGACTCTCAGCATAAATATAAACATAAAGAGACAGCGCTACACTTTATAAGTCATGAATGGGTATAAATGTGTTAATACCTTGTAAAGGTCTATCAGGATGTTATCAATGGATTCTTGGGATTGGTTAGAACAAAGATGCCTGAAAGACTTGATGGCCTCCACTGCTTCTTCTGCCCTATCTTGTTGTTTCATTACCACGGCCATGTCTTTTAGGGCGCTGTCCACTCTATCACCAGCATTAATAGCCTTCCAAAACCACACTATTGATCCCTCAGGGTCCTTTTCCACTATCTGCACCATTTCCCTTTCAGCTTAATTTGTTACATTTTTTATGTGTCTTAATTTGTGAAAAAAAGGAAGATGACACACACTTTTATATATATATATATATATGTCATTTCCTTCCAATAAGATACATAGAGTTTTCTATAACTTCTAATAAATCATATTCAACTACACATTTTATTAAATCATATTTTAAATAAAGGTAATCTTTTAAATCTAATATAATTTTTTATAAATTTTAGATTATCAACTAACTTTAACCAATTTACGTAATCCATATGAATTAGTTAAAATATACAAGTAAAAAAGAGGCAAGGGAGTATTATCTATTAGTTTGTTAGATCTGATCAAATTAATTTTTGATTAAAAAATAAATTATTTATTTCTAATTTAGTTGTGGGTCCTAATTGAATTAGGGTTAAATAATTCTTGCTGATTGTCATTGTATAAATGAGTTGAGGTTGCCCAAGACTGTTTTTTTTTTTTTTTTTTTTTTTTTTTTTTTTGAGATGAAACCCTAAATATGAGAAACCATCCATGCACTGTTCTTGTTCTCCTTTCTAGAAGATGATCATTTCTTTTTAGTGAGAAAAATCGAGATACTACTAAAGCACCAGTTATATATCTGAATGACTTGAAATCATTCATATGAATAAACAAACCAAATGTAAATAACTTCACCAAAATAGACTGAAAAATTAAACTACAGTTTAACCTATTAATTTATCCATCACTAATGAAGAAATGTTGTATTTCTTTCACTTTATTGTATTGTTAGCGAAATATTGTCCAAAAATAGCTGAAAAGTGAAAATTTGATGTAGGTCTGACAATTAAAATAAGTAATAAAAAGTTGGCAAAATATTTGTAGTTGCTATTCTTTTTAAACTGGGAACAGATTATACACACTGATTATACACACTGATACTAAAGTGTTTCTTTCACCTTATCGTACACTACTAAAGAAACAGTATACTTGTTTCACTTATTGTATATATTATTAACGAATTACAGTCTAATAATAATTGAAAAGTGAAAAGTTTGATAGAAAGTTGGCATAATATTGATATATATCATTCCGTTTTTAGGTTTACACTGAGAGTAGATCATATATACTGAAATGCTTATTTCAATATAGCACCAAAGCCAAAACAAATTCACAGATCTTACTCAAGTTCATTTTTAAATGAATCTATAGCTGTAGTCAAAAGGAAATAAATTTGGAGAAAAAATTGAAGATCCAAGAATTATTTTATTATGGTAAATCTGCACTTTGAAAATTAATGAATGGAAGAAAAAGAAACATTAAAGCTATAAATAATTAATAGTTACCTGAAGATGTTTGGCTCTAACATAAGGAGTATCACCAGCTGGGATCTTGTGAATAACATGAAATATGGTGGTGTCTTTATTTGTACAATTATCTTCTTCTATTGATTCTATTTCCTTCCCTTTCCCTTCTCCTCTAACAAATCCTTCCATCTTGTTTCTCTCTCACTCTTTCACTTTCTCTTTCTCTTTCTCTTTCTCTTTCTGCAGGATAGGGTTTCTTGCAAGCTGGGTCTGAGTGTTTCTTTGGGACTTTAGGTTTGGAAAATGATGAGATTATTGTCTTTTTTTTTTTTATTGTTTGTGTTTAGCAAGAACAAGGATAGATATTGACGTATGTGGATTGGAAAGCGTCTAGGTTCACAGTGGACTTTATAGGGCTAAAAGGTAACATGGGGTTGCCGCCAACCTTCAGTGGATTTGTTTGGAAAATTTTTGTTTTTTTTTAAGATGAAAGTCTGTTTAATGCCTAAAGGCCCTAAACCAAACAAAAATATCAACCTAGAGATCCATTAGTAGCTGAAACCTTTGTGTAAAGTGCTTGTTTTGGTAAAAAAAACCCAAAATCTAACTATAAAATTCATATAAAATAAAGATATAAATATCCATTGTGCTTTCTATTGGGCTCCACATCTGTGCACATTCTTGATTTTTTTTAAATAGACGACATTTATCACTTATTTATTTAAAATAAAATGAAGTAAAATAAACCTAAATTGTTTATTTTTGAATTAAAAAATATCACTTTGGTTTTATAAATACATAAAACGCCTTGTGTTCTTAATTGTGTGACAATGTATTTGTAAAATTAGATTATTTTAGTTTGGAATTAAAATATTTTGTTATCACATTATGCATTTTTTATTTTTATCTTTTTAATTATTGTTTATCACTTTGTTTCTAAATTTTTCAATGTAGTAGTTACATGACATATTATCTCTTTAATTGATAAAATTAAGTAAAATAATGGAAATTTTTAGTTTATTTCACATATGATAAATATATTGAATATTTTAAAAATAGAGAGATAAAACTAATATTGAGATATGGACTAAAATGGATTTAATTTAGTCGAGATATTATAAAAGACCCAAATGAATGTATTTGTATAATTATATATGCAAGAAATAAAAATGAATGTGCTTCGTATGGGTTAATTTTTTAGCAGGGTATCAAACTATGGTCATTTTTTATTATGGGGTCTAAACTTCAATTTGAATCAAAATGGTTATCCAACTTCAATTTTGTTTTATAGGGTGGTTACCCGAGAAATTCTGACCTATTTTTTTGATAATATAAATGTCAAAAATTCTCTATCAGCATGGCACACTGTCCACCAATTTAACAATTTCATTTTAGATGTTGAAAGAAATTTATAACATCAAATCATCAAAAATAGGTCAAAATCTCTCATGTGACCATCCAGTGAAATAAAATTAAAATTGAGTAACCATTTTGATTCAAATTGAAGTATGGACCCCAAAATGAAAACGGGCCATAGTTTGGTACTCTATCAAAAAATTTATCATGCTTCGTATAGCTCAAGATAATAAATATATTTATATTATTCAGGAACTAATTCAAGGAGATTTATTCAGTATTTGTTTTTTAGGAAAATTTTTTTTGATTATTTTATCCCCTACATGAATTATATAATTATAAGTTTATAACATAGAATTTCTAGAAGATTGTACAAAATGGAGAAAGATCATAATGGAACGGGCCGGGATGCAAATTAAAAAGAAGGATTTTATAATGATAAAAATGATAGTTTAATTAATTATTGTAGTGGATGGTAACAAAGTAGGCGGCAATCGAGAAAATCTCATACAATAATTTTATTTACAAATTAATGAAAATTTAAAAAATCCAGAAAATATTCTTTGGTAATAGCTTTGTGATAAAAAAATGTTAATAAAACGGCATTTTTTTTTTTAACGGTCAGGGTAGGAGGCGTTTTCCAATAAATTAATAATTGAATATGTTATTTCTAAAAAAAAATTAAAAAAAAATCTTCCATCACTGGTTTGTTTGCAATCATTATCTAACTATTTATAATAAATTGAAAAAAATACATAAAAATATTTGTCAATTCCCCATCTGGTCATAGAAAAATTGGTATTTTTTTTCCCTATAGTAATGACTAAGGATTTGGTTAATAAAACTGAAACTAAAACAACTTAGTAGTAAGAATTAATTATAACAATAACAATTAATAACATTTGCAAATCAAACAATAAAATTCGCAAAATATTTATAATTAATTTTTCAAAACACATTAATAGAAATAAAAATCTGTTATTACTTAAGAAAATATCAATTTAAAATTTAAAATGCTTAATTTAATTGATATTAATTAAGCTAAAATTTGGAACTCCACACCCAAGAAACCCTCACAGCTAGGGGCAAAGCTAGGGGTGGGTGAAGGAGGCCATGACCCCCTTTTTTTAAAAAAAATATATAATATATATATCAAATTAATGCATATAATATAAAAAATAATATTTTTTTAAAAATATTTTTTTGTGAAATTTTATTGTTTTGCTTTTTAATATTTTACAAATTGATTTATATATTTTTTTGTATTTTTGGCAAAAGTCTATTGTTTGATGAGTTGTCTTTTTTTTTTTACAAATTAGTATATATAGTCTAAAATATTATAGTTTTAGACAAACAAATTTTTAAAATTTTATTGTTTAATCTTTTAATATTTAATAAATTAGTTATATAGTAACAATTTTTTTTTCTTAAATTTATTCTGCAATAACTCGATTTTCAAAAAAAATAGTATATACATGCTATTTTAAAAAGTATAATTTTAGGAAACTATTTATAAAAATATAATATTTTTCTCATTCATCTTTTACTTGTCCTAAAAAAATTCTCTCTTTTTGAAAATTTTATTGGCCCCCACTTAAAAAATTTTCTCTCTCCCTCTGAAAAAATTTTTGCCCTCCAAAAAAAATTTCTGGCTCCACCCTAGTCATCGCTCAGTTGGTCATCACAAGCATCAATGTTGCTTGTTATCCCTGTAGTTAGTAGAAGAATGAATGCAAGCATGTGTTGTTCAAACTACTTTTTCAAACTTAATTTTCTCAAAATGCCCGTAGTATTCATAGCAGAATTATACACCTTCATCAGATGAAATATAAGTATAAGTTCTTTCGAGAAGTGATGAATTTTTCCAATACATACCAACCCATTAGTTTCTAAGACCTCAAACTTCATGCCCAAATCTTTAACCATTCCAGATAAGAAGCCAGAAGGTAGTCATTTTTCGGTGAAGAATGAAAGGGTCATTTCACTATAAACCCTTTGTATAGATAATAAGCACTAGTTTAAAAGAACGTGACCGATTCTTCAAATAAGTATTTTTCTTTTTTTTAGTTTAGTCTACATGCATTATTGATCTTCGAGAAGATATACAGAAGGTGAATAAGTTAGCTCAACCTTTCAGTGAGTATTTCTTCCCTGTGAAAGCTTGAAACTTCAGCTCTTCTGTCTTTGGATGATCTTCTTTTGGTTCTGTTGCAGGTCCCTGCAAAGAAAGGAATACACAGTGAAATGGACATTTTGAGCAAAACAAAGTGCCATTGACATTATGCATCAAAATGTCAAACAAAGAATTCAGGCAACCCTGACCTCACACTGCTTCCGACCAAAACAATAAACAAAAGCAACACAAACACCACTATGTTGCAGGATTTTTCATATAAGTGAATAAACCACAAACCTTCTGAGCTTCTTTGCTAGCAGCAGTAATCCTACTTGAACCAAACACAAGTTTGCCTGCTATTTGTTTTGATGAGCTGGCCTGTGAAGTGTTTGTTGTTGCTGGCTTCGCACCATTTGTAGCCACTGTTGGACCATTTGTAGGGAGAGAGGTTGGAGTTGGCTGCTTTGAAGGCTTTCCATCCAGCCGCCTCCCGATGCCAGTGAAGGGGCTGAACTTTGGTTCAGCAGGAGGTTCAACTTCAGCACCTTGAGTAGAATTTCACATAGAATAAATTACAAAGTTAGTTAAAATCACAGTATACATTATCCTGTCATAGTAGATATTATACAAAGTAATAAGCATTCAAAACTGGAACAAAAATTAAAATGGAGGAATCTCATAGCAAAACTTTGGAAAAAATTATAAATCAACAGAAATTCCAAAAAATAGCTTTCTGCATCACATTCTTGAGGAAGAAGATTAAATAATCACATTCTGCAGAGGTGCCAGTCACCATTAAATCATTACTTGTTTCATGTTTCATAGATTGCAGCTCAAGACTGGACAAGTATGTTAGCCTAAAACCATGAAAACAACATTTTTCAAATAGGTGTAGGTGTAGTGCAGTCACAAATCCCAAAACACTGAACCAATTAACAAAAGAAGCCTTGCTATGGATGATAAGAGATGCTACTTACTATTTGTCAACTGGAGTTCTGTTTTTTCATGTTTTTCAACAGCTAAGTTTCATTCATGACAAATTGTTTGGAAAGAAACAACTAGCACAAAATCAACCGTGACATACAAGAAGGCTGAAGGTTGATTTAAAGGATGAAACAATTGTGCATTACAGGAAAATTAATTAAAAATATTAAAACAAATAATTATACAGAAAATATAGATCTTAAAGCGATCAGTAGAGTTGCAAATATTTGATGAATAGTTCAAGCTAATTTATTATAAAAGTCAAATAAATACCTTGACTTGGAGTGTTGCTTGAAGGGACAGAAGGTTGTGGTCTTTCAGGTTCTTTATAATCAAGTGGAGGTGCAAAGTCTACCTCACAGTCTGTCTCAATGATACTAATCGCAGAAGCTGGTTTGGTTTCAACAATATCTATATAGTACTTTTTATTGTTATAAGCTACCATGATACTGTCACCAGTGGTTAAGCAGGAAAAGTTCCTTAAAGTTGTCTCCAGACTGCAGAGATTCAGAACAGAAAGGTCAGCAGCCTCCAAGCTAAGAATAGTTACAAATAAATGATGTACTATATGATAGTGTCAAACAAAGCTTATATGGAATCAAAGCATGCATATGTTCAATGATCATGAATCAAACAAAAGAGAACAAGCCAAAAACTAACATGGCCTTCGGGTTTGAGATGTCCAAAAAGTCCTTTGTGTGAGGCTGCAATTTCACGTATGTACCCTTGGGAAGGGTAGCATTTTTAACACGGACCGTATCTCCCTCTTGTAAAAGCATATTTTGCATCATCTAGAAATATATAAAATAAAAGAATTATAATTTGAAGAAAATTAAGTGCTGAGCAAATCAAAAATTAGATTTCAATGATAACTCCTACCCAGTATGGCATGTAGACCATGCCTTCCTCAGCAATGAATTCTAGCACCCCACAATGTGAAATGCGCTCTGCAGCAGCATTGTGGAGTTCAAACAACATTGGATAATCAATGTGCAGTGAGGCTGCAATTTAACAGGAAGCTATAAAATCAGATGACATTGTGGTAGAAAGATGAATTGCACACTATAAGATAATGATAAAAAAGGACTGAGAAGATTTTATAGATAAATTGGTGACTGAAAGGCTGACTTACCAAGACGATCAAGAGCAGAAGGAGGCATAATAACTGAAATAGCACAAAACATACACAAAATTATCAGGTGTTTATATTGAACAAAGATCAAATTTTCATAAAGGGAGAAAGACTGAGGTAGGATATGGAGATAGCTTACTTTTATCACCAATTTCCAGCTGCGGCTGCAGGGTGAAAAGAAATTCAAAATATCTCAGTTAGATAAATCAGGTAAAGAAGTTCTAAATAGATATCTAAAGTGTTTATAATATGACTATGTTGAAGCATATTTGGTTAAAACTTATAATTTATGATAAAGTAACAGAAATTATGTAAGATGCAAAACATCTGCATCACAGAGAAACAGTAAAGAAAAAGAAACACTAAATATATAAAATAAATGACTGATGAAAGACACAAAATGAGCATTCTATCAGCAAACTGGATATTTCAGAGTTACTATTTTGAATTTAGTATAATGTTATATGGTTTCCTATAACTTTTAACATGCCTATAACTTTCAACATGTGAAAAGTTGAAAACAAGAAAAGAAAGTTCCAGCACTAAACCATGTTTTGATATTTTCAAGGAATTTACTTTGCAGTCATTTCTAATATGATAAGTGAATGGAAGGTGAACCCTTTTAGTTTCACCATCCTAAAAAAATTGAAAACTGCATCATTGCAACAGACAGTCAACATGTATTTGTAAATATCCTGATCATTTGTGGAATGAGCTGTTAGTTTTAAACAAAAAGAATTTCTACTCAAAATTTCATCTTCTTGATTCTATATATTTAGTGATACCTTATGAGCTCTCCGAAGTGTGCAATTTCATGCCATTGAGATTACTAGTGCATGAGCAAATTTGAAACTTTAGGATTATGGGGAAAGATGTTTCAAGGGGAAAACCTCAATAAGCGTTGATTGTAAATGTTCATATCCATAATTTATGAGAGTTCACTTAACCGGATCATTATGATTACAGGTTGATTTGCATGAAGAATGTTTACAGATCACATATATGTTAAAAGAAATATGCTTCAACAGATTAAAGTAATTATTACTTAGGTTAAACTAACAAAGATCAATTTGTATTCCAGGAACATAAATATATATGCTATAACCAACTAATTTTATTATGCTAGCAGATTGCCACAAAGTTAAGAGTTAAAAAAAAACATGCAATAGTAACGAAAATTCGCTACCTTATCAATAAAAGATGCAGGATAACAACGGTATGTTTGCTCAAAGGAGGTTCCATGATAGCCATATCCTGGGAAAAACTTTTATAATAATATAAAACAATTTAGATATTTGTGATCAAGACAATCAAGATACATGTGTAGGACAAATCAGCTTTTAAGAATAAAAACAGCAAATAAAGTATATTGTCCAGTAAATGTAAACACGGGAGCCACAGAAAAAACTTAAATTACAGAAGTAACATAAATAAACATACTTAGCAAAGTAGAATAAGCTTTTTTGCAAATTATGCAACAAAATACACAAGTTAAGCCGATAGCTTTGAGTTGCCAAGTGGATTTCAGATTATTTATATGCCATATATGGTTTGCAACATTTGGTAACACTAGTCAGCTACTGCTCAATATCTCTCAAATTAGTAAATTCAATTCAAAATTGTCTAGGGTGGTCTAGATAACCATGAGCAATAAAATGCTATAAAGCTTGACATTCATCTAAATATTACCATGGCAAAAACCTATCGCAACACTAAAACATAGAAAGGGTAAAAGCATATGTTGTTCAAACTAATTAAGCTAAGGAGATATCAGTCATCTAGGCACCATCCAATACACACTGTAGTTAGATGTTAATACTATTCCATGACCAAAGCGCAATCACAGTTTCACAAACAAACACCATAATCTCAAATTCGCCAAGTGAAATCATGAAATTTCAAATTTAGACAATTTATAAATTCCAGCGACAAACTAACAAAGAGTAAGAAGCCATTAATATAATATAGGGAATAGAGCAGTGCTATAAAAAGGTAAGGCATCTGCAGGTGCTTCATTTAGGTATCAGTTAAAAGGGTATAAAAATATGAACAACATGATGCCATACATGACTTTGTAGGTAGTTCAACAATGGATGCAGATTAATTAAATTATAAAGAATGAAAACATACCATTTTGCCTAGATCCTGCGGCTCCAAATGTGACAAAAATAATCAACTCAATAGTTCAAACTCTACAAAAAAGAAAAAGAGAAAAACATAGTAAGATGAAACTAAGAAACATAGATGATATTCAATGTCGCCTTTATCCACTCCAATGCAAGAAATTCTTCCATGGCAAATCACTGTACTTCAAAGTACGGATTAGAAATGTGCTTGCATATAAAGCAATGTATCTCTAAAATATGCACTTTATCAATAGTATAATGCATAAATAAATAAAAAAAACTTTTTTTATTAATTTCTCTTAGATCAATACAATGTATTTTGCCACAGTTTCAACTATAAATCTTCCAAACCAGATAACAGGCCAAACCCCCAAATTTACTAAAACCTAATTCATTGTCAGTCAAAAGGAAAAGTTACCTCATCCAATCCACACTACAAACTTCTAAAAATTTATCATAAAACTGATAATTGTTCAATTAGAAGCATCTTCAAACAACAAAGGGGGAAAAAGAATTATGATCAAAATACGCCCTAGTGACAATAACAATGTAGTTCAAACAAGAAAACTGAAATCAAAAACAAAAATCTAATCTTAAAACAGCCACAGAAGCACACATGATCACCAACGAAGATCGATTCAAGATCCAACAAACAAAAAAACACAATGGATCGTTAACTTTCTGATTAAATGTATCAATTTCTTCAAAATAGAACAAAAACACAAAAAAATCTTTGTTGAATTTCATCCAATTCCGGATAAAAAACCTAAATCGGAGGAAGAAAAAAAAACTATGATATAACTAACCTGGAAAAGTCGCCCTGCTATCGATTTTAAGCTTCAAAACCCTCAACTGATCACTAAATTCAATGGTTTGTTTGCTTTTTCTCCAAGCAAAGCAAAGTTCGCAAACGAGAAAGAGGCCTTCTGGAATACAGAAGAGATCGCGGGTGATATAGGGTTCCTGATGCTAGCTCGATATTTCTAATAAAGTCCCATAAATAGTTTAAATTTACATAGACTCAAAGTTCGGTTTTGTTTCAAAATTCTATTTTGTTTCGGAATCGAATCGCAAACAGTGAATGTTGGAAATTATGGGATATGGTACTTATTTAGTTAATGATTTTAATTTATTTGAGTTTGTGTTTAAATTTATTTTTGAATTTTAAAATCACTTAGAGCATTTATTGTTTTTGGTATAATACCCTAATTAGTTCCTCTACTTTTCTCTCTTTTTTCTTTTGGTCCCTCTACTCAGAAATGCTCCTGACTAGTCCTCTACTTTTGAAAATGTGCCCACTTAGGGAGAAATGCTCCCAACTAGTCCCTCTATTTTTAAAAATGGGTCCACTTAGTCCCTCCATTTAGTCCTATTTTAAAAAGTAGAAGGACTAGTTGGGAGCATTTATCCTAAGTGAGCACATTTTCAAAAGTAAAAGGATTAGTTGGGAGCATTTCTGAGTAGGGAGACTAAAAGAGAAGAGAGAGAAAAGTAGAGGGACCAATTCGGGTATTATACCATTGTTTTTCCACACTTATAGGGGTAGAAGGGGTTAATGAAAATTTTGAAGGTCTGCCCAATCGTGGGAAAGTGAATAAATGTGAGGGGAAGTGAATAAATATTACTTTCCCATCAATTTAATCAAACTTTCCAATGCATACCAAACAAAGAAATGTTATTTTCCCAGGAATTACTTTCTCATCAATTATTTTCCCATCAATCAAATTCCATAAAAAAATTCCTTAAGTAAAGCACCAAACGCCTCCTAAGGGTTTGTTAATTTGGGTTGAAATGCGGAAAATTAAAAAACTTAGGGAAGTAACATTTATTTGAAGTGGTAAAAGTGATATGACTTTCATCACTTTTTGTATACATTTTGTAGAAAATGTCACTTTTATTAAGTAGTTAGTTTCTCACTTTAAATGTTTATTTCGATGTAAGTGGTGTCACTTCTGCAGTGATTTTTATAACATGTTTTTTCCGGTGGAATCGAGGGAAGTGCTTACAAATAAAAATATTATAATAAAATTATAATTAAAAAAATTAAAACTCAATATTTTTACAAAATCAAATATTTTAAAATTTAAATAAATTTAAATGTTTTATATTTATTTTTATTTTTTAAACTCACAAATTTAAATAATTATAAAACTGGATATATTCTGATGTTAAAAATTATTTATTAAATTTTAATATGTTTTTAATTTTATAAATATTTTAATTTTATTTACTTTTAATACAAATTCAGATATTTTAATTTAAATAATAGTTTATATGTTTTTACATCTTAAAATAAAATAACTCTTTTAATTATGAAATGTTAATATATGACTCATAAAATAAAATAATTGTTTTAATTATGAAATGATAATGTATGCAAACCGTCACTGGCTTTAATTGATAATTTTAAAACAGAAAGAGTAAATAATTATTTTCTTTTAATAAGTATATGACAAAAACACAAAAATGAATTTGGTGAGGGGTTATATATGAATGTAACATTTTCAAGGTAAATAACTACAAAGAGTATGACATCCTATGCACACAGGTGTTCATTATTGGGCCATATTATTATTAGCAACTAATTTAAAAATAAAAAATAAAAGTTTGACTTATCATTTGATAATTCTCTGCCACATGCCATTTTCACGAGAAGAAACAAATGAAAAATTACATACCTGACAATTGAAACAAATTTAAGTATCAAGATCAAATACTCTTACAAAATATGTTTAATTATGAACGCCCCTAATCCTTGTTTCATAACAACATATATACCTGACAAGTCAATTTAAGTAATAGGAAATTATGAGTTTATAAGTACATAACACAAAATCCATACAAAAGAGCATACCAATGGATGTCATTCATAAAATCCATAAAATACTCTTACAAATACATAACAAAATAATAATTGCCTCGTTCAAGATTCACTTCCTTTAGCAAAAAAGTTTGTCATCATCACTCTAAAAAACAATGATAAGTGCTCGTGTATAAATAATACGAAGTATTCTTTTCTTACATTGAGCATTACTTTTCTCAGGTTTTATCATTAATTAGTGTGTATTTATGTTCTTTTGTGCATGTAGGGTTTTGGAAAAGAGTTAGAGAAAAAGGAGCAAAATTAGGTCATGTCTGCATTTGTTGAGGAGTTTCTTGGACCAAGCAAGGATCAAGGCACGAGTTTTAGATTTGTGGGTGTGTGCCAACCTCCAACGTACTCAAATTGTTCTATGATTTGGAGGAGCACAAAGGCAGTCACACTCATACAGTTTAACCCGTGTAACATTGAAGAACTTCGTCAATAAGGAGAAAAGAAGAAACGACATGATCTACTGTTGGTTGTGTGCCCAACTTAACGGCCTCGATAAAAAAAATGAAGTCGGGAATAACTTGGACGTGAGTATTGTAGCAGTTTACTGCAGCAAAATCACTGTAGAAATCACTGTAGCAGTTTGTTGTTCACTGTGCGCCAGAAATCAGTTTCCAGAAAATCCACATGGGCTTGTGGAAATTCCACATGGCCTTGTGGATGCCCGATTTCAGTCTTTAAATACCCCGACTCAGATTTATTTTGGAGACTTTTTGACCCATCTTTCGCCCAACTTCTGGAGAACTCACGGCTAGGGTTCGGAGAGGATTTTGGGAGGCTTTTGAAGTGTTCTACGCCATCGACATCGACGTCTTTTGGAAGATAGCTATTGGGGGAGTTTTCGTCGGCATCGATTCGGCGAGGCATGCCCTAGGCTTGACAAGGGACTTGGTGGAAAAGACGAAGTGGCTTCACAAGACCATCGCCACCCATCACAAGGGGGTTTTATTCATGTTTGCTATGCTTTTTGTTTCAAATACTTTAATGATTTTGTATAGTTCCATGGAGAGCTAAAGCCCTAGTGGGTATTCGAACTTGTAAACCCTAGGATGACATTGTTTCTATGACTTTTATTATGCTTTTTTAATTAATGCTTTTAATTGAGTTCCAATTTTGTATGATAATTGCATTGATTTTCCCTTAGAAGTAACACTAGGGTTGAGAGTCATCTAGGTTATCCTTGGAAGGTGTGACAAGTTCTATACGATTAGACTACACGAGATTGGAGAGGGTCGAGAGGATGAGTCGAGAGGTAGCGAAACGTCCCCTTTCCCCTTCAGCATGATTTTCCCTACCTCTATGTTCCAAGAGTTCTTTGCGGTCAAAGTAGAGTGAAGTGCTAAGAGATGAACTCCCCTAGGCTTAGTTACGGGAGTAACAGAACGAAGGGTTGTAGTGAATCCTAGTGTCGGGGCTTAACTGAGACTATGGTTCTTTTGCCTGGACCAAAGGGTTAGAACTATACTTAGGAACAGGATCTATCACTTGGAATCCCTAGAATCCCAAGCAGTTCCACGTAGAGTGAGGCTATAGGAGATGGACTCCCCTGGAGCTTAGTTGAGAGATCAACAGAGTGAAGGGTTGTAGTGAATCCTAGTGCCGGGGCATAGTATTGGACCTAGTTACGATTGACCTTAGGGTTGGGACCGTGTGCTTAAGGATTTATACGACTCATTAGACATCAATTAGAAAGTATAATACTAGTCTTGCACTAGAAGCATTAGTCCTAGGGGGAGCTTTGTTCGGGTACCCCATATTTGCATTGATTGTTTTTCCTTACTCTTTGATTGCCCTCTTCTTTCGTTCATATTTCTCTTTCTTTTATTGCACACACATTGTTTTCACTCATCATCATTATTTTCACACTAGCTAAGTAGTAACTACTCTTGTCTTGTATCACTACTCCCTGTGGATTCAACTACCCACTCACTGGGGTATTATTACTTCGACAACCGGTGCACTTTCGGGACACTCGCAAGGGTGTTGTCAAATAGCTTATGCATTCATGACAAAGACAATAAAGAACTCATTAGGTATATAAATGTTAAATAAAACAATTTGTAGTGTATGACTAGAAACCAAAAATACATACCTAGTAAGATGACCTCCTCAAGGACTAGAGTTTCTCATGGAAGCAACAAACTTATCTATCCATCTTTTGCTGGAAAGATGGCTTCTTCAAGTAGAAGTTCTCGGCCTCTTTTTTATTGTCGATTAACTTATTAAAGATCATTTGCATGTTATCATCATTATAACCCTCCATGTCCAACAACGCATAGGTGAGTTTTTCTTTCCATGTCCTCTTTCAGCTCCTATCTATTGATGCCGCCAACTGACCTATCTTTTCTCCAATATTTTCTCCTGAATCATTTTCACTATTGGTCCTTGTTGCACTGGTAGCCATAACAATAGACCTACTCACAGATGTGCTTGGTGGTTCATGTCTTTGATTTCCTGTATCCATAGGTTCACCGTCTAATGATGCATTAGGTGGAGGTGCATTCTCATCCTCAATCGACGTGCCACCAAATTGGTCAAAGATGGTCCATGTATAATCACCAACAATGTGGTCATCCCCGGCAACCAAGCGTAGCTCTTCAAAAAAAAGGTATAGGCTTGTTTAAATACTCCTTGATTTTTGGGTATCCCTGTGTAAAATGAAAGATAATGGGGTAAATAATAATGTTAATAATCGTGTCAAACATAATAAATTAATATAACAAACATACCTCCACATATGTTCGATAGGTCTCATCTTCTAGCACTAACTTCTTTTCTGTGTCATTCCATCCAACGCCGCTGAGGTTCATAAGATTTTTAATGTCTTGATATTCTTGTTTCAAAGTGCGTATATGATTCTTCACATTATCGGCATCCATGCAAGCAGCAGGGAACCTACTATTCATGGCATTTGCTGCATCTACAAATGCCTGACATTTGAAAGATTTGTAAACTTTCAAGCCACTTCTTGCCATGTCTGCAAGTAATAGTATCAAGACATTATCTATTTCTTTTGTCCATCTTTTGTTTGGTGTTCCTTTCCTCTTTTCACCTTGTGTACCCTCCATATTGTCATCTGATGAGGATTAGAAGATACATGTCATGTGCGATCTTCGCTAATGATGCTAGTTGATGTCTCTTGAGAAATCCACCAGAATCCGTTGGTATATGGAAAAAAAAAACCATCTCTCACAGCTTAGATCTCCAGAAAATCCGACCGCCCTAGGTTCTTTGGCAAAAGAGTCTCACCAAATTTAGAGAATACTTGGGTATTTATTGTAATCGGCTCCACCACGGCCTCACCACGGGCGCTATGATGCCCATTGTGAGTAAGTTGTTGCTTGGGCTTCAAGTCGTGTCCTGGCATGGTCTTTGGGCATTATGCATTTTGACAACGGCTGTTATGGACTTCACAATGGTCGTTGTGAGGCCATTATGGCTTTTATGCTACTACTAGTGAGCTAATGATGTCACGGTTTGATCACAGTAGTGGTGAGTATAAATTACGGTCGTTGTGTGCTGCCATAATGCCCGTTATGAGTCATGGTGCAGCTTTGATTTAGCAACTTGCTTCATTTTGCTTCAAGACATCCTCGAATTCACTTCTTTCTTACTAAAACAAAAATAAAGGTTGTTGTCAACAAAAGAATAAAATTTCATCGTAATGAGATACTAAACAAGTACAACTTCATGTTAGATGCAGTGTAAATGATATAGAAAATATGATTAGTTTAGCACTTATCAGTAAATAATTTCTCTATATCATTTAACCTGGGAGAATATGCAAACCATAAGACAATGGTCTTGATAATGCATCTTTTAGGGCGAGGTGGTCATTCTCCGAACCTTCCCAACGGGTGAGAACATATCTAAATTTTAAGTCAAAATCACATGCAGCAAGCACATTTTGTGTGATGCTCTTGCGTCCTTGAAATTTACCAGCTAAATTTGCACTTTAACCCTTGCATCAATGTGGGTTCTATCAATAAATCCAACACAACCCTGTGAATTTGTTTTTCAATCATATTGTCTTACAACTACATAACGATAATTTTAGGAGAAACTGAGAATAGGTTAGAAAATGCAATACCTAAAAAGGGATAGTAATTTGGGTTGTATTCTATATCAGGATAATGGATGTGGCTGGTTGTTTAACAAACAAATCTCTAATAACACAAATGGCTTGGAGCACATCATTAAAATATCGCCTCACTGTTGTACTATATCTAATAAATTCAATTTTCATTGACCGATTTTCTGCATAATGACCAATTATGTGGAGAAATAACGCCACTTATTCCTCTACCGCAACGTTGATGGTGTCCCTAAAATGCCCACGTTCTCTTAATATGGTGCATAGTCTTAAAAACGCGTCTTTGTTCATGTATAAGTATTCGATGCAGTTATGAACTCCTCCATCTAATATACGAGTTATGTGTGCACTCCAATGAATATTCCTAACTAACTGAGGCCCACGAAGTAGTGCTATTGTCATCCCAAGTTAGACATTCTTGCCAAGATAATTGCGATAGTTGCAAACATAGGTGCATAGATGAAAATGAGGTCATCTAAACTATCATTAGCCATTGACGACCTATGTTTGAGACACAAAAAAGATTTATGAATACATACCATTATTTAATTGCATGTTCTACACAATAAAAAGCTTGCAAGTGGAGACCAATATATACTTGAAGCTCAGTAAGGTTTTCTTCTATGTTTTTTTTAACAGCATCAAACAGAGAACATCCACTTTGCAGTTAATATCAACAAAAGGAATAGATAATTTTTGCTTTTCTAACACACCATCTTACACTTTATGCTTGAAAGTCTAATAAAAAGTCAAGGCTCACACATAAGATTGGCCAACATGCATAAGGTAGCCTAATATGGAAATTAAAGGCTAGAAAAAGATGAGAAATTAGGCAGTAAGAAGAAAAAAGATTTTAGGATAAAGGAGTCTTATGATTTTCTAGTAATCTTTTAAATAACAAATGATGTGGCATACCTGGAGTTACTATTTCCCATAACACATCTCAATAATCAGATCAAAACATTGCACACTGTCATCGATCTCATCTTTTTGTCTCCTTTAGCAATTGATAGAAATTATGCTTTTTTGGAAATTTGAGATTTGATTGCTCTTTTGTACAACTTCTAGATCACTTTTATCAATGTTGATATAAAAACAAGAGATCTCACACAGGATCGACAAAAAGATGAGATCGATGACAGCGTGCTCTCGACGAGGGCAAAGACGAACCTCCCGATGATTAATAGATGGTGTCCACCATTGACGGGTTGGAGCCGAGGTCTTGACGGTGACGAGGTCTTGACAGCAGCGAGGTCTTGACGGTGACAGCGATAGAGGTATTGCCAACGATAATGGTGTCAACGGAGGATGGAGAGATGAGGGAGAAGGAACAGATACTTTCGACTTCCAACCTCTTGGGGAAGTGGGAGGAAGTCAATATTTATATTAGATCCACTTCAGCCACTTCAATGGCAACATCACTAAAGTTGGGGAAGTGCCACTTCCCCGACTTCATGATAAAAGAATAGCTGAAAGTGGGGGGAAGTCAACCCACTTTCCCTCATTTCAGCCCAAATGACACACACCCTGAGTGGAAGTGATATCACTTCTAGTGGTTCATGTGTTCATTTTGGAGGAAATGACACTTTTCTATGGTACCTACTTTCTCACTCTTAATGTTCATTTGATAGGAAGTTAGGCCACTTCAAGGTTGACTTCCCCATCATGTTTCTTTTCACGAAAGTGATGGAAGTAAATAATAATAATAATTTAAAAAAATATATTTTTGTTAAACATTTATAATATAAGATTTCTCTGGTTTTTATCAATGTTTGATTTGTTCTAACCTTAATTAAAAGAAGGTTGAGTCAGTCAAAATCGATTCTAGTCCAAATCAAACCCTACTTCTTTATGCATTGCATATAGGTCTTGAATTGTGCACATTCCTCTTAAATGCATGATTTTTGGGTAAAATTCTGCATTAAATTGGATTTGCTCTTAGGTTTGAAACCCTCAAGTGAAGACAAGGAACTTGCGGTGAAGTACCGCAATTAAGCTCTTAGACTTACGGGTCTAAGCACTGTGAGTGTATGGCTTTCCCTAAAAGTTATTATCAAAATAGTTTTTCCAATTTGGTTTTTAAACGATTGTGTTACTGCTATATACTATGCTATACCAAATTTCTTTATGTGGTTATTCATGAGTTATGATACACTATGGTTTGTTTTAAAAAGGTTTTCATTTCAATTACATTAATATGTGATATTTTGACTTTGGTGACTGGGAGTCTGTGACTCGCCTACTGCAGTGGCGGTCTACAAAGACCAGCCTAGTAAGAGGTGACGTGGTAAACTGGCTAACATTGGCTATCCATTTAGGAGGCATGAAGAGAACCTGAATTGGAAGTGGGTGGGTACCCCACTTATTCTGAGATACCTTGCATCACCTCACTTGTGAACTCAGAGGCCAACACCAAGGTGAACTTGTTTTCATGTTTAAAATTGTGTAACTGGCCTTAGTTGTCCCATTCCTATTCATGGTGGTAGTTTGTCTTAAGAACTATTTTCTTGGCTGATTTATGATATTGGATTTTATATACAAATTTTAATTGATTATTATCATTATCGTTACTTTTAAAACCTTGAGTTGAACTTATTACATTATGGAAAACTTGTTTATCGGTATCATTTCTTGTTTCAAAATTATTCCTAAAATGTGTATTTGAAATGTAATATTTTTTATATTAAATGATATTTCAAACACTCTTAATAACCACTCACTGAGTAACTATGTTACTCATTCACTCTATTTTATGTTTTTCCTTAGGTAGTGATTGATAGTGTTGTGCCTTTAGGTCATTGTGCTGGGTAGCTCTATTTCCCCTAGTTGTTATTAGGTCAAATTATATTCTTATATTTGTTCATGTTAGTTGGATCCACTAGTGTCCATTTTTGCTTTGTTTTCAACATTTTTCCAAATGCTACTCTTTTTGATATTACGTTATTTTAAAGTTGTATTTTATGTGATCTTTGCATATGTATTTAGTTATAATGAAAGTCACAGTTTGTTTTTGCCTTACGATGTCTCGTGTAAGATGGGTGTTCATGTGCTTGGCCACGGGCCAGGGCATGACAACCATGTGCTCGGCCATGGGCCAGGGGCTAAGATGTGACAGCCTCTCCCCATTGATCAATAGGAACTTTTCTATTCAGCAGCATGCATCGTGCCATCTCCACCACAGTGTAGTTCTTCCATTCAGCAATGCCATTTTACTACGGGTGTGAGGCACCACCGTGAGTTGCCTCTTGATACCATGCTACTTACAAAAGAGATCAAACTCTCGAGGGGTGAATTTTCCACTTTGTCAGGTTTCAGGACTTTGATGGAGCACTCATATTGGTTCTTCACCAATGCTTTAAACCTTTTAAAGTGATCATGGGTTTGTGACTTAGTTTGAAGAAATACACCTAGGTGTATCTTGTATAGTCATCAATGATCAGTAAAAAAAAAAAAAAAATACAATTTACCTCCTCGAGTTTGCTTCTGCATAGGCCCACACAAGTCCATGTGTATGACGTCCAAGGGTAGCTCGGCTCGTCTTGCCCCATCACTAGGAAAGGACCACCTGGCCTGTTTCCCTTATGCACTATCACGCCTTGAACCTGGCTCATTGGACTCGGTGCGCCGACAAACGGCGACACACCCATGGGCTAGAACCTAGTAAGCATGCAAGGCCTTAGAATTGTTTTCACAACAAAAATATAACCTCAAAATTATAACTTCAAATACCAAATGAAAATAAAAAGTTCAAATACAAAGAGGTTTTTCTAAAACAAAATTCACATACCAACACAAACATAAAGACAACTCAATTAAAAGGGAACACAAGCTCTCACTAACCAAGTAAGTTCCTCAACAAACTATTTACTCCTTATCTGAAAAAATTTAACAACAGATTATGAGCTTGACAGCCAATAAGCACCAACTAAAAATATAGGGATCATTTACAAAAATTATAATTTACTAAAATAAAAAATTAGAAATTAAATTTATTTCAAATAAACGCATATGCCAAAAAACGGGCATATAGGTCCCCCAAACAACTATTGCTAAAACAAAATAATAGAATTCATATATTTACCTCAGTAACTCAAGCCAAAATTATCAAATGTCATATTTTTATCCTCGGTGACCCGAGCCAGAATTATCAGAGCCGTTATTCTTTACCGACGGAATATGATGGGAAACTATAGTTTCTATATCAGAGTACATGTCGACACGGTCAGTGTTTAACTCCCAGTGACATGGTTAGTGCATAGTTAATTGGGAACTAGTTTTTATGTCAAAATACTTCATGTTTACAAAACAATAAACTATCAAAATTCAGATTGGGCAAAATATGAGTAATTTGCAAGGCAAAATTTTTAGCAGTCACGTGATCCCATTTTATCATAGAAAAATAAACCAGTTATTTGAATAGAAACATGAACATATAATTTAAAAAGTATATTAATAATAATTAATCAGAAATTAATTAAAAACATCTGAAATTCAGAATTTAAATAATACATATTTAGTTAAACTATCTAAAACTTTAGAAATTAAATAATCTAAACTTAAATAAATATTTAAACCTTTCAGATAATTCTAATACAAAACAAAATATCACTAACTCAAAATTTCAAATAATTTAAAGTAATTCTGAAAATCATAATAAATAAATAATTCAAAATATAAATCAAAATAATAAGTATTTTTCTCAAAAATTCCAAATGTTTAGAAAACTAGAAAAACACAAGCATGAAAATTGAAAGAAGTGCTAAGCTAACCTAACTTCTAAAGCTTGCAAAAATATCAGAAGATCATACATAGCACTGGATTCTTAACTACCTAACTAGAGTGATCAATTCTCCCTATTTGAACTATTATAGATTTTGAACATTAACAAAGGAACTCACTAGAATAGAAATATATATATAAAGATTAACAAAAGCATGGTTCAAGTAGGACTCAAGCTGTTGAGAACTGAATCTAGCATAACTTTTTCTATACTTTCCCAAATCACAATATTCAATATTTTGAGAAGAGTAGACACCTACAAATATGACATATCTAAAATTCACATGGTATAAAGCACTACTCAAAGAAAGACATTTATTTGAATGTCCAGCTGTTCCTACAGACTTATAATTCCAATATATCTCTTTAAAACATGCATATCTCTCAATATATAACTCCAAAAACAATGATATTTTACTGACCGTCAGATAACATGATAATAAACAACTTTTATATTTTCAACCTTAGCCAATTAAATCTCTATAATTAAATTGTTGACAAATAATAAAGAATCACAAGAAAAATCAAGAAAGCAAGAAATCAAGAGAACAACATGGCAATGCAAACACACAAGATTTATGATGTTATGCAATATGACTATGACCTTATGAGTGGAGCAGCCATATTTTTCTTATTCATTCTTCTCATGGAAAAAACCAGGGTTACATGAGTTTATAGCTAAAATCAAGCCTATTCAGATCTTAATTATATCTGGATCCTAAACCTATTTGGATATAAACCTTCTTTGGATCCTAAACCTATCTAGATACAAATCCTATCCAGATACAAATTACAGGATTACTAAAATTCTAACGCTATTTGTATACAAATTTGTAACGTAGGGCATTGCCCAGCATCCTCAACCCATCTAATCGTGGCTCCTTAATGGGATAGATGTTGTCGCTTCACTCTTGCATCTACTCGTTCGCTTCTAGATGTGAGTCATATACAATATATATATATATATATATATATATATATATATATATATATAGTGTGTGTGGTAATAATTTTTTTTTTGTTTTTTAGACAAAGTAGACAAGCCTCTATTCACATTATTTACCATGTATGAGGAGAAATTAGACCTCATGACCTCCTAACATCCCACATTGGATTTCTTTGCTAAACCAATGTTGACCTTGTGAGTGGTAATAGTAAAAATAATTTTCAAAGATGAAATTATAATAAAAGAGATATAAAAAAATGTTCTTTTGGAGACAATGTTTTTTTAATAACTTTTTGAGTACAAGAAAGCTGTATACAAACATAAGCTTTGAAAAATTAGGCACTTTATTGGGTATAGCACCAAAAATGGCTGAAAAGATAGCTTAGCGGATGATAAACGTCTATGCCCCACATCGGTCAAGCATGGTCAACCATGCTTCACTTCTTTTGTTTTTTCCTCCCCACCATGCCCTACCTCCACTGTGGAAAGAACACCCGATCTTTCCCATTTCATGGCTGAACTTCACCCCCACAACCATGCCCTTCCTCTCTTTTGGCCACACCATGAAACCATTCCTTGGCATGGGAAATGTCAGAAATTCCAAGCTTCAAGAGGCCAAGGTTCTCTTCATCTTCATCTTCATATTCTTCTTCTTCTTCTTCTTCTTCTTCTTCTTCTTCTTCTTTGTTTTCTTCTTCTTCATCTTGCTACGACCTTGGAGAACTTGATTGGTTGAGGTTGGAGAGAGAGCTCTAGAGTGGGGTGGCTTGTTCTCTATAGCTATTTTTGTAAGCAAGATCTCATTTTGCTTTCAGCAGAAACCTTATCTCTCATGGTTTGTGTGTTGCATTGTGATGTTTGTCTTGAGTTGTAAGCCTTGTGTTGGTTGAGCATGTGCTAAGCCTTAGAAAAATCCTTGCTTGGCTAAAATCTATCCTTGTGTGTTTTTCGAATTTATGTATTATTCTTAACATGGTTGTTGCCAAAATGATGCTAACACTTGGTCTTTGATCATGCACACAAGGTGCTTGTTGAAATGACTTGGAGACCTTGTTAGATTTTCTTCATTTCTTTGTCTAGTGTAATTACCTTAGATGTTTATTCAAGCTTGTGTGTATCACTTCCTTGCTATGACAACATGTCTTCCCTAGCCTAATAGTTACCTTGCTTTGAGTATTAAGTGCTTATAATGCTCTCATTAGTTCATGCCATTGTTTGTGTAGTCAAATGCTTAGTGGGTTTTATTTTGGCATAGAGCATTTAGATGTGGTTGCTATTGATAGGGCCTGGAAGGAAGATTGTCTTAGCTTGTGGGAATGAGTTGGAGTAAAGCTTTTCCATGTTAGTAATTCCACATATAGTTTTCAATTATATTTTGTTATACATATATAAATTTTGGTTATATGTATTTTAACCATGTACTCATGTATTATTGCCGTCTACTTTAGCGAAAATTGTTTAAGGCTTTGATAAATTAGATCTTGTGAATGTCGGGGTTTTCTTCCATTTCACAAGAGCTTGGTTATTGCCATTATTGAGCTGTTCTATTCATTTATTTTATATTGGAGATCCTACCAGGTTGTTAAAATGTTGGCATGGAGAAGCACTTCTTTTATATACTGAAAATAAATGTTGTTGTTTTGTTACTGGTTTCCTTAACCTCGCATGCTAATGTGTATTTATATATGTTATTAGTTGCATGGACTACTCCTAGTTCCATCCATGTATCATGCCACGTTGAATGTTTAAAGCATTGGAGTGTGAGAATGAAAATCTTTGGAAGGTGATTGAAGAGGGAGTATTGAAAGAGGATAAAGAAGTCAAGGATTCAGAAGCCAAGGTACTGATAGAAAGCCAGAAGGTTGATGCTAAAGCATTATTTTTACTTCACCAAGCAGTTGATGATAATATTCTGGATAAATTTCTGAGGTTTAATACAACAAAAGAAGCATGGGATTATATACAAACTGAATATCATGGCTCAACAAGGATGATCTCGTTAAGGAGACAAATCTTAAGGCAAAAGTTTGAATTATTGCAAATGAAAGAATAAGAAACTATTCAATAGTATATTGCTATAGTACTTGTAATTGTGAATCATATCAAAGGCTTAGGGTTTGAGCATGTAGATGAGGATGTGATATCTAAAAGTGATGAGGAGTTTGTCATCAAGATTTGTACATGTTGTGAACTCTATTAAAGAAGCTAGAGACATATATCTGATAAACATGAAGATAAAGCTTTTGTTGTGAGAAGTGAATCAAGTTGAGGCAGAACTTTTGTGAGAGGCAGAGGCATATATTTTAGAGGAAGAGGTAGAGGTATGAATATGGCAAGAAGATGTACTGTTGATGTTTAGAGGTAGCAGTATGAATCTGGTTTTAATTCATGGAAATTAGGTAGAGGTGGCCAAAGACAACCAGGAAGACAAAGGGATGAGCAAATGTTTTTAGTGGTCAAAGAGGTAATAGGAGTGGCTTGTAAAATGTTCAATGTTTTAAATGTTAGAAATATGGGCATACACGGTCTCATTGCTGGTCACAAAATAGAAATTTTGAAAGAGGATCTAGTTCTAATAATGAGCAAGGTTCTAGTGGGTATTGAAGTTTGTTTATGGTACATGAGGAAGAAAAAATTGATAGTTCATCTGTTTAGGTGTCAGACAATGGTAGTTCAAGTCATATGACCGGTAATAGAAAACTATTTCATGAATTGAATGAGCAAGTATCTCAGAAGGTCAGGTTGGGTGATGATAAAGAGATAGAAGTGTGTGGTAAGGGATCTGTTATAATTCCTTGTACTGGAAGTAAAATGAAGTTAATCCATGAAGTTCAATATGTGCCAAAATTATCACATAATCTTCTCAGTGTGGGGCAATTAGTTGATAATGGGTATGTTGTGAAATTTGAGAAGTCTAGAGGTAGTGTGAAGCATGTTGAATCAAGTTTACAAGTGTTAGCACTTCAGAAAAGCAGAAATAATTTATATGTAGTAGAGTTTCCAGATAATGGGCAAGTGAATATGATAGTAAAAGGTGAAGATGTAGCTCTCTTATGGCATAGAAGGTTTGGTGATTTAAATTTTCGAGGTTTGCAATTTTTACAACAGCAGGATATGGTGTGTAGCCAAGTGAGAAGAAAGTAAGTCACTGTGAAGACTGTGTGTATGGAAAATTAGCCAGATTGCCATTTCAAGCACGGTGATCTTGGAGAGCAAAAACTAAATTACATTTGGTGCATGATGATGTGTGTGGACCAATGCAAACAGCTTCACATGGTGATAACATGTATTTCATGTTGTTTGTGGATGATTATTAAAGAATGTGTTGGGCATATATTCTTAAATACAAGCATGAAGTATTTAAGTATTTTTAGACTTTTCTTGCATTTGTCGAGAGGCAATCTGGGTAGAAATTAAAAATAATTAGGACAGATAAGGGTGGTGAATTTATGTCAAGGGAGTTTGATTTGTTTTGTACACAAGTGGGAATCAAACGTGAACTCACAGCTCCATATTCTCCATAGCAAAATGGAATTGCTAAAAGAAAGAATAGAGTGTTGGTGGAAAAAGCTAGAAGTATGTTATGTGTTTGCAAGTTGCCTAATGAATTTTGGGCAGAAGCAATTTTAACAGCTGTGTATTTGTTTAATTTCTCACCAACACATGTAGTGCTTTAAAAACCCCTCATGAAGTTTGGGTTGGTGTTAAACCTAGACTATCTCATTTGAGAATGTTTGGTTGTGTGGCATATACTCATGTATCTGCACAAAGTGTCCAAAAAATAGACAAATGAGCAGTAAAAGGCATTTTAAGGCATTTTTGTTAGGTACTGTCAAAATACTAAAGCATACAGAATCTTTGTTCTCACTTCTAGAAAAATCATTGTGAGTAGAGATGTGAAATTTGTAGAAAATAAATGCTAGACTTGGACTGATAAACAAGATACAACAACAAAAATTGTGTTGCAAGAAATACAACATAAGAGTACTGAAATTACAGAAATCTATAGAATTAGTGAGTGCAAAAGTTACTAAAACAGACAACAGTTAGAATAATTCTCAGGTTAGACAGATGACTCAGAATATTGATGCTGGGGTGGACACATCTCCAATACTGAAAGTGAGGTCATTAAGAGATATTTATGAAGGGTGTTCATTTGCATTGATGGTAGCTGATCCAGTGAATTATGAGGAAGCAAAAAGTAGTTCAGATTGGCAAAATGCAATGGCAGAGGAAATGAATGCAATATAAAGGAACAAGACTTGGGAATTAAATAAATTACCTCCAGAGAAGAAATTGATTGGTGTGAAGTGGATTTATAAAACAAAGTATAATTCAAATGGTGATATATCCAAGTACAAAGCTAGACTTGTGGGCAAGGGTTATGTTCAAGAGTATGGTGTGGATTATGAAGATATTTTTACTCCAATAGTAAAGATGAAAACCATAAGAGTGCTATTTGCTCTAGTTGCACAACAAAATTGGTTAATTTTCCAATTAGATGTGAAATCAGCATTCTTAAATGGAGAGATTAAATAAAAAATGTTTGTAGCACAACCACAAAGGGTTTGAGATTGTGGGAAAATAACACATGGTCTACAAATTACATAAAGCACTGTATGGGTTGAAACAAGCTCTTAGAGCTTGGTATGAAAAATTAAATTGCTATTTTAGAGAAGCTTAACAAAACACACTCTCTATAAGAAACCGAATTGAGAAGGAGAATTATTGCTGGTATGTATTTATGTGGATGACGTTTTATATATGAGTTCATCTTTGGGGTAATTTTTTTGGGTGGGTACTTAACTTTGCCCATGTTGCAACTTGAGCACAAATGTTTAATTTGTAACAAAGTGAGCACATAACTTCTATTTTGTTTCAACGGTGGGGCATCAGCCATATTCTGGCCTGTGTTTGCTGATGTGTCCATCAGTCTGCTGACATGGACGATGCTTTACCACGTCAACCGCTCACGTGGTAAGCTCCACGTAAACAACTTATCCATGTGGCCTTCCTTCAACTCCACATAAGCGCCACGTGGATAAGTCCCCTTTTTCTTCTTCTTTCCCCCAGCCCAAGAGCTCATCCCTCCCTAATTCTGATTCTTGAGATCCACCGGTGAGCTCAAGGGCCCTAATTTCTCCAGATCGGTGAGCCCGAGAGCCCTAATTTCTCCAGATCCACCGGTGAGCTCCGGCTAGTGACACCACTCCTCCGAGCTGCGCACCAAGTGACCTAGGCCAAGTTTCTGAAGGAACTAGATCCCTCGTCCCATAAGCTCTGTTGATCCATCGGTGTGATCTGGTCAAGGATACGCAGCATGCCAATATATCCTCGAAAGCAAACAAGGCATGCAAGATGTATTTACATGCTCGGGCATCATCCAACATTATTGTGAATTTACAAGATGAATTTATTTCTGTAAAGCTTTGAATTTAGGGAGCTTTGAATTGATTATTGAATTTATGGAGTGAAGTTTTGATTTTATTGTTGTAAAGCTTCGTCCATGATTTTATTGTTGTACTTGAAGAATGTTGCAGAAGATTTATAATTTCAGAAATTTAATCCACCATTATTGTTAAATGAATTGTTGAGATTTCTAGTTAATCATGTATAAACAATTAAATTTCAACTGATAAAGAAGTAGTAATTTGGATTCATGCATATACATTAAATTTCTTCATATATACCAAAACTATTCTTGGAGATATATAGAAATAGTAATTGCTGTATGTGTACAAAAAATATTACTATAGATATACATAAATACTAAATGCTATAGATGTACAAAAAAATACTGAATGATATTTTGTATTTTTTTAATTTTTTTTTAAATTATTTTTTAATTATTTTTTACTTATTTCTTAATTTTTTTAATTTTTAAAAATTTATTTATATGAAAAATATTAAATCCGGTTGAACCGGCCGGTACAACCGGTTAGACCATGTATCGGTTGCCTAACCGGATCGACAACAAGTCCGGTTTTTAAAACATTGGCTAAATGTGAAGCAACCAAATCAGCTTCAACAGAAAATGGCCTCCCAAACCAGATTCAACTACTCAACCTTTAATCAACCTCCACCAGACCAGATTCGCAAGTTAAGGAAGCATATGAAATTGATGGGCTTCCATATAAGCTCCAGTTAACGGTCAAATGTTTCCAAAACTCATATAACCTCATACATAATTACATGTCTATGTAAATACCATAGATAGCTAATTTCCAGCTTAGCATATAAGCTCGAACCACCTATACTTTACAGCATTTGAAAGCAAGGATAGCACATCAACAAAGTGTAGCATACACAATTATCATCACAAAAGTTGGTTTACAACTAACTCTAAGCAAAGTTACACAAGCTTATCATTATAGAAGGAATCAAGAGATGGTAGGGTTTTGGTGTGTGGATGAAGTCATGCTTCAACATTGAAGTAAAAAAGCTTACGAACAAAAATATACCAGTTGTTTAGCTTAAGACCTAAGCAAGCTTTGACCAAAAAATCCTTCTAGAGTATGAACCAACCACATCTAAACAAGGGCACCTACGTGAGAACTTGCCGAAGAGTTGGCAATTCGATTCTCCTCTCAGCCTCGCCTCGCCCTTCAAAGAACTCCGGTAGTGCCTCGCCTTTAGCTTCTTTATATACATAAGGTGAAGGTTGAAGACAACTGTTCAAGTCCTAATATTGTGGCGACAAGGAAAGAAAAGCTTCTGGGAATTCTAGAGCTGAAACTCCTTTACAAGAGCATGGGGACAAGGTGGCAAGGTCCACAAGATGTCACAGTAGAAGACAGTCTTAGGGCAACAGAGCTCAAGCCTTGGCACAGATGATGGTGTTGAAGTTGTCCCTCTAGTGGGAGAGGTTGATGTCGGCATTCTCCAGAGTGGTGATCCCATGGACTCGGTTCCATGGGATCACAGGTGGAATTGAGACGTGGTGATCCCACATCCACATGATTTGTAAAAATATTAAATGATATATTTATATTTTAAAATACAATTAAGGGTAATGAGTTAATTTTATATCCTCTTGCTTTTCCCCTTTTCTGTTCCCATCTTCTCATCCATGCATCCCTTTTTTCCCTTCTCCTTCTTCTCCATTCACCTCTCCTTATCGTCCATTTGAAGTAGCTGAGAAACAGAAGCATCCGAGAAGAAACAATAGAAAAAAATCTGATGAGATTATAGGAAAGCAAATATCATAAGTTTTATATTTTTTTTTCAACCAATTAAACAATGTTGTGTTAATTATCACAAGTAAATTTTGTCACCAGGTGGAGTTATTTATGAATTAGAAGTTATTGTTTGGTAACATCACAAAAATCATATAACATCATCAAAGGCATACGGAAGCAATAACGAATTCGTGATATTGTCTAATTGTTTAATGAATACCGTAATTTAATTAAAGGCCTAGAAAATTACCTCTTAATGTTTGAAAGCCTTTCATTTGATGTGCCGAATTTATCTCTCGGATTGTCGTAGATCTCCTAGCGCCAAACAAAGGTCCCACGCCTCTAGATCACAGGCCAGAATTAAGAAACAATCTCTTCTTCTTCTCCAAATAGCGGCTAGAGTTAGAGAGGAAGAGAGAGCTTGGGGATTTTCTCACTCAAGAATTAATTGATTGATTCTAGGGTTAGAGAGGAGTCATATATATAGAGACTTCATAAAACATGATAAACATTATTCAATTATGAGTCTTATTCGAAATATGAACCTTCATAATATGATAAACATTATTCAATTATGAAGTCCTATTCAAAATATGAACCTTCATAATATGATAAACATTATCATAGAAGTTCTATTAGAAATATGAGTCCTAATCTAACTAAAACCACTTTTGTCTTTGAGTCCTTATAATTTTGATTATCGATTTGACTCCATCGAATTTAAATCAAACTTTAAACTTAAGACAAAAATCCTAGACCAATTTACAATTTCACTTATCCCATGAAGTAAAATTGTAAATTGACAATTTTACTCCTGCACTAAAAAACGAGACTGATTCTTTATCCCTTTAATCGTGACTTTCTAGATTCATTTTGATTGGTAATGGAAGGATACCAAAGAACGTGGATGACACTTAGTCAGCCTTGTGGCCCCACGTTGTAACCCAATTGAACACGAATGAGTAGATCATTACGAACCTTTCCGATTATGTACCATAAATGTGTATAAACCTTTCGTTCTTGTATCCCAACCGAGTGAGAGCCATGGTAATTGTCAAACTCATTGAACTCAATCATATGCAAATAACTATAGTAGAGTGAGATTACCAAATTACCCTTCATGTCCCACACGATTAGTTTGACTACCTTGGCCAAGGTCTTCTAATCTTACATACTTATAATCACATAGGATATTAACTCATTTACTTCTGAGAGAATGAATTCCTTGGCGATCACTCACAATTGCTACTTGCCTGACATAGTCGCACTTCGAGGTCGGCCCTACCAAAAGGTAAACTGAGCCTAACAACTCTAGTAACAGACTAGACGTTAAAGGTACATTGTGATCATGATACCTCAGATATAAGGTCCACTCATATATATGATCATAACCAACAATCCCAATCATTGACTGTCAAAGAGTAAATCCCATGTGATTGGATTGTTGCGAGTCATGTTCGAATACACCAATCCCAGTGATGTATTTATGACATATACTCCCACTATTTGATAGTGTTCAACTAGCACTCTTCGTCAAAGTATATGCCATACAAATCCTTATAAATCTTTAACGCCCAATTAAAGATTCTCTGATTTGTGAACTATTTAAGTGTATAAGTACCAAACCCTTCTAGTGCTCTCCTCTTTATCCCACAAAGAGTAGAAGGTTTAACTTAATACACATAGACTATGATATTCAAAACTAATTATAATGTCATCACAAGATTTATATGAATATCAAAATAAATGCTTATTTACTAATAATAAGTATGTATAATACAAATGAAATGCCCTAATACAAGTATCCTCGTTGGCATTCGAGGGCATAATCCTAACAGTTATTTCTTCAGCTTGGCTTCAAATCTCACCTCAAGGTTTGTGTGTTCATTAGTGATGCTTAATTAGAAGCAATTAATGAATATGTGTGTTCATTAGTTTATTCATTAATGAAGCAATTGTTTTTCTGTTTTCATTTGATTTTAAAGTTTGAGGATAAGGTTGGTGATGTCGGTAGTGGCCTTTTTAGCTTCTAGATTTTGTTCACTAGGGTTTGAATTTCCCATTTTGTATGCAAAATGTAAGGCTTTAATTTGTTATGTTATGTATATATAAAAATTTGATTTTTTTATATATTAATAGAAAATTTGTGGATTTTCTTTTTTAAATTTTAAATCATATGAATTAATTAGTAATTATTATTTGTAGATTGGATTGATATTCGTTGAAGAAATTAATTTTAATGGTGGATAATTATTGAAATTATGCACAGAAGGACAAGCAATTATTAAAAATTGATGATTTTTTAATTTTGGTTTCTTGCATGGATTTGTGATTGCTCAAATCTTTGACAAAGTTTTTATTTGAATTTGGATTTGGTTCTGTTTTGTAGATTGGAGTCATTAATATTTCTTTGTTTGTATCTCTTCTTGACTTCATTATTGAATCTATTGGCCGAAATTCTGGTATTTCTTGAATTGTGTATCATTCTTTATTTCTTTATTTATTTATTGTTCTAATAACAAAAAAATTAAGAAATGTGAGAATTTAAGAAATTTAATGCGATGTTTCAGAACCACCAACCACATAAGCTGAGTTTTGAAGGGAATAAAACCTAAAGTTTAAGGTGATTAGGTAAGAAATCTTCTTCAGTGAAACATGATTAAGAACCTTAACCTCTTGGGTTACTGACTTTAAACACTAGTATATGATTTAGTCATCGTATATCTAACTTATACCTTCATTTCTCTTTTATATGACCATGGATTTGGTTTTGTTTAATCTTAGTGTTTATATATATATATATATATGAAAAATGAGAAGATGTGGATCGATATGAAACAAAATGTTAAGTTTATAAAAAATTTAAGATTGATAATAAGGTTTGTTTTTTTATTTTCACTTTTAGACTAATTACTGAAATGTTTAGGTTGTTTTTCTTTTATTTTTTATTTATTTATTTTTATGTTGTTGAAATTGGATTTTTTTTGTTTTTTTGTTTCTTATTTTTATGTATTTTTTAATTCAATTATTTCTCCATATTTTTTATGTGTTGTTATTGATATATAAATATATTTGTAGAGAATGGCAAATATCAATGAGATACACAGTTTTCGTACAGAAGTATGGGAAATTGATGAACATATATATAATGCAAGTGAATTTGAGTCAGAGAAAGAAAATGAAGATCAACCTATGCTAGAAAATGAAGTCCAAGAACAAAATGAAGACCAAGAAGAAGATAACAATGAATATATTACTGATTATGAAGAAGAAATTTCTCTCAAACCATATGTTGCCATGTTGTTTGATTCTATGGATGAGGCTTGTGAATTTTATAATCGATATGCATACAGAAAAGGGTTCAGTGTGAGAAAAAGAGCAATAAGAAAATCTGAGAAAGATGGTAGTATTATTGGTCGGTGCTTATATTGCTCTAAAGAAGATTATAGAGAAGAAAGATTTAAGAAGAATGAAGCCAACATGAAGAAACATCAGGGTAAAACACGTTGCGGTTGCAATGCTAGACTTTTGATAAATAAAAGCTTAGATGGATCATGGGTTGTTTCCATGTTTGTTAAGGAGCACAATCATATATTAGCAACTCCAAGAAAATGCCATCTTTTGTTGTCACATAGAAAAATCGATAAAAGTCAAAGAAGGTTGATTGATAAAATGAGCCAATTGGGCATCAGAACCAACCAAAATGTTGGATTCATAGAACTAGATGCCAGAAATTATATGCGCACTAGAAGAAAAATAGAATTTTCTGTTGGAGATTCACAAAGATTGTTGGATTACATGAACTTAATGCAAATTAAGAATCCTCACGTTTTTTATGCAATCCAACTAAATTTGGATAGAAAATTGACAAGCATATTTTGGAGTGATGCAAGGTGTAGAATAGATTATAGCTACTTTTGAGATGTAGTCTGTTTGGATCCAACTTATGGAACAAATAAATATGGAATGCCGTTTATTCCAATTGTAGGGGTTAATCATCATCTACAAAGTGTATTATTTGGTTGCGCATTGGTTTTAGTTGAAATAGAGTATTCATTTATTTGGGTACTTGAGAATTGATTGCAAGTAATGAAGGGATGTCATCCAAAAGTTATTCTCACTAATAAAGATTCAACTATCACCGATGCAATTCCATAAGTCTTACCAAGGACTATTCATCGATATTGCTTATGGCATATTTTTCAAAATGCTAAAAGGCACTTAAGTAGACTATTCAAAAGGGGATCCAAGTTTGGGAAAGATCTAGCTTATTGTGTCAGGTTTCTTGAAACCATTGAAGATTTTGAAATAAAGTGGAATGAATTACTTGCTAAATATGATTTGAAAGAAAATGATTGAATGTTGAGAATGTATAGTAAGCAAGTGCCAACAGTGGGTTCCCGTATACTCGCATGGTTTTTTTTTTTTTTTTTTTTGTGTAGATATGTCCACCACTCAACGAAGTGAAAGCATAAACAAATTTTTCAAGGGGTTTTTGAGCAGAAAAATGTTGTTAATGGATTTTGTTCAAGGTGTTGAGAAGGCACTAATCAGATGTCAAGAGAAAGAAATTGAAGCTGACTTCAAAATGAATAATGTACACCTATCTTTAATGCTTCATATGTCCATTGAAGAAGAAGCAAGTAAATTATATACACCAACTATGTTTGCAAAATTCCAAGAAGAATTACTTGGTAGTCTTCGTTACAAGTGTGAAAAAACTGAAGAGAATGAAGGTATAGCTGTGTATAAATGTTGAATACCAAAGAGGGATGTAAGACTTGTTAAAATTTGCTTTGCATCTAGTCTTCTTGTTAGTTGTACTTGTTATAAGTTTGAGTTTACACGGCTATTATGTCATCACATAAGGTATTCATTGTAGCTAATGTGGATAATATTCCAAGAGAATACAAGTTAAAGCGTTGGTCAAGAGATGCAAAATATGGGTAGGTTTTTTATGAAAATGGCCAATATATAGAAGAAGGTTGCCAGGCTCATTTAACACTCAGATACAGTAGTCTTTTACATGAAGCATCAAAAATTGCAACCAAGGGTTCTTTCTCTATTGAAGTTTATAAAGTGGCTATGCATTGGTTGAGGAAGACAAGGGAAGAGGTTGAGAAGGCTATTAAAATGCAAAACACTGAAATTTCAAATAGCAACAATGAAGAAGGATCATCACAACAAATAATTACATCAACTAAAGTAACAATCCATGACCCTCCACTAGCAAAATGTAAAGGGAATGGCAAAAGAAAGAAAGCATTTTCGGAGAAAAATCACAAGAGGAAGTCTAAAGTTGTTGGTGATGGACTTAAGGTTAGTTAATGATGGACATAAGTTACTTTAATTGAAATGTTGCTTAATATTCTATCATTTTTCTCTTTTTTTATTTGCTTTTGAAACTATGTTATGTGAAATAACACATTTTACTTGTGTTGTTGATCTTGGGACTTGAATTGAATGGATAAGAAATGTTGGAGCATGCCATGAGACTAGATCTTGACAATGAAAAAATTTGTTATCCACCAACCAATGGGTGAATTCTCTTTTATCTTATTTGACAGTGATAATACAACATCTTATTTGGCAGTTCTTATATTTTTGTTATAACTATGATGATGGATAATTGCAAGGGAAAGTGACTCATATGTATTCCTTATTTTTGTTGAATAGCGGTGTTGGTTTATGCTTTCCCAAGTATAATAATGGAAAGGATATGACTTTATGTTCTTAAACATTGTATTTGTTTTTGCTTTGAGTGTTTTGTTCCAACCTAAATTAAGTAACTCTTCCCTTGTCTTGTGTGTTATTGGAATAATTATGTAATTACAGTTATATGAATCTAGCGTTCTTTTAATGCCAATAGTTGAGAACTGAGGTAAATTTAATGCTTGTGTAGTGTCCTTTTCATGATCCTTACATGTTCTTCTTTCATGATTTTCATGATTTTTAGTTCCTAACTTGTGTTCCATACCCAACCTCAAACTGTGTCATTGAGACTTCTGTTATGTGGTTGAGATCTTGTATTTCAGTTTCTGGAGCAAAGTTTCTCTGGGTGATGATGTTGGTTTACTATTTTTTTTTTTTTTAACTCTGAGCTTGTTAGTCAGTGCATGTTTACGGGGTTATTCTCATAAACATTCGATCACTTCATTAAAATAAGCTATCACAAAACATGCCTCATTCCAATAAATGTATATTCTTTCAATAAAATTAAATCAAACATTGTACTTGCAATCTTCAATCAAAAGAATTCTTCAACTAATAACTCTCACCACTATTTTACTCCATTCTCCAACCACTTCATCAATTGAATATAACCAACAATATTACTAATAAAGGCAACATCTAACATTTCATTAACAAGCGCCTCCCTGGCATCATAGAAATTAAGAATCACAACCTCTGCATCCAGACTTCATCCTGATGGCTTTATGATAAACAAGGAGAGGAAAAGCGGGCGTATTCTCCATGTGTTGTTTCGTTGCTTCAATTGAAATGAAGCCTGACCATGCTGCCTTTGCCTCTACTTATTGTTAATACATAGTGTAGGCAGGACAACCATTTATATATTGGAAATAATAAAACTAAGGCTAACATCTAATTTGACTTTCAACAAACCAACCTTGAAACAAATCCGAGGCACTGAAAGTGTGAACTAGAAAATATCTCACATTTAAACACTACTTTCTTAATAATAAAAAGAAATAAGAGAACAAGATCATATGAAAAAGATAAGATAAACAAGATCCTATGAGTAAGAGCAGATCAAAAACAACTTTCTTTTTAACAAGAAAGATCCTATGGGCAGTGTCATTTTTCCAGTAGCTGACAAAGGAGACAAAATAATTTATGGATTTGTGTGTTTTTTTGCTGCAGATCATGCCAAGCACTTATATTTACTGTTTATTAGCTTGTTGTGTGGCCAAAGGGTAACTACTTCATGTACTCTGCATACTTTTCAATCCTTTATAGCAACTTTCAATATCAACTAAAATTAAATGATTTGAAATAGCTAAATTTACATCGATGCCCAAGATGCAAGAGACTTAAGAACATCCAAATGCTGGAGTTCAGCATTCTAATCTATTTTATTTGATAATTGCTTCAATGTTTAAGCTTTCAGTTTATTTTTGAGTAAGAAATGTCTTGTAGTGATTTTTTTTAATTGATTTTTTATCAATATACAAGACATATATATAATTACTATATCATCTGGTTTGATCAAACCAGGTCATTCAATTAAACCGATTAATCTATGGCTCAGTTGCCTAATCGATTCACTTCCCAGTCCTATTCTAAAAGCATGGGTCTTTCGTGCTCAATTGTGTTTGTATACACATAGTAATTGTGGGTGAAAATTTTGATTGTCTATCTTAAAGGTATTATCATTTATTCCTATTTACATAAAGTGCTTGATCTCTTCATTCTTTAACAATGGGAAATGGATGGTGATGGTTCTCAATTCTTTTCGTTCTTTGGGCCATTGCCTGTATCTTTCTCTTGTTATTATTTTTAATTTTTTACCTTTTGTTTTAACTACTTTATCTTTCATAATTAAAAGTATGATTGTCTCATTCTTAATCCTTTTGTTGCATATCTTTTTGCCAAAGCTAATGCAGGTGATTTTAGTGTTGGAGCAAAGAAGTATGCACATGTGAGCATATAATAGCACAACTCGAGGAAGAGTCTAACCATTGTGCAGCAATTGAAGGAAGAAAGAGTTGAGCTACAACAAAATGAATTCTCTTATTCATAATTTGGTTATGTATGAAAAAGTTTTTTAGATATGATAAAAAATTGAACTTACTTGCTTTGAATACTATTGAACTTGTTTTTTATTATGAATAAATGATACCTATTATTAAAACCGGAATTTCGTTGGTAATAAACACCTCCAATGACAGAATTTCCATTGATAATAAACACCTTCATTGACCGAAAATTCTGTTGGTAATAAATACTTTTAGGACAAAATTCCATTGATAATAAACACTTTCAGTGACGGAAAAATCCATTGGTGATACTTTAATATCACCAATGGAATAGCATTAGCCACTTGTTTTTCAACTATGGAATTTTCCAACAGAATATTCCGTCGGTAAAAGTTATCACCAACGGAATTTTAGCTATCTGTGATGGAATTTTCCATCTTTGATACCTATGTTTTCTTGTAGTGAGACTAGAATCAATCCGAAAATGACTTAAGTTGCATGGTAAAACCTCGCTTCTCATAAAATTCCCATGATTTGAGTAGGTTGCTCAAGAATAAAAATATTTTTGTACCTTAGAACTCGATCAAGTTGTAAAAAAATTGTTTTAAAATAAATAAAAAATAAAAAATAAAACGAGGTCACATGAAATCTAAGCATTAAATTTAGTATGCTCAAACATTGAGTAAATAAAATTAGATGTATAAATATAAAATAACATTTAATAATATTTGTTAGAATGAATCAATTAGTAATGAGAATTAATAAATAGCATCTACTAAACATAAGCATTGAATTTGACATGTTTAGAAATTTAAAGATAAAATGAATTAAGCAATTCTATTAAATACCTGTCACTTAGGCATTCTATCAAACACTTTGTGGGTATTCTACAAAATATTTTTCTTGGCCATTCTAACATAATATATATTGCAATAATATATCATAGTATAAGAACTACTAATTCATAAATCATCAAACAAATTAAATAACAATACTCACAAACAAACATACGTATATATTAACAAAACAACAATACTCACATCATGTATAATATACATTTAGCTTAAATATTTACGAAAAATAGCTAATGAAAAAAACCTTCTCCGATAAAATTGACGATATGTGTTCGTTTTAATTGCACATGTATATATATATATATATATATATATATATATATATATATATATATATATATATATATAATCTTACCTAATCCTTACACTCACCTATATAATCTTACCTAATCCTTACACTCACCCTAATCCTCACCTAATTCAAGAATTAGGTGATCTAATCCTCATTCCATTCTACTATAAATAGGGGGAACGAGGGACATTTCATTTGTACCATTTTCTGAGAAGAAGAGTGAGGGTGAAAGAGAAAGTGGGAGGAAATAGTGGGAAGAAAAATTAGAAGGTTTGTGAAAGCTTGTAACTCATATTCTTCACTATAGTAAAATTCTTCTACCTTATTCTTAGTTTTTTACCCTAATTTATTTTGGGGTTTTTCACGTAAATTCTGTGTCCATCTTTATTGGTGTTATTTTTCAAGTACTTTTGCTGTGACTATGCACTACCACTTCCATAATTTCACAACAAGAAGATGAAGATATGGTAAGGGGTTTTGAAAATGAGCAGTGTAGGTAGCAAAACTTGAAATAGTTATTTTTTTAAATAGGATTTGAAAAAAGAATTGTAATAAAAAAATTCAAAGGGTTAAAATGTAAATATTTTATATTAAAAAATTATAAAAATACATAAATGTAATTATAAATATTTTATGGATTAAATTGTAAAATTGTAAAAGAAATAAAAAAAGTTAAGGACAATGAAATGGATAGAATGTTTGCCGTTTTATGTGAAAAATACACATTGATTATTTTTTTATAAATTACGAATTTACGTAAAAAAAAATGTAATATTAAAAAAAAAAAACTGCCTAGATGCCAAGGTAAATAAAACAAGCATTTTGTTAATAATGATTTGACAGGACTGGCAGGGTGAATAGAGGATCAATAAAAAGTAAGAAAATAAAATATATTTAAAAATTACATTTATATGGCCCACATGAATCACACCATGTACACCGCTAATGTCAATCTCAAAATTAACTAATTTAAAAAAAAAAAAAACACAAATTCATATAGCTGCATAGTCATGTATGCCCCCATCTCAACTAAAAAACCAAAATTGATCATTTGTGTGTAATGAGAAAAAAAATTATTCTACAGAAAATATGTCTAGTACCCAAAACAGTAGTGCTGAACTTATTATATAGACAAGATGACAAATGAAAACATGTAATTGAGGATTGAGCAGCTATTATAAATTGAGGGGTTGTTTGGTTCCAAGACTTGGATTGGGAATGGGTGGGATTGGATTGGGAATGGGCTTTAGTCCCTTGTTTGGTTGGCAAGCATAGGAATGAGGGAGGATTGTGTGAGGAATGAGATGAGGGGTGAGGGTGGATTGGGATTCCTCCCATTTTCATCTGGAATGCCCAATCCGAATCAAAAAATGACCATCTTACCCCTCACTTTAATTGTATTTCCATCCAATTTATCTACTTTTTGGTATGTAAAAATTAAATAAATAATGAAATAATAAAATAAAATGATAAATTAAATTAATTCTAAAATAATAAAAATGATAACATTGCAACAATAAATTAAATTGTAAAATTACTTATAAAAAATAGTTATAACAACCATTAATTGATAACATTGTAATAATAATAAATTAAATTAAATTAATTCTAAAATAATAAAAATAAAATGATGATAATAATAATAAATTAAATTAATTCTAAAATAATAAAATTAAAATTAAATTAATTCTAAAATAATAAAAATAAAATGATAATAATAATAATAAATTAAATTAAATTAATTCTAAAATAATAAAAAAATGATAATAATAATAATAAATTAAATTAAATTAAATTAATTCTAAAATAATAAAATTAAAATTAAATTAATTCTAAAATAATAAAAATAAAATGATAATATTGTAACAAAACTACAATATTAATAATGAAAATTAATTGTAAAATTAATTATAAAAAATAATTATAACAATTATGATAACATATTACAAATAAAATAATATTATTGGTTAATATATTTATTTATTTAATATTTACTCTATAAGGGGTGTTGGTCTCTTGAGTTGAACCAAAATTGTAGGTGCTTTAATTGGTCCAACAAGACGCAATAATTAATGTGTAACTATAAAAAAAAAAATCACAATTTGTGACAAAAAATCTAAAATGTGTCGCAAAATAAAATTTGAAACATAATTTGCGATATAATAAAATGTGGTCTCTGACTTTTTAAAATTATTGCAAAATTTGTAATACAAAAATAATACGTTGCAAATCTAATCACAATTTATGGGTTTTCCGAGACAGTATTTGAAATTCAATTTGCAACAATATGAGACATTACATTCTGTGTGTCGCAAATTCTGTTGCAACTTTGTGAGATTTTTGCAACAAATCTTGCGGCACATTTCAATTATCACAAATTGTACCACAAATTATTGTAACTTTGTGAGATATTTTTATTAACACAAATTAATTATTCATAACAAACAAAGCTGCATTATGATAATCAACAATAATTTACAATTCTCAACAATAATTTTTATAATATTTTGCAAAATAAGCATTCTGATTTACAAGTATCCATAACAACAATACAATATAAAATATAATAGTCCAACGTCTAATACAGCAATCCAATATTTTGCAAAACAAACATTCCAATCTATAAGATACCCCTTTTATTTATCTCTGCAGCAGTAGGAAATGTCGGATGAACAGTGACACAGAACATTGATCTGTAAGGCTCAAGAGTTTTGAGCAGCTGCTTCATTTCTTGCTTGTAGTTTGCTTGAGAAGCTGACAATTTCTGGATCTTTGGAGAGTTGGTCACCGAAAAATGAGGAATTTTGGTCAATTACTTCATCGACTGAATTTTTCAATAATGTAGTCAAGTCCTTCAATGTCATGTACAAGGCTACTAAACATGGGCGGTTGAATTCTGCAATTGTTACCTTAAACTCTACTCATGCAGAAATTCCTAGACTGATAAAGACGGGATGTTTGAGCCTTTTCTGCACTGTCATCAGTCAATTGATTTAATGTTTCAATGCACTTGTCAAATAACATACTGCAAGTTTGGGAATCAATTGCAATTTTATGCCTTTTTCTGCCTGACTGAAATTTTCCACTGCTGCTATCTGGATCAATGGACGAACATTCAGTCATCAGAGACTTAGATTCCCCCAACTCTCCATATCTGCATACAGAACTAAACAAGGTCATACAATGTTCAGGTATGTGATACTTGCTAATAGCCCGAATTCTGTGTTCATGTGACCATTACAAAAATTCAACAAGCATTCCACCCGAGGAAAGTATTACATGAGCTAAGAGTGGATTTATAGAAGGAAATCTGGTAAAAAATGATTCTCCTATTGTTTCAGATTCAGGCATTGCAGGATAAATGCTTCTACTTAGCTTTGTGGTATTCCTAATGGAGCTCAGAATTATTTCATCGGTGGTTTCTGATGTATATGAGCAAAATAGCTGTAAATTCATGTCCACACTAGCAGCTGCTGCATAAAGCGCATCTGATGAGTCCATTATAGCAGCAAGAAAACTAATTTCTCTCTCAAAGATCTGGACACAAACACAGACATGCACAAACTTCTCATTATAATACTAATGAATTGTTGTAACTTATGTATTGAAAAGAAAAGAAAGGCCAGTCTTGAGAGAAGGAATGTTAGTGGAAGAAAAATATATATTTGTGTTATAAAAGTCCTAAATGGAGCAACATAGCTACATAAATTCATTCTTTGATGCAGATTGAAAACGGAGAAACTTAACATTTATAATTGAAAATGAAGTTTTACGACATAAAATTGCACAAATTGTTGAACCATCAATTATCAGCAATATGGTAGCATGAAACCAAATGAAACACTCTAAACAAATAAATGAATGCTTTTATAGCCACGAAGGCAAGTATAGTTAGATAATAATTGGGTCGTATGTCATTGGACCAGATTATAGAGGTAGATGATGACGAAAATATAGAAGATTAGACAATATTCTTAGGAATAATTTACATAATGTACAGAATTTTCCAGGGAGAATATGTAATACTTCAAAATTCGGAATGACTAGAGACCAAGAACATAGGTTGACTTTGATGAGCAGTGTATAGCAATTAAGACTCAAATTGCAATTACCAATAGTGTCAGGAACTTACTCATGAAAAATTAGCAAACAATGCGAATGCTGCAATGCTTCCAAGGCTGTTAGAGTAAATTCACCATCATTTTAGTTTTCTAGTTGACTTATCAGTATTTGCCTTCTTTGATTTCATGACATTTCATCTTCGTGGATGCCAGCTTTCGATTGAGTAAGAACCCAAACCATCTATCAGCTACAATCAATATCTTATTACCATTCTGCAATGCATTTGACTTCACAATTCCTTCAAAGAAAGATAATGATGGATGAGATTCAGTTAGTTCTTTATCAACTTTCCACCATGCGTTGTTAATAACACTTTTTACATATCTTAAAGCTGCAGATGGGTATTCAAAGCTAACTACGGGAGCTGTGTCCTTGCAGAATTGGTTCTCTAAAAATGATAACAGTCCCAGATTGATCTGGAGGTTGTGCCTTCACTGGATGATTCTTTAGCTGAGTGATATCAGAAATGATAAACATTTATATTACCCGACAACAGAAATCAGCTAAACTTCAATTCAGAGTAATTGTAGAATAACCAGCATCGCATGATGTACCAAATAAGATGATGATGATGATGATGATGATGATGATGATGATAAATAATAAACAGAGCATCTATTAAATTCCTTGCCTCACTCCAATAGTCCAAAATAACGAAGAGCTGTTAACATGGATGCCAATGGTAATATTAACATAACCGCAGAAGGTGAGATGAATTTGAGAGTGACACACAAGTTATGCAGACTCACAAAAAGCTGGACATCATGAAGCTCCTGCATATCATAATCATTTATCATTATTGGGAAGCATTATCAACCCTTGTATGCATTTTAGAAATGTCCGAAAAATGAGCAGCCCAGTCGTTCTCATTCACTAATTTTAAATGGCACAAGCAACAGTAAAATGATGGCATAGAACATAAAGTGGCCAAATTAATACATCTGAAATTGTAGTGAGAACAGCAGAAATGCTTCTAAAATCAGTAAATAAATAAACATATATAAGTGGATATGTGTCAAATTCTACAAACGCTCAAACTAACAAAATCTATCCAAACTTATCTAATTTGAATTTGAAAAATTACAATTAAAAACAAATTTAAGCTTATCATAAGGTCAAGAAATCCTAGTCTTAGTCTTCTACTAAGACTAGGATTTCTACAAATAAATAGAGCATCTATTCCTTGCCTTAACTCCAATAGAGTACAAAACAAAGAAGAGCTATTAATCAACAGCCAAATTGAATAACTTGAGAAGCATGGATGTTCATAATAATAATGAGTTGAAAGAAGTTGTGGAAGTCATGGGCATTGTGATTCTCTTCTACGGGAGCTGTGTCAAGCAATCACAATCTGGTTGTATTTCTAAACCATGAAATATGATCAAATCACCAAATAGCCACTATACTATGACAATATTACTCATTGAAGATTGCATATTAAACCACAATAAAGGAATAAGATAACCCAAAAGGAATTGATCAATCCCAGAATGAACTAAAAAATGAAAAGAAAATCCAAATTATTTTGCCAATGCAAAGGAACTTACTAAAGAGGAACTTCAATGTCAGGAATCTGGAAACGTAGTCTTGCTTTATTTCCTACACGAGAGCTTTCACAATCCCTCTGTCCAACCAAAAATCAGTATAATATCAGACAAAAACATTCACCAAAGAATCGGCCAACGCTTTCCTTAAAATAAACACATCTACCATTACCAAGGGTAAGTCCACCTCCAGTACTTCAAATTGGAACCTCTTCTCCAATCCGATTCCCTAATACAAATCCGTAAAATCACAGAACATCAGAAGAAGCAACAAAATCACCAAAATCGAAACCAGTCTTACTCATCAGCCCTCAAATTCCACTAACCAAAGCATCTGATTGAGAAATCGAGCTCATCTCCGCGTCTCCATTCTCACAAAGCCATACCTCCAATTTATATAATAAATGGCAAAAAATCAAAGCAAATGTGAGCTAATATGCGTATGGATGTTTACAATGGGGCAAAAATCACCTCAGAGAGCTTGATCTCATGATCCACTGAGAAATCACACCGATCCTCCTTCCCAGAGATAAGAAACCCGGGGAAAACATCCAAGAGGAACTCACGGAGTGCATTCTTGATTGGAAACCGATCGATGTCGATGCAGAGACCATGATTGGGATAGAGATCGATGAAGGATGAAACGAGACCAATGCAATGATCCAGAGACGGAAGAGAAGGAGGCGAGAGGGTGAGAGAACGGAAGTGCGCTAGGGTTTGGTCATCGTCGGAGGAAAAGAAGTCGGTGCGAAGGAAGCGAGATCGGATGATCGAAACAGAAAAAGCGCGCCACTGGAGGGAGGGGGTTTATATAAGAAAATTAAGAACGACAAACCAATTAACTTTTGCGACATTTCAAATGATGTGCGGCAACCCAATACATTGGGGTCTCTTGCCCATTGGGTCCCAAATTTTACAACAAATCTTGCTATGTTTGTAAATGATTTTTTTCCCGGTGCAATTTGCTATTTTCTGCTATTTTTTTTTATTTTTATTACACATTGTTATAATTTATGTAGTAAATTGTGCGTAAAAATTTATGTGTTGAAAATAATATTTTTTGTTGTAGTGGTCTTGAACCCAATACTTAAAACAGTGATACAATTTGAAAGCAAGCCATTACCATAAAAACATAGCTAATTGTAATTCATAATACGTAACAACCAACAATTGCAAAGAGACATTACTGACTCATAATAATCTCTCACTTACAGTTTTTATTCTTAGACAACAAACTATCAAAGCAACAAACCAGAACCATCAGCAACTTCTTTACTTGTTTGCAGGAGCCTTGAACTTGGCTTGGATCATCTTAGCAAACTCCACAAGTTTATCAGTCTCTGGCATCACACTTGCCACGGCTTCATGTGAGCTAAATTTCTCGGCCCAATGACAAAGCAAAGGTGTCTTAGTTTCATCAAGAAAAGTAATCCCAATCAACTTCTCTGTGGCTCTGAGCCATCCAAGGTAGCAGCCGAGCGCAATGTCGACATAGCCGATGGTTTCGCCACCAAAGAATGGCTTCCCTCCACTGCACTTCTCAAAGGCTTCTTCCAACAGTTTTAGACCAGTGAAAACCTGCTCAATTGCCTCATTCTTGGCCTCCTCTGTCTGTGCCCTTGCAATCCCACCAAGAGCAGGGAACCACTGCAACAAGCAAAGAGAAAAATGATGATCAGATCATCCCTGCAATGGAGAGTCGGTATTATCTACGATCACATTTTATTAGATGCAAAAATCAGTATTTTGTCATGTGCACCTTTTGCTTATCTATCATTGTCAACACTTGATTTAAAAAAAGATAAACAGTTAAAGCTAAAAGACTCATTTTCACATAATTTCTCTCTAAAGACTAATAATAAGTCAACTTTAACATTGTGCGTATAATTAAGGACAAATTCTAAAGAATTTTGGGATATATACGCAGATAGATTTTTCCCTTAAGTACAAGCCTGATTCTAAAATTGTCCTTGACACATGTAAAATGTTTATAACTGTCAAATCTACACTATGAAAAAGAAAACTATGTGACAACTAAAAGTAAACCGGCATAAATTAAACCCCTAATTTTAATGCATATACATGTGAAAGGTATATGGACAAACATAAATTGGAAATTTAGAAAATTTTGAGTTTTGTATACACGCCGATAAATTATTCACTATTCATAGATTGTAAATTTTTTTTTAAAAAGAAATATGTCTGTCACCCGAATAGGAGAAATATTCTATTTCTTAATTAACTTGAAGGATTTTTTTTTTTTTTTTTTTTTTTTTTTTTTGATGAAAAGTGGATAAACCACTAATTTATTGAAAAAGCGAAGAACGGACAGGAAGTAAATAAGAGTACAGTCAAACAGCAAGAAGATAAAGGTAACCTCACCAGAAGTGAGGAAGGAAACAGAGAATAAGAACAACGGTAAGAAGAAATAAGTAAAATAACTGAACTAACGAAGACATGCAGAAGGAGTCACAGGCCAGTAAAATAACTAATAAGTAAAATAACTTGAAGGATTCGAATCTGTGATTTATTTATTAAATAAAAATTTCTTAATAAACTTGACGGATTCAAATCTGTTGATTTATTTCTTAAAATAATAAATAAATGCACAACTGGTCCTTTGAGAATAGCCAAGAGATAATCTTAATAAAAAGAATGGTCCTATAATACAAATGGCCATTTGAACCCTGAAAGGCACAATGCAAGTGGGAGTAATGATGGAAACAACACAAGCTCCATTAAAAAAACAAAAGCCGCCCTAGCCATCTTCACAATATATATTATATATATTAAACCTAAATTTATATTGTTATAAATTCTTTTTAAAAAAATATGGACAACCAACTCCAATGAGGAGATGGTACATCTTTAGATCTAAACCCAAAGATAAGAAAACACAAAATAAATACATAAATAAATAAATAAGAAAGATCTTTCCTCGATCTAATAATGAATCCAAAAAAAATTGAAAACTAGAAGAAAGAGGAATTAGTGCAGGCAGGCATACCTTGTCATCAATATAATGCGCCCAAAAGCGAGCGATGGCGCGGTCATAAGCATCAGAAGGAAGGATAGAGTGACCACTCCAGGTCTCATCAATGTATTGAACAATAATAAGAGACTCACAGATGGGTTTTCCGGAGTGGATGAGAACGGGTATCTTCTTGTAAACCGGGTTGGATTTCAGGAGCAACTCGCTCTTGCTCCCAAAAGTTTCCTCCAAAAACTCATACTCAACACCCTTCAGATTCAGCGAAACCCTCGGCCTCATCACGAACGGGCTCATCACCGCTCCGATCAGCTTCACATCCTCGCTCGCCATTGGACTCTCCAGTGAAATTTGATGCTTATTATGAATTGAGGTCGTTGAGCGTTGAGATGGGATGGGATGGGTTTATTTATAGAGGGGAGATGAGGAGTAGTTGAGGTTCTTGATGTATAAATTTTGGGTTTTGTTTAAACAATGAAGATGCGAAGTTTGTGGAGGCTATATGATGTCGTCATTAATGACGCTCTTTGGTGGTCCTTGGGGCAGTGGGTTGACGAATGTGGGTCATATGGTTCGATTCTTCCGGATGGGTTTGATTTTTGAGATGACTTTCTAGAAATTTCTCAAATGTTTTAAAATTATTTTTTATTTTTTTATTTTCGTTTGCCGTTTGGATATATTCCACATTATCTGTATATTTCTGGCACAAGTGCATAGCATAATAATTTTAAAAATATAAATAAAAATAAAGTTTTTATGATAATAGAATTTGTATTTTATTAATGGGTTAATCCAACAAGAAAAATTATAATAGTTTAAACAAATAATTTTAAATTTAAGGATTTATGTATATAAGAAAAACTCAGTCAAAGAAGTCTATTTTTTAAGTAGATAGCTCACTCCACATGATAAATTCAATACATAGTTGATAGTAAGTCATTAAAATGGTGAGTGAGTAATGCAAGGTTGAATCTCCCATGTTCTGATATTGTATAGTATTGTGCAAATATTATAAATATAAGTATATATATAGTACTGTTCACATACTATACCTGAGTTCTCAAAGGAAAGAGTCATATTCTCCATCTTTTTAGAGTTGTAAGATAGAAAAAAATTATTATTGTGAAGCTATGATTTTTAATATATCATTTTGGATGCATTTGGTAAACTGTCATTGTTTTTTGTGTTAGCCAGTCTCATGTGATAAATTTGTATAAGTTATTAAACCACCGAAATTAATGCTTTATCTATTATTTCTTTAACGATTCTCTTGCGCTGTGCTTATTCTTATTGTCAAAATATAATAAATAAATTATATTTCAAAACTGAGAAGGAACATAAAATGATAACAAATTATATATGGATAGGCTTGCAGGACTCAACATTGGATTGGAGTAAAGTTAGAATAAAATGATATTTTTAAAAGATACATAATAAAAATAATGTCTAATTAATATAAAGGATTCGATTGGAGATAAGAATCGTAATAAAAAAAATTTTAAATTCAAAATTTTAAAGTACATAATTAACAAGTGCATTAAAGAGCTATTTGTTTGGAAGGAGTGGAGTTGAGGAGGAATGAAAATAACGGCAAATGTATTAAGAATGAAAGAAAAACTGTGTTTATATGAAGGGTATGGGAAAATAATTTATTCGGGAATGGAAAAAGTAAATAGAACAAATATGTGCCTTTATAGAGTAAATACTAAATAAGTAAATATATTAGCCAATAATATTATTTTATTTATAATATGTTATCATTATGTTAATAATTTAAATCTTTTTAATTTTCATAATTAATTTTACAATTAATAATTGTTATTATTCAGTTTGTTTCAATACAAAAATAAATGCTTATTATTATGGGAAAATTACTGTTTACCATTCAGGAATTTCTATATTTCCCAAATAGCCCTTGCAAGATTTGAATAAGCCGGACAACCCTTCCGTTATTGTTTCACTTCCATTTTGCCCCTGTAGGTCACTCGGACTGGGCCCATGTTGTGAAATTCCATCTTTGCCCTTGGAAATGGTGGGAAAAAACTGCCTAATCACATCATATTTAACCTTTTTGCATGCCTTTTTGCATTTTTTTTGCATTCTTTTTTGCTTTTTTTCAAACAAAATTTGGAAGACTCATCCTATAAGAGAGAGTAACAAAGTTTAGTCTGTTTGATTTGAGTTTTGCTGGTTGCCCGATAAGGTGAGAATCTCTTTTTTGCCCTCACTTTGATCATCTTGCGAGAGAGAGTAATAATTTATAAAAATGCAGGTTTATTATGGAGAATTTTGTGCTATTATTATATACAACGGGAAGGGATGAGTGCTAGTGTTCATGGCGTTGACTTCTTGGGAATTAGAGTTAGCGGAGATATGTGAGCGATGGGATCTCGATGTTTCCTGTGTCAAGGTGAAGTTTATCACACCCGATGGACAAAAACGGTTTGTCCAATAAAAAATGAGGTTGACTTCAGCTCATGTGTCACATGTACTCCATCTTCAAATGCGCTGTAGTCGATCTAGTGGTTGAGACAGATGATGTGCCATTGTCGCATCCTACTGAAAATGATTTCTTCTCGTTATAAAGTTCTTCTCCTTTATGTTTTATGTTTACATAGCTGTAGAAGTTAATTATTGCTTAATTATCCCAGTTGCCTCTTAAAAATATATGTTTTCGCTTAATTATTCTAGTTTCCACTTAAAAAATATGTTTCGGCTTAAAACAAAGCAAAATCATAAGGTTTGCTTTGTTATCCATGTCCCATCCCAATTTTCGTTTAAAGTTATCCAGTTTCAATTTAAAAGTGTTCTTTTTCGCTTAAGTTTTTCAGTTTCCATTTAAAATGTTATTATTCCGCTTAAATTTTCTAGTTTCCATTTAAAAATTTACGTTTCCACTTAAAATATTGATGTTTCCGTTTAAACTGAAGTGTTGGCAGGAATTCGGATTTTGCGAGCATATCCATTCCACCCCATGGCGACCCTGACAGTGTGGCATGTCTTCCTTCCTCATCAGATCAATCTGAGGTGTTGTCGTTGGATATTGGATAGTGTTTTCTAGGTGTTGACCATTTTAGAGACTGACAAACACCCTTTTCAAGTGTGCCCCGAAAGTGCAGGGGTTGTCAAAGTAATAATACCTTTGTGAGTTGGTAGTCGAATTCACAGGGAGTAGTGATTCAAGGCAAGAGGAATTGCTACTTAGCTAGTGCGAAAATAACGGTGGTGAGAGAAAGCAATGTGTGTGCAATAAAAGAAAGAGAAATATGAAAGAAAGAAGAGTGCAACCAAAGAGTAAGGAGGAAACAGTCAATGCAAACTCGGGGTTACCTGGATAGAGCTTTCCCTAGGACTAATGGTTGTAGTGCAAGACTAGTATTATACCCTCTAATTGATGTCTAATGAGTTGTGGAAATCCTTAAGCACACAGTCCCAAACCTAAGGTCAATCATGACTAGCTCCAACACTATGCCCAGCACTAGGATTCACTACAACCTTTAACTCTATTGATCGCTCAACTAAGCCCCAGGGGAGTCCATCTCCTAAGCCTCACTCTACGTGGAACTGCTTGGGGTTCTAGGGATTCCAAGTGATAGACCCTGTCCCTAAATATAGTTCTAACTCTTTGGTTCGTGGCGAAAGAACCTTAGTCTCACTTAAGCCCCAGCACTAGGATTCACTACAACCCTTCACTTTGTTGCTCGTGCAATGACTTCCTGAGAACAATGCCTTCCTGAACCATGAAATCTTGTGCCCGAGAACAATGCCTTCTTGAACCATGAAGTGACACTTCTCCCAATTTAGCATAAGGTTTGTCTCATCACATCTCATCAGCACTCTTTCCAAATTCTTCAAACATATGTCAAAGGAGTCACCGAACACAGAAAAAATCATCCATAAACACTTCCATTATGTCCTCCAAAAGGTCATCAAAGATAGCAGTCATGCAACGTTGGAATGTGGCAGGTGCGTTGCATAGTCCAAACGACATTCGTCTGTATGCAAAAGTCCCGTAAGGACAAGTAAATGTTGTCTTCTCTTGATCTTCCGGAGCAATAGGAATATGAAAATATCCTGACATCCCATCTAGGAAGCAATAAAACTGATGTCCTGCCAATCGCTCCAACATTTGATCAATAAAAGGCAATGGGAATTGATCCTTTCGGGTTACGTCATTCAATCTTCTGTAATCAATGTACACCCTCCATCCTGTGACTGTTCTAGTTGGGATGAGTTCATTCTTGTCATTCTTGATCACCGTCATCCCCCTTTTCTTTGGAACCACTTGTGTAGGGCTCACCCAAGCGCTGTCAGAGTTAGAATAAATAATCCCAGCATCTAGTAGTTTCACCACCTCTGCCTTGACAACTTCCTTCATATTTGGGTTTAGTCATCTTTGAGGTTGAATCACCGACTTGAAGTTATCCTCCATCAAAATTTTGTGTGTACAGAACAAGGGGTTTATTCCCTTTAAGTCTGCAATTTTTCATACAACGGCAAACTTGTGTCTCTTTAGCATATTCACCAATTTAGCCTTTTGGTCCAAAGAGAGATCAGATGCTATAATCACGGGCAACTTCATTTCTTCTGCCAAAAATGCATATTCCAAGTGTTCTGGAAGTGTTTTCAATTCCAAATCAGGTGGCTCTTCAATAGATGGTCGAAGTCGGCTCTCCTTTAATCTATCAATTTCTTCAAATTGATTTGCTTGCTGTTTGTTCACACAATCTGAAGCCTTCTCCGAACCATGAAAATCAAATTGATCCTGAGACTCCATTGTACTTTCTAACTCACAAGCTTCCTCTGTCAAATCTACAACTCCCACGGAAAAAATTTCTTGCCTGTGCTCCCGATAACATGATTCAAATTGAGCAAGAACCTTCTCTAGGTTTTCTTCTGTATCACCGTTTGAAAAAGCTAGTGCTGATTTATCAAATTCGTCCAACATACTGCCCAATTCACAATTCATGTTCTGCTCCATACAAGAATGATCAACACTGGTCTCTTCTTCCGAAAAATGAATGCTCCCTGGTTGCTCATACTCAATGTAGTTTGTAACTGATTGTATTGTGAACAACTGCATTTTCTGTTCCACGTTCTTAACCATTCCTATAAGTGTATCAAAGATTTCAATCGTGTCAAACATCCCTTCGGAAGCTGAAATTGAAGAAAAGAAAAAAAAACGGTGAGAATGATGGTAGATAAAGAAGTGTGAAATAGAAAGTGAAGTGAATAGTTAAAAATAGCAAAAAGCAAGTATCTAAAATATGCCTATTCCCCGGCAACGGCGCCAAAAACCTTGACACACCCTTTGCGAGTGCGTACCGCAAGTACATGGGTTGTCGCAGTAATAAAGTTACCATGGTGAGTGGGTAGTCTTATCCACAGGGAATAGGGACTTAAGACACGAGATTTCACTATTTAGCTAAGCGGTGTACGGTGAGTGTGAAAAGAATCAATGAGTGTAATAGTAACAAGAAATAAAAGAGAAGTGTGATAGGTAAGAGAGTGCAAGCAAAAGCAAATAGAGAAGGACAATCAATGAGTAAAGTTGGGTACCCGGACAAGCTACCTCTAGGACTTATGCTTCTAGTGCAAGACAATGCTATTATACTCTCCTATTGATGTTAATTGAGTCGAGGAAATCCTTAAACACACGGTCCCAAACCTAAGGTCAACCGTAACTAACCCTGATACTATGCCCCGGCATTAAGTTTCACTACGACCCTTGATACTTGTTGACCTGTCAACTAAGCCCTAGGGGAGTCTATCTTCCTAAGCCTCACACTGTGTGGGATTTCTTTGAGTTCTAGGAATTCCTAGTGATAAACCATGTTCCTATGTGTAGCTCTAACCCTTTGGTCCAGGTGAAAGAACCCTAGTCTAAATTAAGCCCCAGCACTAAGATTCACTTCAACCCTTTACTTTGTTGCTCACGCAACTGAGCCCCAGGGGATTTTATCTCCTAGCACTTCACTCTATCTCAACTGCTAAGAAATCATGGAACACAGAGGTAGGGATAATCACACCGGAGGAGAAAGGGGATGTTCCGCTACCTCACGACTCACCCTCTCAACCTTCTTCAATCCTAAGTAGTCTAACCTTATAGGAGTTGTCACACCTCCAAAAGATAACCTAGATTGCTCTCAACCTTAGTGTCACGGCTAAAGGAAAACAATTACAAGATGCAATTAAGATTGAAACTCAATTTTATTCATCAATAATGGAAAAGTATAATAACAATGTCAAAGAAACATAATAATCCTAGGGTTTACATGTCCGAATACCCACAAGGGGTTTAGCTCCTCATGGAGCTATACAAATACATCAAAATATGAAAAAGAATACAAATTGAAAGCATAAATGAAAACCCCCTTGCGTATGGTGTGGCCGTGGTCTTGTGCGGCCGCCGAACGTCGATGACGATGCCGATGACGCTCTCCAATCCTCCACAAAGTCCTCTCCGAAACCCTAGCCGCAACCCTCTCGAAGTTGGGAGAAAAGATTGGCAAAAGATGTTGAAAAAGTCTCAAAAACAGGCTTTTATAATGTTAAGTCGCGGCTTTAATTCGGCTGAATCGGGATTTCACACGGCCGTGTGGAATCTCCCGAATTCACCGTTCTTTATCGAGGCCATTGAATTGGGCACACAATCAATGGTAGATCGTGCCGATTGCTTTGAATCTCCTAATTGGTGAAGTTCTCCTATGCTAACATAGGCTAGACTTGTTGTGAATGTGACTACCTTTGTGCCCTCCCAAAGGAGATTGGCACACACCCACAAGTCTAGGCTCGTGCCTTGTTCCTTACTTGGTCCGAAAACTCCCCAACAATGATAAACACGATCCAAATTTGTTCTTTTTCTTCAAATTAGCTCCACAAACCTACAATGCACAAAAGCCACAAATGCACACAATTTAGCAATAAAATCTGATAAAGATAATGCTCTGATAAGTGCTCGTGTTATAGTAATGTGAAGTGTTATTATCGTGCAATGAGCATTGATTTAATCAGATTTTATCACTAAAAAGTGTGCATTTGTTTACTTTTGAGCATTGTAGGGTTGTGAAGATAAATTGGAGAAAAAAAATGAAGTTAGATCGTGTTCACCGTTGTGGGGAAGTTTTCGGACGAAGCAAGGAACAAGGCACGAGCATAGACTTGTGAGTGTGTGCCAACCTCCTTTGGAGGGGCACAAAGGCAGTCACATTCACAACAAGTCTAACTCGTGTAGCTTAGGAGAACTTCACCAAAAGGAGACTTGAAGCAATCGGCACGATCTACCATTGACTGTGTGCCCAATTCAATCGCCTCGATGAAGAATAACGGATTCGGGAGCATTTCGGTGAGTTACTGTAGCAACACTATAGCTTGATACTGTATCAAAACACTGTAGCAAGCTACTGTTCACTTTCTGCGAAAATCAAGATTCCAGAGAGTTCACACGGGCTTGTGGAAATTCCACAAGACAGTGTGAATTAATTTTTCAGCAACCCAGAAACTTCACATGGGCGTGTGGAAATTCCACACAGCCGTGTGAAGCCCGATAAGTCCGATTTTAAAGCCGCGACTCAACATTATAAAAGCCCGATTTGGAGACTTTTGAGATATCTTTTTGGCTCTTCTTTGCCCTAACTTCTGGGGAGGCGCGGCTAGGGTTTGGAGAGGACTGGGTAGAGGTTTGAAGCGCGTCATCGGCGTCAACATCAACGTCTGACGGCGGCATAAGACCACGGCCACATCGCACACAAGGGGGTTTTTCATCTATGCATTCAATTTGTGTTCTTATTGTTATTTTGATGGATTTGTATAGCTCCATGAGGAGCTAAACCCGTTGTGGGTATTCGGACTTGTAAACCCTAGGATTATTATGTTTTTTTGACTTTGCTATTATGATTTTCCATTATTGATGAATAAAATTGAGTTTCAATCTTAATTTCTTCTTGATTATTATTTTCCCTTAGCCGTGACACTAGGGTTGAGAGCAATCTAGGTTATCCTTTGGAGGCGTGACAACTCCTATAGGATTAGACTACTTAGGATTGAAGATGGTTGAGAGGGTGAGTCGTGAGGTAGCAGAACGTCCCCTTTCCCCTTCGATGTGATTCTCCCTACCTCCATGTTCCATGATTTATTCACGGTCGAGATAGAGTATAGTGCTAGGAGATAAACTCACCTAGGGCTTAGTTGTGCGAGCAACTAAGTGAAGGGTTGAAGTGAATCTTAGTGCTAGGGCTTGATTTAGACTAGGGTTCTTCCACTTGGACCAAAAGGTTAAGACTATACATAGGAACAGGGTTAATCACTAGGAGTCCCTAGAACTTAAAGCAATTCCACACAGTATGAGGCTTAGGTAGATAGACTTCCCTAAGGCTTAGTTGACAGGTCAACGAGTGTCAAGGGTCGTAGTGAAACCTAATAACCGGAACATAGTGTTGGGGTTAGTCACGGTTGACCTTAGATTTAGGACCGTGTGTTTAAGGATTTCCTCGATTCAATTAACATCAATAGGAAGGTATAATAGTATTGTTTGCACTAGAAGCATAAATCCTAGGGGTAGCTTGTCCGGATACTCATCTTTTCCCATTGCTTGTCCTACTCTTTTACTCTTACTTGCACTCTCTCATATTCCACACTTCTATTTCAATTCTTGCTTTTATTGGTTACGTTTGTGCTCACTTATTGATTTCTTTTTACACATCGCGTTAGCTACATAGAGAGTCCTTATATCTTAAATCCCTATTCCCTGTGGATACGACTACCCACTCACCAGGGTATTTTATTACTTCGACAACCCGTGCACTTTCGGGTCCTTGTCATGCTCATTGTAAGATAATAACACTTCGCATTACTATAACACGAGCGCTTATCATGCAACTATGCCCTAGGGAAAATCATGCAACTATCTCCTAACACTTCACTCTACTTCGACCGCAAAAAATTCTTGGAACACAGAGGTAGGGAAAATCATGCCGAAGGGGAAAGGGGACGTTTCGCTATCTCTCGACTCACCCTCTTGACCCTCTCGACCCTCTCGACCCTCTCCAATCTCGTGTAGTCTAATCCTATAGAAGTTGTCACACCTTCCAAGGATAACCTAGATGACCCTTAACCTGGTGTCACGGCTAAGGGAAAATCAATACAATTATCATGCAAGATTGGAACACAATTAAAAGCATCAATTAAGAAAGCATAATAAAAGTCATAGAAACAATGTTATCCTAGGGTTTACAAGTCTGAATACCCACTAGGGGTTTAGCTCTCCATGGAGCTATACAAAATCATCAAAGTGTATGTATAAACAAGCATAGCAAACATGAATAAAACCCCTTTGTGATGCGTGGTGATGGTCTTGAGAAGTCGCTCCATCTTCTTCACCAAGTCCCTTGTTAAGCCTAGGGCATGCCTCGCCGAATTGATGCCGACAAAAACTTCCCCAATAGCTATCTTTCAAAGGACGTCGATGTCGATGTCGTAGAATACTCCAAAAGCCTCCCAAAATCCTCTCCAAATCTTAGCCGCAAGCTCTCCAGAAGTTGGGCAAAAAATAGGTCAAAAAGTCCCCAAATAAATTTGAGTCGCGGTTATTTAAAGGCTGAAATCGGGCATCCACACGACCGTGTGGAATTTCCACACGCCCATATGGATTTTCTGGAAATCAATTTCTAGCGAGCAGTGAACAGTAAACTGCTACAGTGATTTTATAAAGTAACTGCTACAATACTTATACCCAAGTTGTTCCTGACTTCATGTCGTTTCTTCTTTTCTCTTTATTGACGAAGTTTTTCAATATTACACGTGTTAGACTTTATAAGTATGACTGCCTTATGCCCTCCAAATCATAGAACAATTCAAGCACATTGGAGGTTGGCACACACCCACAAGTCTAGAACCTGTGCCTTGATCCAAGAAACTCCCCAACAAACGTGAACATGACCTAATTTTGCTCCTTTTCCTCTAACTCTTTTCCACAACCCGACATGCACAAAAGAACACAAATGCACATTAATAAATGAATATGTTAAAAATACTTTCAGAATCAAGATAATGCACCCATCACACATTTGCGGTGGTGGAATTGGATTGGTGTCACATCCTAAAGCGTCCAAAAAATGGGTAAGCGCAAGAGTCATTCAAAAGCTTAAAGACCAACCCTTGTACAAGGCCATCAACATTCAGAAGGACATGTTACGAGAACATGGTGTCCACATTCTATACAAGCAAGCTTGGTTGGGTAAAGAGTATACCCGGGTGATTCTCGATGGCAGCGACATCTCCAGCTACGATTTGTTACTTTAGTGCATGGATAAGATAGTTGAGACAAACCCCGGCAGCATTGCGATTGTGGAAAGAGATGGTGGGCGTTTTAAACATGCATTCTTTTCTTTTCATGCGTGTATCATGGGATTCAAGAGAGGTTGTAGGCCACTGCTGTTTCTCGATGGTACCTACCTCCTTGGAAAGTATTGTGGTATTCTATTGGGTGGCACAGGCAAGATGGAAACAATGGTTTTTTTCACATTGGTCAAATTATCTGTTCATAGGTGAACGTTGGGGTGAGATGTATTCAAATGTCATAGAGTCATTCAATGTGTGGATCAAAGAAGCTAGGTATGTACCGGTGACGAAAATGGTCGACTCAATACGGTATTTGAATGTTGATTTTATTTAACTCTTAAAAATGGTTCTTATCCGTTAAATTTGTTTTGTTTCTATTTAAATAACATTCTTTATGTTTAAATATCAGGGTCTTTGCTTAATGTCCTTTGTTATCATTTAAAAATGTTTGTTTATGTTTAAATTTTAGTGTCTTAGCTTAATAGTTTTTAACTATACGTGATCTATGCCATATAGGTTCAAGCTGATGCGCATGTTCTACACCCGCCGTGAGTAAGCAAACAAATAGGAGACCTACTTATGCCTTGACATACATAAGAAGGTAGAGGAATTTGTTGCGGAAAGCCGAAATCTTCATGTTTGTCCTTATGTCGATGATCATTATGAAGCGATTGACCAGTGTAGCAACTCCGTAGATCTATCAAGTAAAAGTTGCTCATGTCTCAGGTGGCAAGTTTATGGTCTCTCGTGCAAACACACTTGCACTACAATAATGCAGACAAACACCAACATTCATCAATTTATAAGCGGCTACTTCACCGCCAAATATTACAAATTGGCGTATAAGGAAGCTATTTTCCTCATACTCGACCATGATAAGCCTACGAACAATAATCGAGAATTTTGTTTGGTCCTCCTGTCACGAGAAGGCAACTTGGGCATCCTAGATGGAAGAGGATCGAGTTGCAAGCATCCAAGGTTCGCGAGTTACGTTGCAGCGCCGCCACGCGTCTGATCACAATTATAGATCTTGTAATGAAATTGTCGCCAATTAGGCATTGTGAATAACACAAATTTAAACAAAAACAAACTTATTTACATGTTAATCTTTGATCTTTAAATAGAGACTTTGTCTTTTAAACGAAAACATTGATATTTAAACAGAAACAATGAAAGTTAAACAGAAACATCTTGTGTTAAACGGAAACATTGATATTTAAACAAAAAGATTGATATTTAAATAAAAAACCGATATTTATATGATAACTTAATCCTGGGTATAAAGACCAATTAATCTTGGCCAGTCGTACGTCTTTAAATAGAAACAATAATAGTTAAGCACTTTTTTAAACGTAAACGTAAGTTTTCAAACAGAAACATTGCTGGTTAAACAAAGACTATGAAACATATAGACAGCCGTACTTTATTATATGTAGAAAAATTAATAAGTTCATGGAAAAGAATTTAAGTTAGCAAGTGTACATTATAATTACAAACAAAAACTTTTTGTAGTCCATTTGTTGTATCGGCTTTCTCACTAACGCCTGTTGCGCCTCCTTTTCATAAGTTTGCCTATGGCATACTTCAGTCTTAAGTAAGGGATGTTAGTATGCGGTAGCCGTAGCTTTTCATCATCAGGTATATGCTCAATGAACCACATGACATACACTACGCAGTCGACACTTCCTCATTTTTGCCATGCAGAGTCCGTGTCGTGAATTAGGGGGTACGAGGTCGTCATCGTCTCACTAAACTCCATCTTGACGCAATTGTCGAATAGTTTCGGCTGTTAAGAAATACAATTTAAAATTACAATTGTCAAATAGGAACTACAATGTGTGTGCTCTATTTAACATGTAACTTACCATATCGATGGCGTTTCTGTCGTATTCCTCACTTTGGCATGAAGAGTAATGCCTATACTCTTGTTTGTAGTTGTCAAGAACAAGGACATGGAAATGACCATTAAGAATTATTGGCAAAATGACCATGTCAACATCATGCAAGTTTCGCGCAACATCGCCGATTATAGTGAGAGTTATCTCAGACGTGTCTTTTTGTTTTGACATAAATAGTGCCATTGGACGTATGATGGAAGTGCGCTTCTTATACGGATACGAAACTCTCTTCACCAACTTCTGTATAATACATATGAAAATGTCCATGACATTGTCCGTGACCATTTCCTTCCTTTCTAGCGACATGAACACGTTGGCTCGTGTCGTGTTAATAAAATCATTCTTCCAGACGACAGTCCTAATATTAAATAGTAAAACACACATTTAAATGATAACCTAAGTAGTTAAGTGGAAACAAAATAAATTTAAATGATAACATCAAAACTTAAACTATATTTCTTAAATGGTAACACATATTTAAATGATATCACAAATATTTAAGCGGAAACAACAAATATTTAAATGATAACATAAATACTTAAGCGGAAACTACGTAAATTTAAATGATAACATAAATACTTCATACTTACAAGTCCATCCAGCAGTTCAGGAAGACCTTATTATCTCCTGCTCGAATTTATTGAGGCGCGTGTATTCGGCATATCTTTTCTTCTTCGGAAGAAAATTTTTCCGCACATCCTCGAACTATTAATTTGCAAGGACTGTATTGTCAACATCAGTAGTCCTTGTTTCTTCGTTCACGTTTTCTTGCCCATTGTTAGCAGCGATTTTAGGTTCTTTACTATCCCCATAGGGTTCATCACCGGCAATAGCCGACACATCTTTGACTCCCGGTAATGGTCCTTTGGGTGATGTGTTATTCGTTGACGTCCCCTGTTGGTCCAACAATGGCTCACCGGCGGTAGTTGCTACTTCGTGTTAGTTTGGGAATGTGTCTTCCTTCAATGCGGCACTGTTGTCTGCCAATTCCTCCGAGGCAGGGATTTTATTGGCAAGGGATTCAATGAGCATGTCAACATTGGCCGTGGTGACATCATCAACCGGAGATACATCCACTATAGCCGGCGGCGGAGCCACTGTTATGCCTATTTCCTCAAATGCTGCCTCTTCCGTTGTTAGTTCAATGGCGGATGGTGCTACTGTTGGCTCCATGTCAGTCAGCAGATAGAGAGACATTGTTGATTTCCTTCGAGAAGCAAGCTTCTTCCAACGCGGGCCTCTTCGAATAGCAATGCCAATGACATCATCGTCGACAAACGTTGGAGCTGTGTCGGTAGCATCCGGGCTGTTTGAACTGGTATTAATGTCAACCTCTAGAGGGAGAGACGTCTTATTGGACTATGCACGTGACTCCAATGCCTCCACGCGAACAACAAGACGGGGAACTCTTGCGTCAGTATTTCGCATGCTTGCAATAGATGTGTAATGATGCCGTCGGCTATTGGCCTTAGGAGAGGGGTGGAGGGGAGGTTGCCCGACACCGAGACTGTCATGCGCGGGATGGGCTTGGAGAAGGAGATCGGCATCGGACGCACCTTGAAGAGGTTGGCCTTTCATATCTCCTTCTCGGTAGTGGAGTAGGAGCAATGTCACCTCCGTAGCATGTGGCATCTCCGCGGCGGCTGACCCGAACATAGACTTCTTCATCTGTGTTCGTGGCGACCAGTTTAGGAAACTAACAATTGTAAACAAGACAATCTTAGTGAAATCCCTCAAGTTAAACAATAACCAATGATGTTAAACACCAAACAAATATTTTTAAACGGTAACTTAAAAATTTAAACAATAACCGACAATGTTAAACACTAAAATCTTTTTTTTTAAACACAAACCAATATAGTTAAATAGTAACAAGAAAATCTTAGATAGGAACAGAGATTTTTAAACAATAGAAGCCTTTTTTAAACAGAAAACAATATTGTTAAATGATAAAAAGTAAACTTAATTAGAAATAAGTTGTATACACAAAAATGTCACTCTAGACAAATGTTAATAATTTATTACCTCTTTTTCTTCAAGAGATGACAACATGGGTCCTATAGACACTTGCTTCCGGTAACTGTTTTTACCGTAGCACAAAATTCTTGGGGTCTTGCCAAAATCAAGCTTCTTGTGGTGCCACTGAGCTCGTTGAACTATATGTTCAACGCAACCGAGGAACTTTTGTTGTACCCCTTGTTCATCTTCTTCCCAGTGCATCTCGCTTGCAACCGAGCAACATCCTCCATAAGCCACTTGTGCGTCGCTTGCACCCATACATATCGTCCCATTCCAGGTAGGTCATTGATATAGTTAATGATCCAATTTTAAACCGAGCAGGACTTGTTTGGGAAAAGGATAGTACCCATAAGGTAGACCATAAGGAGCTTTACAAAATTCTCCTCTTCTCCCTTCTGCCGAACTATATGGTTAAGTGTTCTCTTGATTGAGTCTCTGTGTCTTTCGTAGGTTTTCGATAAGTACTTAAGTTCAAAAGATGAGTGTGTTCTCTTCTTCTAAAAGATAACTGCGTCTCCATCACATCGTAGCCCAAGGATGAGTGCCACATCTTGAGGCCTGAAACTCAGCAGGCTTGCCCCGATGCTGAATTTGTTTGTGTGGTTATCATACCTCTGTAGCAGAGAATCAAGGATGAACCTCTCGTGGAATACTGTTTCAGTTTCAGTGAATGTTGCAAACGGTGTCCTTCGGATGATCTCTTAGTGTCATCCACTCATGTTAACTTTCAACTCAGCCAAAGTCTCAACTACCGGTGTCAAGTAGCAACGGCTATTAACTAGGTTGACCACCATGAGCACAAACCTACAAGAAGAAGAATACATTAAGTAGTATTCAGAACTCTTATACGGAAAGCTATTTTTAAACAGAAACTCATTTCTTAAACAGAAACTTCAATTTATAAAGAGAAACCTAATTTCTTAAACAGAAACTTCATTTCTTAAATAGAAACATCATTTCTTAAACAGAAACTTCATTTCTTAAATAGAAACATAACAGAAACCTCATTTCTTAAATAGAAACATCATTTCTTAAACTATACTATTAAACACTACATAATGTAACCATATTAAATTAGAGGGGAAGCATACATTATAAACATTACATAACACTATGAGATTGCATAAAAATCTAGAAATCGCCTTCAACACAACATTACCGCTTTCGATCGTGTACAGTAATGAAACAGAAAAAATAAAACCCTAGCCGAAAAATCTCCTTGCAAACTACAATATCATCCAATAATCAAACCCATGAAATTGAAAAATCTCTTTTTCTTAAGGAATACTTTACAAACCAAACGAGTAAAAATAACACACAGAATGTAAAAACAAAAGAAAACCATATAAATTCTTCAATAGCCTCCATCTCGGCTCAATACCTTAGAGTGTAAACTGATGAAATATCGAAGAGTTGAGCAAGAGTTCTGCTTTGAGACAATAGTGGAACGAAATTCCAGTCCTTCAAAAGATGGACAAGTAATGACAACTTCGGAAAGGGAAAAGCTGAAGAGGCGATGATAGAAAATAATCGACGCCAGTAATGGTGTTCTCTCGGGATTACACAAAGAAAAAAAACTGATTCCTCTAAAAGCGGAAAAATCATTGCACCCAAGGACATTATGGTCAAACCATGTCCCACTTGTCATAACTTCCCACGCAGTGGCAGTTTCGTCAAAAAAATTTAAAATTAACTCTGTCAATCACCGTTACATGCTTGGGGGTGTTTTTGTGGATATTGAAATTAAAGTGGTGTTTTTGTGCATATTGCAAACTTTGGGGGTGTTTTTGGTAATTTCCTATATTGTTATTACTATTCTTTTATTATTATAAAAGAATGTCTATTATTATTAATTTTAAAATTTAAAATTGTATTTGTTTTTTTCCAATGTACTAAACATATATATCATGCAATAAAAACTTAAAATAAAAAGTTTCCTGCATATCATGTATAAAAACTTAACATATATAGTACAAAAATTGAATGGAAAAACAATTGATAAAAAGAGTAAAATGATCAGTTTTGGTTCCGAATTGGACAATCCTCAAGGGATTTGGATAAATGCCAATTATGCTTCTTCCATCATCTCATTTCTTAAACAATCTTGCCTCATTTCTAGGTCTACCAAGCAAACAATGGATTAGGTCCATTCCTAATTCCATCCCACTTCATTCCTTGCAAACACACATGCCATAACATAATAATGACACTAGGAATCTCCTAAAAATATATTTGCAGGGGCTTCACTAATAAGCTGGGACCATTGAGTTTCTCCATATACACTGAGTTTTTAAGTACATGCTAAACTCCTTGATTAATATGTACTTAAAATATCTCAAATACATTTATTCAAGTGTTGTAAGGCATGGTTTTTTTTCTTGTTTTTGTTTTGTATTTTGTTATGATGTCAATTTTTTTGGGAAAAAAATGTTTGGATACATAAGTTGTGTGTTTATAAAATAAAATAATGCAACTCATTTGCTTAATACAAAATTGTTGTAACTCTCTTTCTTAATCATTTTTTTGTTTAGAATTTTTATTTTCATTAGTTTTATATATGTTTAATTTTTTATATTAGTTTACGTAATTTTATTAATTGTAACCTTTAAATGTTTCAATAGTCTTTTCTACAATTAAAAATAAAAAATTTGTTGAAAGTTAAAACTATGTCATATTTCAACAGATAGAAATGCATATAAGGAAAATTATAAACAAAAGTAAGTCACCACGTTTATCAACCTGAGGCGCGTTAGAGGAGGGCCCCCTTCCCTGACCCCACATTTTTTTAATTTTATTAATTTTTTATAAATTAATATATATAATCTAAAAATATTATTTTTGTTTTTACAAATTAATGCAAATAATCTAAAAAAATTTATATATGTATACTCTAAAAGAATTATTTTAGAAAAAAATAATTACAAAATTTTATTGTTTGGGTCTTGCATTGTAAACTGTGTTAAATATGATAATAATTTTTTTTAAGCAATAATTTTATTGTTTGGCTCTGTGCATGTACATACAATTTGTTTAATAAAAAATTGTCTACCAACATATTCTTGTTATAGTAAAAAATTATAGCAACAAATCTTATGTTTCTAAAATAAAAAGTTGGAAGTAATATTTTTTTATTTTAAGTTTTTAAAAAAAGTTTTCACAAGATTTAAACAAGCAAATGAGAAGTGATTTTTAATGAAGCATGGCCTTCAGGACCTGTTTGGATCTTGGATTGAAGCCTTGGGAGTGGGAATCACAAGTACCCAAGCATCCCACTCCCATGTTTGGTAATTGGGGAAGGAGTGAATAGTAAATTTTTAGGGGATTGGGATTACCAAGTTGGGTGCATGTGACTCCTTTGAAAATTGGGGGGCTTGGTTCTCCTTAGTTAGGAAAAGGCCATTATGCCCTTCATGATATAAAAAACCTTCTCCCATTGTCACACATTATATTAACTAGTGTATTATTTCATTTTAATTAATTAAAATAAATAAGTAAATATATTGCAAATACTTAATAATAATAAATTATGCTAATTAATCATGCTAATAATTATTATTTAATATATCAATTTTTTTTAAGTTATATAAAATAGATGAAATATTTAATAACAATAAATTAAAATAAATAATTAAATATATTACAAATATTTATTAATAATCATGTTAATTATTTAATATAAACCATTGTTTTGTAAAATTTCATTCTATTTATATAAAAGGGCATAAGTGTAATTTTATTATAGTTCTCTCTCTTATTTTTACTACTCATCTTTTTTACATTTAATTAATATTTGAAATTAATATAATTAAATTTATTAATTAATTATAATAATTTCAAATAAATAATAATTAAAAAATAATGATATTAAGTTTAATAAATTTGATTATAATAAATTAAAATTTGATTATAATAAATTAAAGTAAATAATTATATTCTAAATATTTAATAATTAATCATATTAAATATTTATTATTAAACATAATTCATTATTTTATATAAATGATTTTATTTACATAAAAGGGTATACATGTAATTTTCATCATATCTCTCTCTTACTTTTTCCTATTCCTAACTCTCATTCCCTCCAACCAAACACCTTCATCATTATCCTCTCCTTTCCCCCTACTCATATTCCCACTCCTCCCTTCTTCTCATTCCCCTCCTTCCCATTCCTATTCCACAATCCAAACGCTACCTCAATTCCTAATCGACGTATATCACGCGTTTTTGTTTTTTGGTGTTCTTCACAAGCATACCCTCTCTGTCTAATTAAAGCTTGTCTTGCTCTCTTCTTCAGTTCCATCCCCACATGCACTATCACAAATTAAGGTTTTAAGGTTTTTCCCAATGTTCTCCTCTTATTGGAAGCTCTCATTCTGCTCTCTCTGCTTCGACATTCAGTCGCCTATGCACCATAACAATTTTTTCCCCATCAATAAAGCTTTAATTTTGGGTTGATTCCTCAAAATTTTTAATTGGTGGTATAAACTTTTTAATTGTCAATGTAAATAAACTAAAAATAGTTAAATATCAATTTTTATTAAAAAAAAAAAAAAAGGAGGGGGAGTAAAATCTAAGGAGGCGGTTGTGGTATTGAGAAAATAAAAAATGCATCAGGGCGGGTGCATGGGACGCGTGGTATGGTATTGTTAGGAATACGCCTCTCGAATGGCAACAAAAATACATGTATTAGGATTGTATTATACATTCTAATTATTAATTATAGGCATTTATTTTGATGCTCATATAATTGTTGTGTTGGTATTTGATGAGTGCATTTCATATATATATATATATATATATATATTTTCATACCCTCTTCATGTATTTATCTTGTCCTTAAGCGTTTATTTGTTGTGATTCGATGCTACTATGGGGTATTATTGTGTATTTGTGCAAGAAAACAGGTTCCTGTGTAAAAAAATAGGATTAGGCGCAGTTACAGCAAGAAAAGAGGTTGAGATACAGTGTCCCAGGTAGAACACGGGCTCAACACACTCGTGTTCCTCCCCTTGATTTTCTTAGGCGTATTTTGCATCAGGCGAAGCATGGCACTATAGCAATTATTGTGGCGAATCACTATAGCACGCGTCTAGAGAAAAGCACGGTTTGCATGCTCCTAGCACGGGCGTGTTCTCTGGTGAACACGGGTGTGTTCTTCCTGACACGGGGGTGTCAGTGCTGAATTTTGTGTTTCAATTACCCAAACTTTCCTAGGACAATCAGTGGGAGTAGCATGCCCGTGTTGGTCCTGAAAAGCACTTTTTAAGTCCAGATCTAGGTCAGTCGAAGGGGATTCTTGATCTTCCATTGAACCATCTTCTTGGGGGCGACTGTCAAGCAATATCGTGAGTGGAGCAGAGCTAAGCCGGTGAAACTTCATAGGAGCATTGTCGGAGTGGTTGAGAAGCAAAGAGGGGAGTCTTTCGTGACTTCGTTACCTTTTGTTTTCTTTAGTCTTTTATGGATTTGTAAAACTATGAGGGGCTAGCCATTCTTTGGTTCCCCAAATCTATGAACTTGGATGTTTACATATTTTGTTGATCTACTTACTTTTAATATGTTTACGGAGTTCTATTGGTTTCTTCTGTTTAAATCATGTGTTTGCATAAATCGATGAGTTCGATTTGCATAGTTGCTTGGGTAAAACTCAGTGCGTGGCTTGTTTAGCAAGAAACCACAGTTACTCTAGCAAAACTTGGTGTATTTCAGAACCATAGATGCAACATTGCTCTTGAGCAAACGCAAGAACCTTAGGATGTACCTGGTAGGTATTAGAAGTAAGTCCATCGCATGTTTCTCCAGTGGATTAGTCCGGGGCATTGCTCTATCTTTGTGTATCTCACCTAGTTCTATGCCAGCCCTTACCTGTCATCCTTCTCCCTTTAGGATCTAGTTTTAATCCTCGTTCCAACTATTGTTGATTGACACGACCCTTTGCGTGTGTACCCCGCAAGTGCACGGGTTGTCAAAGTAATAAAATACCCTGGTGAGTGGATAGTTGTATCCACAGGGAATAGTGTTCAGAAACTAGTGTTAATCTCTATTTAGCTATGATGCGAATCGATGATGAGAAAAGTATTTATGTATAGATGTAAAAGAAAATAAAAGAGTGCAAGAAGAATAATGAGGGTAGGAGAGATAATCGATATAACGATGGGGTACCCGCACAAAGCTTCCCCTAGGACTAATGCTTCTAGTGCAAAACTTGTATTATGCTCTACAATTGATGCCTATTGAGTCGAGGATATCCTTAAACACACGGTCCCAAACCTAAGGTCAACCGTGAGTAACCCCAACACTATGTCCCGGCAATAGGATTCACGTCAACCCTTCACTCTGTCACTCACACAACTAAGCCCCAGGGGATTATATCTACCTAAGCCTAACACTACGTGGAATTGCTGTAAGCTCTAGGGATTCCCAGTGATAAAACCTGTTCCTATGTGTAGTAGTTCTAACCTTTTGGTCCAGGTGGAAGAACCCTAGTCTAAATTAAGCCCCAGTGCATAGGATTCACGTCACCCCAAAGCCTTGGGGGAGTTTATCTACCTAACACTTCACTCTATTTCGACCGCTAATAAATCAAGGAATCGGAGGTAGGGAGAAATCACACTGTAGGGGAAAGGGGTACATCGCTACCTCACAACTCTCCCTCTCAACCCTCTTCAATCTTAAGGAGTCTAACCCTATAGGAGTTGTCACAACTCCAAAGGATAACCTAGATTGCTCTCAACCTTAGTGTCACGGCTAAGGGAAAACAATAGCACAAGATAATTAAAATTGAAACTCAATTAAATTCATCAATAAATAAAGCATAATAAAAGTCATAGAAACAATATCATCCTAGGGTTTACAAGTCCGAATACCCACTAGGGTTTAGCTCTCTATGGAGCAATGCAAAATCAATAAAGAGATTAAGAACATATGCATAAAAACCATAAAGAAAACCCCCTTGTAGATCGTATCAATGGTCTTGTGGAGCCGCCTAGTTTTCTCCACGAATCCCTTGTCAAACCTAGGGCACACCTCGCTGAATCGATGCCGATGAAAGCTCCCCCAATAGCTTTCTTCCAAAGGATGTCGATGTCGATGTCGATGCCGTATAATTGCCTCCAAAGACCTCCAAGAACCTCTCCAAACCCTAGCCGAAAGCCCCCCAAAAGATAGGCAAGAGATAGAAGGAGGGGTCCCCAAATAGATCTGAAAACGAGCTATTTATAGGCTGAAATAGGAGTTCCACACGCCCCTGTGGATTTTCTACACGGCCCTGTGAAAAACCAAAAATTCCACACGGCCGTGTGGAAATTCTGTTTTGTTGATTTTCGGCAGACTGTGAACAGTAACTTGCTACAGTATTTCTGCTACAGTACGCGGCCATGTGGAATTTCCACACACCCGTGTGAACTCTCTGGAATCCTGATTCTCGGCAGAAAGTGAGTAGGAGCTTGCTACAGTGTTGCTACAGTACAAGCTGCGGTGCTGCTACAGTACTCGTTGAAATGCTCCCGAATTCATCGTTCTTCATCGAGGCCGTTGAATTAGACACACAATCAACGGTAGATCATGTCGATTATTTTATTTCTCTTCATTGGCGAAGTTCTCCAATGCCACACAAGTTATAGACTTTTGTGAGTGTGACTGCCCTTGTACCCCTCCAATGGAGGTTGGCACACATCCACAAGTCTAGACTCGTGCCTTGTTCCTTGCTTGGTCCGAGAACTCCTCAACAATGGCGAACATAACCTATTCTTGCTTCTTTTTCTCTAAATCTTCTCCACAACCCTATATGCACAAAAGAACACAAATACACACATTTTAGTGATAAAATCTGATTAAATCAATGCCCATTGCAAGATAATAACACTTTGCATTACTATAACACGAGCACTTATCAAATCTGATCGGCTAGAGATTAGAAGATCAATTAGTACTAGGAGTCCAATCCTTGTGGTTCAACAACCCTACCCTCGCGGGGTACCACTGTATTACTTGTATGCTACCTGTACACTTGCGGAGAATATATCAAGTTTTTGGCGCCTTTGCTGGGGATTGCTAACTCTTAGGAATATTAGGAATCTAGTGATCTAGCCATTTATCTTATTCTGTATATATTTCTTTCTTCTTTCTTCTTTGTTTTTGTTTTGTTACCTCATTCTTCTATTCATCATTCATTTCAAGAGGGTCAGGTTATGGATGAATTGCTTGTGGCCTTGAAAAAAATATGAAAGTTACCCATTTGATTATCATCCAAGTTACTCCTAATCAGAGCAAGGATTGACAGATTCTCTATCACATCACACACATGTTAGCCATACCAGCGTCAATGAGGATTATGATGCCATGTCCAGCTTAAGAGATGTGATATCAGCTTATGAGTTTGAATGGTGTGATACCTCTGACAGCTCATGATGATTCACCATGGTTTTCCAACTTTAGTGTTGATGCTCCTGCATTCTATGAAGAAACACCACTCCCAATGCAAGATATGCCAAATCAATATGAATTGAATCCTACCATGGGAGGTTGGGAGTTTTTAAGACAAGAAGCTTGTGCAAGTTTGGAGAAACTTGTGCCTGAATTTTGTGCTTTATCTAAAAATCAACATGAGAAACAGTTTGCTAATAATGCTGAAACAATGGGGAAGGTTAGGTTCAATGATTCGGTTGAGTCAAAATCATTGCTTGAAAATCCTTCAACTTCAGTGAAGGTATGTGGAACATAAGAAAATGAAAAGAATCAACTGTATAACAATAATTGGATAAAGCCACTACAATGCACTTTGTTGAGAGAAATTCAAAAATCTTAATCTGAAGCTAACCAAGAGATTTAGGTGAAACATCTTGATACTAAAGTTCTATAAGTGGAGGAGCATGCACTTGTAAGGGAGAGATTTCTCCCTGATAAAGAGGGTGAAGAGTGGGTCAAGCTTAGTGAAGAACAAATACCACTACCAATTGCAGTAGGGGAGCTTTGGGAAAAGAAAAAAGTTGAAGAGGTTAAGGAGACATATGTGATTGAATTTGAACAAGTTGCCTCTTTTGACAAGGATGAGTGGATATATAGGAAGAGAGCACTTCAAGAAATTAATCTAAGTCTTGCAAAGAGGTTGAAGCAATCTTTACACCATCCTACAAAGAAATTGAACAACTCTTGCCCCAGGTTGTTCCCATGGTGGCATAAATGTCAACTGATGAAACATTTATCATTAAAAAAAGCTGAAGGGATAAGTCATAAGGAGATTGATTGTGGAAGAATGAGAAATATGAAGACAACCCCTTTAGCCTTGTTTCATATTTTGGATTTTGACCAAGTGTTCTCAACAAATTCATCGGCAAGCTCACACATTTTTCATTCTTTGGAATCAACTTTGCGAGCTATGGCCAGAGGGAACATTTTTGTTTTCAAACTGAACGATTAGATGAAGAAGCAAACTCCAAGACATTGAAACAAAAAGCTTCTTGTATGCTTAATGAACTCATCTTTGATAAGAAGAAGATGTTGGGAATTCAAGAATTTGTGGGTAAGAAAAAGGAGCCATACAATGACCCACATGTGCATGTACTGATCTTGGATAATTCCCAACCCAAATTGTTCCCTTGGAGACCTAAATCAAGTTGGTTGAAGGCTCTGACATGTATCCCTCCACAGCAGGTAATTTTATGCTTCAATGTTAGTAGCTATGCAACTTGTAGCCAGGAGGAGCACACTCTCTTCAAGCCTCCTTGAGGTAAGTAATAAGGTACGTCAATCTAGTGATGTTAAACAAGCGCTTCTTGGGAGGCAACCCAAGCTTTGGTTGTTTTTGTTCCTCTTGTTTTCTTAGTTTAGTCTAGTTGTATGCTTTGAGTTCTTAAATAAATTGGTGATGCTCTTACTTAATTTAGGGTTTGATTCTCGGTCCTTTTGTTTTTATACATTGCAAATATGTTTTGTAAACTATTAGGGTTGCAAGCCTAAAATGTGGAAGTGTTGTAGAACTAGAGAAAATTGAGCTTTGATGCTTTCCAGGCTAAGCAAAGGCTTAACACGCCCATGTTGCCCAATGAGCATGGTTGTCGAGCACCTTGCATGACGGTGTCTCGCCCCTTGACAGTTTCAAAACTTGTTTGAGATATTCAGGGGAAGAGACATGCCAAGAGCACGCCCGTGTTTCCTATTAAGTACGATTTGCGAGCTCATCACACGACCGTGCTTTCCATGAAGCATGCCCATGCTTATCTTGATTTCTTGCATTTGTGGATTAATTTCTATTGTTTTAATGCAGGTTATCATATCGTGGTTGTGGGCTATAACAATGATTCTTGAGCATCACCAATTTTTCTTTTAGTAGTGTTTTTCTTTTATTTCTTATTTTCTTTTTCTTGAGCTTCACTTGTGCATCTTTTTGCTTGTAGGATGTGAGCCATATGGAAACAAGGAACCTACATGTTGAGAGCGGCAACATCGCTCCCCGCGTTCAGAAAAGTTTCTAAAACTTCTCCCCAATTTTTATTGTCCTTGATTCATTTCTTCATGCATGCATTTGTACATTGAGGACAATGTATGGTTTAAGTGTGGGGGAGGGTTTTACATTTTGTATTCATTGTGATGAGGCATGACTTAGGACGATCTATGATTTTATTTTGTGAAATTTCTAAGTGTAAGGGGACATTAGTGTGTTAGTGTATTTTTATTGAGCTTAAGTATTAGTTTCACTCCTATCTTGGAAACCTCTTATTCTCACCGTACCCTAATTGTGGAGCCACTTGTACTTAGGAGAAACCTATAGCAAAATGACCCTGATTACTCTTTGTTTTGTTGAAAAAAACAAAAAATAATAATAAAAAAAAACTGGAAAGTCAGATTCTTTGCGGGATGCCCTACCGGTTCTTTGTAAATACTTTGTAAAAAGATGGTAGAAAGAGTTATTGCCCTAGAAGTGTGAAAGCAGTTCTTGAGTAGTCGAATTTTGGGCATTACAAGTGTACATTTGATGACTTACTGAGAGAAAGGGCTACCTCCAGGGTGTATGAAGCTACTACCCATTTAGTATAATGTGAAATAAGGTCGTTGTTAGCTAAGCTGATTCAACATTGGTTGGGACACACAGTTTAGGGTAATCACACACACACGGGGAGTATAAGGTGAAAGTGAAACTCATCATTTTTGATCAGTTGAACACATACTAACAACTAGTTTCCTATTCCACTTTTGAAATTCCTATATTACTGAGATAAGAGGTTATGCACTCATCTTCTTTCTCATGTGTTGAGGTGTTTTGCTTGAGGGCAAGCAAATGTTCAAGTGTGGGGGTATTTGATGAGTGCATTTCATATATATATATTCATACCCTCTTCATGTATTTATCTTGTCCTTAAGCATTTATTTGTTGTAATTCGATGCTACTATAGGGTATTATTGTGTATTTGTGTAGGAAAACAGGTTCCTGTGCAAAAGAATAGGATTAGGTGCAGTTACAATAAGAAAAGAGGTTGAGATACAGTGTCCCAGGCAGAACATGGGCTCAACACACCCGTGTTCCTCCCCTTAATTTTCTCAGGCGAATTCTGCATCAGGAGAAGCATAGCACTGCAACAAACACTGTAGCTGAGCATTGTAGCAATTATTGTAGCGAATCACTGTAGCACGCAGTGTGTTCTTCCTGACACGGGGGTGTCAGTGCTGAATTTTGTGTTTCAATTGCCCAAACTTTCCTAGGATAATTAGTGGGAATAGGACACTCTTAACAAGAACATGTTCGCCCCGGAAAACATTTTTTAAGTCGAGATCTAGGTCAATTGAAGGGGATTCTTCATCTTCCATTGAACCATCTTCTTAGGGGCTACTGTCAAGCTCTTCCCCTTCACTTTTCTCGCGCCGGAGCGGAGCTGCGGTGCAAGATTGCGAGTGGAGCAGAGCTAAGAGGACGAAACTTCATAGGAGCATTGTCGGAGTGGTTGAGAAGCAAAGAGGAGAGTCTTTCATGGCTTCGTTACCTTTTGTTTTCTTTAGTCTTTTATGGATTTGTAACACTATGAGGGGCTAGCCACTCTTTGGTGCCCTGGATCTGTGAACTTGGATGTTTACATATTTTGTTGATCTACTTGCTTTTAATATGTCTACGAGTTCTATTGGTTTCTTCTGTTTAAATCATGTGTTTGTATAACTCGATGAGTTCAATTTGCATAGTTGCTTGGGTAAAACTCGGTGCGTGGCTTGTTTAGCAAGAAACCATAGTTACTCTAGCAAAACTCGGTGTATTTGAGAACCATAGATGCAACAATGCTCTTGAGCACACGCAAGAACCTTAGGATGTACCTGGTAGGTATTGGAAGTAAGTTTATTGCATGTTTCTCCAGTGGATTAGTCCAAGACACTGCTCTATCTTTGTGTATCTCACCTAGTTCCATTCCAGCCCTTGCTTGTCATCCTTCTCCCTTTAGGATCTAGTTTTAATCCTCGTACCAACTATTGTTGATCGGCTAGAGATAAGAAGATCAATTAGTACTTGGAGTCCAGTCTCTGTGGTTCGACAACCCTATCCCTCACGGGGTACCACTGTATTACTTGTGTATGACCCATACACTTACGGAGAACACATCAGTATTCTAATAAGTTTTATACATTTCATTTCATGTGTGTTAAGCTAAACTTTCTATTCTTTATGATATAAGGAGAAGGATACCAGAAATATTTAGTACTTATACACTTAAAAATAGTTTGCAAATCATAGATTCTTTAATTGAGTGTTAAAGATTCTTAAGGATTTGTATAGTATATCCTTTGACATAGAGTGCCAGTTAAACATTATGGGATAGTGAGAGTATATTTCATAGATATATTAGTGGGATTGGTGTATTTGAGCATAACTTGTTACAATCCAATCCCATGAGTTTTACTCTTTGACCTGAATGATTGGTGACGCATACCAACCATGTGAATGGTTTGGTATGTGTAACACCGCAAGTATACGGGCCATCAAGTAATACCTTATTGGTGATCATGAGCATCGTATTCCTCAGAGAATAAAGAGAGGCTCCTATGACTTCTTTTTTAATTAATCAATAGCCTAACGTGTATGGTGTTTCTTAGATCTACTTCTATAAACTAATTACTAAAATACAATTGAGGATCATGAAGTGCAATTGGAATGAGTGGGTGCCTGTATGGGAGTCCTTAACAATCACTTGTGATGCGGAATAGAATATGGCAATGTTATCTAGTGATGGACCGAGGAATTCAGAGGCATATTGGTCCTAATCTCTTAGCAACTAAGTCTGAAGCACAAGGAACTTAATATAGAATCTCTTCCATGCCAACCTTCTATGTTCATCTTAAGATCAAGAACTCCTCTAAAAATATAATTAAACTCTAATATAGAAATCTAGCAATACCTAATCTCGTAGCGCATGCATAAATCTAACAAGGCATGGGTGTTCTAATGAGTAGGAATCTTTTCCTCACAACATTAACACATCAATAATTAAACATGCAATGAATCACAATCAACTAGACTGAGAATATATTGCCAATGCAAGTTAGAGTTCACAAGAAAAAGCCTAGGTACATTGACATACAATTCCCCTTGAATTAGGGTGCGCTTATGGATAAAGATTAAAGAATAAAGAATCCAGACTAAAGGTATAAATAATCCTAAAGCTAACTCCCTCAAATAGTTCTTCGATGGTTAAGGTTGAGAAGATCCCAAAAATGTCAAGATGACGCCGAATCTCTTCACGCGCCGTCCACTATCAATATCCGTTAACTTCCTCTTGAGAAATTCACCAGAATCTCCTGAAATAATATTGATCATCATCTTCAACTACATAACTCTCTAGAAATCTGGCCACCTCTAACCAAGTTCGGCAAAAGAATCCCTTCTTGCCGAATTGTAAAACCTATGGTCATTTATAGCTCGAGTCCGTCACTTGGTCACAATGGCCATTATGAAGGGTGTTGTGATCAAAGTTGATTTCTTGGGCCGTAAGTCGTGTTTTGGCACAGTCTGGTTTCTAGGCGTTGTGTGCATTGACCACGGGCATTTTATGCACAACACAAGTTGCGAGGGTCATTATGGCTCATGTGACATCCTCTTGTGGACTTGCATATTGGCATGATTAGACTACGGCCATGATGAGGACTTGGTGATGTTCTGAAGGTTGTATTTTCATTATATTTACCTTGAATCACCTCAATATTCACTTCTTTGGTTTGGAAAATCATTTAGATTCTATGGTGAATGAAAGAATGAAATTTTATACTAGTTTGGTGCTAAACGTATAGGATTTTATGCTAGATGTAGTGCAAATAATATATAAAATATGCATGTTCAAGCACTTATCAAACCTCCCCACACTTAAGCATTTGCTTGTCCTCAAGCAAATAAAAACAAAGAAGTAAACATGATGAGTGCTTGACCTCAAGCTAAGAATGACAGAGTTTCACTAGTATAAGGGAACAATCAAATGGCAAGTTACATAAACATGGTCTGTAAAGACTAGTCTACTCTATGAAGAAAAATACTCTCTCAAGTGTTTATCTCTTGATCCACTATCTGATAGTCCAAAATGTGTTGCAAAAAATTTCAAGGCTTTATTCAACTCATCTCTGTACTTAACTAAGTTTTTATACAAGTATGCACACTTTTTTTTTTGTGTCTCGAGGTAGCCCTTTCTTATAAGATCCAGGAGGCTTTCACACTACATGTTTACAGTCAGTAGCTTTCACCCTTCCCAAGAGGTAGTCCTCTATCCCGATATGGCATACCGTGTATCCGACTTGTCGGGAGTAACTACATAATACAAAGGAGGTAGCTCCTTTTGCTGTAATAAAATTTGAACTAGAAAAGATATAAAACTAATGACACCCCTACTAGAAAATATCACTCTCTAGAGATAAGATGCAAAGTGTTCAAAAGGACACAAGAAAGAATAAAAACACACAATGCAGACTAACTTGACAGAAACATGAAAAAAAAAATGCTCAACTAACATATATCATGTCCCTAAACTAGAGAAACTCTACAAATGAGTGCAATGCCTTCATAGGTCTACACTAGCATGTATCAAAAACATCAAAATTTTGAAAAAAATTATCACAAAATATGAAAGTAAGAACAACAAGCTCACACACTTCCTCCCCACACTTAAAGATGTAGTTTGCCCTCAATGTACATATACATGAATAAGTGTAAGTCGAAAGATAAGACTAAAAAATAATAGTGAGTGCGAGCTACTAGTACTTCCCTAGTTTCTTAGTTGGATCGACGAGGGTAATGAAGTTACCCTTGTCCAGGCTCCTGGTTGTGCGGGCCAATACAACACCCGATCACCATAAATCTTGATGGAAAAATAAATGAGAAGAATTAAATATAATCATAAAAAGTAAAGTAAAATTAAATGTATTAAAGTAATGATCCACTCTAAAAAAGTATGTGTATAAAAGCAGTAGGGTATATGTTCCTTGCTGAATACAAAATGGAATAGATAAGTACTAAAAGTAAAGATACAGTATGATACAAAAGATGAAATCAAAATGGTGGGAGCCGGCAGGGTTTCCCTAGAATGGCGTAGAAACGATGGAGTACTAATGATGTCATTGGAGATGAAGGAGACTTCGGCACCATTGGAGTTGATGCAGGTGGTGAGGTAGACACCGGAGTGAATGGAGGGTCTAGGCACTGCAGATGTGCTAGCATATGGAGTAGGAGGCCCTCGATTCTTGCCTGACCTTCCTCACAACATGTCAGGCGCTCCTTGATAGTTGGTAGAATGAATGGAGATGGTGTAGAAGCTGAGGGAGCAGGAGCGACAGCAGTAGGTAATGGAGTTGGGGCATGAGGAGGAGAAGCGGGGGCAATAACCGATGTAAGGGACTCTGAGTAGGGTTTACAGACTACCCGGTACTACACACCGTGAGGTGTGTCTCGTTGCTTTATCATATGCATTGCTTGGAAGGTGGTGATGCCTGATAAGTGCTAGACAGTTCATATTTTCTATATCATTTACATTGCATTCGGCATGGAATTTGACATGGTTAGTACCTAATTAGTACAAAATTTCATTCTTTTATTCACCACGGCCTTTCTTTCTATTTTAGGGCAAAAGAAGAGAATTCAGGGGTGTTCTAAAGCAAAATGGACCAAATTGCTAATTCCGAACTTCACCACGGTTCACAACGACGTGTCGATATCTCACCATGGCCGTTGTCCACACTTAACACTGCCGTTATCAAGCCGTGGCAATGTGGAATCACTGGGAGCAACATTGAAGCCACAATGCCATCAGAATAGTTGTTGTGAACCTATCACACCCATGATGCACCCACACAATGCCCAGAGAGCTATTCCTTGATATAACTTGGAGCCCAAGCAATAGCTTACTCACCATGGGCATCACAACGCCCGTGGTGAGGCTGTGGCGGACTTGATCCTATAAATACCCTAGGGTTTTTCTGATTTTAGGTAGATTCTTTTGTCGAATTTAGGAGTGGTGACTAAATTTCTGGAGTCCTGTGCAGCTGGAGATGATTTCCATCAAGATTTTAGTTGATTCTGGTGAGTTTTCCAAGGGTGATTCAATGTGCATCAATAGTGGAGTGTGCATGAAGAGATTTGGCATTCTCTTGATGATCTTGGATCTACTCAACCTCAATATCACAGACCATATTAGAGGGAGTTATCCTAGGAATTCTTTTGATTTATTTCCTTTGGATGATTACTATTCATTGATTTATACTTGCATATCCATTAGAGGAATTTCATGTAAATTCATCTTGATTGTTACTTGTGATTCTTTATTAGTAATTCTTTATTCTTTCAAGTCTTTTGTGAATCATTGCATCCTTTCTTAATGATAGTTTGCTGATGTGGATGAGGAAGATATGCCCCCCACATTAGAAGACCCATGCTTTATTAGATCTATGCATGCTCTAAGAGGTTAGGTTTTGCTAGATCTTTGGATTAGGGTTTGATTAGATTTCTAAGTTAGGATCTAATTAGCCTTTCTAGTGGAGTTCTTAAACTTAAGGCGAATGTAGGAGGCTACGATGGAAGAGATTCCATCTTAAATTTCTAGTGTTTAGACCTGGTTGCTAAGAAATTGGGACAAGTAGGCCCATGAATTCCCTTAAACTTAAGATTGAATTGTTACACCTTAACATTATTTCACAAGTAATAACTAAGAGAATCTTCATATGATCTCCCAAATTCCTTCCAATTGCATTTAATGATCCTCCATTGTATGGTTTAATAAATTGTAAAAGTAGGATAAAGAAACAATGTAACCGGTTAGGTTATTGATTAAGTGAAAAAGAAGTAATAAGAGCCTCTCTCCATTACTGGGGAAATACGACCCTCGTAATTACCCACGAACTACTACTTGATGACCTGTACACTTGCGGTATTCATGGACTCTTTGTAGCATTATTTGCATATTTGCATAGTTATTCTAACACACCTCATAAGTGTTTATCAAATTTTTGGTGCCATTGCCGAGGAATCGTCAAGTCGAGAGATTCTATGAAAACTTGTAGCTTAGTGTTTTAGCCAAATTATTCTTTTGTTTTATCTTACTTGTTATCTTATAATGACAATAACTTATTCTCGCTACCTTCTTCTGCAGGTGATTGTTCATGACCAGAGCTAATCCTACTAATCTAATGGAAAGAGATAGTGAGGTTGAAAGAATACTGTTGAGAAAGCTTCAGAGTAAGGTAGTTATGGAAGTATATAATGATAGTGATGATGCATAATTTGCTACCATGAATGAACCAAGGAGGACACTTTTGGAGTATGAGAGGCTGCAGTTTACAGGAAAAGAGTTCAGTGTTTAAGACCCAACAGTGTCAGCTAACAACTTCAAGATCAAAACTAGCACTACTGGGATGATTTAGAACTCCTATCAGTTCAATGTCCTAGCAGATGAAAACCCAAATGCCTATCTCTCAAAGTTTCTCCATATCTGTTAAACATTCAAGATGAGCACAGTTACAGATGATGCGATCAAACTATGACTTTTCCCATTCAGTCTGAGAGATTCGGCATACTGATGGCTTACTTCTCTAGCACTAGGGTCAATCAAGACATATGTAAGGGAATACTATGCCAATTGGAAAGAACTATAGCGGTTTGTTATGAATTTTCCTCTGTTGGTACATTGTTTAAGAACAATGACTTTAAGGTAGTTAATCTCTTTAAATAAGAAATAATAATATTTCGTAAGCTAAGTTTTAATTTCCTCTATGAGTCTAAATTATGTATTAAGTGATGTATTCATTTCTCATTTTGAATTTATGATTTCTCACAGAATTGGATGAATTAGATAGTAATTCAATTCTTGGATAAGTTATTAAATTGAATAAGTCATATGGAATGCATCAAAGTAAGTTAGTTGGTACCAATTTGACATAAGCCTTCTAGTTTTATTCTTGAAATCTTGTTAGAGCACCTCTATATTGTAAAAGAACATCTTTTCTATAAATACAAAAAATACATAGCCATGAAAATTGATGAAATATCTTAGTAAATGTCAGACACATATGTTATGATGAAGTTGTAAAAGCATTACTATCAAGGCATATATATTCAAAACTGTAGCAGTTAGATATCTCTTCATTGTCTTCTAATGGCTATGTTAAAAACAAAGTAAATATGCCATTAACTTTCATAAATTGTTTTAAATAATCATTTGGCAAAAGACTTGTTATTCTTTTATGTGCAACTCTATCCATTTGAGAAGAACATATTAGAGGAATGTGATATTCACAATAATTTATTAGGTCCAAAAGTAAAGTATAAGTCATGTGTGAGAGACTAGTGTACCTCAGTGAGACCCAGAATAAAGCTCATCACAAGCCAGGTATTGTTTTGCTTGGCCGCACACTAATTCGCACTCCCCCGGAGTCGAACCCGTGACCTAAGCCTTTTGTCTCAGACAAAAGGCTTAGGTCACGGGTTCGACTCCGGGGGAGTGCGAATTAGTGTGCGGCCAAGCAAAACAATACCTGGCTTGTGATGAGTTCTATTCTGGGTCTCACTGAAATGGACCGGTCTCTCACATCATGAATCTAAGTTTTGAACAAAAGCCATCTATAAAACAGAGATAAATACTTAACATGACAATTGATTATAACAAATAAAAATGACACTATAAAATGATATATATTTCTATCATATGTAATTCCTATTTTCTTTATAAACTACATTCTTTGTTTCATGAGCTGAATATTCTCTATTAAAATTTGTAACCCATTTCTTGATGTCACTCTTGATAGGGTAACATACAATTGGCCACGTGGCAAGTAAAGGACCACTAAATTAAGATTTTGACCTTGACTTCTATTTATCATCAATGCATAAGAAAGCTTGACTAGAAAATGTTTTCTATTCATTATAAAAGGGATATTTTGTTCTTTGATACTCATTATGATTCTTGGAATGAAATGTTTTTGACCCATGCTACTACCTGAAATTATTGTTGCCTAAATAACATAAGAGGAAAGTTGTGTTACTATGAGCTTGGTTCCATTGCAAAGTCCATTTGTTTGGCTTATGTATTTCGTGAACATAATAACAGAACCTACTTTTAATTTTAGTTCATGGTTGGGTATACCTGGATACATAAGACCATTTAGAACTTCTATTGAGTAAAGCAATTCATTCTCAGGATTTGACCTGTATTCCATAGTAATACTATCTAAAATGTGGTAAGCTTTTTCAATACTAGGTATATGGCCAAGGAAAAATTCATTAAGCTCATTGACATTTTTATTGAATGGTGTAATTATTGCTCTTCATTGAAGGTATTTAGCTTATGAAAAATGATCATGGAAATCAGGATAATTTGCATTCATAATCATGGCAAGAGAGTTTCCTTCCTTTTGTAATAGTAAATCATTTGGGATTTATATCCAACTTACTTCATCATCATCTAAGTGTTTTATTGAAGGAACCATTCCATCACCTATATCTAAAAGCCACTTTCTAAAAGCTTGCATTTCAGATTTAGAAATCGCATCTAAATGAGCTTGCTAAAGGCTCATATTTTTAGACAAAGTAAAGATTATGAATTATTTCCAAAGAAGAAAGTTTCAAATCATTGCATTGAGAATATCTATTTTTGTCCCTATTGGGATAACTGGCAATATTTGGCGAAAATCACCACCATGTAGAACCGTTATGGCCCCAAAAGGCTTTTTAGAGTATAAATATTATCTATTGTTTAAGATATCTCGTAGTGTTTTGTCTAAAGCTTCAACACAATTTTGATGAATCATGGGAGCCTCATCCCAAACAATTAAACTTGAATTATCAATCAATCTTTCTAGTTGAGTTCCTTTTGAAATAGAGCATGTCAATGTAATCTTGAACCTTGAATGTGATGTCCTTTCTTTTGGTAGAAGAAGAGATGCTATACCTGATGAAACTACTGCAAGCACTATTTTTCCCATTGAACGAATATGAAATATTATTGTATTCCATAAGTATGTCTTGCCCGTTCCCCATGTCCATCCACTTAGTTCTCGAGTAGCAGGATTCTCTTGGTATATTACCATCCACTTAGTAAACATAGTTCATTCTATATTTTGTCTCTTCTTGGCTCTTTAGTCTTTTCGTCTCCTTTCTTGTTGCTTTAGGCTTCAATCGTTCATCCATGGTTGCTTGCTTGATGGGTGAGAAAAGAACAAATGCTCAAGGAGCTCTTCTCAGATCTCTGTTCTTTGTGTCTTCATTTTTACAGCTTTGTTTTGTGTTTATGTAGATTTTGTCATTTTGAGCATCATAAATTATATATTTGTAGTTTGAACATTCTTTCCTCCTTTTGGTTGGTCAACTTTTTTCTTTGTGTTCAATTTTGGTGGATATATTAAAGGGTTAGAGACTAAAATTTGTATTGTGATTTTAATGGGAATTGAAGGTAGTAGATGTTTGGATATGGATTGTGTTGTATAAGCTTCTTTACTTGTAGAAATGAGATTTATTTTTTCTTCAAATATATGAATGTGAATGAAGGTTTCAAGAAACTAGCTGTTTGGAACTAAAATTGAAACCTAAACCGACTTGGAACTGGAATTGAAACGAGAATAATCTAATTATGGTTTGATTTATGTTCCAAAATTTATAAAACTAGAATTGCCAGTTTAGAATTGGAACCGAACTGGGGTTAGGTCTAGGTCCAATGCTTGTCACTTAAAATACTTGATTGGATTAATGAAAGCCTTCGATAACTTCGTTGAAGCCTACTCTGAGGGATATTACTGCTTCTTGGCACTCATAAGGGTGAATAAAAATGATAAAGACCTTTGAAGACTTTTCTTGAAACCTACGATGAGGTCTAATGCTCATTGATAGTCATAAGGGTGGATAGGAATGATAAGAACCTTTCAAGACTTTCCTTGAAACCTAGCAAGAGGTTTAATGCTTTTTGACACTTATAGGGGTGAATGGGTTAATGAAGACTTTGAAGACCTTCTTTGAAACCTAATGTGATTTCTAATACTTCTTGACACTTATAAGGATGGATATAAGTGACAAGCCATTTGAAGACCTTTCTTGAAACCCACTATGAGGTTTATTACCTCATGATACTCACAGGGGTGGATTGGAGAAGACCTTTGAAGACTCAATCAAAGGAGATCAAGTTGATGATCACAACTTGAGATCCATTCCACAATCGAATAAGCCAAAGCAATTAGGTTAATGACTCGAGTATGCAAGAGGTTATAACTAGATTATATGAAAATTAAGGCTAAAAAACATGTGATATTCCAAATCAAAATATCTCAAATGAATGCAAACGTAACTCTAAAATCATAAGACATGAGAAAGTCAAAAGCCTAAGGAGTTCAACAAGTTAGAGACCTAAGGGATTCACAAGCATGAAATGTATAAGTCTTCAGTAATAAAATAATAAAAGAGAATCAAGTACATGACTCATGAATGTAGTGTGATTACAATTTCATATCAAAGCAATATGCCATAGTGAAAAAAAGTATCAAAGAAGACCACAATCACCAAAAGTCAAGGAAGACACTCAAGTGTGTTTCATGGTGAGAGTTGGGAGAAAATAAAATATTATGATCCTTTTCACAATGTCAAATAAGCCATGTTCATGGGAAAATTAGGAAAATAGGATTAGGGAAAGTAGAGTTCCTAGTCTTAGCACCTACGATCAAGTTTATGCACTCATGTATGTTTTGAAGTCCATAAAATTAATGTTATTTTATCTATTTGTCTCTCTCATTCTCACTTATTCTTAATTAGAAGTTCTCATGAGAAATTCTGAGGTAATTGGGGCTGC